>CM014730.1:82063505-83263505 GCA_004329165.1 Spatholobus suberectus | reverse complement strand
TCTTAATATAAGAAAAAATTAATATGATACAATAGTTGTAAGAAGAAGAAGACTCACTACTAATAGTCTAACATTAAGAGGAAAAAGAAAATACTGCACGTTGCTTAAGCTTCTGGCCTCCTACAGTCTTTTTTTTTTTTAAGATAGAAAATGAATGAGTTGTCTTTATTTGAAGACAAAGAACGAATGTAATATTGGAAGAAAATGAAAACTGAAGTAAAGGCAGAAAAAGAGTTCAATATTTGATAACACTACAATCAATACTTAGATAGCTTCCAACACATGTCTAAATATTATTAATGGAGAAAACATTTTTTTAAGTATTTTAAGTTTTGACTAAACACATAATAAAAAACTGATAGCTTTTACAACATTAAAGACTATACATTAGTAAAAGGAGGGAGATGGGAATTAAGAAAGATGGGAAAAAAAAGAAATGGGGGCAAAAATATAATCTTAATGTATATAAAAAAAAAATTGTGTATTAGGGAGGGGGTCCCCCCTTTTAATCCACGTGGTTCCGTCTATACTTATTCAACGAATCAAAATAGTAGCTGAAAGAAATTAGTTGTTAAATGGATCTTTGTCCGCTATAAATATTTATCTATAAAAAAATTATAAGCATAAGTGCATGGGTATGAGCATTATACTATCACTTCATCCCCTGCCTATACATTATTTAAATACTAAGTTTAAAATTAAAAATAAATAGAGTAAGTAATTATTTTTGTCCTCCAATTTTTCACTAATTTCAAATTTGTTCATGTAGTTGAAAAATCCCTCTTTAAGTCTTAAAACTATTAAAAGGTACTCACATTAATTCTTGAGGAGGCTTTGAAGATTAACATAACCAACATTAATTTTGATAGTTTCAAGATTAACAAGAATGAGTTTTGATATTTCAAGGACCTGACTGGGAGTTTTATAAGTACATATATTTATTTGAAGTAGGTGGAATTAAAGGACTAAAATGACTTATTACTCAAACTAATATTATATCAATTGTCTTACAACTTTATGAATATAATTCATAAAATTATGTCTTAATGATGTAGGTTGTGTTTGTTTTAAGGTATAAAAATCATTTTTAAGAAAGTGAATTTGGGAATATTACACTCTTATATTTAGGACAAGTTTTGAAAAAATATTCTTAAGAATTATTGACTCTTACGAATATAAATTATATTCATATTTGTCTTACTTCTTATTCTCATCTTGAAAGGTAGATATCTTGCTTCTTATATAAAAATTGAACACTAATTCTTTTTGGAATTTAATTGCTATGTACTATTAGTGTAAAAACTTTTATATTGTCAACTAATCAAAAATAAGCTTTAGCTTGACTTTTATAGTGATTATTATCAAAGTCAACAAGTTACCATACATGATGGGTTGTGATTAGATGATAGTGTAAAACTACTTTACACTATTAATGTATAACTTATTTTCTCTTCTTTTTTTGCTATCTAACATCTATATATGTCATAGTACTATTGTTATGAGGTCGCCTCTGAAGTTCCCTAATTATAAAGCACTACTAGCCGGTTGTCTAACAACTTTGTCTTTATAACAAAGATACAAAATGATACTTTTATTTAACTAAAGTATGGTTAATGTATCCAGGTATGAATGTCTAAGTACCTATAAAATACGAGAATGATAATTAAATTTGTTATCCATTCGGTTATAGTAATGAGAATTGATATATATATATATATATATATATATATATATATATATATATGTATATATTGTAAAATATAGGTATAAAGATGAGTATTATAATACTTTATCCAAATTCTCATAGACGTCATTCCTATGCCTGAGAGTCCTTAGTGTTTAGCTACAACAATTTAAAACTTCAACCACAATAAATAAATAAATAAATAAATAATTAAAAAAAAACTACCCTTTCGATTGTGTATTAAGGTTATGTTTAGATAGATTTCTTAATAAGTACTTATAGGAAAATAAAGTAAGAAGGTAAAATAAATTAAGTTTCTACATAAGTTAAAATTAGTTTATGCATAAGCTAAAATAAATTTTTAGAGAAGTTAAATAAGAAAACTTTTATAAATTAATTTAGAGTTTAATAGTCATACACTGTTAGTATAAAAAGTTTTACATCGTCAATCAATCAAAAATCATCGTTAATATGACTTTTAAAGTATTTATTATAAAAGTTAACAAACTTACAATAAATGATGGTTTGTGATTGAATGACCTTTTTTCTCATTAATTTATGTATAAACTAATTTTAATTTATAAGGAAAACTTAATTTATTTTATTTTCTTCTCTTATAAATATTTATTAAGAAGTTTATCTCAACAGAATCTAAATTGATTTACATAGAGGAATATATAAATCAATGGATATTTTTTTTGTTTTTTGTTTTCCTTCATATCTTTACCTTTCCCGTGCATGCAGATCATAACAATGATCATGTGAGCTTTCAGAAAAAAGCTTCTGGAGTTCTGCAAAAATTAAGGGGAGGAATTAAAATAGGGAAAATGCTAGATAGTACGAATTCGTGTCATACGAAAACTGTATATATGGTAACCACCGTGATTTCTGTCAAATTTCTTGTTTTTTTTTTTAATTTAACATTTATCCAATAATATATAAACATCTGGATTCGTATTCTTTCGTGTAAAATAGGTTCTTACCATATAGCATTACTCTTAAAATAGATGTGAACAGAGTCTGACAAAAGGGATAGCTACATAAATGATCTGATAGCATAGTTTAGTTTCCATGTGAAACTCCAAAATTATGATTTAAATATCCAAAACTCCAAATATAATGAGAGGTATTTTCAAGGAAAACCAAACGCACTGTGAGTGCTTAGTGTTGTGATGTGGGGTAACAAATTCCATTTTCACAAGTCAGATTATGAATAAGAGAATAGGATGAATGTTTCCTATTGTACAGATGTGCCAATGCTAATAATCCCCACATACTTGTAATTTTCGGGACAGTGGGACTGCAACCTCCTAACATTACAAGCTTTGATGGCAACCTTTCACACTCTCATTCTCTTTCATCTATTCCTTCTTTTTCCCTCTTTAAAATTTAGAGCAAATAACTAACTAAATCTTCTGGATAGATGTCAATTTTAGATATTTTGTTATTATTTAAGCATATTATTAACTGAGAATCATAATGCTTCATCCATTCCTCTCATCTGCTTCCTTTGTCTAAATCAAAGGTTAGGATGAGAAAATAACAATGAGTTATATACCTATATTAATATCTTTCCTTTATGATCATTGAGGATACGATTCAATATATATATAATGCGTGTGTGTGTTAAAGTCTCCTTCACCAGACAAAATGGGTAACACAAATGATGTTCCATGAGTAGGTAGTAGAGCACGCAATAACATGTGTCTGAGTAGGTATGATAAATGAGACTCAAATAGATAGAGCTTGGGTCTTGGGTAGTTAGGTGGATTTCTTTTCACTATTTATTTAAAATATTTTCCTTCAAAGGAGCTTGAGAATAAAGGCATTTGAGCTTTAAACTACACAAATTATAGTAGCTATTTATCACGAATATCTCCTTAATGCAATGGGAATGTCTCTCCAGGCCCCACCTTAAAAACAATCTTTCATTAAATATGGTGGACATATGTAAATTATATCGTGAATTTAAATTCTCTTGTACTAGTAACTAATAAGGTGATAATGTTATGTTTGAGAAAGAAACACAAAATAAAATTAATAAACCTTATGTAAATAATAAAGGTCATATTATAATCGTTTTATATATATTTTTATAATATTACAAAAAATTAACATGAAAGAATCTTAATCTATTTTTTTTATCGATACCTAAATACTATTTATCTATTTTATACTAGTTTTGTTGTCAAATATAAAATTCTCACTTGAAATGTCTTTGCAGTTGGACTTGAGGTGAAGGATAGTGATATGTATAAAAGGGCCATTTACCACTTGATATATTTCTTTACTTTTTTTTTTTGATATTTATTTCTTTACTTTTTTCTAAATATGTTCACGCGTATTTCCGCATTAATCTTATCTTATGGACATGGACTTTTTCTTGCGCTAGATTAATGTTTACATGTTAATTTTTTTTTATTTTTTTTAGATAAGGCAAAATTTATTAACCCTGCCCTTTAGAACGCAAAATTTGTTAATGTTTACATGTTAATTAAATGATCAACATACAAATAATTTATTAAGTACAAGATTTGGTGAACATAGAGAGCTAGGGAATTCTTTATCTGATGGAAAGGGAAAAAATTTCAAGGAATCGCAGCAATTGTCATTTGGTTGTTGTTTTACTGCCAATTATTGGAAGTCTCTGGAATTGATCTCTCTCTTATTAATGTTCCTTTCCAAATTGTGCCTTTTTTTTTTTTTAGTCCCCCCACCCTCTTTTCTAATGTTTGGTTCTTAGTTTGCTCCCATTATTCAGTTATTTTTCTGATTGTGCCAAGGATTAAAAAACACAGTACAAGTCCCTGATTAGTTGAGACATAACATTTCCAAAAACAGGTGGTGACAATTTTTAGGTAGAACGCGTGTAATTAATGCATGATATTGATATTAGTTGAGAATCTGTACAAGTTCCTGTTTGGTGGCCAGGATATGATAGGATATCTTATCTTATCTTGTTGTAATTCTTTGTTTGCTGGCCAGTAGAATATGATAATACTATCTTATTCCTTATCTTATTCTATTACACCAGTGTATTTCTTATTCTAAGAGAGGAACTGAGCTAGGAAACAACAGGATATGATAAGCTCTTTATATATATATATATAAGGAACGTATCAAGTGAGATGACCTTTTTTATGTGAGAGTGAGAGAAATAGATGTTAACCATTAGATCTTGTCATGGTCAAGATTAAAACATACAAAGTCATGTGATTTTTTTAAAAAACTACATGATTTTTTAAGTGGTCATATGACATTAAATCTTGATTCTCCATGTATAATTGCATGGCCAAGATTAACTCCTCTCACTCTTATATAAAAATGACCCTCTCATTAGATATGTCCCCTATATATAATAATAATAATAATAATAATAATAATAATAATAATAATTTTGACATGTAAATTTAAAGTATATTATTAATTAAAATATTAAAACTCAAATAATTACTATTCAAATATTTTTTAAATGAAATTATTTGAATAATAATAATTTTAAAAATCTTATATAATTTTTTTATAATTTTAAGAAAAATAACTACATAAATAAAAAATAATATAGTATAGTTTAGTTAAAATTGTAATTTTTTGTAAAAAATAAAAAATTAAGTTAGAAGTTACTTTTAAAAAATTATATGTAATTTTATGAAACAATAATTTTGTCATTTAAATATAATTTATATTTTATTCTATCGTTATCTGGTTTTTAATCTGGTGTGCACCAAACATATTAGATAAGATTATAGTTTATCTTACTCTTATCATATTCTGTTCTTGTCTTGCTCTCATATTCTATTCTATCTTATCCTATCCTCACCATCAAATGGGCACTAAAAGATAAAAATATTGTAGCATATGAGACTCTGAGCAGATTACTGACCACGTTGCTTGCTTCTTAATCTAATAATCTCATGTCTCCCCATCCAATCCGCGATGATGCGTTTGCATTCGCGAATACAAAACTCACGGATTCCTTATACGTTTAGTTACTACTTTCTAGGCATTAAACAACATATCAATAACTGCACCTGTTTCGTTTTTTTTTTTTTTTGTGATAGTGAAATTTAATGTTAAATTTAACAAAATAATTCTTTCAAAATGATAATTTTTTGGTTCAATAAGCTGTAGAGGTCCTAAAGGATGCAATCAAATAAGTTATTCGATGCTGAAACATGAATAATTTATAAAAAACTTGAAGTCATGCCATGTATATAAACGAAAGTGAGCAATTGAACTATTGTGCACTAAGGGCTCGTTTGATGGTCATGATAAGATAAGATAGAATACGATATGAGAGTAGGATAAGAAGAGGATAGGATAAGAGCATGATAAGCTATAATTTTATTTAATGTTTGGTGTACACCAGATAAAGATAGGATAAAATATAAATTATGTTCAAATGACAAAATTACTGTTTCATAAAATTACATATAATTTTCTAAAAGTAAATTTAAATTTAAATTTTTTTACAAAAAATTACAATTTTAACTAAACTATACAATATTATTTTTTATTTATGTAGTTACTTTTCTTAAAATTATAAAAAAATTATATAAGATTTTTAAAATTATAATTATTATTCAAATAATTTTATTTAAAAAATATTTGAATAGTAACTATTTAATTTTTAATATTTTAATTAATAATATACTTTAAATTTACATGTCAAAATTATTATTATTATATATAAATTAATATATATTACCATATATTATATTTATTATATATTTTTTGTTTATATATATATATATATATATATATGTATGTATGTATGTATGTATGTATGTATATATAAAGAGAGCTTATTTTATCCTGTTGCTTCTTAACCCAATTCTCCTTTTAGGATAAGAAATACATTGGAGCAATAGGATAGGATAGCATTATCATATCCTATTGACGTAGCAAACGACGAATTACAACAAGATAGGATAGTTATCCTATCATATCATATCCTGGCCACCAAATAGGCCCTAAGTATATATAAGTCAGATTTTATGCAAAGATGATAGTAAGAATATGAACGGACTAATTTAAGGGCATGTTTGGATAAATTTCTTCATAAGCACTTCTAGAAAAATAAAATAAGAAGGAAAAGTGAAATAAATTTCTCCATAAGTTAAAACTAACTTCTTCATAAGTTAAAAATTAGCTTTTGGAGAAGTTAATATGAAAAAGCCTTTAAAAATTAGCTTATGCAAAAGCTAATTTTAGCTTTTAAAGAAGCTTCATTTATTTTTTCTCTTTATTTTCTTCTCCTATAAGTGATTGTGGAGAATGCCCTAAATACAATAACCATTTTAGAGCTAAAATGATATGTTATATTATATATTTTTATATATGATATAACAATAAATATATATTAAAAAAACAGCAGAATGAAAAAGGATCAATAACATCTCCTTGTGCACTTCAGTGTGTTTATAGGGGTGGTAAAGAGGGTTGAATTTGTCAAGTCAATCTATCAAAAATGGTAGGATAAATTGCATTACTCAACTCATCAATCTATCTTGCCTAACCCATCAACTTGGTGGGTTGGCCCACCTAACCTGCTCATCTAACCCACCAATATTTAAAGTATATATTCAAATGAATTTATATTTTTATACAATTAAAAAAAGAGATAATATGTATATGTATATTAAAAAAATAAGTGATATGTTAAAAAAAATGAATTGATATTTTCTTAAAATATTTTTTTTCTATCTTTTCTCTTTTTGATACTTTTTTAGTGGGCGTTGGCAGGTCAACCCACCATTTTGCAACTTGTCAACCCTCCAATTTATCTTTTGACAAGTTAGCTCGCTAACCCACCTCTAAATAGAGTGGGTTATATTTCTCAACTCACTTCTGTCGATGGGTCAACCTCTATGGGGAGCGTATTGTATGAGAACGATCTTCTTAGGTAAGAACGAGAATGACCAATCTTAGCCGTTAGATTGAATTAGACGGTTGAGAGTAATAGTCTAATAGACTTACTTAAAAATTTACTTACGTGGTGGTGTTGGTGTCACCCCCACCATTGTTGTTGTCGTCGTCCCTACCATCGTTGTTGTCGCTTTCCCCACTACCATCACCATCGTTGCTGCCAGTACCAGCATTGCCACTTCCACTGTCACTACCACCACTACTGTCGTTGCCATGTGGTGGCAGTGACGACGGCAGTGGAGGTGGTAGTGGTGGTGATGGCGATAGTAGAGGTGGTGACGATAGTGGTGACAACGACAATGGTAATGGTGATGGCGGCAGTGGTGACACCACCACCACCACCACCACCTAAGTGAATTTTTGAGTGAGTGAGTAAGTGTGTGTGTGTGTATATTCCTATTGTTATAAGAAATGAGAATTATAAATTTGGACCATATAACCATACATATAAGTGATCAAGATTAAAAGTTAGTTAGAAAGTCATGTGCATTTTATTTTTAATCTTGACCATTCAAAATTTAATTTAATGGTCTATATTTATAATTCTCATTTCTCACAATAAGAAAATTTCCCATTTGATACACTTCACACACACACACACACACACACACACACACACACACACATACACACACACATATATATATATATATATATATATATATATATATATATATATATATATATATATATATATATATATATAATTTTATATGGATAGTTAAGATTAAAAATTAGTAGTTACATGACCACTGTAAAAGATTATGAACATTTATCTTATAATTATAATTATTCAAATATGATTTAATGATTTATATTTATATTTCTAATTTTTCATAATAACAATAATTCTCACTTAATATGCTATATACAAAGAGAACGTATCAGGTGAGAGATAAAAGTGTGAGAAAAATAAATCTCAATCATATAATTTAAATAGATGATTAACATTGATTAAAATAATCTTGATCAACATGTATAATTTTATGACTAAAATTAACTCCTTTTACCCTTCATACTCTCACTATATATGTTACTTCTCTATATATTATCCTAAACCACTAATAATTTAAAGCTAAGAGAATAATATTCAGAACTTATGAAGGTGAGAATGTGTGGTGGAATGCAGGCCATGAAAAACAAAGAACGAACTCGGCACTATGCGCAATAAATAAACAATTATAAAAGCGGGTTTCTCAGTCTCACTTTCACGCTCAAGCAACGGCAAAGTGCACACAGACAATTGTCACCTTTTTTGGCTGAGGATTTGCACACAGACAATTACATCTCATAATCCCATTGTGTATGTTTAGGAATGTATCAAAAAGTCCATGACCACTTCGAAGAACCAAATTAAAATTTCTGATTTAATAACAAAATATTTGAAAAACCCAGAGATATTGAAGATGAAGAAGCAGCTCAGACAAAACAACATAATAATAAGATAATAAAAGTTAAGTTAGTGAGTCCAATTCCGTATCCTCTAGAAACAATTTTACGTGGACAGAATCTAATAATTTATATGATCGAGGAAGGGTAGATCAAATAGTACATATTGTATAAAACATAAATTTCCATTTCCAATTTGGCATGAATCTCATATCTAAATTCCAAAATAAATTTATTTAGTTACATGTCACAGTCCACTCAAGAATCTCTCTCTCTCTCTCTCCATGTCTGTCATCCACATTTATTTGTTTGCAATATGAATGTTGCATAGTATCAGAAAATATCAGTAACCATTTCAGTTCAGATTTGGTTTTATTATGGTTTTCGTATAACGTTGGTACATGGAACAACTGGAACATTTACATTGGTCCTTGGATGAGGCAGTGAGCTTAACACCTCGTCGTTTTCTTCCTCCTCCTTCTGCGGTGGGCTTCTCTTACTTTGTTTTCACTCTGTTCGATATTTTTTTAATGTTAAGCAAAACAAAAAACCGTGTCTTCTTCTGTTTTTTTTAAACGCAGAACCCGGCATTTGTGTTCCCGTGTCTTCCTTGCTTTCTCAGTTTCTTTCTCTGTAACTCTGTCTCCAAAGTCGGTGTTTTCTGTCGTTGCTTGTTAGTTATTACCGTTTTACAGATTTACTTTATCAATGTCATAAAACTTGTACATGTTTCACCTTTTTTTCAGAGGAAAGTGATCACGTAGCAGATGAATAATACCAGAGCGCACGCCACTCTTCACGCAATGAAACCTCCTTTAAATGATGGCAAAGTAATTTCTTCTTATTCTAGTTTCTCAAAAGCTTAGCTTAGCTGATTTTTTGTGTCACAGACTTGATTTATGACTGACTGTGCAAAGCAGGACAAGATGGAAACTCGAGGGAGCAAGGCAATGAATGCTGCGGAGAAGACCGTGAAAAATGGGCGTCGATCCAATAGAGAAAGGAAAATGGCTTTGATACAAGATGTGTGTGAATGATATTCATATTCCTTTTGTGCTCTAACTCCCCTAGTGTTTATTCTATAACCCCTTTGACAGTGTAGCAATGTGTTCAAACTTTGCAGGTTGATAAGTTGAAGAGGAAGCTCAGACATGAAGAGAATGTTCACAGAGCGTTAGAAAGAGCGTTTACAAGGCCTTTGGGATCCCTTCCTCGTCTTCCTCCTTATCTACCTCCACATGTTAGTGTCTCTCTTCATCTTTCCTTTCTGTGCATGGGTGGTGGACACAGAAGTGGGCAATGAATGTAGCATGTTTTTCTTTTACACAGATTGAAGTGTTTCAGGCAATAAATTTAGGAAAACCCCAGAAGAAGTCAATTATCAATTATATTTCAATTATAATGAACTTTTTTATTTATTTTTTTGTAGACATTAGAGCTTGTGGCTGAAGTAGCAGTATTGGAGGAGGAGGTGGTTAGACTAGAAGAGCAGGTTGTGAATTTCAGACAAGGTCTATATCAGGAAGCAGTCTACATTTCCTCTAAGAGGAATGCAGAGAATTTGAGGGACTCAATGGACCAGAACTCCATCAGGAGCTCCAAACATCAAAGATCAAAATCTTTGTCCCAAAGTGAGCTTAATTCAACTACCATGGCCAGGCCTCAGCTTTCTCTTGCTAGAAGTGCTTCCAGTAGAAAGCTGTTCTCTGACATTGTCACTGATCAAACTGCCAGGCTAGTGAACGGGAAACAATTGCACATAAAGCAAGATTCGTTATCATCAATACCAGTAGAGGGACGGCGAAAAGAGAATCCAATGTTTTATAGCTCTTTGAAGGATAAACAATCGCCGGAAAAGAAAATCGCCAAAGTCATTACTCCAGTGAAGAAGAAGTCTCCAATCAAACAAGAATCAGCTGATAAGTGTGCAGATAACTTGAAGTTACAGGTAGCCAAAAGTTTTCAATTAGTACTATTAATTTAATGTGAAAAATGATTGAGCTGCCGTTTTAACAATGATTTATTTTGCTTGTTCAGATGGAGGGGAGATTAGCAGATCAAGAAAGAGCACAGAGTTCCTCAAGTTCATCAGATGATAAGGCGTCAGAAGTTGATGCATGCCCAACAGAATTTCAGAGGATATTGTCAAGTGCTTGTGTAGAATATTTGTGAGGATAGGTACCTTCAAGGACAGATTGGGGAATCAGAAACGCCTTCCAGTTCTATATCTGCATGCAGCAAGGAAAAGGATCAGTTGTGTGATCCATATGGTATCTGTTTGGAATCCAAAATGAGGGATATTGGTACGTATAGTAGTTTGTGTGAGATTAAAGCCTCCAATGTTGATCTCAATCGAACCAGAAATGTAGCGTTTCTGATCCATAGATTAAAGTAAGTTATAACGGGTTATTAAGCTGATGGTTGATACTGGATATAGTTGATATTATGAGTGTCTATCTAACCTAACTGACATGTTCAGGTTCCTATTCGGGAAACTTGCCTCCGTAAACATGAAGGGTCTTACTCATCACGAGAAACTAGCATTTTGGATAAACACTTATAATTCCTGCATGCTGAATGTAAGATTCCTTTCTGTCACTGATTTGCTACTTCTCACCACAATGTAAGACTAAAGAGTTGGGTCTTTGTTTGAGGACTTGATTTGAATTTGGTATCATCTTAGTTTGCCTACCATGTTGAGGGTAACCACAATTATTTGGCCTGAATATTTTAGGCATATTTAGAGCATGGCATACCCGAGAGTCCTGAAATGGTTGTAGCACTAATGCAGAAGGTACAATAATCTCTCAAATATTCTCTACGTTTGTTTTCTAAGAACAAGTATTCAAAGGAGCATAAACATTGCCGATCGCCTGGTCATTCTCAATTGATCCTTGCTGCCGTCCCATATTGACATGACTGAATTTCTCAGTGCTCTTTTATCTAAATTTCTAATGATTGTTTTTTGCTGCTAGAAATTAAGAAAATACATAAGAGCGAAAAATGAAAAAAATCCCATCATTATTATTCTATGTATTTTATGGCAGATCAAACTGAAGTGTATTCAACATACATACATATATACACACATACCACAATCACTATTAAGCATATAGTGTGTCAAGATGAAACTCTAGATAAACATTCAAGTAGACTAAAACTTGGCAATGCTTGTGTCAGGCAACAATAGAAGTTGGGGGCCGGCTACTCAATGCAATTACAATAGAGCACTTCATATTGAGACTTCCTTATCACCTGATGTTTGTAAGGGCATAATCTCTCTTGCCTAAGCTTCCAGACGTGTAAAACGTTTTTCTAATTTTTTGAAGTCCTTCTCATGCTTTGTATATTAGAATTCATCGCTTGATTTTCATCTTTGTTTCCTGCGACAGACCTGCACAAAAGCTGCAAAAAATGATGAGATGAAAGTGCGAAGCATATTTGGCTTGGAATGGTCAGAGCCCTTGGTTACATTTGCACTTTCCTGTGGAAGCTGGTCTTCACCTGCGGTATCTTTGTCTCTCAAACTAGACGACATTTTTGTTATGTCATGTGGACACTGACTAATTGCCTTTTTAACTACAACCTAGTTTGTGATAAATTAGTTTGACAATGTATGACCAAACCAAAGATGTCATGCGTTCTGCAAACAATATTGCTTAAATCAAATTTGGAATATTTTTTCAGAAAAAAGTTCTCTTATGGTTGTTGAATATCACCGGGTGTTATGTGTTTGTTAGATTATGAGAAAAATCGATCAATATCTGGGATAGGAACTAAGAAGACATGCATGGATAAGCTAGGAGATTCACGAGATCATTATAATACAAAATTAAACAGAGTAAAGAGCTTGCCACTTTTCCATTTTTCACTTCTAGGGACTAGGATCAATAGCAATCTTAGTTAGTATTATTAAATGCTACATGCTAAATTTCTTTCATGATGTGAATAAATTCTTAAATCTATGTATTCCTTGGTTGGTTGAATTGATGGAACAAATGTGTTTTTATTTTATGAAGGTAAGGGTATACACAGCATCACATGTTGACAATGAGTTAGAAGCAGCAAAGAGAGATTATTTACAGGCAGCAGTTGGCATTACAAAAACAAAAAAGTTAATAATTCCGAAATTACTAGACTGGTATTTACTTGACTTTGCAAAGGACTTGGAATCTTTGTTGGATTGGGTCTGCCTACAACTACCCATTGAACTGAGAAAGGAAGCAGTTGAATGCCTTGAAAGAAAGGGAAGACAGCCCCTATCACAGCTGGTACAAATGATGCCGTATGACTTCAGTTTTAGGTTGCTTTTACACCAATAAACTGAGAGGTACTGTTCATCACTCAACATTTCAGTCAGCACAGATTCTGAACTTTGATGTGGTGAATTTTTGTATATTGGATAGTTCACACAGAAAATACATAATAAAAAACATATGATTGTGATCATTTGGTAAAGGGGTCCGTGGCAAAACTTTCTAGGAAATATAATAGAAATGGCGGTTTCTTATAAAGCAAAATCGTTGATTCTGAGTCAACATTTGCTGGTTTTTACTTGTCTCAATACAAGTAGGGATTGCTAAGATTTTAGATTTATCAAAAAATTGTTTTTGCTATAATATAGACTAGAATTAAATATTTATTTACGGATATCATTTAATTTACACATTTTTTAAGTGTCAAATAAAAAAATATAAGTGGTTGACATATCGGTCTGTATTAAAATTTGTAAAATATTTAACACAATAATTTTGTAAAATAAATCTGTATGTTGAATGCTTTTTCTAATTATTAAGGTAGTAATTAAGATATTTACATGACAGTAGCAGTATCGATATACACAATCTGGGCTTTCTTTATAGTAAAAAGTTTAAGAGGACTGATTGTATCATTCAAAATACTTAAAAGATAACAATAACAGTTTTTTTGCAAGAATCAGACCAAAAGCCTTTTAGAAAATGCTATTTATCTTACCGTTCAGTTAACCTTCGTTGACGATCCATATTAATTCTAAACAAAGAGATGATGTATTATGATGCCGAATGAATCCATTACTTAACAATAGAATTATGCTATTCAACTTTGTGTTTCTATCTTCACAAATGACCAATAACTCAAAATATGTTAAATTATTGGAAAACAACGTTCTGTAATTACAGAGAAAGCGTCACCTAGAAGTTTTTTTTTTTTTTTTTTTTTTTTTTTAAAAAGGCATCACAAATAATCATAACAAAACTCAAAAGCTGTGTACACAAAATGTAGAACCTATAAATTTCCTGGATTTGGTGCGAGAATTTTCTCCAATTGTAGGAGAAATTATTACATGGTTTGGGGACCACTGTAGTCTTAATCAATCTATACAAGACACATAATTGAGTATAATTAATTTTTTCTCATAAATTGAAAAATTCGACATGTCACGTAGAGATTGATTGAAATTATGGACTTGTGGTGGTTAGGTCTATCTAATAATTTTGTACATATCCCTCCCTCCAATGAAGTTGCGTCTATATACAACAGCATCACAAGGGAACAAACGGAACAGGCCAGTACAATCTTGGTGACTCAACCAAATGGTGAAGGAACTGGCCCTGTGACTGCATCTGATCTTTTGATGCTTCCCATTCCACAGATGATGCATCCAGGTGCAGTCACAGCTGAAAATTTGGCTCCACAGAGATCACAGACATCATATCCAATGGTTGGCAGCCTGCTTAATGTGGCAGCACAGAACTGTGATGGATCTTCCAATGGATCAATGGACTTGTTGGTCAAACCCCTCTGAACACACAAGTCGACAAGACTCCTAAATTCCTCCTGCTTGCCTGGAGGTGCTTTAGACAATAGTAGTTCTAACATTTGCTTGGAATATGCATAATTTTGCACCTCCATATTTCGTTTTATCGCAGTTCGAATGCAATTTATTCTGTGCTTAGCGAGAAGAGGCAATGAACCCAGATGGCGTGAAAGTCTAGCCATCTCATCTTTTGCACTAATTGCACTTGGACCATGAACTCTTTGCAAACGTCCAATTTCCTGCAGTCACGAAGACAACTTTCAAGTAATAAAGGAATAAAGACTTCCAATGTAACAATAAAGACTGCTTTAAGTGAGCTGTCATTGCTTACTTAGCAACACAATAAATATTCACAGCATGGAAAATCTGTAACTACAGTATAACAACAATGCCGCATTATGGCCTAGAGAAACAGAAGCTCAATTGCCTAATTAATTTGTAGGTCAGAGTCCATTCTATCCATGCCATTGGAAATTGAAGCGTAGTAATAGTACCTGAAGAAGAGTGACTGTTATCTTGTATTGAGCACAGATTGTTGCTTGAGCTTTTATATCACTTCCACGAGATTGTTCTTTAGCTAATGCAAGAAAAGCTTCATCAAAGCAAGACAATGCATCTGAAAGATGATTTAGCTCAAGGTGAGCAAGTCCAGTTTTGAAACATACAGAAGCAGCAGCTCCTTGGGGAACCTGTCATATGAGCCATGAGATTGGGAACCAAAAAATAAATTATACGCACTCAATAATAGGAAACTAGAACTAGAACACAGTTTTAGTGAAGGAATCTCTACAAGGTCCTTCTTCAGCTTCCGGTATTAGTGTCATGTAAGGATTTGTATAAAATAAAATATCAAAGATAAAGACTCAAACAGAAGAAAAATGACAGATACCAAGACTCTTCAAGGCTTTGCTTCCTCCCTTCCCAATCCTCATTCATCTCCCTTCTTATTCTAATTCACTAACAGAATCAGGTCACTTCCCCACCTGCCATCTGTGCAGGTTGTTACAATACACTCTCCCAAACTAATCCCCTCTCATGTCCCCCATTATCCTCACATGCTTCTAATTCCCTGCCGTCCTTGCCTTTCGTCCTAAAATATACCATAGTTATACGTGGGAGGCTAACACACACCAGGTTCAGTAAAGTTGACTTCTTGGCTGTGGCATTATCAGAAGTAATCAGTGTTTATAAGCACGCACACCAGTTCAGTATGGAAAATTTTCCTAGCAAACCTATTTAATTTCTTCTCTATACATAGCATCCACAAAATGATTAAGGGAAAAATCATAAAATGAGTATTTCTGTTTATGCTACATGGCTGTTCAATCCAGTACATCTAATTCTGGCATGTATTCCCATATTCTTCCCTAACACCCATAGAAAATACCATAGAACCTCAGAAAAAGAAATAGCAAAAAATATCTTTAACACTCTAGTTATAAAGCATTACTCATCCACATGTAAATGGATAGGCATGCATGTATGTATTTTTACCTGTCCAGGTTTTACAGAAGATGGTGGAGAACCAGTTTGTGGAGGCTTTCCTGAATCAGAAGTATTTGGTATTCCAAGTACACTAAGATCAAGAGGTTGGCTAGAAATTGGTGCCTGCAGCTGTGATGGGGGCATGACTGCAGTCTGAGCTGAGGATTGTGGTGGGACACCACCATCTGGCAGTCCTACGGACTCACTACGAACCACAGATTGTTGAACAGCTTGGGGAGGAACATCACCTTGAAGACTAACATCAGCTTCGGAAGCACTAACCTGGTTAGGAGTTGCCTTGGTACTTTCAGCCCCTGCAGTAAATTTAGAGAGATATGTCCCAGCAGGGTCCAGTGAAGCAGCAACCTGAAGGGATGGAATTGTATTCTGAAAGAAGTCTTCTGGAATAGGTCCTACTTTAATTCCCCCACTTGCAATTCCAGTAGTTGGTTGTGAAATTGATTCTGGTTGAGTCAAGGCATCAGTACCAAACAGGTCACCAGGAGTTGAAACTGTACGAGCAGCTACTCCAGTAGGTGTAGGTTGCAGAGACAAAATCTGGCCAAGATCTTGGGATCCACTGGTAAATGACCTGCTCCTTGGTGGAGCTAACCCTTCACCTAGTTTAAATTTACTAGTGGCTTCTTTAATCTTATTCACATCTACAATAGAAGAGTCAATTGGCTTGTCTCGTATTCTAACATGTATTTTTTTGGTTTTTGATTCTCCTTCCTCATCACTGCTGCTATCAGCAGCAGTAGCTCCATACATGGACTTCTTAAATTCTTCTGCTGCTTTAGCCTGTTCATCAGTAGAGGAACTGGCAATCTGTTTGTTAAGACTTTCCAGACCCATTAATGGATCTCCTTGTGATTTATCAACCCATTGATTAGATATGGGTTTAACTGAAGATACTTCAAGACCATTTGCTTTAATATCATTACCTGCAGAGATGAAGGCTTTAACCAAGCTATCTTCCCTTACCTCAACAATATTGCCTCTTCCTTTCATTGAGCCTAAATACAGGCCTATATGATCTACAATAATGGATGGAATTGTACCATCATCAGTCTTCATGTATGGCGTCACCTCTGCAGCAAGCTCCCACTGAGGTATATCCTTTGCATTAGTAGGGGTTTTGATTTCCCAGTTTCCACCACCCCATTCAGGTCCTTTAGGAACCATACTTTCTGCAGCAAAGTTGGCAAATATGCCTTGTGTCCATCCAGTAGATCGAACCCGTAAAATCCTTTCACAATGTCGCCTCAATTCTGAGTCAAGAGCTTCTTCTTCCAACTTCTGAGCAAGACGCCTCATGGCACTAGGATTAAGGTGGCATATAAACAGATCAAGCATGCTTTTGTAATCCGCAGGAACTTCAAAGGTTTCTTTTGCTCTATCAAACTGACCAAACCTGCAAGTAATCTTAAATTACAAAAGTGAACAAACTTTTAAATCACACTATTCAAAGAACTACAGTACCATCATCCATACACCAGCTCATCAATAATATGAGCTCAGTAGAATAATTACAGTTATTAGTCTTGCTGTTAGCGGGATGACCTAATTATTAGTATAAATAGGAGAATGTTAGGGTATGGGATCACAGCCATCTATCAATTATTCAGTATATTATTCACAGCACCCTCTCTTTCCCCTCTTCCCTACCAAAACTCTATAATTCCAACAAGCTCCAACGCCGTAGGTAGCACCTAACAAACACATGAAGGTCATAGTTGATATGGATGGTGTTATAAATCAACAATATGAAAATATCCAACAAGCTCCAACACCATAGGCAATACTTAACACATGCATGTCATAGTTGATATGAATGGTGTTAAAAATCAACAATATGAAAATATTACTGATCTTTACTTAGACCAGAAGAATTTTTCAAATACAAACAAGCAGAGGCCAAAGATAATTTAAACAGGAAATAATAAATAATGAAAAGGAAAAACAAATTAAGCTATATAGATAAGAAAATCAAACAACCACCACCAAAGCCTTTTTTCCATTCTTCTTACTTGTCTTCTATAGGTCTTCTTTTCACATGATTAAGCCACTTTAGGTGAGATTCTACCATCTTTTCATCAATAGGTGATAACCCCTTCTTTCTCTCTAACATATTCATTCCTAATCCTATCTTGTCTTGTATGTTAGCTAATTTATTGCAGCCCAGTCATCATGACAACATTGAGCTTGTGCTCTTATTAACTTGTTATCACCCAACATTCAATACTGTTGGAAAGCTGCCTTAATTGTGATCACCTCTAGCCTACCTTCATTGCGGCTTCTTTGGGGGCTGCCTTAATTGATGCCTTGAGAGGGTGTGTTTAGTCCCACATCACCTAGAGATATGACTTTGGACAATCCTCATCTTACAAACCGGTTTTGAGGGGTTGAGTTAGGCCTTAAGCCCAAATTCTGAACTGGTATCAGAGTCTATCCTAACTCTATTGTTGGGTCACTTGCATTGCCACACTCCAAACCCTTAGCCCTGGGTGTGAGGGGGTGTGTTGGAAAGCCACCTTATTTGTGGTCACCTCTAACCCGCCTTAATTGCAGCCTCTTTGGGGGCTGCCTTAATTGCAGCCTTGAAAAGGTGTGTTTAGTCCCACATCACCTAAAGATATGGCTTAAATAAAACTTATAAAGCTTGGACAATCCTTACCTGACAAACCGGTTTTGAGGGGTTAAGTTAGGTCTTAAGCCCAAATTCTAAAATGGTATCAGAGTCTATCCTAAATCCATTGTTGGGTCACTTGCATTGCCACATGTTGTGTTGAAAAGCCACCTTATTTGTAGTCACCTCTAACCTGCCTTAATTGCGGCCTCTTTGGGATTGCCTTCATTGCAACCTTGAGGGGGTGTGTTTAATCCCACATCGCCTAGAGATATGACTTAAATAGAGCTTATAAAGCTTAAGCAATCCTCACCTTACAAGCCAGTTTTGTAAGGTTGAGTTAAGCCCTAAGCCCAAATTCTAAGAAGAAACACCAACAAATAGAAATTAAACTAGCATATAAATCCTCTATTTTAAATTATCATATACATTGTTACAGAAACTGTGTGTTTAACCCATACATTAGCAGATTTATTTATAATCATAGAGTTACAAAAAATAAGGAAACGGAATCAAGATCCCTAAGAATCAGCTATACAATAGTTACCCTATTTATAGTGAATACAATTAGATCTCTAAGAGTTTCCTAGTTACTTTATTTACAGTGAATCAAATCATATCTTTAACACTCCCCCTCAAGTTGGAGCATATATGTCATATGCGCCAAGCTTGTTACAAATATAATCAACGTGGGACCCCTTGAGAGATTTAGTAAAAATATCTACTAGTTGGTCACTGGAGTTGATAAAATCAATAGTGATTTCTCCTGAGAGCACTTTCTCTCTCACAAAATGACAATCTATTTCTATGTGTTTAGTCCGTTCATGGAAGACTAGATTAGATGCAATGTGGAGAGCGGCTTGATTGTCGTAGATAAGCTTAGTGTCCTGAGTATCTCCAAACTGTAACTGTTGGAGAAGTTGCCTAAGCCATGTAATTTCACATGCAGCTGCTGCCATGGCCCGGTATTCAGCTTCGGCATTGGACCAAGCAACGGTATTCTGCTTCTTGCTTCTGCATGAAATTAAATTCCCTCCAATGAGAACATAATAGCCAGAGGTAGACCTTCTGTCTGATGGAGATCCTGCCCAATCGGCATCAGAGTAACAAACAATTTTGGTACTGCTTTTGTTTTCATATAAGAGTCTGCGGCTTGGTGCATTCTTGATATATCTAAGGATGCGCATGACAGCATCTTAATGACCATCACAAGGAGTGTTGAGGAACTGACTTACCACACTCACTGCAAATGTGATGTCTGGCCTAGTGATAGTGAGGTAGTTGAGTCGACCAATAAGTCTGCGATATCTTCTCGGGTCTGCAAGTCGCTCCCCCTGACCTAGAAGAAGCTTGGCGTTAGGGTCCATAGGAATGTCACTAGGGCGACAGTCAAGCATACTAGTCTCGGTGAGAATATCCAGAGCATATTTCCTCTGGGAAATGACAATGCCAGAAGTGGATTGAGCAACCTCAATGCTTAAAAAATAATTGAGCAGACCAAGATCCTTTGTCTGAAATTGATGCTGAAGGTGAGATTTGAGCCGGCAGATACCGTCAGAGTCATCATCAGTAATGACAATGTCATTAACATAGACCACCAAATAAATGCATAAGCCAGACCGAGAGTGAAGGAAAAAAACAGAGTGATCTGCCTCGCAGCGAGTCATGCCAAATTGAAGCAGGACAGAGCTAAACCGGCCAAACCAAGCATGGGGAGACTGCTTCAGGCCATAAAGAGAACAACGAAGGCGACAAACAAGGTGAGATCCACCAAAAACAGTAAAACCGTAGGGCTAGTCCATGTAAACCTCTTCCTGCAACTCGCTATGCAAGAAGGTATTTTTAATATCCAGCTGGTAAAGCGGCCAATGGCAGATGGCAGCCATAGCAATGAACAGTCGAACAGAAGTGATCTTGGCCACAGGGGAAAAGGTGTACCCATAGTCGAGGCCAAAGATCTGAGTATAGCCCTTAGCCACCAAGCAAGCTTTGAATCGATCAATAGTGCCATCTGGTCCAACCTTCACTGTATAAACCCAGCGACAACCAACAGTAGTCTTGTTGGGAGGCAAGGGAACAGGCTCCCATGTTCTACTTGCTTCCAAAGCAACCATTTCGTCCAACATCGCCTACTGCCAACGGGGATCAGTCATGGCTTCTCCTGTAGACTTAGGAATAGCCACAGAATCCAAAGAGGAGATAAAAGAGAAATAGGAAGGAGATAAGCGGCTATAATG
This sequence comes from Spatholobus suberectus, assembly GCA_004329165.1. Classification (NCBI taxonomy): domain Eukaryota; kingdom Viridiplantae; phylum Streptophyta; class Magnoliopsida; order Fabales; family Fabaceae; genus Spatholobus; species Spatholobus suberectus. The sequence goes on along the minus strand of CM014730.1, from coordinate 83,242,356 downwards.
AAGCATATAATGGGTGAGGATTGCGAGAGGATCGAATACCTTTACGCAGGGCAATGGGAAGCTCATGTGTAGGAGACGTTGGTGGATGGGGGTTTGGAGTAGGAGATGATGTTGGCAGATCAGTAGGTGGGGCCGCCGGGGGAAGACGTGGGTGGCGCTGATAGGTAATCAGTGGTAGTGGAGTAGCGATAACGGCTGGGGTTGGAACAGGTGGAGCATCCAGAGGAGTAGCGCTGGTGGTGGGTATAGAGAAAAATGGAGTAGACTCAAAGAAAGTGACATTAGCAGAAACAAGACCCCTTGAAGTTGAGGGCAAAAACAACGATATCATTTCTAGAGGCGAGAGCAACCCAGAAAAACACATTTAAGGGACTTAGCAGAGAGTTTATGTTTACTTGGAGTGAGATCGTGGACAAAACAGGTGCAGCCAAAGACACGGAGAGGAATAGGGAAGAGGTCTTGTTTAGGGTACAGAATGGAGTACGGAGTTTGATTGTTAAGGATAGACGAAGGCATGCAATTAATCAAATAATAGGCGGTAAGAAGTGCATCACCCCAAAAACGGAAAGGAACATGATAGTGAAGGAGGAGGGTATGAGCAGTGTCAACCAGGTGATGATTTTTTCGTTCAGCAATACCATTCTGTTGTGGTGTATGAGCACAGGACGTTTGATGAATAATTCCCTGGGAGGTTAGAAAGGACTGAAATTGGGAAGACAAATATTCTTTGGCATTATCAATGCGTAAAATTTTAATGGACACCCCAAATTGATTTTGAATTTCATGTGAGAATCCTTGAAATACATGAAAAACATCAGAACGATTTTTTATTAAGAAAACCCAAGTACAATGGGAAAAATCATTAATAAAAATGACAAAATAATAATATCCTAAAGTTGAACAAACTCGACTAGGACCCCAAATATCAGAGTGAACCAAAGTAAAAGGTGACGCAACACTTTTATTGACACGAGGACTATAAGAATGACGAACATGTTTTCCTAATAGACATGACTCACACTCTAAGGACTTAAGGGAAGAGAGAGTAGGAACCAAAAGGCATAATTTTTCCAAACTAGGATGACCGAGGCGCTGATGAGCAAGTTCTGGAGAGGTCGTGGAGACACAAGCAACTGGTGGTGAGAGTTGATACAATCCCCTAGACTCATGTCTTGCTCCAATCGTCCGTCCGGTACGTCAATCCTGAACAAAGACAGAATTATTAACAAACAGGATAGAAAAATCAAGTGAACGGGTGAGCTTGCTAATTGAAATTAAATTGAAAGGACAACCAGGAACAAACTGAACAAAATTTAAAGAAAGAGTAGGAAGTGGGTGGGTTTGACCAATGCCACGAACTTTAATGTGAGAGTCGTCTGCGAGAGTAACAGATTGCAAGGTGTTTGAAAAAGACAATTGAGAAAAAAGAGATTGGTTACCAGTCATATGATCTGGGGCACCAGAGTCAAGGATCCATAGGCCAAAGGAGGAGGATTGAGAGACAAAGACAACAGGATTACCAAACTGAGCCACAGCCGTAATAGGCGAGGCAGGTTGTTGGCTCCCGGAGCTGGAGGAAATCATGATACTCAGCAGTGGAAATAGTAACATCCGCGGGTGGAACAGGTCCGGCAGCTTGAGCCACATTAGCTGATTTCGATTGTTCTCGGACTTTGGTGCGACAGTTTACTTCAATGTGGCCAAAGCGGTGACAATAAGTGCAACGGGGATGACTTTTGCCATCACGGCCCCCGCCACCTCCACCACGGTGAGAAGAGTGGGAGACAAGGGCAGAGGAATCAATAGAGGGGGCAGATGGATGCCCAAAAGCATGCGGAGTGGAGAGACGCAACAGTTGTTCACTAATCATGTCATAAGTGGGAATAGTAAGGCCGGAGAGGATTTGGTTACGCACTGAGTCAAGATCAAGTAGGAGACCAGCGAGGGTGAGAACCATGAAGAACTGATTACGCTGTTGTAAAAGGTCTCTGCATCACTAGTGAAGGGCATTAGATTATTAAAATCAACAATCAAATGATTGAGCTTACCAAGATACGTCTGCATGTCTATATTCTCAAGTTTGGTGGATATCAGAGTGGTCACCACACTGTAGAGACGATGGACATCATTGGAGTAGACTTTCTTGGCTTTGGTTCAAACCTCATAACAGGTGGGGAATGCCTAGTATTGAGGTTGAAGGTTGGAGCAATAGAGAACCAAAGGACACTGCATAAAGAGGCATCAATATGTTGCCAATGAGCGCGATCCTTTTTGGGAATATTCATGCCTTTAGTAGTCAAGTGGTCGGCACAGCCTTGACCATGGAACCACAGCTGGACAGTGGCAGCCCAAGTGCTGTAATTGGCTATTCCAATTAATTTTTCACAAGGGATCAGCGGAACAATGGTAAAAGTCACTGCAGAGGCGGAAGCGTAGGAGGAACTAGGAGAGGCCATGAAAAAGGGAGCCAAACAAGGCCAGACAAGGGCGCCAAAGGTAGGGGAAGGTGGGGGGGGGGGGAGGGGTCGCCGGCCAATGGGTGTTGCCGGAAAATCGTCACGTGCCGATCTGGGGAGGGTGCGTGAGACGCATGTGCTGGAGAGTGGCGGCACGTGCAGTGTCAAATAGCGGTGCGGTGGTCGATGGAGGGTGGCGATGTCAGTGGGGTGGTCGTGTTGGAGAAAGGAGGGCACGACACTGGCCAATGGAGCTCCACAGCTGTTCGTGGTACTGTTTACACGAACCAAACAGGGGGGGCCGCTACGGCGAAGTGGAAAAAGGAACCTAAACTCCTGATACCATGTTACAGAAACTGTGTGTGTTAACCCACACACTAGTAGATTTATTTATAATCATAGACTTACAAAAAATAAGGAAACGGAATCAAGATCCCTAAGAATCAACTATACAATAGTTACCCTATTTACAGTGAATAAAATCATATCTCTAAGAGTTTCCTAGTTACTCTATTTACAGTGAATCAAATCATATCTTTAACACACATCATAGGAGGTCTAGCAAGCTTCCTTTATGATGAATTTTTTTAAATAGTGTCCTTCACATGCTCTAAGAATACCATTGATAAATATTGAGAATCTATGAACTAGCTCATGGCAACATGCTAAGGTGCTAGTCAACCCTGTATGACTAGTAACTCTAGTTCATTCTATTCTTGCATTCTTACTTCACACAAGAATAGGCCAGAATCATTAGTATATGTTATTGATATTATGCAACAGCCACTAAAAAAGTTTAACAATCAGGCCTTTTCTCACTAAGTGTAACATGGATCAAATGACATCATAATGTTCTATTGTAAATCATATATATAGACAAACAATTGAAACATTGACCAAAAAATTAATTAAAAAAACTACAGTTTTCATATATAATATAGAATTTTAGATACATAATAGCTTAGCTATTGGCTGGAATAAGAAAGTAAAACCTTACCAATAATGACAAGTAATAATTCAAGAAAATCAATAATGATGGAACACACAATCATCATATTTCATCAGTTCCTTTAGATACAATGGCAGCATCATAAGTAAAACGAAGTTTCCTAGTTACCACTACGAACCTGATACAGGCATAACCCAACTGTCTGAACCTGTGAAATAAATGAGATGTGGGAGGACATCGAGGATAATCTCTTGAACGCAGAAATTCATCTTTCAGAACAGATAAAGCAGTGGAAAAATGAAGAGCTTTAGCAGCATAGACACCCCGCATCACCTGATGTCAAAACTCAACATCCTTAGAAGATTAGATAGACTGCAACTAAATGCCAAGATAAAGAATTCTAACACTTACCTGGGTGAACTGTGGACCTGATTGAGATAATGACACAGCTAAGTCTCCACAAACAGGAGAACCTCTAGCAAGGATGTCCAGAGACCTCGGTGTTACACGCAAGCTGTCAAACCTTCATTCAAATAAGAATTTGCAGTGTCACTGTGTCAGTTGTTACCAGCTTTAACATAAATAAAGAAATGTGAAAATGGATCTTAAAGTCTAAAGCTTTCTACCCTATATAGAACGAAGTAAGATTTTTCTAAATTAAGGTCATAATCAATAGGTAGCAAAGGACACCTTGATGTTATTTGGTATAGTATTTCTGATAGGTCAAGCTTCTGCTCAAAACTTTGTTGCATTGTGGCAAATCCAATAAGAAGAGGCTCAAGAAGACCAACAAGACAGCTTTTGACCTCAACCCCGTTCTTCTGTCTGGGATTTATTTCCGAAGGGCAAGCAAGCAACAATCTATCATTCAAAGCACCGACCAAGACTGCATAAGGAATTTAAAAAAATCAGTAGGCCAATACACACAAAATAATGTTAGAGCGTGACATAATTAGCCTTTTAATTTCCCTGTTTCAGTTTTTACTTGTACAGATTTGTTTCCCTGTAGTTAGTTTCCATTTTGTTTCCTTAAATTATGATGGCAAGATTCTTTCCTGTAATTACCAGGTCAGAATTAATTAGTCACTTAGTATATATTTGTAATCAGCCTGGACACAATAATCAGTGAAAAAATTTATCTTTTCCTCCTATCTCAAGTAATAAATTAGTTGACAAAATAGAACCCGCAAAACAGACGGCTAAGATATTGTGATATGCAGTAAGACATTACCTGCATAAGGCATACTAGTTGACAGGATAGTCCTCACCTTTCCATCCCAGCCAAGTATACTAATTGCAGTGGCAGTAGAAAAAAGAAGGGCAGGCCCAACCCATAAGAGTGATCTAAAGTAGGCAACAATTAAGGAATTAAAAACGAGAATATATCTAACTGACATATGAAATTTATGGTCTTCTTGGTTGAGTAGGTGTGGAAATGGGAAGGTAGAAATAGAGAACAGAGTGAACATGATTTTCAACCAAAGTAATGGCTTCAAGTGAAAGTGAGTACAGTTTATGTTCTACCTCCTCATCTCCTTCCATATTTTCCACCTAATCAATCAAGCATATAATTAATAGGAATAAATGGTTCCTTGATTTAATTGAAAAAAAATAAAATCTAAGGATATTGAAGGAAGTCCCTTGTCAAAATTTGTCGAAGTGCCTGATAGTATATCAAATGCTGCCGAAACAATAAGTACTCTGTGTGTTGTTAAAATTCCTGCAACGTGTCCCCTAAGAGTCTTTTGCCAGTACACCTGCCAAATTTGAACAAACAGGTATTTGTTAGTTGTTACCAAGCAGAGAACCATAATAAAGTCATTTGATATTATTTCCACAAACAAGGAACCCTAGAACTAATGAGTAATGACCTTTGCCAAAGGGCAGCATGGCTCTACAGAGGCCCTCAGTTTTCTTTATGGATGCTAAGAAAAGGCCTTTGGTTCTAAAAGCCATAGGACAAGGGAACAATTGGCTAAATAAACATACATGCAAGTGACTTAACATAATCGGAAATGCAAACTAACCTGCACACCTATTCCTCTACACAATTTTTGGAAGACTTCCAAATTGGGGCAGAGGCCTAGAGTTTAAATTCTACCTATGGAAAAGCCAGTGTGGTATAACCCATAATCAGCTTCGAAACACGAGAGATCCATAGCAATTCAACAGAGTGACAGACAATGACGGTACATAATACAAAATTTTATCTTTTTGTCCCTTAAAATCACCAAAATTTAGCCCCTCCTTCAATCTTATGGCAACCATGTGAATTGAAGTTGCTCAAGTAGACTGTTTATGCTAACATAGCCAAGTCTTATTAGTTTTGTTTTGTTAAATGAGTAAAAACACAGAGACATATTGAATTGGAACCGTGTCTGAATACACAACGGAATGAGTTTATATTGCTTATTACATTAATTACATATAAATAGTGAATATTCAGTTTCCTCTAAATCAAAGATTATGTGCCTCTAAATCAAAGATTACAAAATATTGAATTCTAATTTTCAACACTCTCCCTCAAGCTAGAGCATATAAATCATATGCGCCCAGCTTGGTACATATATAGTCAATTCTTGGTCCCAAAGACTTGGTGAAGATATTTGCCAACTGGTCACTAGAGTTGATGAAGCTTGCGGTAATGTCTCCTGACTCGATCTTCTCCTTGATGAAATGACAATCGACCTCAATATGTTTGGTTTTTTCATGGAAGACAGGATTGGATGCAATATGCAAAGCCGCTTGATTGTTACAAATCAGCATCATTTGCGTAGACTCTTCAAACTTGAGTTTCCTGATAAGTTGCTTTAACCACATGAGTTCACAAGTTACTAAAGCCATGGCCTTGTATTCAGTTTCAGCACTAGATCTAGCCACAACATTTTGCTTGCTTTTTCAGGATATCAAGTTCCCTTCAACCAACACACAATACCCAGAGGTGGATCGCCTATCACTGGGTGAACTGGCCCAATCAACATTTGAGACCAAACTATCTGAGTGTGTCCCCTGTCTTCATAGATGAGGCCTTAACCAGGAGCACTCTTAATGTATTTGAGTATCCAAATTACCGCATTCCAATGGTCCTGGCAAGGAGAGTTTAAGAACTAGCTTACCACACTCACAGCAAAGGCAATATCTAGATGAGTGACTGTGAGATAATTCAGCTTTCCAACCAATCTCCTATATCTCCTAGGATTTGATAAGGGCTCCCCCTAATTAGATAGCAATCTGACATTAGGATCCATAGAAGTGTCTACTAGTTTGGACATTTAATAGGTCAGTTTCTTCTAGGATATCAAAAGTATATTTCCTCTGAGAGATCACCAAACCATCCTGAGATTGAGCAACTTTGATACCTAGAAGTACCAAAGCTTACCAAGGTCTTTAGTCTAAAATTGTTGGGAAAGGTACTGTTTCAAATGGAAAATGCTATGCTGATCACTGTTGGTAATGACAATGTTGTTCACATAAACAATGAGATAGATGCATCCCTAAGGTGAATGGCGATAAAAAATAGAGTGGTCGCTTCACTGCAAGTCAAAATGAACTACTGTACAACAGTACAAAAGCAGCCAAACCAGTCTCAGGGGGACTGTTTAAGTCCATATAGGGACTTACGAAATTGACAAACCATAGCAGAGGGCTCCCCTTGAGCAACAAACTGCTGGAGGTTGCTCCATGTAGACCTCTTCGTCAAGATCGCCATGCAGGAAAGCATTTTTAATATCAAGTTGGAAGAGAGACCAATGGCAAATAGAAGCCATAGAGAATAAGAGGTAGACAAAAGCCATTTTGGCGACCGGAGAGAAAGTATCAGTATAGTCCTACTCATACACCTGGGTGTATCCTTTGGCCACCACACGAGCCTTGAAACAATCAATGGTTCCGTCAGGGCCAACTTTAAGAGTGTATAGCCAACGACACCCAATAACGGATTTTCTAGCGAGAAGAGGAACCAATCCTAGGTACCACTGCTTTGAAGTGCACACATCTCATCAATCATTGCTTGTTGCCATTCAGGATGAGATAATGATTCACCTGGAGAGTTAGGGATATACACAAAAGACAAAGAAGAGAGACAAGTATAATGCAAAGAGAAAGACGGTGATAACTGAGGTTAATATAGTGAGGGGACAGGTTGCAAGTAAAACGAATACCTTTTCATAGAGCAAAGGGCCAGGCAATGTTAGGGGGTAGGCTTGGATCTGGTAAAGAAGATGGCACCAGGGAAGAGTCTGATAAGGCCTTTACTATATTGTCAGGGGTCGTTGCATGTGCGGGTGTAGGAATGTCCACAGAGTGTTGGCGATGTTGCTATGTTTGAAGAGGTCACTTGGCCGGAGGCTCCGCTAGAACATCTTGATTCTCCACAGGGGCATCCGAGGAGATAGACGAAAGTGGGACAAGAGCAGGGTACCAAGAAGAGCAGAAAAACACATGTCGGGAGGGGAGGGAGCAGACTCAAAATAAGGATAGACTCAAAAATGAGACATCGACAAAAATGAAATACTGTTGAAGGGTGGGAGAGAAGCAGCGATATCCTTTCTATGATCCATGATAACCTAAGAAGACACATTTGATGGACCTTGTAGAGAGTTTGTGAAGGCCCGGAGTCAGGTTATGGACAAAGCTGGTGGCGCCGAAGACATGAGAAGGAAGCACATGAAGTGGTGAGTGAGAAAAAATGATAGAATAGGGAACCTGATCATTTAGGACAGAGGATGCCATGCGATTGATGAGGTAGCAAGTCGTGAGTACAGCATCACCCCATAAGCGCGGGGGAACATGACCATGGAGGAGAAGAGTCCGAGTGGTTTCAATGAGATGTTTGTTTTTACGTTTAGCCACCCCGTTTTGTCAAGGAGTGTGGGCACAGAATGTTTGATGGAGAATGCCCTTTGAGGCCATAAAGTGCTGAAACTGATGAAATAAATATTCACGAGCATTATCATTGCGAATAGAGTGTATAGGAATACCAAACTGTGTTTTTACTTCATAATAAAACTTTTCAAATAGGGAAAAAAGTTCGGATTGGCTTTTTATTAAACATAACCACGTACAACGCAAAAATCATCAATAAAAGTGACAAAATACTTAAAACTAGAAAGGGGTAACAATACGAGAAGGACCCCAAACATCAAAATGAACTAAGGCAAATGGGGACATAGCCCGTTTATTGACTCTATCATGGAATGAAGTACGAGTGTGTTTTCCTAATTGATAAGACTCACAGTGAAAACTAGACAATTTAGAGAGACTGGGTACCATCTTCTAAAGCTTCGGTAAACCAGTATGTCCTAGTTAAGCGTGGATCGTCATCGAAGAGACTGTGGTTGAGCATGCTTGCGGAGATGCAAAGAGATAATAGAGGCTATGAGACTCACATCCGACGCCAATCATTTGTCCCGAAGTCTAGTCCTGCAAGGTAACAAAATCTTTAGTAAAGGTAATGACAAAGTCATGGGATTGGGTAAGACGATGGACAGAAAGCAAGTTAAAAGGTCAATCAGGGACATATAACACATACTCGACAGTTAGAAAGGAAGGCGATGTGCGATGCAATGCCTTTGGACTTTGTTTGAGAACCATTGGCAAAAGTAATTGTGGATAAATAGCCAGATGTAGACAGAGAAGAGAAAAGAGAGCGATTACTAGAGATATGGTCAAACGCACTAGAGTCAAGCACCCAAGGACCCAGGGAAGGAGATTAAGAGATGCAAGCAATAGAATTACCAATGTGTGCAATAGAAGTAATAGTGCTAGGGGTCTAGTGAGTCTCAAACCACTTGACAAAATCCTTATAAGTAGCCAAGGTGGCCCAGGGTTGATCAGCAGGCTGAGTGGTTTCCGTTGTAGGTGTGTGAGTCATATTGGTGGGACGGGGGGGTTTACCATGCAACTTCCAGCAACAGTCAAATGGTATGCTCGTGGCGATGACAATGCTCACACTTGTGACTGATTCTTTGAAGTGAGAAGTCCCAGTTTGAGTATGAACGGAATTAGTGCTTGCTCCGAGATGCAAGGGCAAAGGTACCACTGATGGTAGGAGCAGGGATCTCCATAGGTACCTTTGGTGGAAGTCGAAGGAGGGCAGAATAAGTAGATGTCAATGTAGGGACCATGGCTGACCCAAGAATCTAGTCACAAGCAGCAGAATACTCTGGCGGCAAGCCGTAAAGGGCAAGAACCATGAAAAGGCACTCTAATTCTCTAGTTCTTTCTTAGCTTCAGCTGAAGTCAAGGCGGCAAGAGGCAGAACTTCATTAAAATCATGCAGGGCAGCATGAACTCTCCCAAGATAGGCAAACATAGCGCCATCAAAACGCTGAGGGCAATGAGAGTCATCAAGTCACGGCGAACATTATATAGGTGCTGAGTGTCATTAGTATAAAGAGTGCGCACCTCAATCCAAACAGATTCACATGTGATGCAGGGCCAGAAAATTAGCTTGATAGAATGGTGGAGGATGGACTTAATTATACTACATAATTGGGCATCAATCTTTGCCCATTGTGCACGTTCACATGCTTCTATAGAATCAACGGTACTAGTGAGGTGGGCTTTGTAACCCAAACCACTAATCCAAAAGGTGATGTCTGAGGCCTAAATGGAGTAGTTTGAACTGTCCAATTTCTTAGTAGAGAGCAGAAAGTTCGGAAAAATAATAATGTCTACCTTAGGTGGAGTAGAGGAACCAGCAGAAGCCATGGTTAGCGTAAAAAGAAGTCAAAAATAGCCAACACACAAACAGTAATTGACGCGTAGATAGAAAACAAGGGGCTGTCAAAAATTGGTTGGATGGAAGCAAAAGTCGGGGGGGGGGGGGGCGGCGGGGGGCGTACGCATCGATGAAAGACGCTATTTGGCGCAATGTCATGAGGTGCGTGGGACCTCGGTGGTGTCGGCGGCTGGAAACGTCGCCGGAGTAGCAACGGTGGCTGGAGATGACGCCTAAACAGTGGAAAACAGTGTTGGAAGAAGGTGGGGAAACAGAAAGGGCGAATTGGAGACATACACGGTTTGCCAAAAAAATTTGTCTCCGAGAGTAGTGGGTCCACTGGGCAAGCACAGTCCTCGAGATGTCTCTATTAGGCTCTGGATACCATGTTACATGAGTAAAAACATAGAGACATATTGAACTGGAACATGTGTTTGAATACACAACGAATGAGTTTATATAGGCTTATTACATTAATTACATATAAATAGAGAATATTCACTTTCTCTAAATCAAAGATTACATGCCTATAAATCAAAGATTATAGAATATTGAATTCTGATTTTCAACAAGTTTGACTAGAGATTGTGAATTCTAGTTAATTTCATCTCCATAAGATGGAAGCAAGGGGAGGGGACTGCATTATTTAAAATTTATAGTTTGAGAAGACTTGTATGTATGAGGGACTAAAAGAATATTTACTCTAAAGTTTATGGCTATAATTATAATTTTTTTTTAAAAAAGGAATTTTAAATAACCACACTTCCATTGTCTCTCCATTTTTTTCTTCTTTTTTTTATTCACTCTTATCCCTGTTTTTTTTCCTACTTAATTGCACACAGCAGGTGTGCACCACTACTAGTTCTAGTCATAATTAAATAAGCACGCTACTGAATGATACCTGAAGTACAATCTCATTTCTTTTCAACCTGATTGACTTTTTGTCCCTCACTCTTGGTTGATATATAATGGCCATTGGAAGATGAAGTTGAAAGGCGGTACCCTTGTATTAGTTTTACTAATCCAATTTGGTTCTCATGAGAAGCAAACATCAAAGTTGAATCTACAACCAGAAAAAATAAAAATCAATACTTTACACTGCTAATAAAATAATGGCCAGCATGTAAAAATGTATGTTGGTGTGTAAGGGAAGAGGGATCAACTGAAGCCAGTTTAAGACTTGATATTATTTACACTCAATGATTTCTTCTACAAAATTATTTTGACCAATCCAACCATTGAATATGAGTAAATATTTTGTAAATCTTGCAAGGTAAATTTCAGAAAATTTAAACAAGAAAAATTTTACAGAAAATGGTAGATGTTTCCATTTATTTGAAAATTATGGTATACAAATATCTTCAAGACTTTTTGATGGAGTACCAACGGTCTCCAATATGAAATTTTATGTGCATGATGCATATAATACAATAGGGATTTTATGAGAATTACACCCTATAGAAGGTAATTCAGTTTGGGTAAGATTGATTTGATCTACTCCAGTATCAATGGATCCCATCCCTATAGACGCACACAAAAACATATCATGACTAAGTAAATATGTATGTAATCCAGCACCTAAAGGAGTAGAATAGATACGATCAACTTCAGTTTCAAACATAAATGGCGTTGGGCCACGAATTGAACCAACGCTAGTTTCTGTAGGTTGATTTTCTTCAAAAAGTTTATCATTTTCCTTAGTTTCTTGTGAGGCTTCTCCTGGTAGTGTATAAACTGCCAACCCTGTCTTGTCATCATCAAGAATAGCAAACTGATTTTCCTTGGGACCAATAAATGCAGCATCTCGACCTGTACACAATTACTTGAATTATTTATAGCGCACAATGCATAACCAAACTCCGGCAGAAAGAGAAAATAAATGCATTCAACGCATGTAAATAATACCTTTCACTGTGCTGCTTTTACTGTTTGCTCTCTCTGCATCAGTATTTTCCCGGTAAATTACAACTTCATTTCTAGTACCACTAAATTCATAAACTACAAGAAATAGGTGTTGCTTTTTACTGTAAATCAAGTATTTTTCTTGATACTCCACACTCCGAGGAATCTATACAAAGTTGTTGAACATTAGAAGGTTGAATATGGACATTATTTTCACTTGCAAAATATAATAGTTATAACATCAATTGTTGACAGCTGCATGTGTTTTTATTTTAAATTTCAAATAAGGATTCTAGAAGATTTAGGTAGTTAAGATCAAGATCAGATTATTAAATCTGATCTCATCTGATTCCCCCTTATTTTTCCGCTTATCCTTAATATTTATTTTTTTATCAGAGTGGTTAGAATCTCTCCTAGCCAAATCTACCTCTATAACTCTCATGTAATTCTGATCAATCAATAATAAGAAATATCAATTTCTTCTCCTAAAATTACATGGTATCAAGCTCTGATCTAGTGTTTGCCCACCATGTCTTTTGCAAATTCTAGAGGCGTTGAAGCTGCAGCATCATTATCATCATTAGTGGTCAATGCTCTGTCTTTGGGTTCCATTTTACAGCTTATAATCCAAAAGCTGAATGGAGAAGGTCAGACATTACAAGCTTGAAGCCTCAAAATCAAATGGAGAAAAAATAGTGCAAAAGGGCATTTCTGAGTCACTTCCTTTCACCAAGGAACAATTGGATTGGAGCACTTGTATAAGTTCTTTTCAACTAAAGTGTTAGTTAGTACCACAAAGGTATTTCTTTTTCTGCTACTCTTAGTACCAAACAAAATTGTAAAGCCCCATGGATCATTGATTCTAGAGCTACTGACCACATGACAAATTGTTCAAAATTGTTCTTCACATATAGTCCTTGTGTGCAGGTCACACAAAGGTCAAAATTACATATGGTACCTTTTCTACTATAGTTGGTGTTGGTTTTATTCCTATATTTAAATCTCTAACTCTTCACAATGTCCTTCATCTCCCAAATTTGTCATGTAACCTTTTGTCTATTAGTAAACTGACACATGATCTAAACTATTTGGCTATTTTTGACTCCTCTACTTGCAGATTTCAGAAACTGAATTCGAAGAGGATGATTGGCAATGCTAAGGAGGTTGATGGACTCTTATCTCTTTAACTCAGTAACTGTCTCAATTCAATTTCTGTTCATGAACATGAAAAAAATATGTTATGAATTGTAGGCTAGGTCACCCAAATTTTTTGTACTTGAAACATTTATTTCCTGAACTTTTTAAGAATAAAAATCCAAATTTGTTTTCTTGTGAAGTTAATCAACTTGCAAAGCATCATCGTTTCTCTTATTCTCCTCAATCTCATAAAAAATCTAATCCATTCACTTTAATTCATAGTGATGTTTGGGAACTTAATTGGGACCTTACACCAAATGGAAAAAGATGGTTTGTCGCTTTCATAGAGGATTTTACAAAATTAACATGGGTTTAGTTGATGAAAACAAAATCTGTTGTTGAGAACATATTCAAATTTTTTTCCATACGATACAAATCCAATTTTAGGAAAAATCAAAGTATTTCAAAGTGATAATCGAAGGGAGTATTTAACAAAAACCTAAATATTTTTTTCCTTGAAAATGACATCATTCATCTAAGCTCGTGTTGACACTCCACAACAAAATGAAATGGCTAAAAGAGAAATAAGCATATACTTGAAGTTGCTTGGGCCGTTGTTTCAATATATGGCACCAAAATATCTTTGGGGTGAAGCAATCTTAACAAGAACATATTTGATTAATAGGATGCCTAGCAAAGTTTTGAACTTCAAAAATCATTTTTGATATTTTCACAAGTTTTTTTTTCCAAAGAATAGACACTAATGCACTTCACCTTTAAGAATATTTGGGAGTGTAGTTTTTGTGCATACTCAATTACTCATGAAACAAATCAATGTAAACTTGAGTTGAGCAAAAAAGTGTGTTTATCGGCCATGCTCACAACGAAAAAGGATACAATTGCTTTATCCCATTTCCAAGAAAACCTTTGTTTCTATGGATGTTACATTTTTTTTTGAAGAGATTCCTTTTTTTCAAAATCATCTTCAGGGGGAGAAAAGAGGAAAATGCTATTCAATATTTTCAAACTTTACAAAATTCAGATTTTTCAGTTTTAGATTCCATGCAAGAAGTCCAGAGGCTCAAAACAAGGGTGAACAAAGTCAGCAAAATAAAGACAACACTTCAGAAATTTTGGAACTTGTTTTACAAATTGAAAGTTCATATTTACAAGCTGTGCCAAGTTTTGTAATTATTGAAATTGAATCTGTTCTAATTTCAAAACCTATTTTAGAAACTGAAAGTTCAAATTTACAAGTTATGCTAAGTTCTGAAATTATTGAAACTGATTGTTTTAATTTCAAAACCTGTTTTAGAAACTGGAAGTTCAAATTTACAAGCTATGTCAAGTTCTGAAATTATTGAAATTGAACAAAATAAGATAGTTACACTGGGAAATAAGGGTGTAAAACACTTTGATCTTGTTTATTCTAAAAAGAAAAAACCTCAAAGAATAGAGCAGCCAACTGATCCTCAAGACTACCATGAATCCAAGGACCCATCGGGTAACGATTTTTCTAATTCTGTCCAACCTATTCAAACTACTACTGAACTTGTCCATGATGATTCTGACCTTTCTATTGCCATTAGAAAGGGTATAAGATCGTCTACAAAGCATCTCATTTCCAATTTTGTGTCATATGAAAACTTAGCCCTTTCCTTTCAGGCTTTTACTTTAGAACTGACAAAAAAACATAAATTCAAAAAGATATACAGGTTGCTCTAAGGGTTTTTGAGTGGAAGGAAGTTGTCTTGGAGGGGATGAGAGCCTTAGAAAAGAATCAAACTTGGAAAAAGTGGACTTGTCTAGAGGAAAGACAATTGTAAAGTGTAAATGGGTGTTTACTATCAAGTATAAGGTAGATATGGATTTATCAAGAGATACAAAGTCAGGTTCAGTGTTAAAGGTTTCACTCAGACTTATGGAATTGATTACACATAAACCTTTGTCCCTATTGCATAGTGAAACACTATTAGAGTTCTTTTGTCATTAGTTGCAAATTTAGACTAATCATTAGAACAACTAGATGTAAATACTGCCTTTTTCAATAGGGATTTGGAGGAAGAAGTTTACATGGATGCACCCCCAAGTTTTGAATCACATTTTAATCAAAAAGTATGTAGGCTTCAAAAATCTCTTTATGGATTGAACATCACCTAGAGTTTGGTGTGAGAGATTTGCCCAATTTATTAAGAAGCAAGGGTATGTTCAATGTGAAAATGACCATACAATGTAAAACATTCTTTTGGAGGAAAAATGGTTATTCTAATTGTTTATGTGGACGACATTATGATTACTGGAGAAGATTTTAGTGAAATAAACAAGTTGAAAGCTTCCCTCGCAACTAAGTTTGAAATTAAAGATCTTGGGTCTTATAAAATATTTTTTAGGGATAAAAGTCGCATGGTCAAAGAAAGGAATTGTTGTGTCATAAAGAAAGTATATTCTAGATCTTCTCAAAGAAAATGGGATGATGGGTTGCAGGCCAATTGAAACTCCTATAGATCCTAATAAAAAGCTTGGAAGCGAAGACAAGGGAGATCCAATATATACAGCCTAGCTAGACATAGCCTTTGCAGGAAGTTTAGTGAGCCAATTCATGCACTCACCACATGAAGAACACCTTGAGGCAGTTTATAGGATTTTGAGGTATTTAAAAAGTGCTTCGAGCAAAGGATTGAATTTTAAGAAAACTGGGCAACAAGGCATTGAAGTGTTCACAAATATGGACTAGGTTGGATTCATTATTGACAGGAAGTCAACATCTAGATATTGTACATTTTTTTGAGGAAATCTGGTTACTTAGAGAAGCCAAAAACAAAATGTTGTGGCTAGAAGTAGTGTAAAGGCTGAATATAGGGCAATGGCACAAGGAGTTTGTGAAATTCTATGACTTAGACTTCTAGAAGAGTTGCAGTTTTCCATGACTCTCCCTATGAAGTTGTACTATGATAAAAAGGCTACAATTAGTATTTCCCCAAAACCAGTTCAATATGACTGGACCAAGCATGTAGAAATTAACAAACATTTTATAAAGGAAAAGGTGGATGCAAGCCTAATTTGCATGCCATTTGTTCCTACTTCACAGCAAGTGGCAGCCATTCTTACAAAAGGACTATTTAGACCTAATTTTGAATTCTTTACAAGCAAGTTAAGCATGCTAGATGCACCTACTTAAGGGATTTCAATAGTTTGTATGTCTTTTATTTTAATTTCAAATAAGGATTCTAGAAGATTTAGGTAGTTAAGATCAAGATCAAATTATTCAGATATGATCTCATTTGATTCTCCATTATTTTTCTCCTAATCTTATCCTTATATTTATTTTGTAATCAAGGTGGTTAGGATCTCTCTTAGCCAACTATGACTATATATATTGCTCATATAATTTTAATCAATCAATAATAAGAAATATCATCTTCTTCTCCTAAATTTACATCAATATAATGCAAATGATAAAATCTATAGAAATCAGAGAGACATGATATTCGTTAAACCTATTACTTTCTTTACATTACCGAATTATAAAGCTTCTTGTAGATACCCTCAGATCCAGATGAAAGATTATATGCCATAAGATTGGGTCCATCCACGTAGAAAGCCCTAACAGGATAATGAAGAACTCGGTTCTCTTTATTAAAGAAATTTAGCTCCAAATGAAATGGCTGGTAGTGCATAAATGGTATTAGTTGATTGAAGAAAAATGTCTAAGGAAAATAAATCATTCTCAAAATCAAATGTAAAAGGAATTTTGCCTGTATAACTGGAATGTCCTTTAGATGATGCTTGGTATCTAGAACAGTGATAAGGGGCAAGCGGGATATTGGAGCACTTTTTGTATGGCCTTCCATAAAATGCTACAAGAAAAATGTAAAATTACAAAATTTGAGTTAGGGAGCAAGGAGATTTTCAAAAGCTTTCTTAGGAGATTAAATGCAGGATTGAAGGAAATTTGATCCATCAAATTTGGTGGTCAAACTTTAGAGTCACATCTAAACCATTGCATCATTCAGGCCTATAAGAAAGAGCAAATATAAGAAAGAAACATACACTGTAAAGAAATGCCTTTCGTGCAATGTCTAATATAGTAAGATGATTGTGGCTACAAGGAAGAGAGGAGATAGTCAACAACAACATAAGATAATTATAAAATGTCACTAATTACATGTACTAGATAACAAACTACAGAGAAAAGATTCAAAAGTAATGAGTTGCAAAGCAATTTGAACAATTACAAATCTCAAATTGCTTAGCTAAAGATTAACCTCGAAAAAAGTTTTCTCAAAATAAGTTTGAACATAGTGACTATAAAGTGATTATCATATAATAGATTATCTATGACCATTTGAATTGAAGCAGGCAAAAATTGACCCCATGACATCATCCCCAATTCACAATTATAGTAAAAAAGCATGTTCAAAATCAAATATAAAGACCACGTGAAGCACTGGATATCTTCCTTATGGTTGGCTGTTACTCTCTTTTAGAATAGGTAAAACAATATTATTTATATTTAATGGGAGACAATCTACTAGCAAAAAGAATAAGTGTTGACAAATTTGTCTTAAGTCATAAACAGATATAGTTAAAAAAATGTTAATGAGATAAAAGCCCTAAAAACATACATACGTACATAAGAACACAATCTAATGACTAAAAATAGAATAATCCAAGACCAAGACTCTAGCATTTGCATTCAACCATTATGCTACATAGCACATAACGCATTCCTTGACATTTCTCTCTGTCTAAAGGCTACAGTCCACAACCTAGTTGTAGCAGACATAACACTTTCACCAAAAGAGATGTCTTAGAATTTGGGCTTAGAGTCTAACTCAACCTACAAAACTGGCTTCTAAAGTGAGGATTGCCCAAGTTTTATAAGCTCTATTTAAGCCATATCTCTAGTCAATGTGAGACTAAACACTACCCACCCTTGAGGCTGCAATTAAGGCAACCCCCGCAATTAAGGTGACTTTCCAACAAGATTTATGCACCTCTTCCTTTGAAATTTGAATGGCATAATCAATCATAGTTGGGAGATTTGCTGTAGACCTGAAAAAGGAGGTTTGGGTCTTAGAAATTATGTTTCTAAAAACATTGCATTGACTGCTAATTTTGCTTTGGCTTTTTCCTCTACAGACTACTTCATGGCATCAAGTTAATCCGAAGACCAAAGTATGGTTTATGTTCTAATGGGTGAGATGCCAATTCTATGGTTGAAGCTACGCAGGCTAGCCCTTGGAAATTTATATCTCCCTTTAGATCTCTTATTTCCTAGGGTTTGGATGATGGTTCTGTATTAAATTTTGGGAGGACATTTGAGTGGGGAAAATTCCTATTTCATAGTATCTTTTTCCCCCTTTGGTGGGAACCATACTAGGGAAGCCAAACACACATCAAACTAATGGTCAAAGGCAGCCAATGGACACTTCACGATGGCGAGTGAGTTCTATGCCAGCCCTTGGAGCTTAGGACCGAGTAGTAACCTAATAAAAGTTCAATTTGTGCTGAATTTCTGTTTATTGAAAACTTGAAGAAACGGTTTCATGGAACATATAGAGAAACAATAATAGACTTATCCTCAAAATGGTTAACTACTAAATGGAAAATCAATCCATGAAGATTAAGAAGGAGCATGATATACTACTAAATGGTTAACTACTACGCACCACTATCCAAGACTGAACCCTTTTAATTAAATCACCTAAAATTGTGTCACCAATGGGCCTTACATCCAGGTAGATGCTGCATCTAACACTCAAACACTATTGTCGCACTAAGCCCAAAATGCAAGTACAGATATCAAGTGCAATTTCATAATCCAAATATAATCTAGTACTACCCAGTCAAGATTCAAGACTAAAAACTCGAAGCAAGAATAATTGGGAGATTTAGAATTAGAACAACATAATATAATGCAATGGATTCTAACCACCAATTTTTCCATAAAATACTAGTTATATTTTCCTCTACCCAGTTGTAGATTTCAGCTCACCCTTTCAGATGATGTTCTTGTAATTGAGCTTGAAGCTGATGGTCCGCTAACACTCCAGATGAACCCAAGGCTGACAATTTTTCTTTTAAAACAGATGCTGCATAACATCTCTCTATTATTAGCATATATCTCATCAAAGAGTTACATAGAAGCAGCAAATTTTATGCAAGTATGACATGTATGACACTAATATAAGCAATAAAGTGAAAGATACAACATGCAACAACAATAAAAAAAATAAGTAGCAAAATATGCACAAAAAGATTGAGTATTTAAAGAAAATAAACAAACAGATCTAAATGGCTAAATCTTTTTTGTCCAAATCCCCAATTAAAGATATGGTATGGAATTATATCCATAAAAAAGAAGAGATTTCATGGTACATTATGCAAGATATCCACAAAAAGAGGAAAATCTAAGGTAATATTTACCCCACAAGACAATGGGCTTCAGTAAATAATATGTATGATATAAGTATTCATACAATTTTAAATGAGTTTACCATTTCAATATTATATAAATATTAAAACCATATAATATATATCACTATCAATAATTTAATAACAAAAAATAGCTTTATATTTAATGAATCATGAAAATTAAATATGAAAAATAAGATTTTATCATGCATCACATTGATTGATAGAAGTATGGAGTATATTAATTGCATGCTATAGCAATGCTAGCCGCCATAGCGTCATCACAATGTGGAGCAACCCTTGGCTGCTACAGAATAGCCATTGCAATGTCTTTTGCTGCCAATAGCACACTATAGCAGTATGATGCCCATGGGTAATGAAATCCCACCCTTTTGTTTCAAAACACAGTCACCTTCTCCAAAGCATGCCCACCCATCACTGAAGACCACCTCTTCTATAGCAGTTTTCCAGCAATTGTGACCTATTTCTAGCAACTACCCATTTCTAGCAACTGCAATCTTCTTTTCTATTTTTAGCTACCTTGTTTGATTCCTAGACTTTTGTTATTATTTACTTGTATGTTTTGCTTAAGACTTACAACTTTTTATTGTTAATTATGAATATGTCATGAATTTTGAGTAATTTTTTTAATTCTTGAGCATTTATATGTATATATTATAAATATAAATAAACGATTGGCTTAATTGCATTTTTAGTCTCTCAAGTTTCACAATTGTGCGATTTTAGTTTCCCAAGTTCCAATTGTGCTAATTGGGTCCCTCAAGTTTTCTCCCACTTACAATTAAAGTTTCAAAAAATGAGGAATATTATTGATATCTGAATTGTACAGGAATTCCTCTCTTCATATAGGAAATTACATCAAGTAATAATTGACTAAAATAAGGAAATTGGTCATCCTAAAATAGGGAAAGATTATATGAGAATGATTCCTAAATTAGGGAAAGAATATACGACAATAAGGAACTACCTAAAATAGGCTAAGCTAAAAAGGAAACAGAATAACTATGCAATCAGACTTATTTATAGAAAAAATCTCACAGTATCAAATAGAGATTTAATACTCTTTTAACACTCAATCAACGCTCCCCCCCAAGCTAGCTTGAAGATATCCTCCATAGACAGCTTGTTGGTTATGTTGTCAAAAGATTTCTTGGGTAATCCTTTTGTTAAGATATCTGTTGATTGTTCTGCAGTAGGAACATATGTAATACAGATCTGTCCCCTTTCTATCTTCTCCCTAATGAAGTGTTTGTCAACTTCCACATGCTTGGTCTTGTCATGTAAAACTGGTTTGTGTGCAATAGATATTGCAGACTTGTTGTCACAAGTATAATTTTATTGGTGGTGAATTGTATACCTTCAATTCCTATAAAAGCTTTTCCACCCACAATGCCTCACAAATTCCATGGGCCATTGCTCTAAATTCAGCTTCTGCACTACTCCTTGCTACAACACTCTACTTTTTGCTTCTCCAACTAACCAAATTTCCTCCAACAAAATTGCAATAGCCTAATGTTGGTCTTTTGTCTATTCCACTTCCAGCCTAGTCTGCATCAGTGTAGGCTTCTACTTGAAGGTGTCCACGATTTTTATAGAGTAGTCCTTTGCTAGGTGATCCTTTCAAGTATCTTAGGATTCTAAAAACTGCCTCTAAGTGTTTGGGTCCTGGTGCGTGCATAAATTGGCTTACCATGCTCACAACAAAGGCTATATCAAGACGTGTGTGAGATAGATATATTAGCCTTCCCACTAGTCGTTGATACCTTCCTTTGTCCACTATATCTTTAGTTTCAACTGGTTGCAATTTTATGTTGGGCTCCATGGGGGTTTCAGCAGCTTTGCATCGAAGTAATCTTGTTTCTTTTAAAAGATCCAAAATGTACTTTCGTTGATTCATAAAAATACCTTCTTTAGATCTTGCAAATTCAATTCCAAGGAAGTATTTTAATGAGCCAAGTTCCTTGATTTCAAACACTTTGGCAAGTCTCTCCTTCAAACTTTTTAGCTCCAAGCTATCATCACTGTCAAGATAATATCATCCACATATACAATTAAGATAGCAATCTTATTGTTTACTGAATTTTTATAGAACAATGTGTGATCAGCTTGGCTTTGAATATAACCAAGTCCCTTTACCATAGTTCCAAACTGCTCACACCATGCTCTTGGAGGTTGTTTTAGCCCATATAGTGACTTCTTTAGTTTGCACACCTTATTTCTTCCAAGTTCTCCTTCAAATCTAGGAGGAAGACTCATAAACATTTCTTCCTCTAGTTCCCCATTCAAAAAAGTATTCTTTACATCCAATTGATGTAAAGGCAGTTGAAATTGGAAGCAATGGATAGAAGAATGCGTACGAAATTAAGTTTAGCAACTGGAGCAAAAGGAGACAAAATTAAGTTTAGCAACTAAAGCAAAAGTCTCCTGATAATCTACTCCATAAGTTTGAGTGAATTCCTTTGCTACCAATCTAGCCTTGTACCTTTCTATACTTCCATCAGCCTTGCACTTAATGGTAAAGACCCACTTACACCCCACCTATTCATTATCATGCAGTAGGTCTACAATCTCCCAAGTCCTATTCTTCATTGGTGCATTTGACTCTTCTAAGACTGCTAACTTCCACTTGGGATCATCTAGTGCTTCCTCAATGTTTCTGGGCACAAACAAATTTGTAATTTTAGAGGTAAAGACTTGGTGATTTTGGGAAAGGTTTTGGTAGGAAACATATTTGGAGATGGGATGGTTTGTGCTAGTTTTGGATGATTTTTTGGTGTAGGTTCTAGTTCCTTTCCTAATAGCTATGGGCAAATCAGTATTAGAAGTGGAAATTTTAGTGTTACCTGGAAATTCTTGTGGTATTTCTACTTGGCCGCCTTTCAGGAATTTTGGTTGGCTTGATGCTGAGATGATGGGCTGGTTTTAGTTCTTTCAGGATATTTTCAAGTATAAACACGAAACTCTTTTTTTGACTGTGGTATTTCTTCCCTAGTTTGGGCTTCACCTAAGTCTGACACATTTTTCTTGTCAATATCTAGACCTATTTCCACTTGTTCTTCCATGTTGTATTCATTTGTTTGATCAATTAAACTTGTGTTCTCAGTGTGCAAAATAGGAGTAGGCAATGGTTCATGAAAAAAATTGTCTTCACTCACATTCTCCCCTTGAAGGGAATTTTTTTTGAAAAAAGGTTGATGTTCCAAGAATGTAATATCCATGCTAACATGAAGCTTCTTTGTGTTGGGATTAAAACATCTATGACCCTTTTGGTTTGGAGAATAACCAATGAAAACACATTTTTCTGCCCTTGGGTCTTGTTTAGACTGAGAGGTAAAGGGTGTATGCATGAAAACAGTACAACCAAACACTTTTAAAGGCAAATCAGTATACAATCGACATGCTGGAAAAAAGTTTTGAAAGTATCCAAAGGTGTGTGATAATTTAACACACGAATGAGCATTCTATTTATTAGATAAGTTGCTGTTAGGACAACATCCCCCCACAAATATTTTGGAACATTACTCTCAAACATGATGGCACTGGGCTACTTCAAGGAGATGTTTATTTTTGGTTTAATTACCTTTTTGGTCCCTATAGTTGCGCAAACTTCACCTTTTGGTCCTATAATTGAAAATAATCTCTTTTAGTTCTTATACATGCACTTTCAATATCTATTTGGTCCCTACTATTTTAAATTGCCAAAAATTGAATAAAAACGCCAAAAAATGTCAATTTGTGGACCATTTTCACTGTCAATTTTCATTTTATGACGGTTTTCTTTCACAGAGTTAAGACACACTTGATGGCAAGGACTAAACCGGTATCAAAAGTACATGTATAGGGACTAAAAGGGATTATTTTCAACTGTAGGACCAAAAGATAAAGTTCGCACAACTATAGGGACCAAAAAGGTAATTAAATCTTTCCGCTGTGCCATTCTGTTGAGGAGTATTCGGGCATGTCGATTGATGCTGAATACCTTTATTTTGAAGAAATTCATTTAGATTCTTATTAAAATATTCAATGCCATTGTCACTTCTCAAAATGGAGATTTTTGTATCAAATTATGTTTCTACCATTTGTGAAAAACATTTAAATATGTTAAAGACTTCAAATTTTTCATGCGTAAGGTAGATCCAAAACATCCTGAGTGTGATCATCAATAAATGTTACAAACCACCTTTTTCCAAATTGAGTTGTAATTTTTGATGGACCCCATACATCACTATGGATTAAATGAAAAGGTTTAGATACATGATAAGGATGAGAGGAATAAGGGATTCTATGACTTTTAGCAAGAACACAACTTTCACATTCAAAGGAAGAACAATCAACTTTTTTGAATAAATTTGGAAACAAATACCTAAGATATTGAAAATTAGGGTGCCCAAGTCTATTATGCCACAGCATTATTTGGTCCCTCACAGGGGTAGTAACTATACCACTAAGACCCTGAGCTATTTTATTCTTGAAAGCATCCTCGAAGTAGTAGAGTCCATCCATCATCTTAGCATTGCCAATCATCTTCCCCGAAGTTTGGTCCAAAAAAATACAATGAGTGTCAAAGAACTTCACATTGCAATTAGAGTCCTTGCAGATTTTACTGATAAAGAGAAGGTTACAGGAAAGTTTTGGTACATGTAGAACATTTTTTAAGTCAATATGTTTAGATACGGTAATCTTCCCTTCTCCTGCAATTGATGAAAAACTATCATATGCAATTTTTATTTTTTTACTTCCAGAACAAGGAGAATAAGTTTTAAATAGAGAAGAAAGGTTGGTCGTGCGATCAAAAGCACCTAGTTGTGACAAAGAACCACTAGGAGTACCAGATAAAGTAGTAGATTTTAACAACCTTAGGAGTTAATCAACTTGTTCCTTACTGAGAAAGGTCTTGTTTGCCTCATGAGCTATAGGGAAAGGTTTGTGTGCTTTAGAACCTAATTTGTTGCCCTTTAGATGTGTTGGTGTCCCATGAATTTTCCAGCAAGTTTCTTGGGTGTGACGTGGTTTGTTGGCAGTGATCACACCAGAGATTTGAGGAGTTCTTCTGGCTTGTAGAACTCTTAAAGGCAGCAGCTTCCACAGGCAGAGCATTGGTCTTAGGAGGAGTTGTATCAACTTTGGTCTTTCCCATCATCACACCCCTACAAGTTTCTTCTCTTCTAACTTCTGCAAAGATCTCACTTAGTGAAGGTAAGGTTGCTCTCCTAGTGATTCTTCCACGAACTTCATCTAGTTCCTCATGGAGACCAGCAAGAAATTGAAATTTTCTTCCTTCTTCCACTGTTTGTTGATGGTGTTTAGCATCCTCCACATGTAAGTGTTGAAGAGATCAAGGTCTTGCCACACCCACTTCAAGGAGTGGAAGTATTTTGTCACATTGTCACCTCCCTGCCAAATTTCTCTAACCTGTAAAGTAAGTTCATAAATCTGAGATTTATTCTCAAGATCAAAATACATCTCTGTGACACTGTCCACAATTCTTTGGCTGTGTAGTAGCACATATAATTACCATTGATGTCTTCCTCCATGGAATTCACCAACCACCTCATTACCATGAAGTTTTCAGCATCCCACACAGCATGTTGTGAGTCACTAATGTCTGGCTTAGGTCGATCACCAATGAGATATTCAAGCTTTCCTCTGCCTTAGATATACATCTAAACAGATTGGGACCATCGAAATAGTTCGACCCATTGAGTCGAAAAGAAGTGATTTGGACAGAATGGGAATCACCAAAAAGGACTCACTGCTCCTGTTTTGGAGCTGAGTCTGTAGAAGTGGCATTCTCCTTTTTCTGATCATCACTGGCGGCTGAGGAACTGTCAGCCATGACTGAAAATCAGAGGCACAGAGATCTTGCTCTGATACCAAGTTGGAAAAAATGAGGAATATTATTGATATCTGAATTGTACAGAAATTCTTCTCTTTATATAGGAAATTACATCAAGTAATAATTGACTAAAATAAGGAAATTGGTCATCCTGAAATAGGAAAAGATTATATGAGAATAATTCCTAAATTAGGGAAAGAATATACGGTAATAAGGAACTACCTAAAATAGGCTAAGCTAAAAAGGAAACAAAATAACTATGCAATCAAACTTATTTACAGAAAAAATCTCAGAGTATCAAATAGAGATTTAATACTCTTTTGACACTCAATCAACAATTAGGTCCCTCGGTCCTAATCTCATCCAATATTTAGGTCATTAGTTTGCTCAAAATGGAAAGATACTCCTTTTGTTATTCATTGATGTCATAAAAACAATAATTTACCCACAAGCATCATCAATACGACAATAATGTCAATACAATCAAAGCACCTTTTTAGGTCATTGTAATTCAAATATTCTGTGTTTTTAGCTGGTATATTGTATTTATTCACTGCTATGTCATACCAGTTCACATGTTAGTTAATTCCATTAGATATTAGATGGAATCAGGATGGAGGGACCTAATTGTAAATGGGAGAAAACTTGAGGGAACATGTAATTTTAGGAGAAGAAAATGATCTTTATATTTCTACATTGATCAGAATTACATTAGGGAGTATGTATACGCAGAGATGGCTAGGAGAGATCCTAACCACCCTGATTACAAAATAAATATAAAGATAAGATAGGGAGAAAATAAAGGAGAATAAGATCAAACAGATTTGAATAATTTGATCTTGATTTTAATTACCTAAATCTACTAAAATCCTTATTTGAAATTTGAAATAAAGATACATACAACTGTCAATAGACCCAATTGGTGTAATTGAAATCTGAGAGACCAAAATTGCACAATTGTGATAAAAATGCAATTAAGTTTAAACTATTTAATCTACACTTAAAGTTTTAGAGTAGAGGCCATCCCACTATGCACTATCCTACTATAGTGTTTTTGGGGTTGGCTACTACACATCACTATCCAAGATTGATAGTGGAATGACGGAAAAATTAGAAACACAAACTGGGAATTATGTTAATAGAGGCTCTTTAACATTGATTCTAGCTAAATAAAAATCAATCACCTGACGATCCCCGTGCACTTTGCAAAACTGCAAAAAGTTGCTTTCTCCTTTCTCTACTATTTGTGGTCTTATTTTTTAAAGTGTCTCCACTTGTTACATTCTGTTAAAATAAACAGAAACTTCATATATCTCATATTTACTTGCAAGAAAGGTATAAATAATGAAAGGTTGCACGTAACTGCAAACACGAGTGCTGCTAAATTAGATTTTGAATGAATTTCTAAAGCTTTAATTCGTGGTAAGGGATACACTGCTTCTCCACCCTGTTGAGAAAGGATGCGAGGGATATCAATTGATTCAATGGCTGCATTGAATGTAAAAAGTATTAGCCAACCAAGTTTAATGAAATGAATAATAAGGGAGTGAAGCAAGATGACTATTGGAATGTTCCTTCTCTCTATCTTTCCCTATGTTAAGGCATTCTATATAGGAGGGGGGAGTGTAGCAGCAGAAATTTTGCACCACAATTAATATAAGAGAAACAAGCTGTCAAAAACCAACAGGAAATTCAGAGTAGAGGCTACAAGAGTCAAAGTTAGCTAACCAGCAAGCTCAAAAAAACTTGCTGGCATAGGAGGTGTGTTAGGATTAACTATAACCCGTGTTTTCCAAACTTGCAGATTTCCATCCCTTGATAGGGTTGCAAGTAAACGTAACGTGGGTAGCCAAGCAACTGATGTTATTGGTTGTAATCCAACTTGTGTTCTGAAATTGAAATAATATAACCATCAAAACCCAAGACAAACAAGCCTCAACTTAAATATTTCCAACAATTGACTGCAACAAAACAACAAATTCAAAATAGATAATCATGATATGAGGTCTCTCAGTTACAAAATGGGGAAATCTCAACCATAGCCACAGTTACTCACATTCCAATCATACTAGGTCTCTCAGTTGATACATCCCATGCCAATAGTGTACCTCGTCGATCACCAACAAATATCCATTCTAGAGTTGGGTGAAATGCAAATGCACCAGCACCATTAAGCTTTATAGTATTGTCAACTGAATAGGAAACAAAATATAAATAACACTAAGGATATGACTTACAAGAGAAATATAAAAACCATGTCAACAAGAATAGAATGTGTCAGCTTAGGAATCATCTCACGTTGAAGTGTGTAATGAACAGCATAGGTGTGAATGTTATATGCTCGAATCAAACCTTCTGCATAAGCAACATACTAGGACAGAATAGCAACGAAGTCAAGAAGGACAAGGGCTGAAGTATCATTAGAAGAAAGACTGGAGACTAAGTCTTTCTTGCAGCACAAATATGCATAACATGAACCTGCCAAAAGTGACAAGAAATATATTGAAGTATTACCAGAACGGGGAGGCGAGGATGACAAGCAATATTTACAATAGGCTTCTTCAAGTCTGTCTTGATTTTTGTGGGTGCTCTACCGCCTTCAACAGTTCCAACAACTTCATTTATGCAAAAACAGATATAGGCCAGAAATATCAAGATTAGTAATCAAACCGGCAACAATAACACATCTAACTTCAGAGATGAGAAACCAGACATCCAACCAGTTACACTCATCCGTTTATGGAATCCAAAAAACACAACCGATTGTAGTGGGGTCAATGCCAGATGAACTTCTGTATCAGAAGAAATTTGCTCAGTCTTCTTCTCTGGTGAATGCAATACACATGTTTGCTCTAAGTTAAAATCACAAGATCGTATTGTACAATCCTACAAACAGAAAAGCAACAGTTGTAATAAGTATAAAAGAACTCTGCAGTCACAACTCACAACATATAAACTACTAAAGAACAGGATTTAGCAACATTACATTCAGAAAAACCAAAGACTAAATGGTTCTATCTCCCATGTAACAGGAAATGAATAAGTATAGACAAATGGAATTTGCCCAACAAATAAAACAGAAATTCACTACACTGGATTATCTATGCCAGTGCACCTTTATATGTTAAAGAATGATAACATCAGAATCAAAAAAATAAAGGAAGACATGAACACCAAGCTCATTAGAAATTCCCTTCAATAAAGAGACTCAAAAGGGAGAATGACACACTGACCAAATATCAAGGTATGATTTAAATAGAAAAATGAATTAGTAAATTATCTTCCCAAAAAACCTAAGGACTTGAAACCTCTCCACACACAATCTCTGTTACTCTAAAATCAGAAGAAATATTTAATATAGCAATACTTTCTTAACTGTCACAATTTTTTTCTTATTTAGAAGGACAAAAGGAAGAAATTCAACCAAATTGCAGTCTAAATATCATGTGCATAAATCCATTATGTCCATTTTATTGTTAAATCTTGCAACCCTATCACCAAAATGATAAGCAAATTTTATTACAATTTCCTAAATTTTTATTTTTTTTTCCTGAACTGAACTTAACTGTGCAAAATACTTCAGCAAGATCCTACAATGTTGTCCCCATCATCTTAAATATACCCATGAGGATCTGATTTGCATTTTGTTGCATATCTAGAAAAAAATACAACAAGCATTTCTGGAAATTTATCGACTCTTATCTTAGCAGAACAACTCTATAACACTTATATTATGCTTCCAACCTAAGTACAATATTTGTAATATTTTGCCCTTCCACAGTTCATACTTTAATGGGAGAAAATAGATTCACAAGTTCCATTGAGAACTGAAGCATCAGAAAAAAAAAATGTTACTATACAACAAAAGTCTTTTCCCACTAGATGAGGTTGGCTACATTGATCACACAACGCCATTGGGCTCAGTTAAAGACCAAATCCTCATAGATATTATTCATCATGAGATCCCTCTTAAGTCTTAACAACTTCCTCCAATGCCCTTGGTCTCCCTCTCCCCCTTTTCATAGAACTAAAAACCTTGCAATCTACTCTCCTCATTGGTACTTCTAGTGGCCTTCTCTGTACATGCCTAAACCATCTTAACTGATTTTCTATCATCATTTCCTCAATCAGTGTCACACCAATATCTCACTGTATACATTTTCTATCCTAAAAAACATATTACTATAAACTACAAAAAAAATCCACATATGCACACAATAGAAGTTCGGGTAAGGCCAACCTGGAGGATTGCAATCACAGTATGCCCTCTTGTAGGACTATATGACATGCGGACAACTGGTGCACCAATGTCAAGAGCAGAAATCTTGCTTCCTGTTAATGCATCAAATTCTGCATACATGGAAACAAACCAATTAGGAACACACTTGCCAAAAATACATCAAAAAGCAAATAAATGTAGCAGGAAAAAAAAAAGATAAGTCTACTCCACACCACGGTCAATTCACAAGAGCAGTAGATGCACGAAACCAATGGCTCAGATGTAATGGATCAACGAGGAGAATTGCTTTGGTCAAAACATTCTCTTAGAATTTGGGCTTGGGACCTAACTCAACCTCACAAAACTAACTTGTAAGATGAGGATTGCCTAAGCTTTATAAACTCTATTCAAGCTGTATCTCTAGTTGATGTGAGACTAAACACCACCATTGAGGCTGCAATTAAGGCAGCACCCAAAGAGACTGCAACTAAGGCGGGCTAGGGGTGGCCGCAATGAAGATGACTTTCCAACACCCCCTCTCAAGCTTAGGGCTACTGGCCTGGAGTGTGGCAATGTAGGTGGCCCAAAAATGGATCTAAGATAAGCTCTAATACCATCTTAGAATTTAGGCCTAAGGCTTAACTCAACCCTATAAAACTGACTTGTAAGGTGAGGATTACTCAAGCTAAGCTCTATTTAAGCCATATCTCTAGTTGATGTGGAACTAAACACCATCCTTGTGGCTGCAATTAAAGCAGCCCCAAAGAGGCCGTAACTAAGACAGGTTAGGGTTGACCGCAATTAGGTGACTTTCTACCACATTCCTTTAGAAATGAAAGCTTCAAGAGTAAGTTAAGCAATGTTTACTACGCATTGCCATTGTGATGGTTTACAAAGTTATGCACTTATGTCTTTCTTATTCTGGATGGGTTTTTTAGTGAACAGTGACTTGTTCTAGGTTTAGTTATGAGTAAGCTAACTAATTCTTCCATCAAGACAATAGCTCATGCTTGTGCTCGTGCTGCATTGCTTCTCACAAGTTTGTTCTCTTTTTTAGAGAATAGAATAATTTATTAAAAGAAAGGAAGAATAAATAACAAGATGATCAGGAATGTTCCTAACAGCATGGAAACAAGGAAAGAAGAGAATATAAGTAATAACACAGGTATCAATAGAGCCCCTCAATCCCTCTGACTGTAACTACCTCCAGAAGAGTAAAAATCCACATAAATTACAGATTTTAGAGATAATATGAATTGTTGACTCCAAGTTGGAAGCTCATGTGGGTTTGAATTATGTTTTTGAGGCTTTAAGTCAAGAAGGAGTAAGAAATACAATTACATGAGACAAGAACTCAAGGTAAGAGAGATATGGAAACATTCTCAGTATTTTTATGTTGAATAGATAGAGTAACATATGGAATAATCATCTGACAGTATGGATAGATTCAGTTAACAAAAAACGAGTAGAGCTAGAACCATAATTAACTATCCCAGGTAGCTTCAAGGAGAAGGACTGAAGATAATGCTTTAGATATGATTAGGTGAATGAATCATACCAACTCATCTAGTAGGACTTTGATGTATGTATTAAAATCCATTTATTAAGTTCAATTTAGGATAAAAGTCTGTCCTGAATGACTTTGATGCATTTGCTAGACAGGGCAAACCATACAGCTTGTGAACATAACCCTGCTCATCACTATATGCTTGTGGGTCAAAATAAAATCATGTGAAGCAATCTCTGCTTTAGTTTTTCTTCCTTTGCAACAAGGAACGAGAATGCAGAGCCTAGCAAAACCAAAAACAGCTTCGCAAGCACATTGGGATGGAAACTACTACTTTGCTCTAGGTTTTAAAAACTGAATCAAGTTGAGAAAACCAGTTAAACTGAACCAAACTGTGATTTTTGTTTGACACTCTGTTTAGATAAACTTCTCTATAAGTACTTACAAGAAAAAAAAATAAAAAATAGGTAACATGAATTGAGCTTTTCTCATAAGTTAAAATCAACTTATGCACTTAACTTTTATAAAAGTTCTTTCATCTAACTTCTCCAAAACGAGGTGCATAAGCTAATTTTAACTTATGAGATGCTCAATTTATTTTATCTTCTTATTTTCTTCTTCTATAAGTGCATATGAAGAAGTTTATTCAAACAAGACTTGATTCCTACAGCTTGGTCCAGGATTTGAAAATAAGCTTGAAACATGTGATTGTGAATTGAACCAAAGTCTTTTAAAAACATACTTCTTATATAATATTACACACACACACACACAGAGATGTATAACTTCTCATCTGACAATGAATTTATCGATTTCTTATTTTGTTTGTTATTTCTCGTCCCATTCCATTTCATTGTTATGTAAAATTTAATAGCAGTTCAATTATCCCTATAACCTTTAATTTATTGTTACACCGCAATTAGACAATAGCTTTACAATTTATGAAGTTTAGAACCGATCCAAACTATGAACATGATTTGGTTTAATTTCTAAAATTATCAATCAGGAAGTACGAAATTAGTTCAAGGAAGATAACAAGAAAAAAAAAAGAATGGTAAGCACAAACGGAGACGAATGCAGCGGCATATGTAGTGTATGTCACACACACATTCGTAACCTCTGGTTCTCCTTCATTATTAGAATCGATTCTCAAAACAGCACGTTGCCGTAATGAACTAAAACGCGTCATTGAGGCGTTTCCGAATTCTATAAGCAGAGTGAACTTAGGTTGCTAAACATCACAAGAAGGAGAGAGTGATAGTGCAGTTTCGCACCGACGATGTAGGTTCCGACGGCGACGGCAACGAGTGCCTGATGAGGATGGAAGGAAGCAGCATGTGGCTGCAGAGGTCTGACGCCACGTCCAACGTGGCGCAAATCAAGATGCTGCAATGTCGTCCACTCCATGGACCAGGTTCCTCAAGTTTCCACCTACAAATTCATCGTTGCCTTTAGAATACCGAAACGAAATGAATCAAGAGGGTGCAGACCTTGTTCGCGGTTCAGAAAAAAAGCACGGAAGCGCAACAACAACTTATAACTGTAAAATGGAAACGGAACAATAAGGAACTGCGAAATCGCACAACGCAACGACCAGCTCCGATTTAAAAACTAAAAAAAAGGTAGAAGAATAGGCCAATGGACGAATCAAGTGTGGATCGTTGGATCTACGTGGGCCTGATATTTCCAAAGATCTTGGACCTCTGAACAGCCTAGAACTCCACGTGGATATATATAACTCGGGGATTGCTTTTAGCAAACCCATTTTTTCTTTTCATACCTCTACTTTTAAAAAAAATTCAATAATATTCTTATACGAGTTTAGTTTCATTATATCAGAATTTAAATTTTGCAATTATGTAAAAAAATTGGCTTCCGGAATTTAATTTCCGAGAGTCATTTTTTTTTCATAATTTAATTTCTTAAAGTCAATGTTTTTATACATTCCAAAAATAAGTTTCCAAAATTCTACTTCAAGTTATTATTCTCCTTCAAGTTTCCATAATTCTACTTCAAGCTACTGTCCTCTTTCATATTGGTATTGTTTGTTTCCGGTACAACCAAACATGTTGCAGTTGTCATTGGAAATCAGATAAATTATTCTGATTAAAGAGGATGACTATCAACATGCATGCACCATTTTCACCATTGAGATTTATTTTTATTTACTCTCTAAAATTTTGTCTTCTTTTGATTCTATTAAAAAGTGGAAACAACAATTTGATTCTGATAAGCAATTGGTTCTTTGGGTTTCAACTTTGGTGCATTTAGTGTAGGAGCTTGGTCTCAAGATGAGGACATTCTCAAAGTTGCTGACAATTCAATTTCAGCTTTTCATAATAAAATGTGACTTCT
The DNA here is from genome assembly GCA_004329165.1 of Spatholobus suberectus. Taxonomy (NCBI): domain Eukaryota; kingdom Viridiplantae; phylum Streptophyta; class Magnoliopsida; order Fabales; family Fabaceae; genus Spatholobus; species Spatholobus suberectus. The sequence continues at coordinate 83,208,836 of CM014730.1, read as the reverse complement.
GGAGTTTAAATTCTAGAAGTATGTTAAAATTTTATAATCTAGAAAATTGAAAATGAGAATGAATTATGAAATTTAGATAGTATGACTATGGGAATCAGTTCTGAAATTAAATTTTTGAAAGTATGCAAAATTTTCATATTTCTATCATCTAATTTCTAGAACAATGAAATCAAAGTCATGTATAAGAACATTATTAAAATAAAAATTGAGCCCAAAAAAAGAGTGGAGGTGTAAAAAGAAAAATGGGGTCAAAAAGCAATATCCAATTACTTTGGTCAAATTGCACTGTGCCATTGTCCGCCCTTTTTCTTTTTTCGTTTATATATTGATAATTGTTAACATTTAATTTTTTTGGATATAGGTTAAAGAATATAAATTACGAAATAATATCTATGAGTATTTAATACATTAAAAATATTTAATTATTTGAATACATTTTTATAAAACAAAATATTAAAAACTATTATATTTTGTTACTTTTTTTTTTAATTTCATTTTTCTCTTTCTCTGATCATTATTAGTTATGAGCTATATGTAATAATTTTTATACTAAATAATGTTATTGGTTTTGAAAATTCAAAAACCATTTAATACTTTTTAATTAATTAGGTAAAATTACAGTTTTTATCCTTTAATTTTAATTTAAGTTTTAGGTTGTTTCCGTGACTTTTTTATTCAATTTAATATTTTAAGTTATTTTTTATTCAATTTTCTTAATATTTTAATTCAATTTAATATTGTAAATTAAGCCACTATTCTGAGTCCATTTCAACTCATATAATTAAAGGCTTTTATATTTACACTTCCCTAATTTTTTATTACTAAAATACCCATTTATATAAAAACAATATAAACCCTATTTTTACACCCCATCTTTATTATTCTTTAAATCCTATTTTTGTAACTCTATTTTCATTATTCTTTAAATCCTATTTTTGCACCTCCATCTTCATCATTCTTTAAACTCTATTTTTGCATCCAAATCTTCATTATTCTTTAAACTCTTTACATATATTTTCATCCCCTCTCTTTTCTCTATCAAAAATAATAAAAGTTTTCAATAATTTCATTGACTACATTGAATACCATGTTTTCCAAGTGAATATTGTACTAACACATGAGACATGATACTTTATTCATTGACTACATAACTCGATACGTAATACATGGGTTTTTCTCAAAGTGAATATTGTGCTTTTTCATCAATTTTATACATGATACTCTGTGTGTTTTCTTCTATGTGACATTGCATTTTAGGTACATTCCAATTTTTTTTAATACTACTAGAAATTACTTTTTGGAAAAAACATATATCTATTCCGAAAAGTAATTTCCAAAACTATGTGTTGTTTTTTTGGTTAAAACATAGCTCCATTAATTACTTTCTAGAAACAGGAATCAACGTGAAGTGATGAGAGAGAGAGATGGTAGTAGAGGAAGAGAGGGTGAGTGGAAAAGAACATTTCCAGAAATGCTGCTCAATGAGAATTATTTGAAAAAGGAAAACAAATTAAGAAAGAGTATTTAGGAAAATTTATTGAAAAAAGAAAAGAAAGGAGAATATGTTTATTAATAAGGGAGTGAAAATATCATTTGCCATAACCAAAAGAGATAAAACAAACAAAACAAACATGTTGGTCCAAAGACTATAAGGCCTAGCATATGATTTCATGACCTATAGTCTAATATTCTAATTCACTCGAGAACCTTTCTCACAATATATAAGGGCTCATATAGAAGATACTGGAATATGACCTGAGGTTATTAGTAACAAGTATCGTAAATTGCGGGATTCAAGACAAAGCCATTCCACACACTATCACACAGAAAGCACCACCTAACTCAAAAGGAGTCATATAACTAAGCATAGAAGGCACAAAGTACGTACTCTCTAATCCATTCACTTCATCATCTTCTATAAATGCTAACTTAAATATAATCTTTACAAGTGATCACACTAAAACTTAACTCGAAAAATTCAACCAAAATTTCCAACCTTATCATCAGATATTATACTCCCTTAAACTAGTGTTTAACAATTCCTTTAATTTTATTCCAACTCTCAAGATGTTTCAACTCCCTTAAATAAATTCGTAACAATAGGATTTTGAACTAAAATTTTTTATTTGTTCCTTGTCATTCTTCTTTCCGGCCATTAATAACCTATTAATATTTGGTGTTGTGTTTGTGTGTGGCTAAGAAAGGGACACTACTAAAAGTTGAGATGGTGTTTTTTTTTTTTTTTATAACAGTTGAGATGGTGTTTAATACAGGTGTAATGATATTTTAATTATTCTTTAATTTACATTTATTACACCCTTCTCTCATCTTTTCTTCTTTTTTTTTCTTTTAATTACATGTCAAATCATAACTTTAAAAGAGAGATTCAAAATTACAACTCCACGCATGATTCAAAGCTTCTTTTAATCACAGTAACCTTTTCTCATTTATGGTGCAGGAAGATGGTATTTAAATCTGGCCTTAAATTCCAGAGTGTTTCAATGATTCACTTCATGCACATCATGATAACGTTCACGGCCAACTTCTTCCTTACTCAAATCCCCCTCACTCACGCTAGGTAATAGACATGTACACTTCTCATTTATCAGTTATTAGCCATGTAAAGATTAAAAAAAAATAAAAAATCTTGCTAATAGGTACCTTAAAAATATTAATTAGAAAATTAAAAATAAGAATTTAATTGAAAATTATGTTAAAAATATATCAAAAATTACTAAAAATGCATTAACAATATTTTTAATCAAAACTTTTCATTTTCATTTCATAACTAATACTTTAAGGGTTTGTTTGGTGACCATAATAGGATAAAATATGATAACTATCTTGTCCTGTTATAATATGTTGTTTACTGCGACAATAGGATACGATAATGTTATCCTTCTCCTTATCATATCCTATTGTTGCAGTGTATTTTTTATTCCGAGAAAGGAGTTAGGTTAGAAAGCAATAAAATAGTATAAACTCTTTAAAAGATAATATGCTGAATACAAATTTTATGTAATATATATATATATAATAATTTTGACATACAAATTTTAAGTATATTATTAATTAAAATTAAATAATTATTATTGAAATAATTTTAAAAATCTTATATATATTTTTTTATAATTTTAAAAAAGTAACTATATAAATAAAAAAATAATGTTGTATCTGTATACTTTAGTTAAAATTATTTTTTGGTTAAAATTAAAAAATTAAATTAAAAGTCACTTTTAAAAAATTATATGTAATTTTAATAAAATAGTAATTTTGTCATTTAAACAAAATTTATACTTTATCCTATTATTATCTAATTTGTTATTTGATATGCATTAAACATTAAATAGTATTATAATTTATCCTGCTCTTATCCTATTTTATTCTTATCTTATTTTCACATTCTATCTTATACAATTCTACCTTGAACAGCAAACAAGCCCTACGAAAGATACCTTAATGTAAGAAAACATCAGACACGCATGTGTTAAAAGGCCACTCTTTTTTCGGCCTCCCAGCTAGACGCAACCACAAATTCTTCTTTCGGGCCATATGCATTGAATGGCTGCTATTAAAGCACAGCTTGTCTTCTTTCCTTTCCACTATCAGAATTCTTGACCCTTCAAAATGCTAATAAAGGAATGTGAGGTGGTTAATTAATTACTAGATAGAGGATAACACTTTTAGAATGTGTTGAAAATGACAAGATCTACACTATCTTCTTTGTTATTAATTCTTCCCTCTATTATTTCACGTGCTGGACTGTGTGAATCTGATTAACTTAATATTTTAGGAAAAATCAGTCATTTGTAGTTTATTAGTTTTCTCATATTATCATTGAATTGTTTGAATTTTAAAACTAAAATTTAATTTACTTCAATCAAATTAAATTAATTTAGATTGGGTCAATTATTATTTTTTATAAAAAAAAATATTTTCCTTAAAATACATCAAATATGAGTCTATGCTAGTCGATAAAAAAATTACATACATGCTTACATAAATTCATCAAAATATGTCAAAATACAAATTATAATTTTATTTATTATATTTAGTAGAAAAATCATAATTTAATTTGTTTATTTTTATAAAGGAAAATGCTAAATGTACACCTCATTTTTGTGTGAAAGAAAAAGAGAGATAAAGAGAGAAATTGAAGCACGTAACAAATGATGTGGAGAAAAAAGAAGAGAAAAATAAGAAGAAAATGGAATGAAAGTGAAATGAAAGAAAAATTGAGTGTATGATAAATATAATAATAACTCTAAATTAAAATACACAACTTAGAGAGTGAATTTCTCACTTTTCTTACTCTCTCAATTAGAGATTATCATTATCCTCTCTCTTCTATTCTTTGAAGGTGCATTTCATACATTATCCTTATAACTAGCCAAAAAACTTCTTTCAATCATTTCAAATTACTCTCCTTTTATTTTTATATGTATACTTCTTCTTAACCGTCTCTCCCTTTCAATTTATAACCTTCTATTATTTTTATCTCTAAATTGAATGTTAATAGTTTTTAAAAAAATTGTTAATAGTTAAAAATAACTTTATATGTGACAATTTAAATTGTTCAATGTAAATTTATATATTCAAAGATATTTATTAGAAAATTTAATTATAATATAATTTATATTTTCAAAACTATTCATTTATTTTCAATTTTAATTATATAAAAATAAACATGTATTACACAAGCTAAAATGCTAGTTAAACTCAAAATTAATAAATTCAAAGAGAATTTTGATAAATAAAAGGATTATTAAGTCATAAATGAGAAATAGATTAAAATTATACTTCATATTTTTAAATTAAGATAATATCAATCAATATTATGTTGGTCCAAGTAAAACTTGACTCAAATCTCTTAAAGCAAGGTTTCAAGTTCAGATACTGCAGATAAAAAAAATGTGATTGAGATAGAAGACTTCACTAAAGGTGGCGACCAGCTAAATTTCCTAGTGAAGATTAATTATTAACAAAACTAGTAGATACTTCACACCTATAATATGATAAACAAAAAAAAAAGATAATCTCAAACTTTAAATTTGATTAGTTTAAATAATTAAACTAACTTTAAACAATTTCTTTCTTTATAAGTCAAACTTTAGAATAAAATTATTTTTAAAATGAGCTTATTTTTAAAGTGAATATATCCACTCTTGATTTTATTAAAGGATATCATATATATTAACATGTCGAAGTTCAAGAAAAAAATACACCTTTTATTTACTATCTCTAGTCCTTTATATAAAAAACAAATATATGCATTTCTTTCATAATTATAAGAAACATGAACTTATTTTCAAATGTATTAATTGTTAGTTTTTTTTTATAACCCTAATTTATTATAAAGTCTATTAATGAGACACTTACTCATTTTTCATGCAAGTTGATGTATCCATTGACCTATTAACAATACAAGTCACACTAATTAATGAGAAAAATTATCTCTTAAATTACGAGTATTGTCATTAAATATGATCATCACTTAAACTATTTAGTTCTATGGATATTTTTGGAATAAAATTTAAGTTTAAGAAATTATTAATTAAAATTAACTAACTTGTCTTGATAAATTAGTTATTTATTTCTTATATAAAAGACCGAAAGTAATATTCATTTTAGAGACAATATTATTTCAGAGAAATTTTTGCAATTATATGTCAAGATAAGAAGAAAGTTATGAAAAGAATAATATATTAAGAAAGAATAATGTTATATACTTTGATACTATATTCTCTTACTAATTTTTTATTTTTTATTTTTGTGTACAATGGTCACATTGAGATTAGAAACTATAATCTCATGCACATTATCCTAACCCCCCACCACTAGGCCAACTCTAATTGGTTCTCTTACTAATTTTTCTAGTAATCTGTAAAATATACTCAATTTTGTAATAAATATTATAGAAAAATTTCATTAAGAAAAAAATTTAATGCGCGATTCAAATCCTTTATAGTGACAAGGAAAATGTTGTTTTGATACCTAACTTGGATCCTTTTCCGCATGTTTTTGTCTAACCAATATCCTGTAAAAGCATCAGGTATTGAATTACTCATTGCACAACAATTTGAGAGGCATTATAGAGATATCGCTGCAGAGATATTGATCCGAATACTTTTAACAACTCCAGTGAAGCATGTGGTGTCCCCACATTTTATCCTTGTGATACAATATGAAGAGAAAGAGATGAGAGAAAAATATAAACAAATATTGTAAAACTAGTATTTTAATAGGTGTATTATAGAAGATAAATGTATTTTTATATAATTAATTTAATAATAAATAAATATTTTAAATATATAAATTATATTATAATTAAAATTTATAAAAATAATTTTTTAATATATAAATTATATTTTAGATTTATAATCAATGGTTTAAATTGTAATATAAGATTAATTTTAAATTGAAATAGATAAATAATTAAGAAAATCATACAAATAAAAATTAAAAAAATAATAGTTTGAGATCATTGAAAGGGATATTTTTTGGTGAGAAAATAGTGCATGCACTCATGGTGTAAAGAGCTTGTACACTATCAACCAATTAAAGATTGTCATGTATGGTTATCTTGTTAACTTTTGCAATAACTAAAAAGTCATCCCTAACATGACTTGTGATTAGTTGACAGTATAAAATTATTTTACAATGTTAGTGCATAAATTTTAAACTCCTTTTTGGTTAGTTGTGAGATAACATGTGAAATGCCCCATCAAATAAAAGAGGAGATACATTTTTTTAAAATGTCTAATTGAAAAAGGAGTGTTAATATTTGGACACTCACAAATTAAAACTACAAACACCCCACCAATAGGATAACACCTTTCATTTTTCTCTATTTCTCTTTCTATTACATCACATCATTAATTATAGCTATTACTTATCTCTCATCTCATTCTATCTCTCTCGATGTATAGATACTCAAAGGGTGTCTAAGAATTATTTTCCTTGAAAGAGTGTGTAAAGCCTTCTCCAAGTTGTTATAAGAGGTAGATATAAAATAATTGTTGACATTAAAAAAAATGATTAATGATTTTTTTTAGTTTCTAAAAAAATTTTAAATTTTGGTTTTAGTCCTCAATTTTTAAAACACTTTTTTAGTCCATGTATTTTTAAAATACTTTAACTTTAATTCTTATATATATAGGAAAAAATGTTAATTTTTAAGGACTAAAATTTTAAGCATTTTAAAAAATATACAAAGATGGAAACTATTAATGTTAAAAAATAAGATATTAAAACCAAAATTTAGAAATTTTGCAGGTACTAAAAACAACATTAACTCTGAAAAAAATTATACAAACTACAGAAGTCGATTAACAATGCAGTAACGTCTATAATCACAAGCCAACAAAGGTTGATTCAATTAGTAAGGATTGAACTTATATTCCATAAGGACGTGAGCTCGAATCTTGCTGTAAGTGTGAGGAAGTGTTCTTTGAACCTTGAAGCCTGTTTTGACCATAGTGAGCCTCCAAAATCCAATTTACCTAAACTTTAACAAATAAATAAATAAATAAAAACGTCTACAGTAACAAAATTTATATGCATGTAACAAACTAGTGAGAGACCGAGAGTTGTGAGTTTTTAGCAACGGATTGTCTGATAAGAAATTTAACTATTCAGTGAATGTTAAGGGAGAGAAGGTGATGAGTGTAGAGGGGAGTGGTAGCAGTGCCACTTGCAATGCAAAGGAGACACACTGATTCGGACAGCCGGCGACATATCACCCTCTTTCCAAACCCCTATTTCTCCTTCGCTTTCATTCCACTACTTGAATCTCTCCCCTTCCACAGTTCCCCCACACTGCTTAGATACTTAATCACCTCCTTCGTCAGTTAAAATTCTGCTCCTCCAATCTTGATATCTCTGCTTGATTAATTCTTAGTTTTCATTGGGTTAATTAATTGGGTTGTAACTAGCTTTATATACATACATAGTTGGAGATGATAAGAAGCATGTCAAGCTCTGCCTCGTCACGAGGCATTGCTGCTATAGTCGGGGTTGGGCCCAAGCTGGGTCGATCCATCGCCCACAAGTTCGCTCACGAAGGCTACACCGTTGCCATTCTCGCTCGCGACCTAGGCACATCCCGACCCCAACATTATATTATACATAATTACATACACACATCTCGTAGATACATATATATCATTTTTTGTCTAACGTTGTTTATGTTTTATTCTATCTTGATGTATATATATATATATATATATAGTACGATGATATAGATAATAGATGTTGTTGGCATATATGTACATGTACAGGGAGATTGTCGAGATTGGCGGAAGAGATAGCGAGGGAAGAGAAAGCACAGGTGTTTGCAATACGTATTGACTGCTCCGACTCCAAAAGCGTCAGGGACGCATTCGAAGGAGTACTCTCCCTAGGATTCGTGGAGGTTCTTGTTTACAATGCTAATTACCAACCCCTCTCTCCCAACCCCACCTCCTTCCAACATATCCCTCTCGACACTTTCCAAAAATCCGTCTCTGTTTCCTCCGTCGGTGCCTTCCACTGCGCTCAACAGGTACTGTTGTTACTTTATTCTATATTTCTATATTTAGAATTACTTTACATCAAATACTTAACCCAAAAGAATCAGACAAATTATGAAGTTAAAACAAATTAAACTTCCGTAAGTTAAAATTAATTTACTCATCTTAATTCATAAAAAATGAATAAAAAACTTTTAAAATATTGAAATATGTAAGTTGATTTTACATTGTTTAAAAATTTCAATTTAATTATTTTATCTTCGTAATTTGTTTTATTTTATATAAATATTTGCTTATTGTTCCCCACAAATTAAAGCACTGCCTTAGATTCTAGCTATATAGGATCGTATTTAATATTTATGGTGAAACGGAGTGAATGAAGGTGTTGGCGGGCATGGTGGAAAGAGGAAAGGGCACAATCCTTTTCACTGGCTGTTCTGCGTCACTAATTGGCATTGCCGGATACTCCCAACTATGTAAATAATAGTAATTTTTAATTATTTTTTTGTTTCTCCACCGAATCAAGTTGTGCGAAAACTGACTAAACTAAAGCATTTAATATTGGGACAGGCTGTGGGAAATTCGCGTTGAGAGCACTAGCGCAGTGCCTGGCGAGGGAATTTCAACCTCAGGGAGTGCACATAGCACATGTAATCATTGACGGTGTTGTTGCCCCACCCAGGTTCGTTTTTGTTAGTTTCATCTGTTGCAGATCCCTACCTTTTTCCTCAATAGATTCCGATTCAAGTCCTAATCTATCTATGCATGCGTCAACATACCCAACGCCCCCACCCCCCTCCCCACCCCCAAAAAAAAAATCTAAAGTTGTGAATTAAAATATATATATGAATTAACTAAAGATGCGTCAACATATACATGAATTAACAATGAAAGATGAGTCAACATATACATGAAGTAATTAATTAACCATGGGTACAAATTAATATAAGGTTTGATTAATTGCATGTTGTGGACGTGCATATATATACTTATTGCAGGAGCAGATCAGGTTCAGTTAGGGATCAAAGCATAAGCAGTGGAGAGGATGAGGGCACAATGGACCCAGACGTCGTGGCTCAAACATACTGGCACTTGCACATTCAGGACCGGAACGCTTGGACCCAGGAGATGGACCTGCGTTCCAACACTCCTACATTCTTCTAGCTCCTTGCTACCCCTTTTCACTTTCCCGTTATTGATATTTTATTTGTCCTCTCAATTATTCTCCAGTATCATCCACTCTGATGTTTATCATTTCCTCTCTCATGTGAGAACATAGGTCAAGAGATTCACGAGTGATTTTTATTTTTTATTTTTGTATATTTTAAAAAGCATTTACTTTTGGCACTTGGCATTGTACTAAACTTTGATTATATACTGATCAAGACGGGTGTAAGCGGGTCTCAAATCCGACCAACCCTTGGGTCATCGGATCTGGTTAGGCTTATTTTTATTGACTCAATTGATATTAGATTGGGTTGATACATTTCTAATTCCATGATTTCCATTCAATTTGACTTATTATTTTATTAATAAAAAAATTAAAATATTATATTATTTACATATATTCTACTTTTCTTGAGTGTTAGATTAGTATGATTAGATTTGTATTTTAAATTAAACATGTATTGGATGAGTTAAACTAATTAAATATTGTATTTTTTTAATTTTTTCTGAATTTTTTGAATATCAAAAATTATATTAATATTTTAATTATTCAATCCAATTAAGGTCGGATTAAGTTGAATTGCTTAAAAAAATGTAAATTTGATTCAACTTAATCCAACTATATTTAATTGAGCTCAATCTTAAATAAGGTTAAATCTGATCCACCTCGAGTCAGATATACACCTACTCATCAGTGATTAGGTAAATCATCTTTGTTGTTATTTTGTTTGGTGATATATATGCATATATGTAGCCGAAGAAAGGAAGAAATCAATTCTTACACGTATTTAGATTTTACTCTCCAACCAATCATTGCATTGAGAAAATCATGATCAAGGACTTAATTTGTCGGTAATAGATCAACTTGCATTGGAAGGATCGTGGTGGGGGATCGAACGTGGTATGGGCCCGGCATTAGAAAACGGGAGCCAAGATAGGAATGGGATGAGAACGAGGTTGCAATGCATGGATAGACGCATGACTTCTTGTTCTATTCTACGACCCATAAAAACTCTGTATTTGCTTAAAATATCACATGGATATTTTTAGTACCTAAAACAAAAAACAAAAAATATTAAAAAAAGAGTATTTAATATTTATCATATAAAAATATAATATAAAAATTATCTAATATTTTTTATTAATTTAGATTATTTGATTCTTTACATTAACAAACAATAGACAAACTTGATAGAGAAATGTTTTATCTTTTTACAAATTTTCTATTATTTCTGGTCTTTTATATAAGCAATAAATAACTAATTTATCAAAACCAATAAAAATAGTTAAGTTAGTTAATTTTAATTAATAATGTTATAAATTTAAATTTTATTCCAGAAATATTCATAAAATTAAATAGTTTAAATGGTGGTTATATATAATGATATTACTCATAATTCAAGAATTAATTTCTCCACCAATGAGTGTAATTGAGTATTGTTAATATGTCAATGAATGTATCCACTTGCATAGGAAATAAGTGAATATTTCATTAATAGACTTTACAATAAATTAAGGATATAAAACGAAGATAACAATTAATATATTCTATGTTGTTTATAATTAGGACAAAAAAATAACTCTATTTGTTACTTATATAAAGGATCGGAAGTAGTATTATTTTATAAAAAAGTACTAAATAAAAAAGTAAATGTATTTAATATCGTAAAAACATATACATTCGGTGCTTATTATATAAAGAAAGTATGAGTATCAATAGAAAGATTTAAAATTATTCAACTTGATATCATACATACATTTTTTTTAGTAACCATGTTATAGATACAAAGTATTCACCGACTTTGTCGATGACTAATCTTCGCTACAGAACTTGACTGGCCACATTTAGTCTGGTCTCTCCTCCCAACCGCATTTTTTTCATCCACAAGATTTGAACCTGAGACCTTACTTAAGAGGGATCCGAGACCAGTATTATTCGGACCAATAACATGTTGGTATATATATATTTTATAGTTTGGGGATTGGACCGATTGGTATTTTCCTATGCTTTTCAGTGTAACAGTTATGTAATTTAATTATTAAATAAATTTGATTAAATTTTTTGTAAGAACTTACTTAACGCAATGTACCAACCCTCACAATGAAATAATGGAAAATTATGTATATAATTGGTTGGAATTAATTTTAGAAAAATAATTATGACTTAAATATGTTTTTAGTATCTCAAATTTGGAATAAGTTTGTTTTTTATTTTTTGAATTTAAAATTAATTTTTTTAGTCCCTATAACTTGAAAAAAGTACGTTTTAGTTCCTCTATCGACCAAATGCTGTTAGTGAATCAACCACACAAAACCCATTTACTAGTATTCCTACTAGTAAAAACATTACACTAAACTCAATTGATGCTACATAGTTGACTTAACCTGCCTCTCTCATTGATGCTGTAAGTGGTTCTGAAAGACTAAAACAAGCATTTTTTTAAATTATAAGGACTAAAAAGATTAATTTTAAATTTGAGGAGCAAAAGCAAAACTTAGTCTAAATTTAAGTGACTAAAAATATATTTAAGCCAATAATTATTCATTCTTTAAAAAATATTAAAACTTGATATAAAAAATAAATATTTTTTGTTTTTTCATTCTTAGAGAGCTACCGATTGTTGTCACTTCCCTCATTTAGGATGTGTTTGATAGAGAGAAAAGAAAGGAAGATGTGAGAAAAGAAAAGAAGAGAAATAGGTGAAAAATAGAGTGGAAGTTAAAGTTGTTTGGTTAAAAAAAATAAATAAGAAATAGAATAAAAGTTAAGATTATTTTAATTATTATTATTTATTTTTATCATTAATAAGAAATTTTTAACGATGGGTCTCACATATTTTTTCAAATATTTCTTCGCTTTTTTTTGCTACCAAACCAATGAAATTATTTAATTTCGTTGCTCTTCTCTCCTTTTTCACGCTATTTCGCCGCTACCAAACCGACCCTTAGTGAGTAAACTCCTTTTTTAGTCCTTAAATTTGTGAAACACTATCATAATAATTGTTGAAATTAAAAAAATATTAAATAAATTTATGAAATTAAAATTTATTAGTCACATTAGTTCTTGCTATTAGTTTCATTAAGAACTATAATAATAATCAATTATAAAATTCAAGGACAATAATAATAATAAAATATATATTTTAGAAATAAAATAAAAATAATTTTAATTTCAAAAATTTATTTGATATTTTTTTAATTTCAGCAGTACGTTACAAATTCAGAAATAAAAATGATGATTTACTGTTCATTTAGCTTACCAGTTGCAGTTGCTGACATTTCCTGCCATATTTGGCTAGTTTCCTTTGACATTTTACATTTTCATTAGCAGAAAAATGGAAAAGGATGTTTGTCTTTTATCTTTTTCTTTATGTCCACTGTCTACAAAATAATGAAAACCGAGAGAGAGAGAGCGATAGGGACGTGACAGTGGTACCGTGATACCTATTAGTCAAAAGACACGCACGCAGTGCGCAGCACGCATTCGGATATGTATTGGAGCCGTCATAAATGTTGGGGCGTAGGCGCGTACAGTGACGGCAAAATAGGCCAGTACGGCCTGTTCCATCGTTATCCTATAAAAAATCAGTTGAGGATAAGTTGGTTTAATTTTTATATATTGAGCTGAAAAATATAATTCGTCTTATTTATCCTGAGCATGGTAGGAAAGAGTTTGTGTGAAAATAAAAAGAAAAGCATAAAAATAGGAGACTGGAAAAAGGAAAAGGTGGGTTAGTGGGATCACGGTAAAAAAAATATATTAAAAAGTTATGAAAATTTAAAAATATTAAAAACTATCTTTTAATTTAAAATATTGAATTTTAAATATAACATTACTTTTATATCAAAATAAAACAAAAATTTTAAATTTTACATTAATTTTTTTTTATTTTTTTACTTAATTTAAAAAATAAAAAAAATATTAACTTGATGACCGGCCCATCTCACCTCGTTAAAAATCTTTTTTTTTTCCATATCAAATAGAAATAGGTCAGAACAGATTGACTGATTAAGACCATCTACAACACGGTTGCCTAATTGCATTTCTTACATCTAAGCAACGTTCCTTATCTCATATTCCTGTTGGAGCAAAATACGTAGCATTCTTTATACAAGATGCGTTACTTGTATAAGCAACGTTCCTTAAGATTTCTTTACAATAAAAAACAACATATCATCCAAATTCAGCTGACCAAAAACAAGGGAAAATAACCGTGAACAAGAACGAAAATGAGCCTCAAGAACATAATAAAAAAATAAAAATTACATTAAAATCAAACTTCAGACCACAACGAAAAAGAAGCAGTAGATTCAACATCAAAATCCAAAATGAAACTCCACATTGAAAAACAAAGTTCAGATCCAAAATCAAAATCCAAAAGCAAGGTACAATAAAAAATAAAAATAAAACTACATGGATCTGTGGATGAAGGGACGTCGGAGTCGGAGATGGTGATGAATGGTCGCTGAAGAGTATCGATCTGAGGTGGACGTCTCCGATCTGAGTTGAAAGATGCCGAAAAGGAACCACCACGATGAGCGGTAGTGTTCCTTCGTCCTGAAAGTTGCAGCCTTGAAGAAACCCCTTTTCTAGCGAAGTGCAACAACAGTCTGTTAGTCGACAAAATGCGTGGTAAGCCCTCCGTGAAAATCGACACCGCATAAGCCACCTTCACCGGCGTGGCATCTTCTCCTTGTGGCGAGCATCAAGGCGCGACGAGAGGAGGAGGGGAAAACTGCGTTTGGGCGGAGCCCATGGGAAGACGTGTGGAAGGGGTTTTGAAGGAAGGGGTTTCATTTGAAGAGCAGACTTGGTGGAATAATTTTTTAAGGAAGGGGTTTTGAAAAGAGATGGGTGACGTGTGGGTTACCGTGAATACGAAGAGTTAGAAGAGTTTGGTCATTGTGCAAAATTTTTTTACCGCTCTATGTACATAAACAAATTTGGTTAACATTTAGCCGTTAAAAATTAAATACATGTTCCATATATGGCAATAAAATTACTGTTACAGCGAACCAATTTGCACTTGTGAGTGTAAAATTGCTCTATAAATTGTGTTACAAACTACAATAAAGTCATCATCTCAAGCCAATTCAGTTCACAATTTACTGTTACCAAATGGATCACAAGCAATTTAATTTTCATTCTTTATAGTGGCAAAATTACCAACCTCTTATAAGTGAAAATTCTCAATATCATTCATCTTATCCTATGTTTCCAACCCCACCACCCTATCCCTCCATGTTTCCTCCATCTTTTCCTATGTTTCAAAATCCTCCAACCAACCAACCTCCTGCAAGTGGTGGCAACTCCACTAATGAGGAACCTGAAACACCGATTGGCTCTTTTTCGGATTCTCAAAATCCACAATTTTCTACTCAAGTCGGCCTAGAAAATATTGTGCTTGATGAAGGAGAAGACAATTCCAGTAAAAAAAAAAAACGAGATCCAAATTCTCAATCAAAGAGGATACACTTCTTATTTAATTGTGGCTCAACATGTCAAAGGATGCTATTGTGGGAGTTGATCAAAAAGAAGATAGTTTGGTTGAGGATAAGAGATAATTATAACCAACATCATAGACAATTGAAAAAGAGGGAAGCAGTGCAACTAAAAGCTCAATGGTTTCATTTGAATCAGTTTGTTCAAAAGTTTGTTAGGTGTTACAAACAAGCTGTGGTTACAAAGAAAAGCAGGAGCTCGGAGAATGATGTCATTGGTGATGCTTATGCTATTTATTATCAAGATCACTGTGAGAAATTCAATGTTGAGCACGCATGGCGATTGTTGAAAGATGAACCAAAATGGACATCTAAATGTTCTTCAAAAAGAATAAAGAATTCTATTGATGGGGCATACTCGTCATTTTCTAACCCAGAAATACCAACAAGTTTTGAATGTGATCCAGCATCATCGTCGGTCCGCCTAAAAGGACAAAAGGTAGCAAAGCTTAAGAGGAAATCAAAAGTAGCTAAAACTTGTTCTTACAACAAGAACTTTGAAGCCATGCAAGACTCAATTAAGGAAAAAATGACACTTATGGAAAAAAATGGCACGCATTAAGGATGAAGAAAATAAGATAGAGAAGGAGAAGCTACAGTTGAAGAAATAGGAGATGGAATGGGTGATTCTCTTCAAAGATAGATCCGAGTTGACAGAGATACAACTTCAAGATCATCAAAATTTATGTAACAAGATTAGAGAATCATATGGAATTAGTTAAGTTTATGTTGTAATCTTGTAATAGAATTAGAAGTAGTAGTTTTAATTTAAGTCAGCTTTTTTAAAATTAAATTATGCTATTTATTTCTTATGTTTTTTCATTTAATCAGAAGTAGCAGTTATAAACATTTCAGACATGAAGATAATGAAAATTAGTTTTACTTCTCATTTTTAAATTAACATAAATTAATTTTTATTATTATTATATTGTTATGTACTTCTCATTTATGTATTTGTCATTATTTTTAACTTATTGGCATAAATAAAATAAATTCGTAGTATCCCACAAATTTGTACTTTTTTACAATTTTTTTTATATTTATTATTTCAAAATTGTAACATTAATAAAATAATATCATATGTTAAATTAAAAAATATTAATATAACTATTAATATGTAGGATAAATTATAGGACCCACAAAATTAACTTAAGAAACTTACTTTATAAACTTTAGCATTGTAGTAAAATTATGTGTAGAATTCTTAAATCTATGTGACATGGTAAGACCCACAAATTGGAAATAAGAAACTTAGTTAAGCAACTTACCCACTGTAGATGCTCTAATAACTCTGTCTTAATCCTTCTTAAAAAATAAGGTAAATAAATTTACTTACATGCCAAACCCTTTTTAATTTGAAAAAAACTTAGATACAATATTTTAGATATTATTGGTATTATTTTTTAATTAGAATTAGATATTAACATCGATAATTTACATAATAAAAACATATATTTAAAAATTTTCGTAGATTACTAAGATAAATTTTTCATTTTAATTAGAAAACAACACCAATAATATCTAAGTTATTGTATCTAAGTTTACCACCCATAAATTGGATGACTTGAAGGAGCGAGCCAGTGGCCACCACATCGAATGTTGGATCCTTATTACACGATTGGCGATGCATTTTTATTTTATAAACTTAATTAGAAATATTTGTATAAAAAATTAATTAGGAATATTAATATAACAAAAGTTTTTTATATTTTCATATTCTATATAAATAAATTAGAATAATTATCTTGAATAAAACCATTTTAAAAGTTATTCTTAAACAAAAACATTTTTAAGAATTTTTTCAATCTTATATATCTTTCGATCTATATAACTTTTCATCTTTATTTCTAACTTAAATTTTAATATTTTTTTAAAAATTTATTAATAGTTAAAAATAATTTTTTATCATAATACAAATTATTTATCATAAATTTAAAATATAATTTATGTCTTCAAAAATATTTATTTATTATGAGTTTTAATTATAATATAATTTATATATTTAAAAATATTTATTTATTATAAATTTTAGTTATATAAAATAAACATTTATCATATGTATAGTACAAGTTAAAATACTAGTTTAATTATAAATTAAAATATATAATAAAATTATTAAGTTTGGTAATAATTAATTAAAAATTATAATTAGAATAATTTTTAATTAATTGACAATATAAATTTTTTATCATAACAGAATATAAAAATATTTTTTATTTATTATAATTTGTATATTTTGGTAATTACTTATTATAGTTTGTATGAATATACTGTAATTACTTAATCCGTATGCTATTTATCGTATCATATTATATCAGGCTTATTAATAGAAGAGGTCCCAAAGGCCCAAAGTCGAAGTCTTATCTGAAAAGATTTATTAAGAACCGTTCTACTCTTTCAAACCTGTTAACTCGGATTGTCTTAAGCCATCTTTCATAAGAAACAATTATATATATATATATATATATATATATATATATATATATATGTTTCCTATTAGCTCTACATTTCTCATAGATATAGTTCCTTCAATTAAAATTGTTTCTAAAACATAAAATGTATTTATTAGTAACTTATTTAAAGTGTACTATAATTATAACTCACTAAAATCAAGATAATAAACTTGCCATTTCAAAATTGAGTTTAGAGAATCTTTTTTTACATTTATAATAATCAAATATTAGAAAAACCGTAAGGAAAAATTATATCACAATTTGAACCGTAATAACTAGCTAGTATGGTCTCTTAAAAAATAAACAGCTAGTATGGTAAATTCATCAATTTCCAATTATAGAACCAGTTAATAAAAAACCATATTGATGTTTACGCTCAAAAACCCCCTTAAAAATCTACATATAATAGTTTTTTTCATATTTATATTAAACACATTAGGTGATTCTATTTTTTGTTCACAATCAAGTGGTTATGGGTTTAAAATTTATGAATTAACAATTTTTTACATTTCCAAAATGTTGGATACCAAATCAACATGGACTAAAGTCGCACATGAAGTTAACAGATAAATCAAAATTATACAATTTGAAAACATAATAACCAAAATTTAGTAATTAAAATTGGAAGACCAAAATCATCTAAATACTATATTATTAGAATCAAAAATGTAATTAAACATTTAAAATAAGAAAAAATAGGCTATACACTGACAGAATAAAGCGGTTTTACACTATCATTCGATTACAAACCATTATATATGGTAAGTATGTTGACTTTTACAATAATTATCTTAAAAGTCATACTAATAATAATTTCTAATTAGTTGACAGTGTAAAAAATTTTACACTGACAATATATAACTATTAAATTCTTAAAATAAATACATTATTATTTTATAGGTCGGTTTTAATCATTATAAATATTATATTTAACCTATCATGATATTCCACTTTTTTTGTGAGTGTCCATCAGAAGTATTTCCAAGTTATCAAAAGTATTTCTCAATATAACAGTTAAAAATCACTCCATTCAAGACATAAAGTAATTTTTTTTGCAACCAAAATTTTTAAAACCGGATCAAATTGCTCGAATCAACCAGTTGGACGGAGGAATTGACTAGCCTACAAAACCAAAATGTTAAAAAAAAAACAAAAAACTGGTTAAAACCAATCAAATCAGTCAAAAACTGACCAAACCAGTAGAAGTCAGTCGGTGAACAGTTATAGGTAGAACAGCTTCACAAAAATGCCCACAAATGTGTTCGCTGCTACTTTAAAAAGAAAAATGATTTTTAGACACATTCTAGAATGTTTACACCTTGAGAAAGATAAAAAGAGAGGAAAGATAAGTAATTGATATAATTGATGATGTGATGTGACAGAATGAGAGAGATAGAGAGAAATGAGAAGTGTTGATGGAATATTTGAAATTTGTAAGTATTCAAATATAAGCACTCTTTAAAAAATTCCAAAAATGTTGTCTTCTTGTAACAAGTTCAAATTTGAAGTACATGATGTGGTGACCTCGCACACCTATACATTTTCATAAAGCTCCTTGCTGCTAATGACGACTAGGAAACCAATTGTTGCTATGCTGGCAATGAGAAACAGCCGATATGCCTTTCACAGACGTTGGTTTATGTTTAAAAGTTCTTGTCAAAGAGTACTTTCATAGCTTCATCATTTTTTTCTTTCTCATTTACACGTTGGCTCATAACACTCTTTCTTTCATAAGCAATGATCCTAAAAGCATCGGCTCTTACATTGAAAGCCAATGGATAATTAACCATTCCTTTGATAGCTTTAGGTTCCATTTGGTAAGAAGAAAAGAAATAAGTGAAAAATAAAATAATGAAAATAGAAAAGATGAATAGAAATAAGTAAAAATAAATAGATAAAGAAGATAAATAAGAAATAGGGAAGAGATAAATAGATAAAGAAAATAAGTAAAAATAAGTAAAAATAACTAGTGAATCCGTATTCCCCCCCCCCCCCTCTTTTTTCTTTTCCCTTCTACCAAACACACCTATCTTCTTCTTTTTTATCTATTTCTTTCTGCTTCACCCTATTTCTGCTTCACCAAACAAAGAGTTAATTTGTTTGTAAGATCAAGTTTTGGTCCCATTTGGGATACAATAGAAGCTTCCAAAAGCCATATCTTTTCATATTTTTTTAACATGTATAAACATATATTATATTAATTTATCTTGAGGAGTGCAAGTATGACTATGAAATCCCACATTAGATAAAGATGAGTATGTTGAACAACATATAAGTGACAAAAACTCACAAATATGATGCCTTAAGGTTTTGGGTTAAATGTGGTGTCAATTTCATTTGTGTGATTGGATCATGACCCATTGACAGATTTCTTCCCAATGTTTTACTCCACTTGTATTTCTCAATAAATGGTATCAAAGTTGATAGTTCGACTAGGTGACCGGCTCAGATGAATAGTGAAATGTGGATGATTCATGTATGAATTTATGCATGGAGATCCCTTATATCGAAAGTCTTCCATATAGGTCAAGCAACGTGTCCCGTTGATGTGAGCAAATGGAAAAAGGCTTTCGCTTGAGGGGGAATCATACCATGTGGAAGAGACTCACACTTGAGGGGGAGATTGTTAGAGTACAAATGTGAATATAAAGTCCCACGTTAGATAAAGATGGATATGTTGAACAACATATAAGTAACAAAAATCCACAAATTTGATGCCTTGAGATTTTGGGTTGGATGTGATATCAAGTTCATTTGTGTAATTGGATACCCATTGACACAGTTTTTCCTAGTGTTTTACCCTCTCATATTTCTTAACAATAACACACTATTTTAAACACATTTCCTCTTACTAGTTGAAATTTATTAGAAATCATAAATTTTTGGGAGTCCTGCATCATATTTAATGAACATCTCTCATGATTTTGTAGATTTCAATAAAATTTGACTAATAAGAGTTATTTGTAAACTATTCGAGTCAACTCGTTAAATGCTCGATGAAGTAGGGTTGTGCAAAAAATGGATACGTCAAAAAACTGAACCAAACCATTTTTGTAAAAAACTCTTGGATTAACCGAACAATTTTTCACAAAGTGGTTTGGTTTTTTGGATTAGGATCGATTCGGTTTAGTTCAGTTATCCATTTTATACTCATATATGGATCGGTTTTCCAAAGAATCGAAGTAAACCGATCTGATTCGCTTTGTGGAAAATGGATTGGTTAACCGAACCATTTTTATTAAATGGTTCGATTCGGATTTTTTTTTTGGAAAATAGATCGGTTTTTAAAATTTGGATTGGTTCAATTTTGGAGTGGTTTGGATTTTTTGCACACCCCTACGATGAAGCTTGTTTGTTTAATTAAATAAACAAACTCAAGCTTAAGATTGAGCTTAATTATTTAAATGAGCCAAGCCTAAGCTTTATAAGCTTGACATTAATGACTCGTGAATAACTATTTTATTTAAATTGATGATGAGAATTTTATTAGTTTTTGTTATTTATATATTCATTATGGAAATATGTAGAATTTTGTTGAGAGCGTTAAAATTAATTTGAAGTTTATTTCTGTAGTAGTCAAGAAGTTATAAATTTTTTATTTATTGGATTATGAAAATGTAATAATGTAGAATGTTTGAATTTCACATATTGCATGTTAAGCACATATTTCTATATGTAGATTATCATCTAGTATTAAAATGTTTATTAAATAATAAATTAATAAAGTTAAAAAATAATTTAAGAAAAATTTCATTAAACAAAAATAATTAAGTTATAAATGAATTAAATAAGCCAAGCTCAAGCTTTTACTTAAGATGGTTTAAATAAATGAGCCAATCTTAAGAATATTTTTTTTTGCAAGTTAAGCCTAAACTTCATGTGCTCGGCTTGGCTCAACTTGTTTACACCCCTAAGAGAGAGTGTTTCTAGCATTTCTCATTTATCTTTATATCTTTAAACTAGAAGTTTTCATGAGATGGGTTGGGACAGGTTAACCTGTGCCCTTACCTAACCCAAAATTATGATAAGGTCAATTTTTTGAACCTAAACCCAAGACAATTAAGACCCAACAATATATGTGATAAGATCAGGTTAATTTGACTTGTTGACATAATATATTAATCTTATTATTATATATAATTATATCATAAAATTAAAGAAGTATACAATTACAATGAGGTATATTTTACAATATATATTTCAAGATAAATAATATAAATACAAATCTAATACAATGTTAGACAAAGCATTATTTGTTAAGTCAAGAAGGAAGTTGTATTCTTAATACTTAATTACTTAAATATTATACTTTTTAAAAGTATATATGACATTAGACTAGGTTAGGATGATCCAAAGTACAACTCGAATTCATCCTCAAAATACATTGCATCTAATTTCTTAAACTTGAACCCTTCAAAAGTCCCTCTAAATCGAGTCAAGTTAGTGAAATAAGGCGGGTCATAAACACTCCTATTTTAAACAATTATTAAAATATGTATAGTTCAAAGAATCAACTCGTTACATCCTTTTTTTATCAATAATTTAAACTTAAAAATGATAAATTATTTGTTTTATTATATTAATATTAATATTATTTAATTATGTTTATGTTATTTTACTTAATAATTTTAATATTATTTAATTATGTTTATGTTATTTTACTTAATAATTTTACTAATATTACTTAATTATGTTTATGTTATTTTACTTAATAATTTTACTAATATTACTTAATAATATATTTATGTTTTTGGTTTAATATTAATATATTACTTAATATATTGTATTATTGTTTTAAAAAAAATATCATTTAGTTATTACCAATTTAACCATAATTAGGTTAAACTATCAAACCTTAAATCAATTCTTTCATCAGGTTTAGTTTTAAAAACATTACTTCCAACAAAATCTTTTTCATAGACAATCAAGAATCAAACCCAGCATACTTTGAGCATCTTAAACAGTGTCTTATTTCAGTTGCTTAAAGTTAAGCAACATTGCTTACAAGAATTCCAGTTGGAGTAAATGGCTTGACGTTTCTTATAGAAGCATCATTGCTTGTATAAGCAACATTCCTTAACCAATTTTTATCTATAAAAATGTATTTTCTAGGCCCAAAATCAATAGAAAAAGAAGGGAAACTAACAGATCATCAATAACAAATGAAATCAAAAATTACAAAAAAATAAATAAATTAAAATTATAGAAACAAAAAAAAAAATACAATCAGAATCATGTGCAAATAGTGTAGATAACAACGTTAGAATTGGTGAAAGCATCGTAGTGGAATGCTTAGAGAGATTTGTATAAGCTGTTAATAAGGTATTTGTAGTTGAGTACCTAAAAAGGCCTAACAATAATGACTTTGAACGCTTACTACAAATGAAGGAGGCATGTGGCTTTTCAAGTATGTTAGGTTCCATTGATTGTATACATTGAAAATGGAAAATTTGTCTGGTTACATGAAAAGGCTAATTTTGTCGAGGTGATCATGCCAAACCATAATCATGCTTGAAGCAATTGTGTCATAAGACTTATGGATTTGACACACATTTTTTGGCATTATGGGTTCAAACAATGACGTCAACGTGTTAAACCAATTCACCTTATTTAATGACATTTTGGAAGGACAAGCTCCTGCAATTCAATATATAGTGAAAAGAACCCCATATAATATGGGGCACTATCTAGTAGATGGTATTTATCTCGAGTGGATTACATTTATCAAGACCATCCCAATGCTACAAGGAGAAAAGAGAAAATTAGTTGCCCAATGTTAACGATTCAACAAGAAAGGATGTGGAAGTATTTAGAATGCTTCAATATCGATTAGCGATTGAATGTGGTCTGCTGCATGCTTGCCACATGAGTATCATTAAACATATAATACATGCATGCATCATATTGTATATCATGATTGTTGAAGACAAACGACAAACATATATCATTAATTTTGAAAGTGATCTTGTAGACAATGACATTTTAACAATTGAAGTATCCAATAGTCCTCTTTGTGATTTTGCAACATACTAGCAAAAGAGAGCACATGTTCGTGGAAAGAAAAATTTATCAATAACTTCAAGCAGATTTGATGAAACATATCTAAAAACATTTCAAATTTGAGAATAATGAAATTTAATTTTTATTATTAAATTGTTATGTATTTTCATTTATGTATTTCTTATTATTTTTAACTTATTGTCATAAATAAAATAAATTTATAGTATTTCTAAATATTTTTTATTTTTTTACAAATTTATTATTATTTTAAAATTAAAATACAAATAAAATAATATTTTAAACTGAAATAAAAAATATAAATATAAGTACAAATATGTGGAGTCAATTGTAAGACTCACAAAATTAAATTAAGAACTCAATTAAAAAACTTTAAATTAGAGTGAAATTTTCTTAGAGATTTTAAATTTGCAGTTTCTAATTTGATATGATTGTATATCAGTAGTGCAATTATGTTGAAGTATCTGTACATCCTAACCCAGACCACGTTTGAAAAAACGAATGCTTACATTTCAATTTCCATCCATTGTGAACCATATGTTGCACACTAGAGCAAACTGAAAAAGCGCAAATGGGGAGCCCAAACCATGCTACTGTTAACAGGCGAAGCCAAACTGCTTGTAGTATGAGTCTTCCTAATTAAAAGTAGATCACATCATATACCATACTTTCTCCATCCATAATTGTTCATGTCAAAGTCGTATAGGTTAGTATGGGCATGACGACCATCGTTGGATACCAGATGTCGTGATCTAAATGTGAATTCACCAACACGAGGCCTGAAAGGTGGGAATCCTGTCATATTTGGAATTACGCCTCTGTTGTGATAAAAGAAGTCGCTTGGCCCATTCCTACTTTGAGAATTTACTTGATATTGGTATGTACTTTGTGGATAACTAGCATATGATGGATTAACTGGGACTTGGTAACGGTCAAATTCAGCAGACTTATGCCTTTCCCCTGTATATCTGGAGGCCCTTGAAGATGCATTCTCATTCTGTGTTGCTTGAGTTGATTCTCGAGGTTGAAAGTTGTTCGCTCTTCTGGAGCCATCTTGGTGCCTATCCTTATCTACTACACAGGTTCTTCCTATTTTTGATCGTTTTTTATTATGGATTTCATGCTGCCGTTTTGAACCTAATAATTGTAAGGGATGAATGACAAGTTAGCAATAAAGTGAAAAACTGTAAAAGATAGTGCAACACAAAACCCATCCGCTGAAGTTCAAAATTACCTTTTGATTCATTGGCATAACAGCTTTTCTTTTTTTGCTTCAATGCTCTCTGAGATCTTGCTGCTGCCCCACGTTTGTGCTTCTCACGAAGCACTTCAATTCTATTGGCTTCATTTTTCCATCTCTAGAGCATGAAGAACAATAAAACTAAAACTGTAACGTCCACAGGATAGTAGAGAAAACAGAGATAAATGCTTGCACACACTGATTGATACCTGTCTGTAAGTTTTCTGTTTATAGAGATTCCGTCCCTTAACAAGCAAAGGAGAAAGTGGAGGCAATTTCCTAACCCCACTACTCCACAACACCTCAACCTGCATAACATAGATGAAGAATTTGTGTTCTATTAACGTGTAAAGAGTTCCTTATTTGCTAACAAAGCTGTAGAATATTAATCTGCAAACTCTGGCTAAGAAATTTCTTTGGCATAAAATGCAACTACGAAAACAAGTATGTTATTTTTGTTTTCTGATTCTGTTTCTCTATTCTCATGTACAAGAAATTGGCTGTTGACTTAGAAAACAGCTGTACCAACACCAGTAAAAGATCAAATATAATAGCAAAGTGAAATTCTCAAGACAAATTTAGAAACCAGGACTTTACTTCACTAGCTAAGACAACCATTGTACTTCTCGGTTTACAAGATATATGATCTAGTAATGCGTCCAAATAAAAGACCAAGGTGTAATACATAACTCTTTCATGTATCGAACTAATTGCAGCAAACTTTAGACTTACAGTGAAGGTATGCTGTTGTTTAGCTGCACCATAGCTTTCCTTCACAACCCTCCCAGCAACAGTTCTGTTTCCTAGAACTTTTCCATGCCGAGTCACTTTATCAAACCTGGTGAAATATATAACTGCTTTGTAAAGGAGCAATCCGGGACTAGAAAGAAAACCTTTATTAAAAAAGACGAGAGCATACAAATTACTTTTCATAAACCTTCTGTCTGAAGAGAACAACATCTCCCATGCAGACATCGCCTGAGGAAAGTGAGCAGACTAGTGTTTATTGAAAGAATGATAAGAGTAAGGCAGATGAAAGAAAAAAGATAAAAACAATTTACCAGTACAATTAATGGTAAAGGACGATCTCGGGTACAGCGTGTAGCCACTTCCATGTTTTAACCTGAGATATCAAAATAGTCACCTTCTAAGAGGCAAATACAACAACTAAAAATCAAAGCTAACAAGTCTTATCTTCTCTAGGAAGACTCAGTATATTGCTCTTTAATGGATGTGACACAAATTTTTCTTAGAAATAACTATAGCACAAACATAATTTCTTTGGTTGAAATAAATTGAAGCAAAACTCATTGACAAGAAAAGAAAATCTAAATTAAATTTTAATTTCAAGAACAACGTAAAAATGAAGACATCTACAAATGATTATTTCGTTGCAATTTCATACAAAATTTCCATGTCTTGAAGTATGCTTCTAACTCAATAGTCAAAAAGGCTTCTCGAATCAGAAACCCTTACCTCCAGTGCTCCTTTATCCTGGCGACACAAACCTCTCTATTTCCTGCGATTCTCAAGCCGTGTTTCCGTAGATACGCTTTGCATTCGTTTAGTTTCAAAGATTCAATATCATTTCCTTCTGGCAAAATCAAACAAAAAAAGCGGAATTCAATGGCATTGATCAACACAGTCACAGCATTATAAACTTCGTTAGTAAAATTAAAACCTCGAAGGAGGGCGACGACTTTGTCGGAGAGGGAGGAATCATCGAGGTCAATACAGTCATCGGATTCGGACGCTTCATCGCAATCGCTGTCTTCGCAATCATAATTGTCTTCTTCTTCTTCTTCTTCAGATTCTTCAGAAAAGAGAACCATCACTGCGTTTTTTCCCCTCGTCTGATCCATTTCTTGTAACTGTAATTACGTTCACAGACACGCCCGGAGGATACAGAGAAATGTTCGAAAATTGAAATTGAAATGAAAAAAGTAAAACGCGGGGCTGGGCCTTGGCTTGATCGCGATCTTTTTTATTAGAGCGTTGGCATTCTCACGCTCTTTATAAATAAATTATTTTTTTGGCCCTTATTTTTTAAGAAATTTTATTTTGATTTTTTATCTTTTAAAAAATTTGTTTTGGTTCTTTATGTTTTCAAAGTGACTTAAACAATTTTTTTCGTTAGTTTAAAATTAACATTATTAATAATTTAAAAATAATGACAAAAAAATATAAATTATTTTGTGACAATTTTTAACTATTATAATCTTTCAATATTTAATAATGTTAATTTTAAACTAACGAAAAGACTATTTTGAGCCCCTTTGAAAATGTAAAGGACCAAAAGAACTTTTTAAAAAATAAAAGATCAAAATAGAATTTCTTAAAAAGATAAGAGGCCAAAATAGTAATTTAACCTAGCTTATATATGAAAGTTCACATCCTTGTCTTTTTTTAATCAAAATATCCTTGATGAAAATACATTTTTGTTGTAAACATTATACAACAAAAACATATTTTCATTGTGTAATAATAGGCAATAGGAATTGTAACTTTTCCATTTCGTATGAGTTAAATACACAATAAAAAAACATGTTTTCATTGTATATCTATTCTAGACACGTAACAAAAACTTGTTTCTATTATGCACAAAAACAATAGAAACAAAGTAGACTCACTCACTGAAGATCTACGACGAAGTGTGATGGCTTGCGATTGCGAAGGGGGAGGGAGAAGGAGTGTGACGAGGGAGGGAGGGTGTGTTGAGATGGGTGGGAGAAGGAGTGAGAAGAAGGTTTAAGAGGTAGGAGGAAGGAAAAAAGGTGGGGTAAAATAGTCTTTTTAAATTTAAAAAAAAATATGTGAATTTCCAACTATCTCAATGACAGATTTTTTTTTAAGTTTTAAAAAATAATTCTATTATATATATATGTATATATATATTAAAAAGATTAAGTTAATTTGTAGGTCTCTAAATTCTTTGATAATTTTTAATTAGGTTTGCAAACTAAAAAAATTTGTTATTGAGTCCCTAAACAAAAAAAGAAAGTCCTTGAGATTAGTTTTTGATGGCTTAAAACTGTCAGAAAATAACAATTTATGGTGTTTTTAAAAATTTTAAGGACCCAATTACAAAAAATTTGTAAGATTAATGATTCAATTACAATTTTTTATTTTTGAGACCTAATTAAAAATTTTCAAATAGTTTAGAGACATACACATTAATTTAACCTTACAAAAATATTATTTTAATTTTTTGAGAAAAATAAATGAAATAATATTTTTAAACTTTTATTTTTAATAAATATACATAGTTATTATAACTTTTAAACATGTGTTTAATAAAAAAAATCTTGAAAAAAATACAAATAAATGGTCTATAATTAAGAATGACAATAAGAACTAGATTCAATAGGTATCCATAAAATTATTCGTAATGAGTAAGGTTTTTACTCATCAAAAGAGTGGATAATTATTACAAAATTTTACAGGTGTAAATACTATACTGTCTAACTCGACTCAAAGCCGCATAATATATTTATAATATTTTATAATTATATTTTTAAATAACTATTTAAGCTAAATTATTCTATTTGTAATGTTTTATGATTCGAAATTAAATTATCTCTGAATATATATTTTATAATATTTTCTTATAATAGATATCTTTGAATATTTTATATATGAAGTTTTATAATACACTTTTGATCAATGTTCCTTTTTTTATTGTTTTTTCATCATTAATGTTACTATTATAATAATATTTATGTTTTATTAGTTTGTCAAACAAATGCACTACAAAGGTACTATAGTGTTTGTACAAACCTTAACCGTTATCATTCCTGACCATAATTATTATATTGCTAAGAAAAAAGAAAAGAAAAGAAAAGATATGTGTTTAATTCTGCTTTTAAAAAATGATAATTTTGTATCAGCTTCTTAGAAAATTTAAAAAGGTGATTATTTTTCAAAAAATAATATATATATATATATATAGTTTTTTTTACCAAACATTCACAAATTTAGCTTCTTTTGTTATTGTTGTCATTTATTAGCATCAAAGCCATCATTTTCCCCTTCTAATGTATGATGACAATCATCTCCTATATTATAAATATAAATATTCATTTTAAATGCAAAAACAAATTCTATTTTATTTTTTTTCTTTCAAATATCAACTTTAGTTATTTTTTTAATTTTTTTCATCCCAAATCTCAACTATTTGTAATAAAATTTTCAAATAAAAAAGCACTTTTCTTTTAAATCAAAACTAATATTTTTCTGTTGTTTATTTAAGCTAATTATACAAATTCTTTATAATTTCCCATAGTTTTCTTTTAATTTATATTTTCATATTCTTATTCAAATTAAAAATTAGTAAAAGTACCTTCACAATACAGATTCTTACAATCTGTAATTTTTCCATTTCCATTGTCAATCTGTTCTTTGTAAAATACCACATACATTTAGCAACATCTATAATTTTATTGCAACAGTCAACATAGGATATTGGGATTAGGATTGTCTAGAATTTATTTATTTTTTGGGGGGAGGGGGGTGTTCCTGTAGCAGTTAGCATCATGCGGTTCTAATAGAACGGTTTATATATATATAAATATATTTATAATTTTTTCTTTGCAGGTCAAACTATTTTTGACGGCTTAGATCCTCTGCAATTTTCGTGATCCGAGGATATAGGTCCTTCACATTTCCTGCTTTGGGCCGATTAGCAACATGATCAGCACCTTTAAATGATGAGAAAATCATCCAAGAAAAGTCAAATTACAAATTCCCAAAAGCTACAATAATGCTGAAAGTCCAAAAGAGCCCAACACCCTCTTTCCTTCAGCTCGGGATATAAGGCAATGAATTTGCATGTGGACAAGATCACAAGAATGACACATCTCAATTGTGAATCTTCTAACATGTTACAGTATTGAGTGTACTCTTCTAATACACTAAAGCTTTACAGTGGAAAATATAAACGCCTGTAGCAGGTTTGCCTCCTGCTCCAAGTGGTAAAAGAACGAGATCATTCTAAAAGGGTATATGCTGAGCCACAATGTGAAAGCCAATCACTTGATGATAGGGTTGTGATGATTCCATTAGCAATTTTTAAGCATAGATCATCATTATAGTTTAGTCGAGCACTCTTGGACATTCTACTGGGCTTCTGACGTCTCTATTGAGCTTTTGCAAGACTTCTAGATGGGCCATGCAACAGTTTGACAAATCCAAGGAAACTTAATTTTCCATCAGTGTGCCGAATCCAATCATGAAGAACAGCATGAACGGGGACCGATGGACCAAGCCCAAGCTCCTGGTTATTTAGTTAAAACAATTAATGAGAAATGTATTTGCATAACTATGAAAAGTGGTCGTTGTTTAACTGAATCCAAGTTAATACCGCTAATAAAAAGGCATACATGAACATTACATCAACTGCACTAGTTTCATGCAGTACCAATATTGAAATTTATTTTCTATCAATTCAGAAACTACTAGGCATTACGTAAATGTAACTCAATATTATGAGGAATGAAGAAAATTAATATATCAATATCACACTGCAAGTATGCAACCCCATGAAAAATTGAAATAGGTAGATATCTCTTCATTTATATAATAATCAGACAGTAATATTATCAGTATAAAGATTTACGAAGGCATGTACGCATAAACTATCATTAACTCATCATAGTCAAATCAAACATACCGAAGCTAGTTCGTCAATGACTATGGCCTTGTTTCCATCCTTTTCAAAAAGGTCATAGGCACAACGTGCATGTTGCTCCCACTGGTCAAGTGCTTCAAGTTGATGAACACTAAGTGCAGCTGCACAAAACTCATCAAAATCCATCCTTCTATATTGTAGTGCATTAAGCTGCCACCCAAATTATTTGTCTCAATAACCACTATGGGTACAAAATGCCATTTGAATAATTTAGAGGCATTCTACGGTTAAATCATAGCACTTACTGATGCCAGAAAGTCAGGTATGCGTGACTCCTTCATAGCATCTGTTGCATTTACCATCAAGACCTAGCCAGCTCAAAGTTGTGAGATGACAAACACCTTCCTCTTAATATGTTAAATAAAAAGAAATTGAGACAAAACCCACCGCTTTGATATTTTCCAAGCTAATGGTGCCATTTTTGCTTGGCTCTAAAAGTGCAAACTGCTCCCTCAAATAAAATAGCTCATCAACAGTTAACGTCTTAGACAGAGCCTGTCTCAATGCCCGTGAAATAAACATTCCAATAAGTTATTTAGAAGCACATAGAGTGTAATCAATAAAGAAAAAGGCAACAGGAACAATCAAATTAACAGAAAGAACCAATGCTCTAGTCACACCAAACATTTTGAAAACAATGTACATGTACTTTTTGCCATGTCATTAACCTCAAAGTTCCAAAACACATTTCATCTATGAAAAAACCTGTGTCTGCCTAATTAAAAACACTATAAAATAATCAACGGGGATGCTACTGAGATGATTTGGGCAACAATCAACTTGCTTTGCCGGAAATATTAACTTTAAAATAAACTCTTACATAAGTAGTATACCTATTAATAGGTGAGGAATATGAGACCAATGGAGAGCACAGTTGTAGTAGAGAAAATCAATAGAGATGATATCAAAGGATAACAGGACATACAGTTCATCCAAAGCTCTTTTCCATCAATATCAGGTTTTTAAAAGCAGATAAAATTTTACATAAATAGACATACCCTTAAAGCTGCTTTTCGTAGAGATGAGGAACACATGTATGCCCTTATGAGCTTGAATGTTAGAATATCCAGAGGTACTTTTACATCCTTGTTTTTAATCCATGGATGACCTGCAGTGCGCAATTGTAAGTAACAAAATAGAAATAGAAGCACAAGAGCCAGCAATCATTGCTGAGAAAACTCACTTAATGCCTGTGCTGCAGACATTCTTTTCCGTGGATCTTTATTTAGTAGTCGCTTAACAAAATTCCTTGCCTCATCTGACAGAGAAGGCCAAGGAGGTTCATCAAAACATGGATCAGCTTTCAATACAGCACGAAAGATACCAGACTCGGTCCGGGCCCAGAAGGGACGGCTGCCACATAATAAAATATATGCAATCACTCCAATACTCCAGACATCAGCCTCTGTACTGTAAGCTCTATGTAAAACTTCAGGAGCCACGTAGTATGCACTGCCAACAATATCATTAAGTCTTTCATCTGTAAAGGACAATGAAAAGTCAAAAACAAAAGCAACTCTAAGATAATAAAAAGCACACAACATATGTAAAAGGAATAAAATATACCTGGCTTAACAAAATCTGACAACCCAAAGTCTATGGCCTTCAGCTTTGAGTTCTCGTCCTTGGATGTGAACAAGAAGTTCTGATCCAAAAATTACTCATCTTTAAAAGTTGTGCTTGATAAGAATTAGAAGACAAGCCCCATATGCCAAATCAAACAAAATCACAACCATCTTATAGCCTGTTTGTATTAGATGATTATGAACACAAACTTATGTTGAGTAAAAGGAAGAGTATGTTCCTTCTCATAAATGCCATCGAAAAGCTGGGAATGACGTATCAAAAATCATGTTTTTCCCTTTTGCATTGGTTGAAATCTTAACCAAACACATTATTACAAAATACATCATAAAAGAGTAAAAGATTACATTTATGGACAACAAATCTTTTCCAGAGCTCCCATTTAGCTTTTCCTACCCCTTTTTCCCCAAAAGATAAACAAATTTTCAAACATAAAATGAAAAGGTCTTTCTTTAATGCAAAAGATTCTCCATACATCTGACTCTCTGACTAATTAAGCTAAGCAGCTGAGTTCAATATTATGAAACGGAAAAGAGTGGGGGGAGAAGAAATCTCAAAAAACAGCAAATATACTTCACCTCAGGTTTAAGATCACGATGCACAACACCCTGTAGATGGCAAAAAGCAACGACATTCAGTATTTGTCTCAGAACAGCTTTTGCATCTTCCTCTGTGTACTTCCCACCTCTGAAAGAGCAAAGAAATATCTTACAGTCATCAAACACAATATTTTGCATCTTTCAATTATTTCCATTTATCCCCAATTTCCATCAGCTGCATCCAAATTTTAAACATTCAGACAATGTATATTTTAAAAATAAATAAATACCTTGATAATATTTTGTCCAACAGCTCTCCTCCTTCACACAACCTAGAAGATGCATAAGAGTTTAAGAAAAACTGTTATTCATAAAACTCATTGTCCTTGCTTAATTATCCAAAAAACGAGGACAAATTAACTTGATATTATAAATCAAATTGCCACAAAATATAAACTATAACATTTAACTTAAACAAGCAACATAATTAAAGCTTACTCCATTACTATATAGACATTATCATGGTCTTCATATGCATCATAGAATTGTACTAGATTTTTGTGTCCAGTCAAAGCTCTCAATATTTTTACTTCCCTTCTCACATCCTCAATAGCAATTGCAGTGGTCATCTACAATTAATACATACAAATTAATATAAATTATTATGCACATTTAATAAATAAAATACATATGTAGTGCATGAATCATGTGACTTTGCTTTATTTTCACCAAAAAAATTTACTACATAATTCAAAGAGGCTGGGGGCGTTTAAGTCAATAAATAAGTTACAATACAAGTAAAAGGTATAGACAGCAACAAATCACAATTCCGTGAAAGATTGGAAATGGATCCTCATCTCATGCGCCAGATTTTCCTAATAAATTTTACGTCCACTTCTCTCTTCATAAATATTCACAAATTTTGATAAGGCCCCACTTGTTTAATGCCTAGATCCATTCCCATTAATGATCCGACACATGGAACTTGTGTCTGTAACAAAGTAGCTTAAAGGAAAACAGAACTAAAATTAAGATAAGAATAACAAATTGTCAGAACTTTACCCAATTACAATTGGAACAAAGTAACATATTCATACTTGACTATAAGCTATGCAACCCATTCAAGTGGAATTCTTCCCTTACATCCCAACACTATCAATTGGATAATTTCAGCTGGTCATTTTATTTGCCTCGTATTTGTTCAGAAATCAGGACTATCTTAAACAGCACAAACCGATACACAATTTTCACTATGGCAAAGGAAAAATGCATGCGCAGCACAACTGGAGAGCCCAATGCATCCACGCCACAACGAAATCACAGTTCCACCACAGTTCAAACATCAAGAAAACTAACAACAGTTAGGAGTGACAATTCCACCTCAATTTTCAAAAACAAACGGTGAAAACTAGTAATCATTAGGTATAATAATAACCGATTATGCATTGCACGTGAATGTTGTTGGTGGAAACCTTCGCTTTCGGAATGACTTTAACGGCCACCTGTTGCCCTTTCAGCTCTCCTTTCTTCACCTTCGCAACACAAGTGTACCCAAAATGCCCTCTCCCGACCTCATCTCCGAGTTCGTATTTATTCCCGAAATGCTTGGAGAATCCGAAGTTCTTGTCGAGCCCGGCGACCACCTCCGCCTCCGGAATGGAACCCCCGCTGGGCTTCACCGAGCCGTGCCGCCGAGCCAGCGCCGCTCGTATGTGCTTCGCCGGCGACGGCGGCGGAAACGGCCGCTTGAAAAACCGCCGCGGCGAGAGCGGAAACACGTAGCGCCCCGGACTCGGACTGTAGAACGGGAAAAACGGAGATCTCCTACCGTTGTTCTCTGGCTCCTTGGTCTCCTTAGGGTTTTCGTTTTCGCCATTGGCCGAGTTCGCGGCGCTGTGAGTGAGTGCGACGGCGTCGTTTTGAGGCGGCGCGGGGGAGCGAGTAGCCGACTGGGGAGACGAAAGAGCGGGTTTCGAAGTGCAGAGACCCATTCGGTGGTTCTTGATTTCTTGTTCCCCGCGACCAAGACACGCGCCGGTGGCTCGAGGTCAAAGCGTTGCATGTAATAATAATAATGGCAGTGAATGGATCGTGGATGAGGTTGAATTGTGAACTTCTTCCTGGGAGATCTTCGAGTGGAATTGGAAGGTGGAGTTTGTGAGAATTAAGGTCGGTTGGTTGGGTTCGTTGATCGTGGAGAGTGTTTGTTTAACAGTGGTGGGGACTGGTGTGAGGGAGAAGAACAAAAGAGAGAGAAAGCGTTTAGTACCAAAAAAATGAAATGCCGAAAGTTTTGGTTTTCGTTTCAATTAATTTTGGTGATTGATGAATTACTATCGATTAGGACAATAAAATAAAAATAAAGTTTGTGATTAATGATGCCGTGGGTTTTTGTTGAACGTGGAAATCATATTGTAACTTGAAATAATAAAAGGTGTGGGTTAAATCCAGTGGTCCTCATGGTCTTATTTACTCTTCTTTTATCTAATGTAAATACTAAATATACATTAGAATTTTTTTATAGTAAAAAGGATAAACTGGGGTCTGTTTCTCGTCTCCTCCGTAGGGAAGGTGGGGCCCATAGTTTTGGGTTAAAAGTGGTTTCTGCTTTGGTAATTTAGACTAACACGTTTCTATCCATTACACACATTTATTTATTTGTAAATTTAAGGGTAAAATATATTTTTTTACTAATCTTTTTATTAAAAAAATTTTGTCCTTTATTTTTTAAAATATTTGTTTTGGTTATTTAACTCTCAAATTTGAATTAATATTATCTCTTCAAAACAATAATCGTTTTTAATTTTGAACACGATTTTATACCATTTTTGACTATTCAAAATGTAAAATTTGTTTCATTAGATTCACTTACATGAAAACTAAGAAACTCAACTAATGTTCAAACCAAAAATGGCCATAAATATGGTGAAAATTGCATGAAAAATAAGTCTCCTAAACAATCGAAAATGAATCTAGTGAGAAAAGTTTTCACGTCTTAAATCAGTCAAAAAAAAGTTCAAAATCAAGTCCTAAAGTAAAAAACAATCACATTTTCAGAAGGACAACATTAATTTAAATTTGAGAGTTAAATAACCAAAATGAATCTTTTAAAATATAAAAGACTAAAACAAAATTTAGTAAAAAAATAAGAAATTAAAAATATATTTTAGCATAAATTTAAATAAAATATACAAATAAAAATAAATTATCAAAGAGTTTTAATTTTTATATATTTTCGGTATAAAAATTTCTATACTGTCAATTAACTAAAAATTATCACAAATTTAATTTTAAATGAATTGTTATAAAAATTAATAAATTTACGATACATAAGAAACTAAGATTAGATAATAGTATAAAAAAAATAAGTAAATTACATTCTATTATCTTGAGATTTATTTAAAAGATACCAAATTCAAACTTCAATAACATAATTTTTAACAGATACTAAAATAATATTCTATTTAACCATCGTTAACAAATTAGTTAATATTAAAAAATGTTAAATACTTTGCATCTCATTCTCTTTTTTTTTTTTTTACTTTTTTTTATTTTGATAAAGCAATGGTTCTTTTATAGTTTTTTTCTTTTTTATTTTTAGTAATCATCGTAATTAGGAACTTTGGCTTCCTAGTGAGATTCCCTAGATATTCTCACAAACTTTGTCCCTTTGGGTCAATTATGAGACTAATTCTCAGCGGAGACTTATCACATTTAAAGTTCATCACCCATTTCAATGATTGTTCTATGAACATCAAACTTAGATTTTTCCCTATGAGCTTAGCGTGAATTATCAATTGAACTACATCCTGTTAGTATTTTAAAAAAATCAAAATAATTATTTTTGTAATTTTAATATAGCTTTTTTTCATCCATGCATGACAATAAATTGACTTACTAGTCCACTTTTATCTCTCATATATTTTTTAACATTTTACGAGTTATATTTCTTTCTTTTTTTTAACAAATCATGTTCACGATCCTATATAAATATTAAAAAAATTGTTATACTTCAAATTTATTAAAAGAGTGTCCTATAAAAGCTCCAAAATGAAGGCAACAGTTTAAAGATGAGTTTTAGGCAAAATTTGGTGTTGCATTTAGAATTTGGTTTTTATTGTTAAAAGTTCTCCCTTATTCAAAATCTCATAAATAATTAGTAACGAATATATTTTGTTTTTCTCTTTTTTTGCTTAAAGTAGTTGAGTGACTATGGTTATATATTGGGACTAGTAGTGTGTTTGGAAACAAGTTTGCACACTTTTAAATGGAAGTTTACACATTCCAATGCATCAAACATAGAAGCAATAATCTAAGGGGTGGACTGATGTTACGTTGAAACCAACATATTTCCAAACATGTACTAGGTAGATTATATTAGGCTTTTATTTAGAGATAGTGGGTATTTAATGAAATTTTCCTAAATATTTTATGAGTTTAATTTTTATATATTATCAACATAAAAGAAAACTATACTATTAATTAATGAAAAATATCATTAGTATGACTTTTATAGTAATTATTATAAAAATAACAAATTTATCATGCATGATGATTCATGATTAAATGACAATGTAAAAACTCTTTACATTGTTAATGAATAGACTATTAGCTCAAACCACAACTTAAATAAAAATAAAAAACTATTTTTTCTGTTGAACATAATTTGTGAATTATAATCCAAACATAATTTTACATGACGAGAGAAAGGGGGCAAAAAGACACGGATTTGGAACCTTTCTAACCATTAGGAATTGGATGTTAAAAAAAAAAGTCAGTGAAAGACTGACAGGCCAGTGCTTTGGACAGGCCAGTGCTTTTTATTTTCCCCTGCTTTCCTTTTGATGCAAAACAATATTGCCTTCACCTTTTAACCTTTATAGGCATCCCGTTGAATATTTAATTTTCGTTCATTTTTGTTTAGTAATTTTGTCATTAATTATTAAATAAAACAATAAATTTTATAGGTCAAAACATTAGAATAATAAAATTAATTTAAATAATTTATTTTTATAATATTTTTTCAATTCTAAAATTTTTGTCTCTTTAATTTATTGTTATTTAATAAAATAAAATCCTAAATATTAACAATAAAAACATTTCTGATTACGTTTTATTTATGATGTTACCATTATTTAAGAATAATAATAATTTTCCTATATATTTTTAATTTTATCTTTAATTTCACTTAAATTTAAATACATATATAATACACAAAAAACTTGAAAATTTACAATTAAAATAGAGAAGAAAAAAGCTTTCAATTATCTTGTAGTGCACATAAGATCTAGGCTTTATCAAATATTTTTTTATTTATTTACCAAACATTTAATTATAAAAATATTAATTTTTTATTTTCAAAATTTTGTATAATAAATAGGTAAAATAACAAAAATGTAAAATCGTATAATAAAAAAGCATTTTATACTTATTTAATTTAATTTGATTTTTAAATTTAACATTTTTTACTTGCTTTTATCGATTTTGAATTTTATTACAGCAAATATTTTCCCTTTTTTTGCTGAAACAAATTTTATCATGTTTATATCAAATAGTGTATATTTGATGGGAGAACTTTGTCGTCTATAATAATCTTATCAAACTCAAATAAGATTATTTTTTGTGAAAGATACATGTAATCTCTAAAAAAATAATATCAAAAGTGTAAACGTGACATAAATAAACTTAATAAATTTTAGATAATAACAGCACGAACAATTAACAACAATGACAATATATAATATATAAGCTCTTTCATTCATGATGTAACTTAACATCTTCAATGACATTTATACCTTTCTTGTCGTTTGCTTCTCAGGGTCTGAGATTCCATGGAATGAATCACCCTTTCGGTATAATATAAATGCCAAACAGAACAATCCATTCAATCCCAATGCCGCTTCCAAAATTTTCAAGATATAAGCATTATTAATTACAAATAAATAAGAGCAATGTCTTTTTTCCTTCTAGATGATACGAAAAGCAACGAAAAAAATAAAACAAGGTTGTGCATTACCATTTATTATTATTATTATTAAGAGATATATGATTAAAATCTATGCATTTTAAATCTTTCTTTATGTTTTATCCAACGGGACCACATTTATTCCTAATCTAGCTAACCAATGAATTTATTGCCCTTCTAGGTTTTATTACGAAGACACTAGATCGAGAAGCTTACTACCAACGCCTAAACACCTTTTACTGCTACACTCAACACACACACACAAAGAAGACTAAAATAGATAGACAAAATAAGAATAAAATATTGATATGAAACTAAGAATTTGTGAACACTAGTAATATCAATGCCTAAGCCTCTCATGCGACTTTAGCTTTGATATCAATTGTAACTGGTTCGATAATATTGATGATGAAAATGTTCATGATAAATAATTTATATATGAAGATAACTATAAACTAAAGTATGAGATAATTTAAATTAAAACATGAAAGAGATTAAGTAGTAGAATACTTATAAAAACAGTTTTCACATAAACTGTAAGCTCCAAACTTTGTTGAAAATATAGGAAAGCAGTTATAAGATATACACAACACTAAATACACAAGAACATTCTCTAAATGTCCCTGCTTCATATGAGAGAAGAAACTTATTTATACACCAAAAATAACATTGTTTTGTTAACATTATTAAAGGATAAGATCTATTATTGTCCTACGGTTCGTTTGGTAGGTGTGAAATAAAGGAGCAATAGAAAAGAGGGAGTGAAAATAAATGAGAAATAAAAAAGATGATATGTTTAATAAAGTAGAAATAAGAAAGGAAAGAAATAAAAAGTTGTGGGTCTCACACTTTTTATTTTTTTTCAAAACTGTGCAAAAATGTGAACAATAATCGCCTTTTTATTATACATTATTTGCCTTCCATTTAGAAAATAATCGTTTGCCTTTTCAAAAAAAAAGAAAATAATCGATTATGCATAGTTTATAATTGATTATTTCTTCTTTTTTTCCAATTTCGATTTCCAAGCACGTTAATAACATATTATAATAACATAATAAACGATTATGCCTAGTTTTAATCAATTATGCCCAATTTTAATCATTTAAGTCAAGTTTTAATCGATTATGCCCAATTAAATAAATTATTTTTATTCTTTTTCTTCTTTCTTTCTTTTCTATGTCTTTTTTATTTCTCCCAAACTAAACGTTAATAATTTCACTTTATTTCTCACCTATTACTCTATTTCTCTCTTCTTTATTTCCATTCACTCTATTTTTCACCTATTTCTTTATTTTTTACCAAACACACCCTACAAGATTCTTTTATATGTTGTCTTAATTACAACATTTAAGACACTATTGAGGGATTCCTAGAGATGACAAAAATATTTGTACTTGTAGATAAAATCTGCAATGGGTAGAAGATGGATAGTTAAATGGATACTGTAAATAATTTAAATGGATATATCTGTATTTGTTAATAAATGGGGGCGGGGACAAAGACGGGTATCAAGGTATCTGTCCTGCGGGTATCTGCTATAGTAAAATTAGTTAAGTGCCCTTGTTTAAATATATTAAACCACACAACATTTGTTTAGAATATTTGAATAATTTTAGTATAATTGTGTATAGTAATTGTGTAGAATATTTGATTAATTTTAGTTTTCTAACTATTAAAGTAATTTAAAAAAAAATTGTGAAAATAATTAAAAATTATGGTTAAAGTGTTTTTTAAAATATTTTTTATTTTTTAATAAATATTTACTGATATTCGTGGCTACACACGAATATTAAAAAATTCGCAAGTATCCACTTAACAAATGCTCGTGTGGGTACAAGTGTGGGTACGGGACAAATATTTATTCTGCTGGGCTAGTAAAGAGAGGCTACTACCTGTGCCTGACATGCTCGATTGCCATCCTAAGAATTCTTAACGATAAGATGTTGTCTTCAATTATTGTCTTTAGGAAATTAAGTTTTGCATTCTGTTCCCTTTGTTTTGAATTGGAACCCCATCCGAAGATTCAATACAGATTCATTATGTTCTTCTTGCTGGCCACTCGCTACGCCATCAACATAATTCAGCTCCCCACGTAAAATGTTTATGTTCCTCTGCAATTTCATTTTACTTTGCCGATTTAAAAGCAGAAAAGTAGCATAGCCCACATATCTGACCCGAATGTTATGTTTCATGATCCGCACTTGATGGTCAGCTAGTATTACTTTCTTGATCGGCACCTGATCATTTTTCCTGAATTGCTCTTCCGTTGGCACCCAGTGATTACAAGAGGTTGATATTACTATAATTAACTTAAGACGTTGATTAAAGATGAAGCAACACCGCGTCATTAATAGAAACTCTGTCAGCTGTCTTATTATTAATTCCTTTTAGAAATTTAATAGCGACAAGTTTAATAGCGACAAGTTACCTTCTGATAATCACCTCAGCAATGTTGGGACAGGAAATCAACGTAGTTAAGAATATATATGTATGTATGCATCTATAATTAGAGTATTTGACAATGACAACCAAATTAATTAATTAAATATTTAAGTGTTTCTTTTTTTGTTGTTGAATAGAATCATTAAGTTCGACTCCCTTGAAAGTTGAAACACCATTGTTATATATATATTTAGACTACCATACTTATTGCTAAAATCCTGTCCATTATGATTATGTTATTTGCTGTACTTGATTTCTAGTTTTGACTTATGTTTTATATTGATGATGCTGGAAGCTGATGATGACTTACTAAAAGATTATGCCCATGGCATTTGGCGCCAAATCCTGAGATGATTATTGGCATTCCATGTATGCTTGTGTTTTCGAATAAGCAGAGTCCACAAAAAAACTATAGTATCTAGATAGAATTCAAATTGGATGGAATAAAGTGCCGAGAGAGCTACTCCCGTCCAAAAATCAACAACTTTTGAAAAAAGGACAGAAATTGCCTCTCTTGTCTTAATAGTTTAATTATTCATTTTTTTTTTTACAAAGATGGACAAGCACCTATGAATGAAATGCAATCGAAAATTTAAAGAACCCGCCATCCCCACTTTTCAACAAAATGAAGACCATTTATCGTGATGTGATATGACTTAAGATGCACATAATGGATCAGAACTCATTGCTTAATGCAACATTTTGATAGCTAGTTTCCTTGTCACTAATTGATGACATTGTTCAAAAATCACTTTCTTCATTATCCTTGAAAGAAAGTTGCAACAAATGGTACTTCTGATTTTCACATTGACGCACCAATGCGTGAATTTTGGTATGCCCATAAAAGGGAT
Source organism: Spatholobus suberectus (assembly GCA_004329165.1). Classification (NCBI taxonomy): domain Eukaryota; kingdom Viridiplantae; phylum Streptophyta; class Magnoliopsida; order Fabales; family Fabaceae; genus Spatholobus; species Spatholobus suberectus. Next base: position 83,166,879 of record CM014730.1, on the reverse strand, counting down.
GTTAAGGTAATTGATTCCCAGCTAGATAATACATATTATAAATTAAACTCAGATGCATTTTATATTTTGTCAAAGTGTATATTCTTCGTTTTCGTGATATGGTTATGTGTGTGAGAGAGAGAGTCAAACACTTTTAAAGATTAGTTCAATTTACAATAGAAAGTTTGACTTCCTCAAACAATAATGATGCATGTAATTAAAAAGAATTTCTGGTAATCATGCTACTAAGAATCCAAACACAAAGAAAATTTTAATGGAAGTCAAAGAGGGAACCTCAACGGAAAGTGATGATGGAGAGAGTGAGAAAGGCTGAACATGCACGAAGAAGACATGGTGGTTCACGCATTGATGACCACCTACCTCAGAATTTCATATCAGAGAGCCCCACTATTGATGCGCATGCTTACCCTCCTTGTCCCCAACAAACAATAAAAGAAACAAAAAAATAAATATTCGCTCTATTTTTCTATCCATCTTTCTTTGTCAGCGTCATTTTCCTTCCTTCCTACCCTGACCAAAACTAAAGAAATGTATATTTGAACTGATAAAGAGAAAATAGAAAGCAAAATGAAGATTAATTCTTTGTCAATATTCATCCAATCAATTCCAATTCCTTCATATCAGCGTCAAAAATTCAAAAGGTAAGTAAATTACATGTGAGTTTGATTTTATCGGGTTAGAAAATATTTAAAATAGGAATTGAGTAAATTACATCCTGAGATTTTTTTAAAGTGCACATAATACACCTTCTTTTTCTATCCTTATACTAATTTTCTTAATTGTTTGAAAACCATTATATTGACACCTTTTATATATTACACTAACCTCTTTAATTGTTTGAAAAATATTATATCGTGTACTTCTATAAAAAAGATTGTTGTAAACGTTAAAAAACAAGAAGAAACCTCAGAAGATATCAATATAATTTACTCATAGGAATTTAAGTTTAGAGCTGCCACATATCAATATTTCAATGTATTAGAAAAACTACATATCACCTTTCATTATTATAAAAAATTTAAGATCAAATGCTTCCTTTTTAATTTAATCCTGTGTCAAACAAGTTAATTAAGTTAAAGAAATGATACTTATACGACAAATTGTGCAATTAAAAAAGAGAAAAAGAGAAAAGAGAAAGAGAAAAGTTTAAAATATAATAAATGATATAATAAAGAGAGATATACACAAAAAATAATATTATATAAATTGTTTAAAATTTTTATATGTGTATTACATCTCATTAAATTATATTATATATATGTATGGTTTTTTTTTTTTATGAGATAAAATAGCCCAAAAAAGAAACAAGGAAACTAGCTCCCCCTTTGATGACTCATAGAGGAGGCATCGTACAGCAGTTCAAAGGAAACAAAACTGGGAACAACGGAGATGAAAGCCCTTTGGTTGCCGATTGATCGGCCAATGCTGCCCATGACATCCAGATTGGAACCCAAGTTTTGAGTGGCCCTCCCTCTGTGTGCGATTGTCCCATTCTAAAAGATTGTATGGGCTTACCTGCCCAACGGAGGGATCTTTCTTTCGCACTTATCTTTTTTTCTTCACACCTCTTTTTTTTTTTTTTTTTCTACATTTGAAAATACCAAAATTATTCTCTCATACTTTTAAACAAAAAATCTTTTCCTTTCCCTCCCTACTAAGTGCGTAACCTTTCCAGTACTGAAAATTTTCGGTAAAAGATAGATACACACAAAGAAATTAAATGGTAAAAAACTAAATAAAATTAACACACTCATATCCTCTTGTGTGTATCTCTTTCCTAAGAGAAGATACACACACCATCCCTTGTGCCCCACCCTTCATCTTCACCTTCTCTCGATTTATATTGCTTTTCGTTTGTATTCGTCGTTCTTGATAAGTTTTTTTTTTTTTCAAATTTCATAGAAATTAGTTTCCATAGTGTAATTTTTATGGAAATGAAATTACTATATTTGTGCACATGGTAATATAAAAATAATTTAAAAATGAAATTACTAAACTTGGGCACATAGTAATACAAAATATACTATATTGTGCTTTAACCTTTACATAATATTGAAGTGGTATATTTATATGAAAATATATAAATATTTATATCATACATAATTAATGTCTAACTTAACTGTTTGTTAATTTTAATTCTATATTACACATTATGTCATGCTTTTATATTCTAAATACCGAAGTGAATTTATATTTTCATGAAAAAAGATCTTCTGCAATTTTGTCAAAACTGTACGAGATTTCAACTCTGTTATTATAATTATATAAGTATTGAAATAATATATATATGAATGGTGGGATTTACAAATTGGGTCTCCAGTTTTTTTTGAACCGGAGAGGTGTCCATATTTTCATTCATTTTGATCTTGTGAAATTGGCTGTCATCATATTACTGTTTGATAGTTAAAACCAGTTGCATACATTATTGAAACACACAAACAAGCCCCTAGAATATTATTACACATTTGTAAAATTCTGCAAAGGTTTTTAAAAACCAAGAGCAAATGCAAATGGCCGGATATCTATCTAGTTCACCTTCCTACAGTTTGTCCTTATTTGCCCCTGTTGTCCTGTGAGTACACCTATGCGGCCCATCTTCTCTACGGATACCGCAAAGTCCCTAAAGAACAGAGCAGGCCACTTGCTATAGTTGTTGACCAATGAAGCAGTTGTGTTGTCACCCAAAAGAGCCTGGTCCGACTGAAGCAGCGCCGAATTGTTCACAAGATTTTGGTAATACACGTTGTCAAATGTGTTGGTAGTGACGGGATCCAAGGGAGCCAAATTGGTGTCAGAATCAGCCTGATTTGGACACAGTTTTTGCAAATTTTGTAGAAGTGAGGCATCAAGTGTTGGATCAGATTTACCAGAGCCACCAAAGTCGAAGAGCCTTGACTTGAACGTAAAGCATTGAGCAAAGCCAAAGGTGTGCGCACCTACATTCATAACATGGACATGAAACATGTAAACTCTTGGTCTCGTGAGCCTGCAAGACCGAAACATGTAAATGTGAACGTCCCTAAGGAAGCATTAGCAAACCTGAGAGTACTGCCACATCCTTCTTTTCAAGACCCTTTGATATAAACTTGGCGGTAATGTTTTCTAGAGGTTCGAAGGGTGATGGCAAGTTATTTGCCTCGCTCTCACTTGCTGTTGTACCATCTCTGCGACCCAGAGGCACATACCAAAATGGGCCTTTGCTCTGAAAAAATTATAAAAGGTTTTAATATCCTTCATGTATACCTTCAATAAGAGGTTAATACCTCATGTATGATTTATTATCTTACTCCGGGATCCGGAAAAACTTTTTAGCCAAAACTTATGGGTTATTAAACTGATAAAGACATTTATTCACGATTCATTAATTTAAGTATGATTGAATTATAACCGATTGAGAGTAATAACTAAAGAAAATTGCTGTTTTGTACGAAATTGATTTTGCAAAACAACAATATATATGTATTTTTAAATATCATATAATGTATAAAAATAGTAAAGTAATATGAAGTTACAAGAAATTAAATTAAGTGAAACTTTAATTTAGTATAAAATAATTATATGATATGTTGTGTAAGATAAAAAATTAATAATTAGATTCAAATTAATGATAGTGTTTTTAAGAGTCACAGGTTTGAACAATATTATGCAAATTTTTTAAATTTTATAACATTTCATTAAAAAAATTATCATGACTCAAACTATTGATTTGACTAGTTCCATGTACAGCAGGTTATATGAATTGTCCAAACCAATTACTTGATCAGTTAATCCAACCAGTTAGTTCGAGCAGTCTAATTTGTTTTTCAAAACTATGATCAAAATTTTTCATTTAAACATTATGATATAAGCTTCTTTTGTAAGCAAAATATATATTCCAAATAATTAAAAATTGGTCTCTTACAAGATAAACAGCTTCTCTTGCCGCTAGAGCAAGTATATCAGCACATGACACAGTGGAGGGACAAGCCTTCTCCAAGGCAGCCTTGATTGTGTCAATGACATCAAGTCCTCTGATTGAATTTTTATTAGGCAGTGCATTTTTCTCCCCCTTTAGAGTGTCCGTATCATCAAGTAGCACAGAAGCATCACATCCCTGTGTAACAGAAAAAACGAAAGCGGCAGCACATGTAGTCAATTTGGATGACAAATTAAAAAATCTTTATATAAGATATCCAACTAAAAAGAATAACTAAAATTGAGAGAGCTTATTTACAATGACGAAACAATCATGGAAATGAAGGCGCAAGAGAGAAGCAGCAATCCTTGCGTCCTTGGCCATAGCTGACCAGACGTTGTATCGAACAATTCCGGTCAGGTTTGGACAAGTTGTGTCATAGAAATTATAATAAAGTTGACAACACACTAGAGGACTAAGGAACACAAGCCAAAACAAGAAAACAAAAGGAGGCTTATTAGAGGTAAACTCCATAATTTGAAACTAGAATATGACAACAGGAGAAATTAATTAGTTAACAACTCAACTAGAATTGCTTGTGACAAGAAGTTGTAAACTGAAACCATTTATAGGACAAAAAAAACACTTACTAGCTTAGTTTTAATGGGGAGTGGCAGAGCCACTACACATGTCCCTATCACTCAAGTTTGGTACAAGTCCAAATTGTCTGCTCTTTTTGCTTTGGTATAACTAGTCCGCATTTCGTTAATGGAGTGAAGAACTTGGGCAGACCCACCTCATGAAGTTAACAATTGCTCTAAGTGGCAAGATGATGTAGTGTGATAATATATCTCTCATAAAAAATTAACAGCCTCAAGACTACATACAATAAAGTACACTGCATATATTTGACCCTTGACGTCTCCGTATGAAGAAAAGGGGCTCTTGCAAAGAGTATAATCTCTCTCAGCGTGCCTTGTTTTCTTTTTTCCTACTTGTCCTTACACTGCCAAGTTTGCACTTTGAGGATAAGTCGTATGCATTGTGGGAGTAGGAGAAGAATCTTCAAAGCATAAATTATAGATATATACCGAAAGTGCGTGACATTTGACTGTGTTCAGTGAATCTGTCATGTGGTGGACTATGTGTGTACAGTCATGATAAAAGCTAGCAAAACAGGAGATAATAACCAGGCATTTTGTGGGAAACGACATGATCAAGTCCATGTTACTGCTATTATGTAATATATACGTTGTTTATTTTGCAGAAGCTAGTCAAACTTAATATTTTTAATTAGAGCACTTTTATCTCTGAAACGGTATTGGATTGTAAAATTTTATTTCACTTGCAAATTGCTTATAGAAGCAACTCTCCTTCACTCTCTTTGTCTGCCACTTCATTATCTTTAAGTGCAACTACGTACACAAGCAACGGTTGCTTAAACAATAAAACCCTACTGATAAATATGCTCTTAAAATAAGTTAATTTTAACATAATAGAATATTATTATCTAATTCTATTGCTAAGGGCGTTATTTTTTTGAAAAGCTATAGATATCATCAATAATAGAATAGCTTAAATTAACAAGATGTGCCCAATTTAAGATTAAAGTACAAGTGTATCTCCCCGAAGAAAATCCCCCATAGCTTACAAGGCTTGGTTACAAATATACCCCAGCAGATTAGTTGCATGTTAAATTGGTGAAAAGGGATAAAATAGAGCACAATGAAATGGAGTAATTTCAAATGAAAAACGCTCATAAGTACGAATGGCTTGCACGATTCAATTGCACAAAACTGTATTCAAGATCTTACTTGATTTCTGTCAAACTTTCTTACTGTTTTTCTTTTTCTTTTTTCAATTTAGGGTTTATCCAATAATAACAAACACTTGGTTTCATATTCAATTCGTCCAATCAGCTTTGCTACGTCGTAATACTTCTTATTCTAAATTTTATTGTTTGAATTATTTAAAACAGGATGAAATAGAAGGATACCATATAGAATGCATATCATCACATTCCATTTAATACCCCTTTTCTTCTTCTTCTCTAATATGGAGTTTAAAATAGAACCATTTTTTTCCTATTTCATCGTAATATCTTAAAAATGTGTTTTGGAATGTTCCAGCTAAATAAGGGTTCAATGGACTATTCACATTGAGGTGCAAAGATAAAGGCAATGAAATTATAAAAGAATAAAACTTAGATATAGTTTTTTAAATGTTGTTTGTACTATTTTTTAATTAAAATTGAAATTTCATCTCGAAAATTCACATAATCTTTTAATGCAATCTTTTATTATGTGAATTATCAAAGTAAAACTTTAATTCTAATTAAAAAACAACATAAATAGTATTTAAAAAACTGTATCTAAGTTCTCCATCTTATAAAAACCTTAAACTTAATCAGTTAAAGGTATGTATTCATCTATTTCTAACCTCACAACTCTTATTCATACTAAGTTAGGGCCTGTTTGGGATGGTTTTTAGTTATGAGTTTTGAAAATTTCAAAAACTGCAACTAGTTTTTAGTTTTTAAAAATTAGTTTTAGTTTTTTCTCAAAATTTTGGTTTCAAAATAAACTCATTTAAAATTTTTTATTTTATTAAAATTAGTTTAAAGGTATGTTTGTGTGGTGGCAGCAAAGGTGGGGTTAGTGGTGGTGGTGACGATGACAGTGACAATGGTGGCGACGCTGATGGTCGTGGTGGTGATAGTGGTGGTAGCAACAGTGACAACAATGGTGTTAGTGGTAGTGGTGGAAAGAGTCATTGTCACATATAGTGATGTGTACTTTTTTAAAAATTAAAAACTAGATTCACAAATTTTTTTTTTTGGTTTTGAAAATGAATATAAAAGTGTTTTAAAATTGAGTTAAAAACCATTTCAGTTCCATTTTAGCTAAACACGTTTTGTTTTGAAAATTGAATTTAAAAATCAAAAACCAAAAATTCACAACCACCCCAAACAGCCCTTAGTGTTAGAATTCTTGCAAATACACCCCCGCCAGTAAAGAGTACAAGAGATCACAATTGAGGGACCAATTCAGTCCCCTATAAAACTGCGAGATACATGAGCGGTCTCCCCTTTAGAGTTGATAGAATATAATGAAATATTGACTTTATATTATATACTTATATTTCATTATGTTCCACTTCATTTTGTTTTATTCCATCCATTTTAATTCATTCACCGTTAAATATCCAAAGATATTCTTGATGGATATTCACCAATGGGGAATTAAAACATATGCACTTGAAAAACATAAAATATTAATGATAATCCTTGAGTGAGTTGAACCAATTGACATAAACTAAATTAATCTACACGTGCACGCAAAATACTAGATAATGATGTATTGGAACTGGAAGAAGATAGTAGTAATTGGATTAGACCAATCGCTTTATTGTCCTCGACGCACTGAAACTAAGATATTTTAATCTTTGATTTCCGACCTGGACTCCAGTGAAGAATAGTGGGGTTTATACAATGGATGACCCTTTAGTTAAATTGAATCTCAATCTCAATATTCCACATTCTGCGGATGGAGGTCTAAAATCCTAGCCGGCCCCTTTAAAAGTCTTTGACGGTCCGTCTTCCATTCTTTATTAATCATCACTGTGTAGTTTCCCTTTTGCACACAAGGAAATATTTTACTCTCTTATCATCAAAAGATTTGGTTGCACATCACGTTTATTTCAATAACGGTTTACATTATGTTTTTTTGTACAATAATTGATTTTTGAGCGGCACATCCGTAGGTTCCTACGTAAAAATTAGGTACAAGGTCTTAGTTAGGCCACCTATTTAATAGTGTGAATTACACAGTGTAAATATTTCAGGGTCTTAGATTCCTACTAATAATAAAATGAATTTAATTAGATATAATAATAGTATAAAGGTTTTTACATTACTATTTAATCATAGATTACCATATATGATATAATTGTTAATTATTGTAATAATTATTTTAAAAAATATGTTCAAGGTGGTTTTTAATTATTTATCATCATAAAAATGAAACTCTAATAAAATTCATAACCAAACATTTAGTGCATATCTAAGAGAACTTTTCTTGGAACAAATAATTATTTTTAGAAAAAGATTATCTTATAAAGTTAAAAAAAATAATTATCTTCTTAAAATCGGACCATTTTGTTTGAGATTTTTCAAGAAACCTTTTTTAATTAGAAGTTATGTTTTCTGTTACATAAATGTATGTTTAATAACATTTATAAAAGTCATGTTTAAAAAACATTTCAATACTTTTCCAGAAGCTAAAAATAGTAACATGAAAAAAAAAATCCTAAAAAACTTTATCGCATAATCATTTTGTTTTTTAACTTTAACGAATGCACCAAATAAATTGAAGCAGATGCTTATTCGCATTCAAGAATTCCGACACCTTAACATGTACTCCTCAGGCAAGACTAATAAAGGGTAGGCCTTATTCAGTCCAAATCATAAAGGGTAGATCTCACCCCTAACGTCTATTTGGACAGATTGCAACAGAACTGTATAACAATGTTCACTTTACTGCCAAAGAAAGTTTGGAATTCAAAAGGTGTTATGCATTTCGCGTTGCCATTACATATAATTTGGGTGCTTTTTTTGTCTGTTAATAATGCATCAAATGCCCATTCATAAAAATCCATTACGGTCGGCCTAATGGTGAAAGGTTTAGATAATATGCATCAAAAGTCCTAAATTCCAACCTTACTGTTATCATTGTATACAAAAAAAAAAAAAAAAATTCTCACTCATAAATGTGACAGGGAGATGGTTAATTCCAAAATAAATGTTATTAATGCATCAAATGCCCATTCATAGTGCTATTTTCTAACCAGAATGAAAATTTTATTTTGATAATTTGCGTAATAAAAAATTATATTAAATGATTATACAAATTACCTAGATGAAGCTCTAATTTTGATTAAAAAATAGTACAAAAATCACCTAAGATCTATGTTTTGTGTATAGTTTGAAATCGGATATAGCTCAAAATGTGGCTTGGAACTATATTACATGAATCCCACAAGCACCATGCACCATTGTTATCGTTATTATACTCTTTGGTACTTATTCTTTTTTCAGTTTTTTTATCCAGAAAAAACGTGTACATTGTGATTCAGATAAAATAACTTCATCCAACATGTAAAAGGAGAAAAGGAGTTCTGCAGGCCCACACTACTTTTTGGTAACAGGATCCTCTGCCAGTAAAAGAATTCACTGAAATTCCCAACACGGTTTGGGTAGGATAAACTCAAATTCAGTTGGTAAAGGCTCCCCAAAAGACAGAGAAAGGAAGAATATTCTATTAATCTCAATAATTAAAAAGCACAAGTTTTTTCTTAGTTAATTCTGATCATACATCAATTCTCTAATAGAGGGGGAGGGGGAATGAACATCTCGATAGCCACATCCCCCCATGAGTTTACATGTTGCTAATAACACTGGCTACTGAAATTTAATCCAAGACTTTTAACAAAAGTTACAGCACAAGAAATCGAAGAGACCCTGTGTACAGTCATAGCAGCAAGAGCAACTGCATCTCCAGAAAACAAAAGTTAGACTTAGACTATTCAATCAGACAAAATATATACTCAGATACATCAAATTTTACAAACTCAATTGAACAAAGAAAAGAAGATTACCATTCATTGATGACCTTGTCTTGTGTATCATCCCCAGCTTGGTAGCCCGTGCCAGAAATTTCAATGGATTGTGATGGAGGAGGCTCCATCGCTGATTCAGTATTCACCTTCTCTCTCGCAGTATAGGAATATGACAAGTAAAGTTGGGCACTGAAAGTGAAACGGGAGGATGCTAGAAATGAATGCACGTGGATACGCGTAATTGTCACCAGGTCACAACGTTACAAAAGACAAAAGAATCAAATAACAAGTCCGGTCCTTTTTATTTGAATTTTTTAAAAAATTGTCTTATTTTTTTATAAGACTTCTTTTAAATTATTTATTGCGTTATTTTTTTTTTACAAAAATATTCTTAAATGATGATACATTGATTAATTATATAAAATAGATTTAAAGAATAAAATTTCAATATTTTAAAGAGTTGTATAATTTACCCCAAGTAAAAATAGGGTTAAACTTCATCAATAATAATTTGTGTAATTTTTTATGTTGTTAAACAACTCCATTTTTATTTGGGATAAGTTAGACAATTCCTTATATAAAATATTGATAAATTTAATACCATTAATTTTTTTTTATAAAGTGATTAAAAGAATCCTATACCAATCAGGTAGTCTTATGTAAAAAACTAAACCATTTTACCTCTTAAATCCCTGCAAAGAACCAAATTCAAATATTCGATGGCTCATAGGTGTTCTTTTTAAATGACTTTATTGTTTAAAATGGGAGATAGGTTGGATATTTTGATTTACGTGTCTGATTAATTATTTATAAAACTGCTTTAGTTAATAATTTATTATAATCAAAATCAATAAATAAAATATTTTTATTAACTGGAGTGCATTAGAAATTACAGTAAAAATGTATTCATGATACATTTTAATAAAAAAAATTATTTAATTGTTTAATTAGTATCTTAAGAATATTGGTTAACATTTGTATTAATTATATTCTTAAATTTATTATTTACCGTAAATGAATTATATTTTATGAAATACTGTAAATAAATTACTGTATTAGTTAAATTAATTTCATGAATATAATTGGTTAAATTACTCTTTTGGTTTCTCTTTTTATTTGAATTATTTAATTAGGTCTCTCTATTTTTCAAATGTTCAATTTGATCTTTTAATCTTTTAAAAATATTCAATGCTACTATTTCATCTAAATTGACACTAGCGACTTTAAAGGAGGTTGACGTGACACGTAACATGTCAAAGTATAAAAATAGATATTTGTCCAATGACACTAACACCGTCACCGTCATTGTTAAATAGAGGAAAGGTAATACTGAATATTTAAAAAAAATTAGAGAATCAAATTAAACATTTTAAAAATAAAAGAACCAAATTAAATAATTTAAATAAAAAAAGGAACCAAAAAAAAAAGTAATTTAACCAATATAATATAATTGTACACGCCAATCAAAATATTCAATTCTATGACAAAACCGAACGAAACGGTAGTGTCCGTCCAGTTTGTAGGCAAACTCAATTTTGCATGTTATGACATACATTATTTTAATGTAAAATTTAAAAATGAAATTAATTTAAATATATTTTTTAATTATGTGTAATGTTTTAAAATTAATTTTAGTAAAATTTAAAAGAACAGACACGTGTATCATCACCCCAAACGAAAACAAAGGAAGTAAATTACTTAATTGTTGCAAGAAATTGGAAAAACAAATATATTAGTTCGGGGTCTTGACTTTGATACTGTGACCAAATAATGATCCCCCAGTCTGCTGAACAAGAGGCCGTAAAACAGGGAATGGCGGTGTTATTCTTAAAATAGTTTGTCTTCAACTGCCAACTCAGTGAGCAAACCCTACTTTATCATGTTCTTGATTTTATTAACCATTAATTTTCAAAGTAAATGTATTTTCTCATGTCGTGCTAAAGTTTTACGCCAATTATGTGCCAAAAAAAGGTTTACACCTATTGTTTGTCACAGTCATGCGTAAGAAAGGTTCAATTCATTAGTCATTTGTATCTTACCCTGAATTATATCTATTCTTTTAAATAGGTATCAATATATTCTACTGGAATCTAATATAATTTATACAAGAGAATATTTTTACACAAGAGCCTAATGACTAGGGGGTGGAAATGGATCTTAAGATTCAAAGTTAAGATATGATATTTAAGTTTCACATTGAAATTATGGAATTTTAATGTAGAGTTTATAAAGTTTTGAGCTTTTCAATTATAATAACTTCTGTAGTGTGGATTTTTTAAGGTTTTTATCAATTGGTATCAGAGCTTTTTGTAACGTCTTGTGTTTTAACTATATATTTATGAATAATATGCTTACATTACTAATTAAGTGAAAATAATAAGAAAAATCATAAAATTTAATTAAATAAATTTATTGTTATTTTGTGATTGAGTTTTAACTGTAAATTTAGCTAAAGCTTAAAATGTGTTCCTATCATATACTGTAGACTTATACTAACTTCTGTATGCAAATAGTGCAATCTATGTGATGATTAAGTACAATTGATGATAATTAATCATTCTTAGTCTTTTTGAAAAATTTAGGAATAATCCTAACATTTGGAAAAATGTTATTTTTTATTTTGTGTCAAATGCATGTTATGAAGAGCAATATTACAATAGAGCTAGAGGAGTAGAAAGAGGGTCTTGGTCAGTATGTGAGCTCTGCTAAGGTTTTGGGAAAAATGAGTCTAGTTGGGTCCCCTCAAGTTAAGAGGAAGATTTGCTACACAGGAGCACAAAAAAAAAAAAAAAATTAAAGAGGGTTTGAAGGGCTTGGTTGTGGAGTCTGTTGGTGTAGGGATATCTAAGGAGGGAGATGTATGTGCTTACAAAGACAAACTTTTGCAGGCTATAGGAGGGTGTTTGCTGGCTTCAAATATGGTAGAGATTGTAATGCCATGTTTTTCTTAATGCATGATTTAGTGGTTTAATAACTAAAAGTGAAAATTAATATGTGATTATGTGTTTAAAACAAACAAATAAATAGATTGTTGTTGATTGTTATTGTGTGGTGTTCGTTTTATGTTGTTGACTTAGAATTCCTATCTGAGTTTAGGAAACTGAGATAAATGTGCTTGAGCCAAATTGAAAGTGTTGGTTTTGGTTTGGGTTGTTAAGAGAAAAGCAATTAAGTTAAACCCGTTGTGAGTTTTGAAGAGTGAATAGACGGACCTTGAGCTTTAGTGGATACGAAGCCTCCGTGGGTCCTAGGAAGAGTTTAAAACCCTTTCCCCTTTTCATTTCCCCTATTCTCGCATCTCCCGTCTCTCGCATCTCCCGTCTCTCACATCTCTCCTTCTCTCATTCTCTCAATTTTCCTGTAATCCTTACCGAGATTCTTGAAGTGTGAGACTCAAACCCAGTGAGGAATCCTGTTTCTAAGCGTTGGAGAGCTGTTATTGCTTTGCTTTCACTGAGTTTGGCTCAAGGTTCTGTGTCTCTCACATTTTCCCTTCCCCAAGCTCGGATTCAGAAGCTCCAAGAGGTAAGGGAAGCTTACTCTTGCTAGATTTGTGATGTATAAACATGTTTGTGTGTAAATATCACTTTGGGTTGGTCCAAATTCGGATTATATGTTGGTTGTGGTAAGATTTTGAATGAAAACGGGTTTTGGGGAGAAATCTGAATTTTTGAGGAGAAACCATGATTTGGGTGATGAAATGTTGAATTTGTGGTGAAATCTGTTGCATATCTACTTGGTTGAGGTGGATTGATGATATTGGAAACTTATTGATTCGAAAATTTGAGTTTGGATGATGGAAGTTCGAGTTTTTGTTGTAGAAAATCGTGTTTTTCAACAATCCTATTGTAGATAATTGATTATGGAAGTTGATAATCGATTATCTAGAGCTTCAAGATCAGTTTTCGTGAAATTGGCTCGACAATAATCAATTATAGACATCTAAAAATCGATTATCTGGGTTTCAAAAAAATTACTGTCGATTTTGGTTTTGCAATAATCGATTATGGAGACCCATAATCGATTATCGCTGCTGAAAAATGAAATCTGATGCATTTTTACTAAACGGATATAATCTGTTACTACACTACATAATCTGTTATTTCAAAACTGAATGTACCATTTAAGATTTCATAGTTTTCACTCCAAAACGCGAAGTATTTTGTATATACACATATAAAAAGAGTATTATACATTTTCAAAAGCTCTATTTGAGAAAAATAGAGAGTTGTCCAGTTGGGCTATGAATTTCTTTAATTTAAAGAGGCGAATTGTTTCAAAGGTTTTTGTAAATCTCCAGATTTATCTATCTTCCAAATGGTTTTCAAAGAGGGTTCTGGTTTTAAATTATAAATTGGTTGTTGGATAAGTCTTTGAAGTAGAAGGTTGTTTAGATAGGACCTCCGCTTGTTATGTATGATATTGTTCCTCACAAAGTGGGGTGTTTAGATAGGGCCCTACCTGTTGATTTTGATTGAGGCCAGATTGGGACCGGTATGGTGTTGATGGATGTGAGTGGTCATAGGAGGTAGCTGACGATGGACCTCTCTGCCATTGGTTGTATTGATATACATATATATATGTTGTATGTTTATTGGTTGTGGTTGAGTGGTTGATGGTGTGTAGTACATGCATTCATGCATAGTTAGCGACCGAGATAGCTGATGATGGACCTCATGTCGTAGTGCAGGTAGGCACGTAAGTTGGACGGTGACCAGAGTTGGAACTCAGATGGGCCTCCAACCTAGTGCTGGATAAGACGTGGGGCAGCTGGTGATTGTCCTTCGAGGATGATTGGATGGGCGACTTCGCAAGAGGCCAAGGTGATGCAGGCCTTGTGTCACAGTAAGCCACTACCTACATACACTTATCCTGACAAACCACTAAGCTTATCTGTTGATCAGAGTTTGGCAATTCCTGAGTGGTGCTTAGATAGGCCACAGTAGAGGGTGAGACCTGGCTGATCGCTCGATATGTTGTAAATCTCTTGAGAGTCGTGTCATCATGCATTGTCATAGTTGTGATGGATTGGTTATAATATAGAGTTCTAGATTGAGAACTTTTTGCCATGTAAATGATTGCTTTATACATGCACATCTGTATGTAGATGTTGAGATCTCTGGATATATGATGGTGTGCCATATACTTGTGATTGAATGTTGTAAATTGTTGATGATTTCCATAATCATATGCTATGCCATTGTTGTAGTAAGCTTACCCTTGTCATGTTTTGTTGTTATTGGTTGTCCGTTGTTGCTGTTGTGCTGATGTGCCTATGATTATCACGTCTTATGGTGTGGGAGCAAATGGTGAGGCTTCCGTGGGTCCGGTGACTCGGAGCTGAGGATGGAGCCGAGAGCTAGAGATGTTTGGCTTGGGAAAGCCAAGTTTCGTTACTTTAGTTATTGTTCAGTTTCTTTATATTCTTGTGATGGGATTGTATAGATTGACCAAGTATAGGGAGTGAGTTTTGTATCCCATTTTCCCGATGATGTATATACTTTTTGATTTGTTGATATGGGCTGGTGTTATCCCATTGTTGTGTGTGATATGTTGATGACATATATACATATATGCATGTTTGGTACTAAGAGAGATAAGTGGATCTCTTAGTTGATGTGTATGGTTCATATATAGATATTATATGAATTTATTCACCTGATAATATGCATGTGGTGTATGTTTAGTAGTGACAGTAGGGTTGTTATAGAGATGAGCATGGATGAAGGCTTACTTGAAGGTGTACCAAAATAGGTTCTTGTGGGGGAAAAGAAGGTTAAAGATGGCCCTATTATTCCTCTTTCTAATGAGGAATTACTCAATTGGGCAACATCGTGGAAAAATACTTTAGCTATGAATGTTTTGGGTAAAAAGGTTAATTTTTGTACGTTGGAGGTGAAACTTTAGAGGAATTGGACAAAGAATGGCAAAATCCAAATAATTAATATGCATGATGGTTATTTTCAAGTGATTTTCAGCAATGAAGAGGATTATAAGTTTGCTCGGTATAAAGGTCTGTGGATGGTGGTAGATCATTATTTGATTGTCCAACGATGGAAGCCTTTCTTTTTTATGAATGCTGAGAAAACTAGGATGGTAGTAGTCTGGGTTCGTATTCAACGTCTCCTAATTGAGTTATACAATGATATTTTCTTGAGGAAGATGGGGATGACACTTGGCAATTTCTTGAAAATAGATCGTTTAACGTCAATTCATTCAAAAGGGAAGTTTGCTCGAATTTGTGTTAAGTTGGACCTTGATAAACCCATAGAGACTCACATTCTGGTAAAGGGTTTTCCTATTTACCTTGAGTATGAAGGTCTACACTCTATTTGTTTTAGATGTGGACATTTTGGCCTAAAAAAGGATAGTTGTGTTGAATTCATGGGTAGTGTGAAGGAGGCACAGGTGGAGAAGTAGGATGTGTGAGCAATATCTTTGATAGAGACAACAACAATCATGCAAAAAGATAGTAGGGTTGATGTCAGTAATCAGTTGAATTCATGTATGCAAGTGGGGCCTACGGGGTCAACTAATGAGTGATGCCAACGTCAGTTATGGTCCTTGGATGATTGTGAAGCGTAAAGAATGGAAGAAAAAAGGAAGTTTTGGTACTGTTAAAGATAATTCCAAACCTGAAACCAAGAAAAAAGGAGCAGGACAATGTGCACTTTAAAGGAGGATCGAGTACGAGATTCTTAATTTAATATAAGGACGAGAATATTACAAAAGATCTAGAAAAGGTTGAGATTTTGGAGGATACAGGGAATATTCTAGAAAGGGTCACAGTCATTCCTTTAATAGATACAAAATCAAATATGGGTATGGTTATTGATGACATTGTTACGGATTTGAATGGGACCAACATTGGGAATGTGGTGTTGGCTCCTACTAAAAAGGTTACTGCCATTTTGGATAATTGCAAGCAGGTGTGTGTGAGGGATGTGATGGCTGGCAAAAATTCATAGAGGAATAAATAATCCTATTCGGCTGGTGAGGAAAAAAAGGTTTAAGAAAACTCCTATTCCTATAATTAAGCACCAGAAAAAAGTTGGTGAATCATTGAAATCTCAAGGAATGGAAGTCATATTAAAGGGTGGGGCAAAGCATGACATGGCTATTCTTGAAGGAATGAAGTCTCTTTAAATGAGTGAAAAGGTCATTACGAAAATTGTTGTGCATAGGATTTGTCCTTTGATGAGTATGCTGGTGGGCCCTTACTAGGCTAGTTTTGTACCTGGCTGTCAGAGTGAGGATAATATTATTGTTGCGCAGGAGCTGTTTCACACTATGCAGAGGAATGGAGGATCTATTGGGTGGATGGCAATTAAAATAGACCTTGAAAAGCCTTATGATACGCTTAAGTGGGTCTTTATTAAAGATACTTTAGAAGACATTGGGTTCCTACAAAAGTTGGTTGATCTGATTTGGCTTTGTATATCTTCCCCCATAATGCACTTATTATGGAATGGAGAAGCCCTTGATGAATTTAGGCCTTCTAGAGGTATAAGATACGGGGATCCTCTTGCCCTTTGTTAATTTGTTTTATGCATTAAGAGGTTGCTTTAGTTGATCTATATTGCAGTAGATCAAAAAGCTTGGAAGCCTATTTGCCTAAGTAGATGGGGTTTTTGAATTTCCTATCTGGCCTTCACAGATGATCTTATTCTTTTTGTGGAGGCATTTATGGACCATGTAATTATTATATAGACGATTTTGGGTTTGTTTTACAGGAGTTATGGCCAGAAAGTTAGTATGGATAAATCCTGATTCTTTTTCTCTACAAATGTGGGATGGACACTGAGGCATGAAATTAGTGAAGCCTTTGGTATTTCCATGATGGATGATCTTAGCAAATATTTAGGGGTTCCTATTTTGCATAAAAAGAGCATCCAAAAGTACTTGTCAATTTATCCTAGACAAAGTGCACCAGAGGCTTAGTTCTTGGAAGGTGATGTTCCTTTCTTTTTCTGGTTGGGTGACGTTGGCTAAATATATACTTCAAGCTCTTCCTTTTTATATGATGCAGTCAACGCTCTTGCCCAAATCAATTTGTGATGAGGTGAATAAAACATGTAGGGATTTCATTTAGGGGAAAAAGGATAATGGAAGGAAGATGCATTTGGTCTCTTCGAATGTTATTTGTTCCTGAAGCAATTTGGAGGTTTGGGGCTTAAGAGGATGAGAGATGTTAACTTAGCATTCATGATATGAGCTAGTTGGCGGTTTTGCTCTTCTAATAATGTGTTGTAGTCTAGGGTGATAAGAAGTAAATACAAATGTGGAGAGGAGGTGATGCCCTGGGTGGATTCTATGAGACAAGGCAATAATTTCTAGCGTAGGTTGTGTATGGCTTAGAACCAATTTAATAATAATATTATCTGGTGCTTGGGTAATGGTGCTAAGTTGTCATTTTGGAATGATAGATGGGTTCCTAGTTTAAAGCCTTTGAGGGAGTATGCCACGAATATGCCTTAGTCTCTTGATACTAGCATTACAATCAATACCTTTGTAGATGGTCATGATGAGTGGAAGATTGAGAAGGTTGTTGGGTACCTTCCAGATTTTGTTGTTAACAAGATTCGTGGCCTTATGCCTCCAACTAGGGATGAAAGGAAAGATGTTATGGCTTGGAATAGGACTAATGACAGTATGTTTACTGTTGGGTCTGCTTATGTTTCGATTCAAGAGTATGAAGCTAACAATTTGAGTGAGTTGTTTAAGCTAGTATCTCGTTGGTCAAGTCTTGAACATATTCGAGGATTTTTGTGGAAGACCAGCCATGAGGTTTTGCTTACTAATGCAAGATGTGTTAGATTGGGGCTGTCCTAAGTCAATAGGTGTGTGTTATGTGAAAGTCAAGAAGAGAGCTTATTGCACCTTTTTTGGGATTGTGATGGAGCACGTGTTATCTAGGCACAATTTGTTCAAGATGTTCATTCTTTTGTTAAGGTTGCTGAATAGGGCGATTGGTTAATTAGAAATCTTTCTAATCACTAGACCTTTGATGGCTTGCCCTGGAGTGTTTATTTTGGTGTGATTTTGCATTTTCTCTGGTGGAGGCGAAACACTCTGTGTTTTGATAACATTTGTTAGTTAGTGGCTGTTTTGGTTAAGAAAGTTTCAAATTTTGTGGTTTCTCTTTAGGCAGCTTGTGCAATTAAATCTATGTCTAATTTGTATGGATAAATTGTAGGTGCATGACTCGTATTTGTTGGGATCCTCCTAACCTGAGTGAAGTGGCCTTAAATTGTGATGGAGTAGCGAATTATAGCTTATGAAGGAATTTTGAGGGATCATAATGGTTCCTTTTTATGCATTTTTTTTGTGAATCTTAGGGTGTGTTCCGTGTTAGCTACTATGTTGTGGGGTATCATTTACGGACTTAGGCTGGCTCGCAAGATTATAGTGTACTTTGATTCGCAGTTGGCAATTCATATCTTGACAAAAGGATGTTGTCATTCTCATCCTTATTTTAATCTTGTTAAGGGTATCCATGCTATTCATCGATATCAAGGGCATATTAGTTGGTTGTGTTAAGGAAGGCAAATCAAGTGGCTGACCTGATGACCAGACATGGTTTGGAGTTGCATTATCGTAATCATGTTTTTGATGTTCCTCCTAGTTTCATTTTGGAATGCTTTTAGAGCGAATTTAGCTTGTACTAGTTTTCTGAGGGGCTTCTAGTTAGCCTCTTGTTTTTCACCAAAAAAAAAGAAGAGTTGAGTTAGAGGTATAATAGTGCCAAAACACCATTAAAATAACTAAAATGCCCTTTGAATTTCAAAGTCGACAAAAATTAGCTTTAATTTCCACAATAAAGAGAAATTGTACCAAAATAACAAGTGTCAAATCTTATTTTTGGGGAAACCCCCCAACACACAACATGGATCAAAGATATATAATACACACAAAGCAGCACAACAACACAAATAAAAATAGTGAAAGATATAAATTTAATGAGATTTGGCACCTCTTGCCCATATCCATGAAACATATCAACAAATATTCACTATCTCAAATATGATTATAAGTTTTGTAGACAAACTTGAGAAACTCTCCTTTTACACGACCCTCCTTACTTGGGTGGTGACCCTCTCTTTAGGATAAGTGGTTCTTCTCATTGTAAAAACCTCTATTTATAGTGTGGTGAATGGCTTCTAAAAACTTCTTGAATAAACACTAATTAATTGCTTCTTTTTACAATTCCAAGTGTCACCTTTCTTAAAAATTATCACACACATACCAATAGTCATAACCTTTCTTTTTTCAATTTATTACATCTTGAATTCGCTCACTTGAGTTAATATTTACAAATTTGGATTGATTTTCCCAGCACTTACACACCTTAAGAATTCTTTTTTACATATAGCTCAAAATAGAAAATGCTTTATTTGAAAATTTTCACACTTTTCTCTCCCATTTGACATGCCTTTTCATGTCATTGGTGGAGAGTTTTCATTTCAAATTTCTTAAAAACTTATAGCATGTTTGTTTTTTCATCACGTTGATTTTGATCTGTTGGATCGAGTGCTTACCACTAGGCCAAAAGCTATAGCTGATAGTTAGGGCGCAACTTTTTCTACTTAATCGTAGCAGCCCAAGCGCCGCGAGTCGACTGTGACTTGACCCACCTGGGCCTCCGCCACGAGACAATTGATGCCACACACCGGACAACAATCTCCCCCTCAGCAATTGCCTCGTTGGGAATCGAACTCGTGACCTTGGCTCTGATACCAATTGTTGGATCGAGCGCTTACCACTAGGCTAAAAGCTATAGTTGATAGTTAGGGCACAACTTTTTCTACTTAACCGTAGTAGCTCAAGCGCCACGAGTCGACTGTGGCTTGACCCACCTAGGCCTCCGCCACGAGACAATTGATGCCACACATCAGACAACATGATCAACATCAAAGAGAAGCTTATATGTTTATTTTGCTATTGGACGTGGTTTGACATGCTAACACAAGTATTTGATGTGGTTCGAAACAGGTATTTAATTAAAGTTCAAAATCTAAAATCCTAACGGTGTGTTTGGTAGAAAAGAAAAAAATACGTAAGAAATATGATAGATGAAAATAGGAAAGAAAGAAATAGAGTGAATGAAAATATGTAAATAATAAAGTGGATTTAGAGGTGTTTTGTTTAAGAGAAATAAAAAAGAAATAGGAAAGAGAAAAAGAATAAAAATAATTTATTTAATAAAAAATAATTGATTGTGCCATTTGAAAATTAATTTTTCTTTGGTTCACTACATGAAAATTGATTGAAGTTCATAGGTCCACTAATGATAATAGGAAATCAACAGAAATAATTGATTGAAGTTTTAAATATAGTGAGTTGAAGTTTTAAAAATAATTGATTGAAGTTTTAAAGATAATCAATTGAAGTTTTAAAAATAATCAATTGTTAGATATCTAAAACCGATTATTTGTTTCGTATGAAATTGATTTTTAACAACTTGAGAGAAATGATAATAAATTATCAACAAAAATAATAAATTAATTTTGGCGAGAAATGTGTTTCATTGTTCATTTCTATGAAGTTTTGTAGAGAAATAAGGTGTGAGACTTACACCTTTTTATTTTTTTTTCTCCTTCAATTTCTTCGCTACCAAACGAGAGAAGACTCTCATCTCTTTTCTATTTCTTTACTCTCCCTCATCTCCCCCTTTCATTTCCATGGAACCAAATGAGGCTTAAGTATAAATACCTAACTAATGACTTTTCTCCTCTATTCTGTACCTCACTTTCTCTCTCTCTCTCTTTTTCTCAAGAAACTCTCTCTTCTTTCAAAAGCTCTCTAGGGTCAAACATCCCTCCTAACCCTTGTCCATTTTGCTTCTTTTTGCTTCATTCTATACACTTTCAAGAATGTAGAACATACTCAAGTTTGAGTTTTCACTCTTTTCCATCAAACTAGCAACCTAACTTATTTTTATTCTTACCACAAATGACATGAAATATGTACACACACACACACACACACACACACACACACATACATGTATACATGTATGTGTGTGTGTGTGTGTACATATATATATATACAAGACCTATCATCTTGAATGACACATAATGTATAAATAACAAAGAAAAAAATTGTAATAAAAAATTAGAAGAAGTAAGAATGAGAAAAACAAAACTAAATAAAACGTAAAATTTTACTAAGAAGAAGAAGTAAGAATAACAAAAAAAAATTACATGAATAAAAATACCTAAAACGCAACCTTGGTTGAGACGATTAAAGACACTACCAAAGAATAAGGAAGTAGAAAAGTAATGGATACAGAAAACACCCCAATATATATACGGTATATGAATGACTTTTGTGTTTCCAAGAATTAACTTACCACTATTAATTTGCCTGCACAGTTTCTCTTTTTCAAGTGTTAATGCATTTAATTGTATATATTGAATTCAAAGAATTAATGTACCAATACTAATATGCTTGCATAGTTTCTCTTTTTCAATAATTGTAAAATGAATTATCAAGATTGCCTTTAATTTAGGCAGGAACAATTTTCTCTCTCTGACAATAACTTTATAAATATTTATAGATATATGAATGGAGATCAAGTTATTTCAAGAGTAACTCTTGGTAGAGTTTTTTTATTCAATAACTCATGATATATATTGAATTTCAACAATCCAACTATTAAATTAAAAGATATTATTGAGTAGATCAAATATACAAGTTTTTATAAAGTTTGAAAACTATTTGATACTTCATTAGATAAATTTAAATTAACGTATAATATACTTTTCTAATTTATAAGTAAATATCGCCTATGAGATTAACTAGTTACAAATGTCCAATTTACCTAAAATTTGGTGTGCATGATCGTTAACACAATATCAAAATATTCAACAGTTAGAGCGTTGAAATTCAATACATATCAAGAGTTATTGAGTGGGATAACTCTACCAAAAATTACTTTTGGAGTAAGGTTAAATTATATTTTTGGTCCCACTATTTATTTCTAAAATTCAATTCTGTCCTACTATTTTTAAAGTGTTCAATTTGGTCCCTCAATTTTCAAAATCGATGCAATGTTGTCCTTTCCGTCAAATTGAAATTAATGTCATTAATGGTTTTTAACTGCTGCTGTTTCATAACTTTTATAATTTTTTTAAAGTTTAATGAATTAAAATTAAATAGTGGCAATTTAGAACTGTCACTAATTAACGATGGTTTTTTAACTGTCAACTCCAATTTGACGGAAAGAGCAACATTGCATCGATTTTGAAAATTGGGGGACCAAATTGAACGTTTTGAAAATAGTATGACCAAATTGAATTTTGAAAATAAATAATGGGACCAAAAATATAATTTAACCTTTGGATATATATGTGTGTGTGTGTGTGTGTGTGTGTGTGTGTGTGTGTGTGTGTTAGAATAAATTTTCATTAAAGAAAGACTTTTGCAAATAACAACTAGGCACATTCAAAATGGAAAATGCTAGGGTGTGTGTTCCATCCAACGACATCAGATTCTGAAATGGCGTGGGCCGCTACATCCCCGACCTTTAGCTACATATAAACATCTAGACGGAGAAGATAAAGCTAAGCATGTCGTTGACCAAACAGCTAAGACATGTCAACCCAAAAAGAAAGGGAAAAGGGTAACCATTTACATCAATGTTTTAAAACTCAGACCGGATCGGCCGGATCGGCTGGTCCGACCGGTTCAATTGGAAATCGAAGATGTGGCCAGTCCGGTCAAGCTATTCGATCGGACATGCTCTTGAACCGGTCATGACATCATCAAACCGGCCAAGAATCGTTAAAAATGGATCGAATCGGTCATATTCAACTCGCCAGGACATGATACATGCTTGCTGCACATCACTGTCTCTTATCCATCCATGGTGTTTGTGGTGGGAAAAGAAAGAAAAAGTGGGAGAGATGAAGGAAGTTAGGAGAAGAAAGTGATGAAGTACATGGGAGAAGAAAAATAAAATTAGAAAAAGGAATGGAATGGGAGAGTCTTAATGATGGGAGTGAAGGAAAAAAGAAGAAAAAATAAAATGGGAAGAGGAAAAGTCTCCCAGTTTGGTAGAGAACTAGAGATTGAAGAAAGAAGATTTAAAATAAATTAAAAAGGAAAGAAGAATAGTAGACGAAGAGTACAGGAGGGAGACTGTAAAAGTTAATTTTTTTTCTTGCTTTCCCAATGTTACAAATGTGTCTCATTTATTGTTTATTACCATTGTCCAATGTGCATGTTATATTAGACTACAAAGTTCTTAAAATATGTTGAAATAAAAAAGCCTTAAATTGGATTCGAACTCATGCCCAGGATAATAATAAAACAACACATGCCTTTACACCACTTCAATTAATAATAACATTTATACAACATTTATTATATACATAAATCTTTAAACCGGTTTATGCAGTTCAACCAATGGCTCATTGTTTCGACCAATGACCGAGTCGTCCACCAGTCTGAGTTTTATAACACTGATTTACATTATAACAATAGGAGTGATGACTGTTTATCGTACTAGGTAGGTCAGTTGTGCCCATCAAGTTTGTCCCCCTGCTACGTTGATATAGCCTTTAATACATTGAAACTCAAATTTGCACTTAAAATGGTAAAGTTAATATAAATTGGTATTTGATCTAAACTTATATAATAGACATTACCATATACAAAAAAAGAAAACATGTCATGCACTAACAGTGTAAAGTAGTTTTACACTGTCATCTAATCACAAATCATCATTTATTATAAGTTTGTTGACTTTTATAATAAATACTTTAAAAGTCATATCAATAGTGATTTATGATTGGTTGACAGTGTAAAACTTTTTACATTAACAATGCATGACCATTAAACTCAAATAATAATAATAATAATAATAATAATCATATGCACATAATTTTTATTTCTTCCTTTATGAAATAATTTTTATTTCTTTATTTCTTTTTCAACTGTAGCTTATTAATGTTTCATTTCATAAATTGTAGCATTGCTAAAATGATTATATATTGAATGCATTATTTTGTACAGTTTAATGGTCATACACTGTCAATGTAAAAATTTTTACACTGTCATCTAATCAAAAATTACTATTGATATGACTTTTAAAATATTTATTATAAAAGTCAACAAACTTACAATAAATGGTGGTTTGTAATTGGATGATAATGTAAAATTACTTTACACTGTCAGTGCATGATCATTAAACTCTATTGTGTATCATTTTATAAATATTGGTATTTCTTTTTCATGAAAATTTAACATTAAAGCAAGGAAAGTATAGTTTGCGCGTACAACACAGATTGTGGACACACATCGCGCAAAGACATATTATAAAATTTTAATTTATACAAACACGTATATAATTTTGTTTATAAGATTTCAAAAAAAAAAGTGCTGTTACACTATTTAGATTTAGAATTAAGAAAAAAAATGTTAAGGCAAGTTTGTTTGTAGAGTTTAATTTTGATACACTATCACTGTAAAAATTTTATATTATCAACTAATTACAAATTACCATAGATATCATTTTCAAAATAATTATCACAAAAATTAACAATCTTGTCATACATGATAATCTATGATTAGATGATAATGTAAAAGACTTTTACACTATCAATATATTCTAATTAAATTTTTCCTTCTATAGTGTATATGTTTCTTTTTTTTTTAAAATATGTATCTATTCTTAAATTTTAGTGAATTAAAATTACAATATTTTTTAAATTAAATAAGAACTGTTTCTTTTTTAAAGTTTACAGTTTAAACATAAGTTTATTTTAGAGGGATCTTGTCTTCCCAACTAATTTCCACGTAAATGTCCATTTATCTTTAACTACAAAATATTTCTAGAAATTTCAAAGCT
Organism: Spatholobus suberectus; assembly: GCA_004329165.1. Classification (NCBI taxonomy): domain Eukaryota; kingdom Viridiplantae; phylum Streptophyta; class Magnoliopsida; order Fabales; family Fabaceae; genus Spatholobus; species Spatholobus suberectus. The sequence goes on along the minus strand of CM014730.1, from coordinate 83,141,515 downwards.
CATTCACTTCAGGGAAAAAAGTAAAAAAAAAAACCTGTGTTTATTTAACCTTTTCTGCTAAGACGATACACAGACCAAAACACATTGAATAGCTGAAATTGAAATTACACATTCTGATCGTGACACAGGTAGAATATTTGCCTTCTCTTCAAATCATGTTCGCGACAAAGAAAGCTAAAACAAAATAGACAGAAAGTATACTCACCTGTACACATAAAAAGTTAAGTTTACACCCTACGCATCTCAATGCCTCCTATTTTGTATTTTCAAGTATAAGATTTTGAATATTATTAGTTGCATGTATTTATACCTCGCATCACTCTTATCCGGGAGTGTGCAAATAGAAAAGTATGGATCAATTGTACAAATATAATGTAAAGTGTTTAAATGTATATAAATAACATTGTTTTAAGAGTTTTTAGACTGGGCACTGATATGTAAGCATGATCACCACGTTCACGACCAAAGTGAAGAGGATGAGGCGAATAAAAAGCTAAAATACAGTAACCATTATTCTATCAAATGGGTATCAACATGCTACACGTGGCAATTTTTTTTGAGCTATAATTTTTCATATTCAAAAACAGAAAACTTTGAAACAGGTACTATTACTTCGTCCTAACATAGATGGAGCTAAAAAAAGGTGCCTTTCTGTCCAATTTTTCTCCTTTTTTATACGGAAATTTTGTTAAAAAAACAAATACAATGGTGTTATTTGATCAGTGTGTAATGATTCAATCTAATGAAAGAAAAGGAAGACTTTTGATGTTATTGTTGTTAATTTTTTTCACAGGATTTGTGTCGCTGCTGGATCACTCTAATATTATACAAAATCTGCTTCTAGATTCCCATGCTGTAAACTTCATAATGAACAAGCTTGTTACTTACAGGGGCCTCAATGATAACCCCGGGAAAGAACCTGCAACATCAACAGGTGCAAGTCACCCAAAACAAAGTTCGTATGAACTCAAGCGATTGGCATAATGTGTGAGAACTTCTCCCAGCAGGTTCATTTGAAAATACCATTTCTTTTCCTATTGCCATATTTGACACTGACACAGGAATCTCATTGAGAGTGTTGCAGGCGAGCATAGAGAGTGAGCTAGGAAGTACATCAAGAGTAGAGCAAGTAGGGCACTGCGATGCCACTGTCATGAAGAAATTATTCTGTCAGACATTTGCCCAATCTCAGCAGAGAAAAAGGATAACGCATAAAGAATAAGCAAAACATCACGAAAAGCTAGAAAATACAAGCTGTGAACAGGATTGATCATGGATTCATTGGTTCAAATATGCAGGAAGATATAATCTATGGAAGTAATAAGAAATTCTCACCTCTCAGTGGCTAATTTTCCTTTAGCAATCTGTGCACTGGGAATAGAAATCTGATCAGGTTTATTTTCAGATAACTCTCTGGGACTATAGGTATCCTGCCAACATAAGATAAATTTAATACCAAAACCATGGTTTGACAAATACAAAAGAGACACAACATTTAGATTTACCATCAAGATTGTTCCATTATACAGCTGCGTGGAAGATGAAACATCTGGCTGTTGTAAATTTTTCAGGAATCGATGATCTAGTAACATTGAAGCAGTGGGCCGCTCCGCTGGATTTCTTATAAAGCAAAGCCTCAGGAAATCTTTACCCTCAGCTGACAATGCTTCTGGAATAGGAGGGGTATCCCTCATAACCTTAAACATAGCTGCGGCCTGCATAATTAGATGAAATTCACGCCTAGTTAATAAATGAAGGACACATATACATGCACCATCTCTGCCGAATCCACAAGCTGCAACAGAGAAAAAAAGTTGTGCAAAGGTGCTTTAAGCTGGTTGTTAAACCAGAGTTTACCAATTAAAAAAATTGATACATTATCCTGCATTAGCAAATTTCAGCATCTCACTTAAGCTCATATAACCATGTCTAGATATGAAATTATCAGTGTTACCAAACCAAAGAATACTTCTTTAACAAATGTTGGGGTTCTATTACCAATGAGAATTCTATTTGTGCTATACAGTGATAAAGCAAAAATTTCTGCAGATGCTTACTCCTTCGTACTCACTCCAAGGAGGCTTCCCTGTGAACATTTCAATAATTGTACAGCCCAAACTCCAAATATCAACAGCAAAAGCTAGATCAGAGCTGTTGTCTTTTTGCACAACCGCTTGCAAAAGCTGTATGAGGAACGAGTGTCAATAGAGAACGCACGAGACACCACAGAGTAATATAGAGTTAGAATATACCTCTGGAGCCATCCAATATGGACTTCCCTTCAAAGAAAGATCTGTAACATGTCCAGTTAGCTGTGGACATAGAGATCCCAAAAGTATTTATTATAAGGGGCACAAAAGGAATACTAGCAGCAATGGTGTTGGTGAAACCAACAAGTAAATTGCAAAAGGAACCATAATTCTATGTCATAAAAAATTCAAACTAAAGAACAGATAAAACTTGGAGACACACCACTTTTCAACAGCACACAGAACTAAAAGTAAGCACTAAAGCACCAAGATACATATTCAAGCAATGAAAATTAACAGATGTATCCGATATTCTGTAAGAAGTTTCCTTAGACAACTAAGGATGTATGGCTTTAATGGGTAATAAAAATTCAAGAAAAAGAAATTTCCAAAATAATTAATTTTGTCTTTTAACTTAGTTCCTGCATTTGTAATGCAAATTCCCTCCTCGGGAATCTTTTAACGTTGTAAAGATAATCGTGATAATATTTAGAGATCTAAAGTAATAGTTCACCGAGAGAACCCTTCTCTCCAGGGATATAGACAGAAACCAGCACAAGTATATCATAGAAAGGGAATTTTACAACTCACATGCTTGGCCATCCCAAAGTCAGCAAGCTTAACAACACCAGCAGAATCAACAAGCAAGTTAGCCCCTTTGATGTCCCTACATACATACAATGAAGGAAAAAGAAAAATGTCATCAAATCGGATGTTCCAAATCCAAACTGAATTAGTAATTTCTGGAAAAAAAAAAAGGAAATTATTAATTTTTTATAATATTTACGCAAATATCTGGTAGAGATTTCTTATACTAGTCGGACACAGAGCTCAAGCTATGCAACATATCAAGCACATGGCCAGTACCTATGAATTGTTTTTTTGCCATGCAAGTAAGCCAACCCCGAAAGAATATGGCGCGTGAAACTCCGAACAACACATTCTGTTATTGCACCGCAATGCTCACGAACGTATTTATTCATTGAACCCGGATGGACATATTCCAAATAAATATAAAACCTGTCTTCTACCTAGTCAAAACACAACCCAAAGATATTAGAAAGTTTTCTGGGGCAGTTCTATAACTAATGATTAATCCTGGACACCTAACCATGAATTGGACTGCTTACTATTTCGCTACCATAATACTGCACAATGTTTGGATGTTTCAGTTGGCTAAGAACTTTAATTTCCTGAAAAGGGAAAAATTGGTGATGAGGATATATAAAGTGAATAAAAAAGGAAAATAAATTTGGATAAATAAAACATTTCAGATAGCTAACGTGAGATAATCTTAATCACAAAATACAACGTGCAACATATACGATTAATAAGTAAACAGTATACAACCTGCTCTAACTGCTTTATGCACTCAGCAGATTTTGGATCATCAGAAAATATTTCTGCTTCCTTCATTGCACACAATGCCCCAGTTTTTCTGTGAGGAACGAAAATGCGTTTCAGATCAGCTTCCGAGAAAGAGAGAAGGGAAGAGCTTAAAATAATGCTTATGAAGCATGTGGCACTGCATACCTATTGGTGGCAACATAAACAGTTCCAAAAGTACCTCGACCAATAAGTTTCCCTTTTTGCCACTGGTTTTTCATTGGCAAGGATTCTGTCTTGGGTTGGGAGAAGGTAGCAGATGGTGAAGGCAAGGGAGCCACAGGCCCAGCCCAAGGAGGCAAGGGTAAGGGGTGGACGGTGAGAGTTTCGCGACGTGCCGTTGAGGTGTCGAGGGATAACCTGCGGGGAATGGATGAAGAAGAAGGCCCAGTTGGGCTTTTGGGGTGTTGGGTGGGGCTTTTTCCCCGTGGACTTTGATGGGGAGAAAGAGCGTTATCAGCAATGCGCAATGCCGACAAATCATAGAAAGCAGGAGGCGGGTGCCCAGCTGAAGGGGAAGGGTCGGATAAGGGCATCTCCGGTGCTGACCAGAACTGATTCCCTTTGGGTGCCATGTAATAGTACGGTACGAAATCATCGCTTTTGGTATTCTTTGGGCTCAGTCTGGGACTGGCAAAAGGACTAGTTGGAGCACTTCTAGCAGGGACGCCCGCCCACAAGTTATCTCCTTGAGTGCTTGCACTTGCACCACCGCTCGCGTCTTGAGGCACCACGTGCTCCATATTTTTTCTTGTATCTTGGCTTTCAAAAACACTGTACACACAAATCCAGAGCTCAAAACAGAAATTATATCAATTCCTAATTTAAATTTGTACATTTTTTTCTTCTTTGACTTAATCGCACATTTTGCCACTCATTTTTTATGATTTCGTGAATTTTGTCACACAACTATTTTAATTGCACATTTTGTTACCTAACTTTTAAAATTCCTCACATTTTGCTACCCAATTACTTTAGTTGCATATTTTGTCACCTAAATTTAAAAATTTGGCACATTCTGCTATCCCTCTTAATTGACCGTTAACGTGACAATTTTGACCATTGATAAAACAATTATCAGTCAACTTGTCACGTAAAAAGTCAATCTGTCACGTCAGTAGTCAAAATTGTCATTTCAGCGATCATCTACTAGTGTATGTGGCAAAATACATAAAATTTTGAAAGTTAGGTAACAAAATATGTAACTAAAATAATTGAGTGACAAAATATAAGAAATTTTAAAAGTTAGGTAGTAAAATATATAATTAAAATAGTTAAATGACAAAATTTGCAAAATTATAAAAGATGTGTGACAAAATGTGCAATTAAACCTTTTTCTTTTTAATAATAATGACAAAAAAGTTTGAATGTAAGACTAACTACACAAACCTCCTCCTAGTAATGCCTACGTTATTTATACAATTTTCCTTAAAACGTGAAAGAGAGATAAGAAGATTAGGGGGTAAAAACTAAGAGCAAAAGAAAAAATAAATAAATAAAAGGAAGCATATGATTCTCATATGATAGTTTAGTAATAATTGGCCAACTCGTTGAAAGGATACAGTTTGCATAATTACATCGCACACAAGCACAATTAATAAACATTTAAATATACCAAATAATAGTTTAAAAAAATCGAAATTCTTTTTAAAATTATTTTAATAACCTAGCCAGTACATAATCAAACCGAAAGCACCAAACGAAATGAGTAATATGGGAATGCAAATTGAATTAAAGAAGCAATTAAATTACCTGCGCATTCGAAAACCAGCCGTGAGGGTGACGTCGACGGCGGCGACAGGTGTGTCGGCGGCATCTTTGGGGGAGGGAAAACGGTAGTCGGCGTCTCTGGGCAAGGGCAAGGGCTGAGGCTCGACGGAGGAGGTAGAGGAGTGATCAAAGGCGCTCGACGACCGAGACAAGGGGACGACGACGGCGTCTAAGTCGGAGACGTGGCGGAACATGCGGCTGCGCGTGGACCTTTTGCCGCTGCCGAAGAACCAGGCGGAACGCGTGTTCTTCCTGGGGTCGGGAAAAGAGGAGGTGGAAGGGGAAGACTTCAGAGTCGCCGAAGATGATGATGATGATGATGATGAAGATGTCGATGACGATGACGATGACGAATGAGAATGAGAGTTGGAGAAGAGGAGGGTGGGGAACCAACGCATGGCGGTGGATATAATAATCTATAACGTTTCATTGTCCGTTCAGCATAGCCATTGTTAGTGCGCATGCATGCAGAAGAAGATGGATTTGTATTTGTCTTCCTCTCTTGATTTTCTCGTGTATTATTATTATTATTATTATTTGTTTCTTGAATTTGTTTTGTGCCCCTGCTTCTGCAGACAAGAACGCGGTTTTACAACGGCAAATGCGCTGCTGCTTCGGGTGCCGCCAGATGTGCAACCCTTCCTACCTTTTCGAGAAATAATATGCTCGTTGCTGAGTCGTCATGACAAGATTATTACGCATAATGCTTAACGACTCATGCCTCTAACTCAAACATAACATTCTTACCCTCTCTTCCTCTCCGATTTAAACCTTCCCCTCGCCTATTCACTTTTCTATACCATTTCATGGTGATAATTAATACAACATGTATACTCTATTATCCTAAAAATAATGTTTATTCTATGACGTGTATGTTTACACTTTAATTTCTCGTCTTACACGTAGTTTACCAGTTGTTTTATTATATTGTAAACTTTTAAAATAAAATATAAATAATGTTCGTCAATTTTTTTAATAAATAATTAGTATCAAACAAATATACATGTACTATCAATTTAACAAGCTACGGTTCGTGTACATATAAATTCATATGAATCATAACACAAAATAATTAAGTAAGAAAAACATCATGCAAGTAAGAAAATAAGAAGCAAACTATAAAAATGAGCAAAATAATGCATACCAAATTTAAGTGAATAGGAAAAATATATATAATTGAGCAAAAAATAGTAAAATTTTAAAAGTATGCCATTAGACAAGAAAAATGAGAGAGAAAATCATTTAAGTAAAAAATAATTATGCTAATTAATAAGAAAATAAATCAAAAAATGATGCAAATGCATGATAAAAAATAGAATAAAAAATAATTTAAACAGTTGAAAAGAAAACTATATATACAAATAGGTGAAAAAAACAAAGAAACTGAGTGAAAAGTAATTTAAATTAATATTAAAAAAAGGTGCCATAGTCATTGAAATATCTTTTAAAAAATAGATGAGAAAATAAATTATAGAATAAATTTTAATTATAATTTATATAAATAAGAATAAAATTTTTATTATTTTTTTAAAAAAATTCTATTTCAATTCATTGATTGTAAATAATATATTTTTTCATTATTATTATTATTATTATTATTATTATTATATATATTAATATTTATAAAGTTGTTGTTAGTGAGAGAATTTTTCCCGCCTAAAATAAGGACATTTTTCTAAAACTCTTCAACCATTACTGCATTAAGTTTTTTGTGGTGCTATTAAAACCCATTTACTCATGGAAAACGAAAACAATGCAGGTAAATTAGCATTGATATGTCGATTGTTGGAATTGGAAAGGTAAAAAAATACTTTATATATAGTGGGGCGTGGTTTGTGTACACATAACTCTTTCTCTTCCATACCCTTTTGCATTGTCTTCACTATCCCAAAATAAGTTACATTTGAGGTTTTTTTTTAAGCGTAATTCTTACTTCTTTGTCTTCTTCTTGATTCTTCTTCTTTTTATTCTTAATTATTAATCTTCTTATTAATTCTTCTTCTTTTCTTCTTAATTATTAATTTTCAATTCTTCAACTATTTTTTTTGTTTCATTTTCTTCATGTCTTATTCAATTGTTTTTCCTTATATATTGTTTAGAATACAGTATGACAATATGCGTTTGTTTTTCTTTATGTATTTTGTAGAATACTTATGACTGTATGTGTTCAATATCTTGGATTTTTTATTAGAATAATTTGTTATTATTATTATTATTGTGTGTTGTTTTATTGTTGCATTTCTTTTTATTTTTGCTTTGAAATTTTGTTAGTTCATTTTCAAAATGAAGACCACAATTTCTATATATTGACACTTAGTGATTGTCGTGATCAGTTTTTTATACGATTTTGAGGATATTACATACTAATATGATCCTAATGTCATTAAATTAATTAGTTCAATATTAATTTTCAAAATATGCTAACTACTATAATCCTTTGTAGGGAATTTCAACCAAGTTTGTGAGAGCATGGCGTGCACATGCTTATACTGCAATGTACTTGATTGATGAGATAGGGAATAGATATGAATGTAAGTTGTGCAAGAACAAAGTTGCCGACGGATAGAATGTTCTATCTTTGATGGGTGAAAACAATTTGCAATAGAAAAAAGATTGCGAGATGGTTAATTGTCAAAATTGCAAAAATTGAATGACCCTGAGTTCCTTTTAGTTGGTGGTTCGTTCAATTAGAACAAATATACTAGAACTTGTATTTGAAGTATACAACATTTACGTTTACAGCATTTATGTTTATGCTGATATGAAATTGTTGTTCTTTTCCATTATGTAAATGAATTTGAAACAAAATTTTCATATTGAATAATTTATAATTATTTAAGAATATTTATTATTTGTTTAAAAATAACATGCTAATAATTTAAAATACTAAAATTTATTTTCGAAAACAATTTAATATGAAATTATTGATTGATTAAAATCAGTTAATAATAGAAAATTTTGAATGTGAAATACGAAAATCAATTTGATTTTATAAAATAAGAGGTTGATATATATACGTAAAATTGATGAGTAATATTTTCAAATTTAATAAATTAAAAAATAATTATCATTTATATGATAGAGTAAACATCTATTTTTACGTTATCGTAACTAAAACATCCGTTTTTCTTTCCTATTGAATAATTTATAATTATTTAAGAATATTTATTTTTTGTTTAAAAATAAAATACTAATAAATTAAAATACTAAAATTTATTTTTGGAAACAATTTAATATGAAAGTATTTATTGATGACAATCATTTAATAATCAAAGAATTTAACTACAAGAAATTCACGGATTGCGAGGAAAATTAGCGAAGGAATTTTCCCTCGCAATCCCTTAGCTAAATAGAGAAGGAATTGCAAGGAATAGGTAATCCTTTGCTAATCTCTCGCAAAAATGTTAAATTATTTAGCGAGGGAATAGTCCCTCACAAAGTGCTATAAATTCAATTTAGCAAAGACAATATTCCTTCGCTACATTACGGGGGGAAAGATCCCTCACAAAGCCCTCACAAAATAGATACATAGCCTAAAATTTAGGTTAGCGAGGGAATATTCTCTCGCAAAGTGATGGCAAATTAGCATAGGAACCATCCCCTTACAAATATCAAGAAGAATAGGATTTTGGTTTAGTGAGGGGAGCATGCCTTAGCAATTCCCTCGCTAATTAATTGCGGAAAGATTTTGTTAATTTAAAATTAGGAAGTCAATTAAAATTATAAAATAAATTAGAATCTAACATAAAAAAATTGGTTAGATCAAAATATATTTATAAAATTATGTTATATTATTAGTTGATATATCATACAAAATACATATTATTTTTAATAATATTATGAAAATTATTTTAGGCAATAAAAATTTAATTTAAAAATAAAAGAAAATATTTTATAAAAAATTTAATTGTAAATTGATAAGAGAGGTCCTTGTATATATGTATTTATCAATGAGATGGATGAGGTAATTTCTTAAAAATAATTATGAAATAATTGATTAATTAATTATAATTATTTTAAAATATTTTATATTAATATATGTCTATACATACAAACACCAACACAAAGAGCGAGAGGTTTTAAAAAAATATATCCTATTCCTTAATTAATCTTTTCATATTTGAGAAATGAAGGTCTCATTTTAGTTAGTGCTCAAATTCAGAGGTTAAGTCTTACATTTCATTGGGTGGGTTTGAGTTGACCGCGAGCTTGATGTGGGTCATGGGTTGTAGCAAGTGAGATAAAAAAATCATATTTAATTTGAGCATTTAAAATAAGCCCCAAACTCGATGAAAATCTAGTTTTTATAATTTTGTGGGAAAAACTTATATTAGACTTAAGCAAACCAGATTTAATTTGTGTTTAAAATTTTGAAGTTGGGACACAACATTTCATGAAGTGGGTTCAAACCAGGCTAGTTGCAAAGTCAATGTGATTCGTGGATTACTACAAGTTAACCCAAAAACTCATATTCAATGTAGTTTTTTTTTTTTAGAAAAAAAAAAGGATCAAAACTCGATAAAAGTCCAATTTACACTAGTTTTTGCAAGATAAGCCCAGATATCGACCTTGATTGGAATGGTCCAAAAAACCCAATTTTAATATTTGTATTTGTATGTACTTTAGATGTATACACAATTTTAATCCTTATTTTTTGTCATGTAATTAAATATAAATTAATTAGCCCAAAAAAATCTATTTTCTTAAATAAGAAAGAGAGATTAATATATGTAGAAATTTTTTAAGATTATAAATTCAAAATTTCATGGAAAAAATTAAAACATATATACAAATTAAATTTGATTTTTTTCATACAATTTAATCTAAATTAATTATGTAAAAGAAAATTTTAATTTTATTTAGATATAGGAAAATAAAAATTTGTTAGATAAGAGGGTAACAAATTACATAGAAATATATGTATATATTTTTCAAAAATAAATTGAAAATACAGTATTAAATTTATAATGCATTGTTATTTTTCCTACTAATTTTAGTATTAAAAATTATAGTATTTAAATTTATAATATTTATTATGTACTCTTATATTATAAATTATTATATACAACTTGGACACATAATATAAATACATATATAGTAATATACATAATAATATATATGATAATAATATAAGTAATTAGAATTCTTTCATTTTTTTTAATAATGGCACACATTCTTAATTTCAATTTTATCTTATTTCTATATTAAATTTGGTTTATATTATCTTAATTTAAAATATAAAGTAGTATTTAATGTTTATCATTTAAATTCAAATAACTAATGTAATACATTGTACCCTACACAGGTGTTAAGTTTACAATCTCTAATGTTTTATATTATTATGTTTACAATCTTTAATTTTATATAAATATATCTTAGTATATATATTTAAAATTATATAAAAATATGAATATTATATATATATATATATGTGTGTGGTGTGTGTGTGTGTGTGTGTGTGTGTGTGTGTGTGTGGTATGTGTGTGTATGTGTGTATATATATATATATGTGTGTGTATATATATATATGTGTGTGTGTGTATATATATATGTATATGTATATATCTATATATATGTATATCATTTTAATTTATATAAACATGTGTTTCAAAAATATTATTTTTATAAATATATTTGTATTTGTATATACTTTAGATATATACATAATTTTAATCCTTATTTTTGTCATGTAATTAAATATAAATTAATTAGGCCAAAAAACCTTTTTTTTAGATGAGAAAGAGAAATTAAGGGCTTGTTTGATGGTTAAGATAGAATAAGATATGATAGGATATGACAACAGTATAAGAACATTATATGATAAAGGTAGGATAAGCTATCTTATCTAATGTTTGGTGTATGCTAGACAACAAATCAGATAATGATAGAATAAAATATAAAATTACTATTTTGTTAAAATTATATATAATTTTCTCGAAATTAACTTTTAATTTAACTTTTTAATTTTTTTTTTAAAATTAAATTTTAACTAAAGTTTATAATATTATTTTTTATTTGTGTGGTTACTTTTCTTCGAATTATAAAAAAATATATATTATATTTTAAAATTAAAATTATTATTTAAATATTTTCATTAAAAATTTCTAAATGTTAATTATTTAAATTTTAACATTTTAATTAATAATATACTTATATAAAATAAATTATTTTGTTGAGCTAAGGAAAAATAAACATAATTATGTTCTTATTATATGTTGGATTTATAATTATTAATTCATATTATTGTTGCTATTGGTAATATTATTATTTTAATTAGTTATCCTGGAATTTTAGTGTTTTGTTAAATAATAATATTTATGTCATTATTTGCTATATGTATAAGTGTTATTTGGTATTTTTACTGCTATTAATGGAAATTTTCATATTTTCTTCAAGTTAAAGAAATTATAATTATTCTTATTATAATTTTATTAAATTATAATTATAAATATTCTTATTATAATTTTAATATTTTATTGACCTTATTTCTTACTTGTACATTCCAACGGATATTCTATTGACTCTCCTCTTTTATCCTAAAGTCATAAAATACTCCTGAAATATTAATCATTTGGATTAATATTTTATCCTTATAAGTATATTGATTCTAAAAATATTGTATAACTAGTATTCATATTTTCCTTCCCAATTTGATGTTTATTGTGTAACAAAATTATACCCACTATCATATTTATTTGGCATCATATTCACATCCTTTTACTTTTATTAAATTAAAAATTTAATTCTTATAACTACATCCATGTACATGTGCCACGAACCCAACTCAATTGTTAATTTATCTTTTATAAGAATAAATCTTCTCCGCTACTATAGTTAATTTTTTTTTCACATGCCTTTCTCTGTTTTCATATTTCTTCAAATTGAAGATGTATAAGAGAAATTATTATTTTAACAATTTAATCTCTTTATAAAAAAATAATTCCCTGCAGCCACCTTAAAACCCCCACTTCCATCAATTAATTTCAATTGAAAATTCTTTTAAAGCCACGTAACTCTCCCCTATCCTTACGTTTTGCTGTTGACTCTAATAAAGCAAGTTTCCAATCAATATGCTATAAGAAAGGAAAACCCTGCTCTTGCTATGTGTCAGTCTTGAAAGAATTTTTTTTTTCCGCTCCAAGCTTGGCTCACTCTCAGGCAGCACGTATTTTTTGGGTACCATAGAAAGTAACTAAATGAAAAAAAAAAAAAAAAGACCGATACACTTGATATTATTTGAAAAGATAAAAGTAACAGCAAATTACTTAAAGAGTCTATAAGCAGCACATTTGTTTTCAAAATACAGAGTACAACTATCGCGTGAATTGTCGGTAGCAAAAATGTTAAAATATACAGAGTATACGACAATGAAATAATAATTATTATATAATTATATAATCTGTTAATCAAATATCTAATATCTAATATAATATCTAAATATATTTTGCATATTGATATTATTGAATTTTGTTCAAATAAATTATATTTTATCTTCTAAAAATATTATTAAACAATAATATAAAGGTTTTCAAATATTTTAAGTTTTGTAGTTAATACTTAAATTTATTTAATTAATATTATATATAATAAAATATTTGTAAATTATCTTTAAAATTATTTTTTGCTAATTAAATTAATTTTTTACATTTTTAAAATAAAAAATTTTAAATATATTTATTACATGAAATAAAGAAAATATGTTACTAAAATTTTTAAATAATATAGTTAAATAAAAATTTTATATTTAAAAATTGTTATAATGTTTATTCTTTAAATTTTATTTAGATTTAATAATTTTTTAATTTTTAATTTGTAGTTAAGTTTTTTCATTTTTAATTATAAAATATATTTATTAAATAATTTTTCAATTATTTGTTAAATACTATTTAATATATATTGACATTATTGAATTATGTTTAAATAATTTATTTCTTATCTTTGAAAATATTATTGAACAACAATACAATTTTTTTAAAATATTTTATCTTTTGTAATTAATACTTTTGTAATTAGTATTATATATAATAAAATATTTATAAATCATATTTAAAATTAAATTTTATTAATTAAATAGTTTTAACATTTTTAAAATTAAAAATTTGAAACTTATGTATTTAATACTTTCATGTATTTTTATTATCATTAGAATATATTTATGTTGATTAAATTAATTTTACATAATTGTAACTCAAAGTTAAATATACATAATTTTTTTTATTTTATTGATATATATATTATTCTATTGAGTGAGACAATTAGTTTTAAGTAAATGTAAAATTTTTAATTTTTTTACCAAACAACTTTTAGCTGAAAAGGAGCTTTAAATCTAAAAATAAAAATAAAAATTACCAAACAACATCTACTTTATTTTAAAGCTCTTATTTTTAGGTTGAAATTTAAAGTATTTTTTAAGCTAAAAAAAAGTTGGGCCAAACATAACTAGGTAAGGTCGTTAATTATTGATTTCTTGATATTAAAAATAAGTTTTATCTACTTTTAATGAAAAATTTTACTCTAAAAATATAATGAAGCTAAAATATTTTATTAAAAATATATTTTAAAAATAATTTTAAATTAAATTAATGAAATTAATTAAACATCATTTATTTGAGTAATTTAATTAATATTAATTAGCCTATTTAAATCATATCATCTTTCAATAATTATATAAAATTAAATTTTTATTTATTTCTTTGTCAATATATACGATTTTTTTGAATATATAAATAATTTATTTTTGAACATTTAGATTTTATTTATGACAAGACATATTTATCTCTTTGTAATATTTACAATAATATATTTTATTTTTTAAATTATATGACTGAATGATTTATTGAATATATTTTTATTGATTCAATTACTTCTGTACATTTTTTATTATAATAAGATCATTTCTTATATTATATTATTTTGATATATATATTTTTCTTTTTTTATACTAATACTTCTAAAATAATATATAAACTTCAACCATCATATAAGAAAACAATGTTCCTACTATGATCGTTATATATGATTTTCAATCACATCTTTTTAACCATTTTATTCTTCTACTATTAAATATAATTTTTCTAAAATTATTTATAATCTCTTAACATATAAACTTTGTACAAGAAACAATAAAATTATGTGTTCCAATTCTATTATTGTTTTAACAAAATTTCTAGTCTCTCAACGTATAAAGACAAACGTGCCATGCTAGTTGATTTTTAATTCCAATTGTTATTTCCAGTTTTGTCTCATACAAGCTTTTAATAAAGCAAGCTTCCAGTTCCTTTCTCTCGTACACTATGGTGGAGGTGTTTTTTTTTAATTCAAAATAAAATTTTAATTCCTAAAGAACATATTTCTCTTACAAGCCAAGCTCAGTATTGAGATATGTTGGGTCCCACTACAAAAAATTCAAATAACTTTTCTCTTTAACTTTTATTTGCAATATTACAGACCACCTCACCTCAGCTCCTCTTTCACTCTGAAAAAATTTTCCCTCTCTCTAATGCTTACTTCTCTCTTTTCTCTCAAAGCAAGCTGCTATCTTTTTTTTTCTCTGCAAACAAAAAATGCCCCTTTTTGTCTCACGGTCAAGTATAGATCTATACTTTGTTTATTGAGGGCTATGTGTTGATCGGTTCAGATTTTCAAACCAACTCTGTTTTGTTTTTCGTTTTGCTTCCTGTGGATATGTAGTTATCTCTCCTTTTCTTCTATTTTTACATCATTTAGTTTTCTTGTGTCCTTTTTTGGTTTTAGAAGTCATTTTGATCTTTATTAGATAATCTTATTTTTTTCAGAGAACAAAAAATTCAAAGCTTTTAGACTGTGAAGGAGCACAGGAGCATTTCCTCTTTGTTTCTTTTGGGCATGTATCCATCCTAAGGTAAGGGGAAGAACTTCATTATTTTGAATCTTAAGGATCAAAATAGGATGGAGATGGAAACTTATTATATCGTATACTCTGTTTATAAATTACATTAACTTTGTGAGAATGAATTGGTTGTTGTGTGCTTATATGATGGCCACATAAAGTTTAGTTGGACCTTCTATGATGATATAAAATTGCTTGCCTTGCTTGAAATTATTTGGATTGCATTACATTTTATTTTGAATCATTTTTTTTAGAGTTAGTTTATATTGATTTTATGATTTAGTTTTAATTTCTATACAACTATACAAGTTTACGAATCCCAAATTGGTCTCACGGTTTTTTTAGTTTAAGGATATCTTGGTTTGATTTTTATTAGTTAAAAAAAAAATCTTTAGAATGATGGTTTCACTTTTTTTTACGAACATATATTGGTTTGATTTTTTTATAGGTTTGATTTTTTTTAGAAATTCAATATATATATATATATATATATATATATATATATTGGTTGGATTTTTAATTTCTCTATGTTAGAGGTCTCATGTTTCTTCATAAGTTCAGAATATATTAGTTTGGTTTTTAATTTATTTATAGTCATATTATAAGAGTTTAAAAACCAAAATATTAAATTAGGCAATTTTAAACTTAAACTAATGTATGCTAAAACGAATATAAAGAATAAAGGAAGTATGAATAAATTAAAAGTTTAACTTTTGATTTAGAAAAAAAAATTATTTCTCCTAATCATAAATAACTTTTGGTTATAACCATTATAATGGTAGGTTAAAGTTTGATTGTTTTTTGGCCTTTCTTTACATGTATTTTCTGAATTTGTCTTTGTTATTGTCTACTTTCATATCCTATGAATATTTAGATATTCATATTATAATGTCCCTTTAATTAAGTGTAGGAATTAAACACAATTTAATTACATAAATCTAGAACACTATTGTTGAAAGTTCTTTGTCTGTCCTGCAAAAGGTTCAAGAGTGTTTGAAAAAAGACTATAAGCTTTCCTCTTAGGACCTACAATATAATTTGGGAACTGAGATTCATCACCATAATTTAGGAAAATTATAAAGAGATACTGAGATTTGGTTTTTCTTACTTTAAAAATTGTGGTAAGGATGTTAGAATTTGAATGCCATTCCTGTTTGTAGAGGAAGTGTGTAAAAAAATCTTTTGAATGATTTTATTCTAACATGAGCAGGAGAGGATGGGTGATTTTACTTTTTATATGGAAATGGAAAATGTTAGCGATATTAATGGTTAACAGATTTTGCAATTTTGGATCTTTTCAATAATTTCATGACTTATTTCTATTCTTGACTTTGGATAGAAAATTACCTTTTACAAAATCAATTGTTTTTAGTAACTATAACTAATGCAAAGGCTATTGCTCAATATTGTTTCAAACGTTTTAATAGTTTCTCATTCTTGTTTTCTTTTTTCCCAAGGATCATTTTGTTTCACTGCCTTGATCAGGTTCTTGAAACTTCATTGTTATTTAATTTATATATGAATTGTTTTTTCTTCATTTTGGAGTTATTGTTACATTAGCTTCTTCGATTTTCCACTATAGAACTTACTAATAATGTTAGTAACTTGCTTTTATTTTATGTTTGCATGGCATTGAGTTTGATCCAACAAATAATTGTTACATTAGAAATTAGAAATGTTGAAAAATTGCAAATTTGTCAGAAGCTATTCAACAATGATGGTTCTTGCAATAGATATGGATTGTATTGAAAATTCTTGAACTTAGGCCCATGTCTAATGCTTTGTTGTTCTTGTTTTAATTTAATGTTTTTGTGTGAAATTTCTACATTGCCTTTTTTGTCTTGTACTAGTGTTACAACTGGTACCATATTTTACATTAAACAAAATATTAATAGAGTATTATTGGTCAAAAAAACTTGACCAATAATGCTCAACAAAGCATAGGATTATTACTCAAGAACACTAACTTGATACGAACATGGCAGTGAGTTAGAGGGCAGAAGAATGACAGAGTACAATTTCTATCTCTTTGGTTGTTAAAGAGGCCAATCAGCCCACACATAAAATGATCTCACCAAATGCCTCTTTTACTTTCCCTTTCTTTTATTTATACTTTTTTTCCCTCCAAGTATGATTGTTTCCATGTGTTAAATCAGTTATAGGAGTCATGAGACCCGATCGAAGTTGGATGTTACGAAGAAAAGATCGCTTTGGCCTTGTAAGTGAGGAATTTAAAAATGGAGTTGATGGTTTCATTCAAGTTGCAATAGGAGACTCGACAATTGCTAATGTAGCAGGGCGCATTCCTTGTCCATGTGCAAAATGTAGGAACCGTTATAGGGAGAAATCATTTTGGGTGGAAAAACATTTGTATGACCACGGGTTTGTGGATGGTTATGTAAATTGGACCCTTCAGGTGAGGAAAAATGGACAGATAGTGCATCAATTCCTATTATGCAAGCCCGTGTTGAGGAGAATCAAAATCCATATGTGGATATGGTTATGGATTCTATTGGTGACAGATTAAATCTAGAATCAGAAGAGGTGGAAGAGGATCCAAATCCATCAGCTTCGAAGTTTATAACTTTTTAAGCGATGCTGATGAACCTTTGTGGGATAGTTGCAAGAAGCATACGAAGTTGTCAGCTGTAACACAACTCCTAAACTTGAAGTTAGAGTTCAACATGAGTGTGAGTTGTTATGATCGAATGATTGCCATAATCAAAAGCATGCTTCCAAAGTTAGAAAGGTTGCTTAAAATTTTTTACAGATCTAAGAGAATGGTTAATGAGCTGGGATTAGGCTATGAGAAGATAGATGCATGTTGTAATCATTGCATGCTATATTACAAAGAAAATAGTGACAAGAATGTTTGCTCAGTATGTAGAGAACCACGATTTAAACCAAAGACAAGACATTTTACAAATAAGAAAGATGTGCCTTGCTCAATATTGAGATATTTTCCCATCATTCCAAGACTCAAACGTCTCTTTATGTCTAAAAATACTTCAAAATATATGCATTGGCATGTGGATGGAGTTCGTCAAGATGAATCAGTGATGACACATCCAGTTGATGCCGAGGCTTGGAAGCAATTTGACCATACACATCCAACATTTGCACAAGATCCACGGAATGTTAGGCTTGGAGTTTGCACAAATGGTTTCAATCTATTTGGTAATTCAGGTACCCCATACTCATGTTGGCCTATTTTTGTCACACCATACAATCTTCCCCCAAGTATATGCATGAAAAGGGAATTCATATTTCTCACTCTTATGATTCCTGTACCAAAGTCGCCTGGACAAAGTTTAGATGTCTATCTCAAGCCTCTAATTGATGAACTAAAGATCTTATGGGACATTGGGGTTAACACTTTTGATGCATGGAAGAAGCAAAATTTCATTATGAAAATAACATTGTTGTGGACAATAAGTGATTTCCTAGCTCATGGAATGTTGTCTGGCTAGAGCACTCATGGGAGATTAGCTTGTCCCTATTGTATGGAGAATAGTAAATCATTTGTATTGAAGAATGGTAAGAAATGTTGTTGGTTTGATTGTCATCGTCAATATTTGCCTATTGATCATCCATTTCGTCATGATCGGTACTCTTTTAAGAAGTCAGTAGTGGAAAACTCTTTGCCTCCACAACAATTGAGTGGCATAGATGTCTTAAATAAAGTGATTCAACTTCATCTAATTACTTTTGGCTTGAAATCGGTCAAACAAAAGCAACCTGGCTTTGGTAGAACCCACAACTGGGTGAAGAAGAGCATATTTTGGGAATTGTCTTATTGGTCTGCTAATTTAATTCGACATAATTTGGATGTCATGCATGTTGAAAAGAATGTTTTTGACATCTTCAACACTGTCATGGATATAAAGGGCAAGACAAAAGACAATGCCAATGTAAGAGAAGATTTGAATGAGATATGTAAACGTCTTAGGTTAAAGCTAATAGTTGAGGATGAGAAGTATAAAAAACCAAAGGCAACATATGTCTTGAATTCTAATCAAAGAAGGACGGTGTATGAGTGGATAAAATAATTAAAGTTTCCAGATGGTTATGCATCTAACATATCACATTGCATTAATATTGATGAAGGGAAGATATATGGTATGAAAAGTCATGACTGTCATGTTTTTATGCAAAGACTAATTCCTTTGGCATTTCATGGTATGTTGCCAAAGCCTATATAAGGAGTATTAATAGAACTCAGCTTGTTCTTCAAAGAAATTTGTGCAACTGCAATGCGCGTTTCTGTCATGGAGAATGCCAGACTTTCCATTATTGAAACAATTTGCAAGCTTCAAAAGATTTTTCCGCTAGCATTCTTTGATTCGATGGAACATTTAGTTGTATATCTCCCTTATGAAGCTAAGGTTGGAGGACTGGTGCAGTATAGATGGATGTATCCATTTGAGAGAAGCATGTTGCACTTGAAAAGAAAGGTTCGACATAAGGCAAAGGTTGAAGGATCTATTTGTGAAGCATATATTTTGGAAGAAATCTCTAATTTTGCTTCTACATATTTTGATCCAACTATTTAGACAAGACGCACTTAAGTTCCTCGGAATGATGATGGTGGTGAAGATACGATTGATGAAAAGTTGTCTATTTTTAAACACCCATGTCGTCTTATTGGCAAAGGTCAAAGTAGATTCTTAACAGATGAAGAACTTCAAATTGCTAAGACATATGTTATTGTAAATTGCAAAGAATTAGAACCCTATCTCTAGTAAGTTTGGTTTGTAATTTCTTAATTTATGCAATTTACAATTACATTATTTTTATTACTAATTATTAATTATTATAGCTTAGACAATTTGAGGATTCACTAAGGGAAACATATCCTAATATCTCTGAGGATGAAATATTATAAGCTTGAGATAGAGATTTTAGTAATTGGTTGAAACATGAAGTGAGTTGTCTCCCCCATAATTGTCTATAATGTACAATTTAATATTCATTAGATTAAATGATATAATGATGTATTCTTCTCTTTGTAATCATCTATAGGTGAGTACAGGTCAAGTTGAGGATCGAATGATACGAGAGATAAGTTATGGTCCATTGAAGGTTGTGACTTCTTACAATGGCTTAATAGTTAATGGATATAGATTTCATACTAAGGACTATGGCTATAATAAATCAACCATGAATAGTGGGGTATGTGTTCGAGGAAATATATATGGTGACAATGATTTGGACTATTATGGCATACTTGAGGAGATATTAGAATTGTCGTATCTTGGATATCAAAACAAAGTGATTATTCTACGTTGTCACTGGTTTGACCCTATTAATGGTGTTAAAGTCGATGACAAATATGGGTTGGTTGATATCAAGCACAAATCAAAGCTTCAGTCAAATGAACCATTTATATTAGCTGAACAAGCACAACAAGTATACTATACAAGATACCCACAAAGCGGGGGTAGAGATAGTGGTGATTGGTGGGCAGCTTGCAAGGTTAGAGACAAATTGTTTGTGGCTGAGACATTAAACGATGAAAATGATTTCTTAAATGAGCAAATTGCTATTGATTATTTTCAAGACGATGGATCAACGGGAATGCACACTGTTGTTATTGATGATGAGGCGATACAATTGTTTGATGCATATGCCCCAATGGAAGAAGTAAACATAGATTATATACATTTTTCTATGGACAATGTGCATCATGATCAATTCATCAATGACAATGAAGATGATAAAGATAATGAGGATCACGAGTTCATAGATGAAGATGAGGAGTTAGATGATTTAGACTCAAGTGATTATGATTGAATCGACTTAATTTTATTTTAATGGTACTAATGTTAAGTTGGAATTTCATTCTTATATTTTTCATGTTATTTTTTTTATAGTATTAATCTATGGTTTCTTAATTCATTGTATTTCTATATGAAGATACTCATCATGCCTATTCGAGGAAGAGGAATAGGTCGAGGTAGTCACACCATTAATCCACGTCAGCCTACTCAATCTCCCATTGATCCTTCATTGCTAGATCCTTTTTTGCATTCACCAGGTATACTTGTTCAATGAGTTTTTAATCATTAACTCCGAATTTATTTGAATGTAATGTATGCTGATGTTATTTTATTTTTTGGTTTGATTGTGCTTGTCTTAGGTGCTACTTCCAGCAATGGTCAATCAGTTGATGGTGGTCAGTCAACTGGTGGTGGTCAATCAACTCCCACCACTCCAATCATTGATAGCGGTCAATTATATGTTGCCCCAACATCTAATGACCCACAACCTGCAGTGGGGCCTTCAAGTGTAGATCCCTACAACGAAGTTGATAGGAGACTTACTATATCTATGCAGCTAGTTAATAAGTTCTAAGTAAAACTGAATTCAATCATTGATTCAAATTAATTTTATTAATTCATGATTCATAGTATTAAATTATTAGATGAGTTTTTGAAATCAATATGTGAGTTAAATGGACGTGTAGGAGGAGGTTTATTCCAGATTCTATGACTCGAGATATTATTTCTGAGGTACTCATGAGGATGCCTAATTCAGCAGAAAATTGGAAAAAATATTCTGCTAATATGAAAGAAATCTTATTCAATGATTTTATGGTAAGCAATTATGGTGTTAATATTATATATATATATATATATATATATATATATATATATATATATATATATATATATATATATCAATGAATTTACTTAATTTATATTGGTGTAGGACAAGTATCATTTTGCATCAGCTTACGATCGCAATATGGCAAGACAAGTTTGGAATCGGACATGCATGGATCAATTTTCTAACTCTCTAGCTAAAGTAAGGAAAAAGGCAAAACAAATGGCAAAGTCAGATAATCTTGCAAACTTAAAGGCCATGGGCCAAAAGGAATAAGAACCGAGATATGGGACGGCTTAGTTGACATTTGGGTGACAGCAGAGTGGGAAAAGAAGTCTGTTGTAGGCAAAAGCAACATGGCTTCCAAGCTTGACTGCATGATGCACACTAGAGGGTCGAGAAGCTTTAGGCAACACTTGAAAATAATGGTAATCATACTTAATACTTTTGCCATTGACATTAACAATTCATTTTATCTTGTGCCTTGTTATAATATGCCATGTTAGTATGCTGGATGACTTTAATGTATCTTATTTCTGTTGATTGCTATATCTCCCTTACTTGTTATTAGATCATTTTTCTAGTTGCTCTTTCACCCTTGTCTTTTTTAACCTTTTGGACTAAAGCACCTTGCTTTTGTCCTTCATTGGATCTTTTCTAAAAGATAAATATTAGAAAACTAAGGTGAAAAAACACTCAAATAATGTATTTTTTAATGGCATATTACTGTTTGGTCTCTATGGTTACTATGCAATAATGTATTATTTAACCACTGTAGTTTTGATTTTATTTATGTTCTTGACATGATTAAGGTTTAGGTGTTGGATAGTGGCGAAAATTGGAACCTATGATTTGTCCTTTTTTCTGATTAGTGTTGCTTTCTCTTTGGAGTGTATTAGGTACCTTTGTTAAATGCTTATCTATTCAAGGGATAAGTTTGAGTTAAATTTTGTATATATGTTGCTTATCTATTTAATTAGCTATCTTTCACCAGTAGTAACAATGAAGCATTTGTAAATATTAGCATCTTGGAATACGTAGAAGTTTGTCTTTTGCCCCTCCTACAGTTAATTGCTTTACTCATTGCAAGTGTTATCACTTTCCTCCATTTATATATTAATTATTAAATTTATCATTTTGTTAAAAACTGCATATTTTGAGTACATGTCAATGTGAGACTAGATTGCTTGCTTATATTTATTGTAGATGCATAAAGTGCTGATTTTCTTATCAATTGTTACAACTATGGTTTATCTTCCAAAATTCATCTATCACTTTAGAAGAGCTATAGCTTTATAATTAATGGTAACTTCATAATCTAGATTGTTATTTCTTTTTTAGCCTATACATTGTTGACCCAAGGAGCATTCCAACATGGCCATTCCCATCAAAATAGTTTAGTTTGGTTAAAAAAGCTTGTTGCAAAATATATGCATGCATTTAGCACCCCTAAACCAAAGTATATGTTCAAATTTAGATTTAATTTGTAAATGATTTTGTCATTCGATATTTTTTATTGATAAGTAGATTGGTATTGAACTAACATGTTCTTTTGAGCCGTACATATTATTTGAACTTACTAATATGAAGAATTCTAGTATATACTAGATTTGCAAATTCTAAAAATTACATATATTATGTTATCACAGGAGGTAGAGTACAAGCGTCTCATTTCTTATAGTGAACTATATAGCAAAGTTCATAAAAAAAGATGGTGAATATGTCTCTAATAAAGCGAAAGACTTCATTGTAAGTATTTATTTTAAATGTAAGTTTAAACTTTGTTAATCTATTGATATCTTACTAAATTTGTATTGATTTGTTATAGGAATCTTATGAAAATGCTATGGCAGAGAAATATGGAGAAGACAGATCAAACCATCCAACAGTTGACTTTGATGCTTGGTTGAAGGTTGCCGGTGAAAACAAGAAAGGTAGAATACATGACACCGGTCATGGCTTGGATCTTAGCATTTCTCCACATGGTTCGTCTTCAACGGTTATGGGTCCTTCTCCCATAAATCCTACACCTATGTCAGAAGACATCACTGCAATAGCTAAACAAGTGTCTAATATGCAAAAGCATATGCAAACACAATTACATATACATACACAGTTGCAGACACAAATGGAGGCACAGGCACAGATGAAGGTAGAGATGCAAGAGCATCTACAGGTGTATATGAAGGCACAACTAAAGGCAGAAATGCTGGCACAGATGCAAGCACATATGCAGGCACAAATGTAGTTCTTTCGAACAGAGATATTGCCTACGTTAAGGAAGGATAAAGATTGATCATGTTACTGCATTTTCGTTTCATTAGATCATGTTTTTTTTTTATTTTAACTATGTAAGACCTATGTTACTGCACTTTATTTTTCATTAAATTGTGTTTTATATTTTAACTTTGCAAGACTCATGTTATTCCTTTTATATGTTACTGCACTTTATTTTTATTTAAATGACACTTTTAGAGTTTAAATAATTGTGTGCTAAGATTTATTTAAATTATATTCCTACATTTTTATTTGATACAAGATGTGATATATTTGATGATGGAAGATATATAGGTTGTATGTAGAACATATGATATATTTTAATTAATTATAAAAAAGAAAAAAAAGAATTTGCGAGGGATATGCGAAGGAATAGTGAGGGAATTTTTGCAAACCATAGTGGTGGATTTGTGAGAAAATATTGAGTACAATCTTGCGAGGTATATGCGAAGGAATGGAGTAGGAACACTTGCGTGGGATAAGAGATGGATGGGTGAGGGATAAGTTGCGAGGGGTTAACAAGAGAATTGTGAGGGTAAATAGGCAAGGGAATTGCGAGGGAACTTCTTGCAAGGGGATTAGCGAGGGAAATCTGCGATGGATATGCATGCAATTTTGTGACAAAATACTGTAGCTAATTAGCAAGGAAATAACCTCCATTTATCATAAATTAACCAAGGTCATTGGCGAGAGATTGCGACGGAATTAGCGATGGCATAGTGGCAGTTTTTTTTCCGTTGCTAATTAGCGACCTAGATTTAGCAAGAAAAAATTTCCTCGCTTCTCCCTCGCAAATCCCTCACCAACATTACTAGTGAGGGATTAGCGAATGAACTTTCCCTCGCTAATATGCAATTTTCTTGTAGTATATAAAATACGAAAATCAATTTGAGTTTTATAAAATAATAGATTGATTAATAGTGCAAAATTGATGAGTAGTATTTTCAAATTTGATTTAATATTATGTAATGAAAATTGATGAGTAATATTTTCAAATTTTATGTCATGGTAATCAAATTCTTTCTCTCTCAATCAATAATTGATTTAATGAGTAGTATTTCCATATTTATTTGATTAAAAATATTAATATAAATTTTATTACAAAAATAACTTATATTAATGAGTAGTATTTTCATATTTAATTTATTTAATATTTTAATATAGAAATTATTTTAAAAATAAATTAATATGAAATTATGCTAGAAATTATTTATCAAAATAATTTAATATAAAATTATTGATTGATTGAAATCAGTCGAAGATAATTTCCTATTTAAAGCTATTGAATTCTTAATGTCGCTAATTAATGCCTCAGAAACCCTACAAAATTTTTTTAAAATAATATTTACTTGACTTAATATATTAATATGGAGTGTATTACAAAAATAACTTATATTAATGAGTAGTATTTTCATATTTTATTGATTTAATATATTAATATGAAATTTATTATGTAAATAAATTATATTAATTAGTAGTATCTCCATATTTAATTGATTTAATATTTTCATATAGAATTCATTATGAAAATAAATTAATATGAAATTTGTACTGAAAATTATTTATCAAAATAATTTAATATAAAATTACTGATTGATTGAAATTAGTCCAAGATAATTTCCTATTTAAAACTCCTGAAACCCTAAGAAATCTTATTTAAAGTTGCTAAAATCCTAATGTCATCAATTAATGTCCTAGAAACTCTACAAAACTTTTCTTATATATATATATATATATATATATATATATATATATATATATATATATATATATATATATACATACATATATATATATATGAAGATAAGGATTTATTTGATTTAATATATTAATATGGAATTTATTACAAAAATAACTTATATTGATGAGTAGTATTTTCATATTTCATTGATTTAATATATTAATATGAAATTTATTACATAAATAAATTATATTAATGAGTAGTATTTTCATATTTCATTGATTTAAAATTTTCATATAGAATTTATTGTGAAAATAAAATAATATAAAATTTATACTGAAAATTATTTATCAAAATAATTTAATATAAAATTATTGATTGATTGAAATCAGTCCAAGGTAATTTCCTATTTAAACCTATTGAAACCCTAAGAAGTCTTATTTAAAGCTGCTGAAACCCTAATGTTGTTAATTAATGTCCTAGAAGTCCTACAAAACCTTTCTTTCTTATATATAAAGATCTTTATTTGATACAATATATTAAAATAGAATTCATTACAAAAATAACTTATATTGGCAATGATAAGGTTAAATCATGGGTAGCTCATTTGAATCACACTCGTGCAACCATTAATAATATGGTACTTTCACTTATTTTCTGATTGGATTTAGTAATGTAGGTTGTTGCATATTACTTATATATATTAATTCATTTTTTTTGTTTTTCTAATTTGTAATTTTATGTCAACAATTATATTAGTTTTAATAAAATAATTAATTTAATTATTGTTAGTTAACTAATTAAGTAATTAATATTATGATTATGACAATAATGATATTTTTTTTCATTACAAAAATTTCCTGCAAATATGGTTAAGTAAGTTATGAAACATTTTGTCATTACTTCTGTTCTTATTGTGGATGATGAGATGTGAATTTTCATGTGGTGTTTGTTGGGGAAGAATTGTTGGAGAAGCTACTTTTACTAAACAATGGACTACATTTCATGCTGCTAAAGGTCTGTGAAAAGACAGCACAATTGAGTTCACAGTTAATTTGAATGATTGTTTTAAATTTTATTGTTCAGTTTTATCAGGGTTATGAATAAAGCTCATGTTACAGTGAACAATTTTATTTTTTGTTTTAAATTGATGATTTTAAATTGCACAACTTTGAATAAGGCTTTTTGGATAGCCTTTTTTGGTCGTTTTGTTCAAATACTTTATCAATATTCACTATTAAACACACACACACACACACATATGTGCATATTTCTTAATTTGGTGGATACGTGGATGCTTTTATATCTTTATTGTAACTTTGTGATGTTCTATTTTTTACTTTATATTTTACAATATTGTAAACAGGTTGAATGGAGGTTTGTACAACAAACTATTAATAGTACCTTTTTTTTAAGTTCCTTTATGCATTTCTTGCATTGTGTATACAATAGAATGTCATTGGTCCTATGTACTTTTGTTCTTGCTAAAAAATGACAATAACAATATACATGAGCTTCAAACATTTGATTTTTTGTTTAATTATCTATATTAGGTAATATCTAAAGATATAAAACCTTCTTATTATATTTTTTTAAAATTATCTTGGTCATTTTTCTGTTGATAATGACTACAATTTTTATTTCATGTTTTGTTGTAGAAAGGTGAATACAATTTTAGAAATCACCATTGTGGAAATAAATTTGCAGTCAAATGCATGAATTATCTGTTGTGACAGAAACCATACCTTTTTTGTGTAACAAACAATGACATTACTTGCTATCAAGAACAAATAAGATGAATTTACAATTAATTGCATGGATTATCTACTGTGAAGAACCTATAGGAAACCATACACTTTTTGTGTAACAAATAATGAAATTACTTGCTATCAAGAACAAATGACATGAATTTGCAGTGAAATGCATTTGCTACAAGTAACAAATAGGAAGCAAATGAACCATTGGAAACCCCAGGTTTTGTGTGAAACAATGACTTTCAAAAACTATAGTTTTTTTTTTTTTTTTTGCATTATAGGCTTTATGTGGTTTCTCTGTTGTATTTCATTTTTTTTAGTCTCTATTGTATTTCATTTATATCTGAAGGTTGTAAATAAAAACAATGTTGAAAATCATTAATTAGCTTATTTCATAATGTGCATATTGTCATTTAATTTAGGTAATCCATGTACTTTAATTTTTTCCAATTGTGTTATACTAACAAATATTGCTACGACAATATTTACTAAATATTGTAAATATTTTACAGAAATGATCTTTTATCATTAGGTTATTTGAATTTCAAGTCAAAATAATATCAATTTCATTGTGAATATTCTAATAATAATTATTACGAAAAATTATTTAAATATATATATATATATACTATAATATAAATATAAAATATTTTTGAACTATATATAATATTTTATACATTTATAAAATATAAAATATTTTTTAACTACAAAAAATTTATTAAAATATATGTTTTGAATATATTAAATTAATAATTATTCCACTCCTCTCCAATAAATTCTCTCGTGCATCGCACAGGTTCACACACTAGTATATATATATATATATATGCACTAAGCCACTAACGTACATTCATTTATTTATTTTTTTAGAAGAAGTGCAATAATTAGTTATAACTACGATTTTCTAAAGATATACTCTAGTTATATATATTCAACCTCAAAATTTTTAATTCTAAGCTAACTTGTTAATCATCAGTTAACTTTGCGGTTAATCATGTCAAATAAAGGTTGGTAAATGAACTTTAGGAAACAAAATCTATACATACAAGGGACAAGGAAGAAAAATAAGGAAAAACCTTCTTCAACATAACTTTTATCATTAATCAGAAACTTTTAATTCAATTAAACCTAAACAAATTGTGAAAAAAATAGAAGGAGAACAGCAAAAAAACGTAGGAAATAAAGTTTCTCAAGTAATAATTATATAGGTATAAATATAAATGAGTTATTTTAAATATCCTAAAGGACATGACAGTTAATCAATGTTCAAGTGAGTTTGAACCCTGTAATTCTCAAAAGAAGCCTAGTTCTGTTGAGCATGGGAATTAACTGGTGTAAGGTTGTTTAAGCTCAACCGGCAGTATTGAGTTCGAGTTTTAGATATGTAATTGCGTTAAATACTTGGATCAAGAGAGAACTTTGCCATGTCCTATTCAGCTCGAGCAAAATTGCTTCTAATAACAAATACATGTGATCTATACCAAAAATAGGATCGTATCCTCCAAATACAAATAGGGAAAAACCCTCCTACATCAATCAAAAGGCAAAGGAGTTTACCACTGCACTCTTGGATCGTGTGGTAAGAAGCCTTGCGATGAATCACTATAGTAGTAGCGGTTGCCCAAGAAATGGTAATTTTGGGCTTAAGGCTCCAGACCCTAAACGAGCCTTTAACCATCACCATTTTCTCAAGCCATTTTTTTTGGGCCTTGAAAACCCAGCCTCACTTGGACCTAAAGTAACACCCGATTTCACATACTTACCTTTCAGTATGTATTAGAAATGATACCTTGAGACGTATGTAAAGCTAAACAAATTGTTTCTGCCCCAAGAACAATGAACTACGTTAGTTGTAAGATATGTGAATCTGCCTGTCTGATGGATTTCTTAGATATCGAAGTTTATTTATGGCATGAAACAACTTGAAGCATGAATTTAGCTTATTGATAAGTTTAAAAAAAATAAGAAACACATACAAGCATGTTTTTTTTTACCGGCAAAAACTCACACTCCAAACAAAAAGATTTATGTATTAAAAGAAAAGGTGGGATCCTCTAATGCCTATTATTTCGTACCACCCGCCACACACGCTACCGTGCCATGCGAAAGCTCCAAAATCTTTTTGCTTGCAGAAGCAATAATGACCTTTTGTTTATGACACTGTAAAGAGGACAGAGAAATAGAAAGACTAGTTTTTCTTTTTAAAAAAAAAAAAAAAAAAGCTACGTAACTTGGCTAGTTTCCTTCTAATATGCAATAATAACAATTCACACTGAACGCTTTATGCTTAGCCATCTTATTCTTATGTGTGCATTAATTTGTACTTTTCTTAACTTTTGAAAGGTGGAATCATTTTGACAATGACTGTGAAAGCCCACCATCTTAAAACCCGATTGCTTATTTTACTCTAATAGCCTAATAATACCTTTTCTGATTTTTAAGTTGCAGTTGCTTTTCAATCCAAATAGCTTTTTCCGGCCATCCGTGATGCTTCATTTTTTAGCTACGAGCCTTTCCACGGTCTGTGGTGTGTTTTGCTTTTTGTTGCGCTTTTGTTGGAAAGCTTGTCTTGTTTCTTAATAAGAGAAACTTTTTTTTTCAACTAAAATTAAAAAAAAATTGTTATATTTTTTAATTTTAAAAGAGATTTTTTTAAAAAAAAATTGTACATACCAAATGAATAAAAAGTAAGTACAAAATAAAAACAATTATACACCGTGTCAACTACTTCACATTTAAATAGTGAATTATTTTAACAAACACACTTAAATTTGTTAAAGTATAAATTAGCACTGACGTAAAATTCCTGCACCTGAGTTTTAAAATTTATAAATATTGGACATATTGGTTCTAGACGTTAAAATTTTTAAGGATATTAGCTAAATGTATCAGTAAGTAGTTAAATAAATCAATTGACTGTAAAACATAATGAATCCTTGTTAATTAGCCAATTGTGTTAAGGAAGGATCGTGTTTCTTAATTGTAGGTTTTTAAGCAACTCCTAATCGACTAAATTAGTTAAAAAGTATGGATAGAGCAAAAAGTAAAGGTATAAAACATGTAAAGGAAATATATATATATATATATATATATATATATACCCATTGACACCAGGTGTAAGAGTTAGTCAAATTACACCTTCAATAACTTTTTGTATAATGCAAATTTAACCAATCCAACCGTTGAATTTGATATTCTTATTAATTAGATTAAGTATATAAAATTTCATACAATTCTAAAATTATTTAATAGTTCATTAAATCACTTTATTTTAACGTACAATATGATATTAAAATATATATAAATATTCAATATTAGATAACATATTTAGAAAAGTCCAAATGATATGAAATTTGATATACATAATCATAAAGATAATATCTTCAAATTCAACAGTTGGATTGGTTAAATTTGCATTATATAAAAAGTTATTGAAAGTGTAATTTGACTAACTCTTACACCTGGTGTCAACGAATCTTGCCCCATATATATATATACATACATATATATAAGGAGAAAACTTATATACAATACCTTAAGTATTGTTGGTACTATTTATCATTAAAATTAGAGATTTATCTTGGCAATCCACGTAATAAAATATGTATTAAAGAATTTCATAGATTATCAATGTAAATCTTTAATTCTAATTGGAGAACAATACCAACAGTACCTAAGGTATTGTATATAAGTTTTGTCCAAGATATAAACGAAAGGTTGCAAATGAAATGCAAAAGACTACATGCTTATAAGCAAACAATTTAAACATGATCAATTATTCAGGTTTTGAATTTGTTCACTATGTTGATTCTAAAAAATCAACATCAAGGTACATTTTCATGATGTCTAGTGGAACTATTTCTTAGAGAAGTGGTGAATAGACATTCACTACTATTTCTATTATACAAGTCAAGTTTGTCTCTTATTTTTAAGCTACTTTACATGATGTAAGACTTAAGAATTTCATTTCTAAGTTTTGAATTATAGATTCTATTTCTAGGCTTTTGAGAATTTTTTGTCATAATTCAGCAGTTGTCTTTATAGCAGTTATCTTTATGGTTAAGGAACAAAATTGGAAGTCAAAATAAACATAGACATCAAGTGTTGGTATAGCTGTCCAAAATTACAATTGCTCAACGAACTACAAACCACAAACTTGAATGATCACAAACCATGACTCGTTTCTCGTACTCACAAGCTCAAAAAATCACGAACCAAATTAGCCAAAGATGTGTGTTGACACTATGTTTAAGGACTTATCCATGTGATGCATAAGTTTCTTAGGATATAACAGGCTCATTCCAATAATATTTGGGACAACAGAACTAGCAAGCTTTTAATGAGAATAATCCAAGAACTTATAGAGAAAAAAGGAGAAAGTAAAATTGTGGGAGAAAGGACTCTAAAAAAACCATATCAAATATAGATATTTATAACGAAGAAGATAAAGTTTTTAAAACTACTTAAGACCAAGTAAAAAAGATAAAGAGAGACTTAGTCTAAAAGACCAAGTCAATAAGACAAAGTCTAAGTAAAATGCTTGTTTTTAATAAGCACTAAATTAATTTAAAATAATTTTCTAAATTTAATTAAACAAAAATGTTAACCTTTTGAAATGTCAAACAAAATATACAACAATCCCCCACATATTTCAAAAGGTTAAAGCTTTTAAGAAAGAAAAAAGAAGAAAATTCCTAGACTAATAAGACATAACACATAGCATAGCTAGTGTAACAAGTTATTGAACCCAAAAACACTTTATGCATGTTAGCAGTCTGCCAATCACACTATACCCCTATAATCTTGGTCGTTATAACTATTGTACACAAATAGGCCATGCGCGTGCTCAGTATTAATCTGTGCTCTAAAGATCTTGCCAGGATCCCATACAAGCAACCCTACTTGACACTTATACAGGTGATTTCATCATGTATATGCTACAAATCATACACCATCTAGAAAAGATAAAAAAAATTATTAAGAGCTTTATAAGCTGTAAAGCTTTCTCATAATCACATAAAGCTTAATTATAAAGCTTAACCTTTTAATAATATAATGTCTAGCACTTTCTCACACCATAAAAAGTAACTAAAATTAAAATTAAGTTTAGTGCTAGAAGAACTGACAAGTGAATTGTTCGTACCCATTAATCCTTTTTCATGTGACCTCCAATCACAAAGATTGGGTTACCATCACTTGGTTCTTTTCAAGCGGCTTCAATCTCATTCTCCTCAATGTTTCAAATATCATTTTCCTCCCTAGGGGTGTAAGTCAAAGGATCAGCCGAATCCATTATTGACTTCACATAATCAATAGATTCCTATCACGTAAACAATTGATTTACCACATTATTTCTCAATTTATATTTCCAAAGGAATATTTGCTATGAGGTTTTTCAACCACTAAGCCTCATAATCTACTACCTACAGAGCAATAAATTTACTCAATAATTATGTTTGATTGATCTACAAGTAACGACACCACAATCAAGTGTGGTGACACAACCACTAGTGAATTTTATCTCATTTAGATCAAAGATCCATTTAATCATCACAATATTTTCTATTACAATGAAAAATTCACCATGTTGAATACCATAATTTATGGTATCTCTTAAGCATACCATGTTATGCAAAATTTTCTAATATGGAAAACAACATTTTTGACACTTTAACCAAGTGAAAAACTCGAAACATTGCTAACAAAATACGCAATCCCCAATATCTTATTGCCTAAAAGGCAATTGCTTTCAAAAGCCACCTTTAGAGAATTCACATTTCAAATAGCCTATAGAAATATTGTCTCGTAATAAAAATAAGGATTTACTCCCTCAAGAAGCCAACAAAAAAATACAAATTAAGTATAGACACTTATCTCAATATTTTGTACTTAAGTCTCACATCTCTATTTGTTCTTCCTAAGAATATTGTCACTAATAAATTTACACCAAAATTCTTAAATCACAGCAAGACCCATTTCACAGTATAGCTTTAACACCTTTTAACCCACTTCTCTAAACATACAAAACATCTTATCTCAACTTTATTACATCACCAAATTAATAGATTTTAGTATTAAATTATCATGAAATTGTTATTAAGTTACTATGACATTGATAAATTTAAAGATTACGTTTACATACACAACCTTTCATAAATCAGATTAGTGCAAACTATTAATTTTAAAGACAAAATTGTTTGTGTTTGAAAGAGTTTATTTTTAACTTACTTGAGTTTATCTTACGACATAAATGTTTGTATAAGTGTTTTAAAAATTTTATGAAAATAACTTATGATATGTTCATATAAACGATTTTTAAGTAAGTTTTATAATATAGTTTATAAAAATAACTTATATGAAAATAATTTAATCTTTGGATAATAAAAACAACTTCTAAATAAATACTTATCTAATAAATACTTATTCAATAACAATGCATAAACTACAATTTGTTGATTTTAAATGAACATAAATAATAATAATAATAATAATAATAAAATCTGTCACTTTCATTGCGAAATCTTACAGGCTTTCCAAAATGCTAATTGCATAAAATAATGAGCAATATGATTCAAATGTTGCCAAAACTTTTTCCCTTATTAGTAGAATTGAACTTAATTAGAAGGCAAGAGGGTACAGGCACGAGGTATTTTGTTCACTAAACGTTTGGGGAACAAGGTTGCACATGAGTTAGCTCGTTTGGCTTCTGATGTAAGAGAGATTTACTGGATTGATGAGGTCCCTCACATTAGTTGCTAATGATGTACTTTCATCTTTTTTTTCATTAGAATAAAATATCCAGTATCCATTCTAAAAAAATAATAATAATAAAGGCTCAAATTTAACGATCATTCCCGTGCGCATCAAAAAATGTCGCTTCTTGGAGGTACAACTTGTAGATGATTGCAAGCAGCCTCCAGAACATAGAATAAATATTCTACCAAACAATTTAGCTTTGTGGGCCAAAAATTGCACGCCATTGTTAACATGTTCAACTTTAAACTTGTTGCTGCCTTGCTAGGTCTCGTTGGTCTCTCTTTCCTAGTGGCGTGTATTATTAGTGAAGTTGTTTCCCAAACTCACAATACTCTAATGACATGTTTGACAAAAATGCTTTGATAAAGTCTAACATGGTGTTTTAAATATGTTCTGACACATCAAGAATTCTCATTATTGCAACGAGTTATTCATAGAGCTTTGAAATTTTTGGTAATATAAAGAAATTACAGTGAACTTTTTCATCAATAAATTATAGACAATTCTTCTTTCAATAATATGATAAATTTACCGACGATTTAGCATTTGATAACATTACATTGAGCTTACCCTTGTAATTTGAACAGGCTTCCAATCCCTCGTGGCCTCTGAGTATTTAACACGGCTAGATACTAAGGACTCGAACTTGATACTATTGGTTAAATTGAAATGATCCCACGCCAGATGATCCACAAACTCAGTGATATACTGTTAGTATTCTTTTTCATATAATTATTACCCCAATGGTCATGGAAGAAAGTAGGAAAAGCATTAAATTGATTACAAACTTAGGATTAAGATGTTTACAATATTAATTATTGATAATTATTCGGAAACCAAAAAAATGTAAGACTTTGGAAACAAAGGAATAATAATTATTTCTTTTTCTTAAAGTAATTTTCTAAGAATAATAATTGTTTGGAAACAAAAAAAGGTACTAAGACTTTGTGTAAATAAGTAGTTATTAAAACCGTATAAAATAAGGGGTCATTAACATTTCATTACAATTTGTATAATCACCAATGCCCTGCTGGTTTGGGGGAATTAATTGGAAAATAACATCATGGTGCAGTGAAATTAAATTGATTCTCTCAAACAAGGTAAAATCTCAGTTACCAACAATATATGGTTAACGCACCCTTTCCGGGTGTAGGTGAAGAGTTGGATCGAAAGAGCAGTGTGAATGAGTCGATGACAATGAGTGGGGTATTGGTTGGCTGAGAGGACAAAAAGGTCGTAAAATCAGACAACACAGCAGACCAGACCAGGGGACGTTATTGATGGCATCAGAATGTTCATGTCAATAGTAATAATGACAATAAAGTTTCCTTGGTATTCATTCCATCATGTCAAATCCATGCACGTGATGGACTCCCCAGTTCTCCTTCCCCCACCCCAATTTCTAAGTCAACAGCGACAAAAAGCATTAGCAAAAAGGAAATGACAAGGAGAATTGAAGTTTGGAGGTTTGATAAATAATTGAGTTTGAGGTATATGAGACAAAACCCAGTGCTGTGAGTGAATGTTGCTGCAGGGCCTCCTGGTCAATTTTCATGCAACAAAATCATCACATCACATCTACTTCCCATTTTGGTTGTTATTTTTAAAATACTTTTTTCTCAAATTATTTATATTGGAAATATTAAGGAAATACTTTATTATTTTTTACAAATAATAACCTTAAAAAATAAATACATTATCAATCTTATTGTAAATGTATAGTGTAAGTAACTATATATATAAAATAAAGATATTTTAGTTAGAAAAAATTATTTTCTTTTAAAAGTTAATACGATCAATTATTTTCTTAAAATATATGCATTACCCACGACAAATAAAATGAGATATAAGGAGTACATTTCTCCTTCCATTATGATAATATTCACTCTTACTTATTGAAAATATTAGCATAGAGGTCAACAAATTAGTAATAAACTTACCATACATAGTGGTTTGTAATTAGATGATAATATAAAACTATTTTATATTATCACTGCATAATTTATTTCCTTTGTTTTTTTTAACTTTGTCCTATTTATTTGTGCATTAGAAAACCGATATGCATGTGTTTATTTTTAAAAGAACAAATTTTAAATTAAACCTTAAGCACAAGTATAGTTGGGTACATGAATTTGACCCACATGGGATTTATTTAACCTGCAGATTAAGCGAATTAGAGTCAGGTTATGTGTTGATCTATTTCAACGTGTGTTTATTTGGTCCGATCCATTTAACTCAAAAGTTAGACATGTTGAATTTGTGAGTTACTAGAAAAGCCCGCGAACTAATTATTTTAATATTGATTATTGTTTTTATACTTTCTTTTTATTATTGTTTTATCAAAAAGTAGAAATGAAAACTTAACCCTTAAGGTTTTACTATTCGAATAGTCCATGCATATTTGTTATATTTTTCACTGATTTTGGACAGTTTTTTTTTTTTCAGTTTTTATCAATTTTTTAATAATTTTCAATCATTTTCTAACTTTTTAGAATTTTTCAGATTTTGATTATTTGACCTTAGACCAACCCATTAACCTATGAACTAAGTGGGTCAAAAGCAAACCACACAAAAGAGGCCTCTTTAATTTAGTATTTAGTCCAGTTTAGTTCATTTAAATACGGGTCATTGTGGACCAAAGTAAACTCATATGCCCATCTATAATTGCTGGTAGTGAAAAGTCAATGTTTAACAACATTACTTAAATGCAAGAAAAAATATTAAGTATATGTTTGATTTAGAATTTGGTAAAATTAATTTTGAAATATGGAATACAATGGAAATGTATGTTTAAATTAATTTAAATTACATATTTATATAATATGTATTTTTTATTAAAATGTATGAAGATCAACATTTTAGCTTTAAAATAAATAACTTCAATTAATTTTTAATAAAATTAATTTTAAATCAATAAATACGATTAAAATGTGTGTTTAAATTAATTTAAACTATATATTTAGTTTAAAATATATATTTTTTATTAAAAAATATGAGAACTAATTTTCTAACTTTAAAATAAATAAGACTAATTTGATGGTATCAAAATATATTACACGAGTTAATATATATACGAATTGGAGGTGACGAATTAAACGTGTACTCTGACATTTGAAACTGACATTTCCTTTAAGCATGTTTATTATCTCATCTAGTATGGTTGGTTAATTCATACGGTCTTTTGTAAAAAAAAATTCGTCACCATCGGTGTAATACGTATTTGGGTACGTGTTTGTAAAATTAATTTTGAAAAAAAGTGATTTGTTTTTGAATATTTTAATTTTAAAAGTAAGTGGGTAGTAAATTTTAGTATAAATTTTTTTATTTAATGTAAAAAATATCTAAAGTTATGTTAACTAAAAATAAATTTTAAATTCAGAATCAATTCTTTAACATAATATAAAATGTGTAAATATTTATCTAAAATCACATTAATTCAACGTAATTTTAAATAATTCAATGTAAACATCTATGGAAAATATAACATTTCCCTAACTACAATTACGTTATGTCCATTTCCCAAAAAAAATTTCATGAAAATATTAATTTAATTTTATCGTCAAGCTAAGAACTACAGTATCTCATTTTATAAAAATATTATAACTGCAATTTAATTAATAAAATATAATCAGTAAAGTAGCATATACTCCATCTATTAGAAATAATTATTATTTAAAAATTATTCATTTAAATTTACTGTTTAACTATTTATTATTTTTAAAATTAGGAAGATATTAATATAACTTTATCAATATTATTTGATATTTTTATTAAGTATAATGAGATAATATTAATTGAATGAGAAGAAAATATATTCTAATGGAACTTTTTTTTGAAAATTAAAAAGTATATAATTTTTATTTTGTGTAAATTCTACGCAATAGTAATAATTTAAATTTTCTAATAACAATTGTCTTTATATATGGTACTAATTTAAAAAATATAACTAAAAAATATTATTTTGTATTATTAAAAATATATAAAAAATTATTAAAAACTTATTTTTTTCAATAATTAAAGATATATTAAATATTCAATTATTAGCATCTGTATATTCGTTAATCTATTGAATATTTATAATTACTAAAAAAGTAGGTGTAAAATATTTTTTGGTATCGCCAAATAATAAACATTTTATTTTTATTAAATAATTTTTACTTTTACTTTTTAATTAATTAACTTTTTTGATGACTATCAAGTGCATAGATCAAATGACGTGGAATTGTTTTAATTCAACCAGTAGTCTTGAATTCGAGTCTTAGATATGCATGGTTTTAAACAAAAAAAAAAACTGACTTTCTTGATGCACTTGTTAGTATTTTTTTTAAAATGATAATCATTTCTATAATATTTTGTTAATAATTCTATTTATGATTAAATAAAAAATAAAAAATCTGGATTTTATTTCTAAAGAAAAGATAAAGAAATCCTCTTATGCTTTATTTCTATATACTAACATTTTAATCCCAGTAAATGCACGGGATAAGTATTTTTTTTACATAATTATTTAATTATATAAATTAAAATCCTTTTACTATATTTTTTAATGAATTAAATTAATATAAAAATTTTATTTATTTAATTTAAATTGAAATATTATAGTGTAATTATGTATAACATTAATATTTTAAAAACAGTAGAATTAGATAATTAAAATAAAATAGGATTAATTTAAATTTATAGATAATAACACACTCTTAATATTAATTATTATAATTTAATTTTAATTTTAATTTAAAAATGACAATAAATGTTATGATTTAAAATAAAATATAATTTAATTTGAATTTAATTTTAAAAATCCCTCTTTATATATAAATTAGAATAACTATCTTAAACGAGAGCGTTTTTAGGAATTTTTCTTAACCTATTATCTCTTTTATCTGTTATTTTCAATATCTTTAGTTTTAATTTGAATTTTAACATTTTAAAAAAAATTATCAAAAATTAAAAATAATATTGTGTCATAATATAAAGTATTTATCATAAATCTAAAATATAATTTATATGTTTTAAAATGTTTATTTATTACAAATTTTAATTATAATATAATTTATATATTTAGAAGTATTTATTTATTATAAATTTTAGTTATATAAAATAAACATTTATTCTATGCAATGTACAGGCAAAAATACTAGTAATAAAATAATCATAGTAATTATAATTTAAATTTAAAGCATTGTAAATTTAAAAAACCAATCCTACTCTCATAAATTGTATGGGGAAATCACTATATAATAAAGAAAAAAATATATAATTAATTGAAAAAAAATAGGGAATATGAATACTAAATTTCTAATATAGGAGTACATTAAATAAAAATATAGATAAATTGAGTGAAAATAAAAAAAATCAACAATTTGTCATATAACATAGGAGTGAATTATAGGGGTCATAATTGATTCAAAAATGAAAAAAAATAAAAAATTCAAAGCTACTATTTGTTGCTTTACTGTTAACTCTTGGTGTGCAAGTGTGAACAAGAAGTCTCACATTGGATAAAAATGAATATGTTAAGCGACATATAAGTAACAAAGACCTACAAACGTGATGCCATAAGGTTTTGGATTATATGTGATGTCAAGTTTACTTATGTAGTTGACTTGTAGCCCATTGATGAGTTCTCTTCCCAATGTTTTACTCCCTCGCATTGTCAACAAGTGATATCAGAGTCGATGGTACGATTAAGTGACCGGTTCAGACGACTATTAAGTCATAGTGGAATTAGTGGTGGATCTATGTATGGAGATTCCTTGTATCGAAAGTCTTCCTATCGATGTAAAGGTCAAGTGGTGTGTCTTGTTGTGAGCTAATAGCTATCTAGAGCATATTAGCAACAATGACTAAATTCTAAGGGTCACATTTGAATTAGAGTTGTCAAATGGTGGGCTATGTTTTTGTTGGCCTGTGTTTTTTTTTAATTTAAATTCATATGAATTTAGAAAAATAATATTAATATCAGGCTAAATAGCCCCCATGATTTTTGAGCAGCATTTTCCAAGCCTGGCCTGACCCATTTGGCCTAATTCTTTTTAGGCCTTTATTTTACAAGCCTTACTTGGCCTACCAAGCCATCGGGCCAGCTCATTGGGCCGAGTCAATTTTGACAACTCTACTTTGAATACTTGTGGATGGAAAAGGTTTCCACTTGAAGGGAAGCATATCATGTGAAAGAGACTCACACTTGAAGGAGAGATTGTTGGTATGCAAGCATGAGTCAGAAGTCTCACATTTGATCGAGATATGTATGTTGAGTAACATATAAGTGATAAAAATCTACAAGCCTAATGTCTTAAGGTTTTGGATTAAATATAGTGTCAAGTTCACTTGTATGGTTAGCTTATAAGTCATTGATAGAGTTTTTCTCGATATTTTACTCCCTCATATTCCTAACATTAACGTGAATTTGGAATCGATTTTTCAAAACTGAAGCTGAACCAGGAAAATTCATTGATAATTACTTTGAGGGACTACTTTTTTTTTTTCTTTTCAATTAAGTCGCGTTCTGCTAATCCTAACAGTAATAAGTAAATTTATTGTTGAAAAAAATATATAAAAGATTGTTGACTCTTTCGGGTTCTTCATAGTAATTATGACTCATTTCTTTAGCTAATTTAACTTTTAATTGACTAGTAATTTTAAGTTCTGAATATATAGTTTTGTTAAATATTTGAAGAGAAAGTTTTGTCCCTTATAATAATCTTACTTAGCTCAAGTAGGATTGTCACCTATAAATGATACATATAGTCTCTAACAAATAATTAAATTAGTTTTTTTATTATTGGGATAGTTAAAATATTAAATAAAAATATATAAAACATCAACCTTTATAATAGTACTGTGCAGTACTTAACGCGAAAGCTGTATTTCTGCAGCCTTTTTGGCTTTGTTTTATACTATTTTACTTTTGTTTCACTGATAACTGTATAAACCGCGGATTGACCTATGCTGAACGAAAACCTCGCATATAGAGCATTTATGTAGCTCATTAATTATGGTATTTAATGGTAGGGTATTATGTGATACATTTGAAAATTCAAATCAAATTAATTAAATTGATTTTGACTGGTTTAATTAATTGATTTTTTATTTTAAATCTGTAATTTTTAGATTTATCTTTTCTTAACTTGCATAAATCTGATAATTTTTTTTGTTGCAAAAAAAATTTAAGAGGAGGAGATAACATCTTAATCTAAAGTAGAAAAAGTCTCCAACATTTACAATATACT
This sequence comes from Spatholobus suberectus, assembly GCA_004329165.1. NCBI lineage: Eukaryota > Viridiplantae > Streptophyta > Magnoliopsida > Fabales > Fabaceae > Spatholobus > Spatholobus suberectus. The sequence goes on along the minus strand of CM014730.1, from coordinate 83,099,936 downwards.
TTTATTTACCTCACTCTCAAAGAGACAAACATAGGCTTAAACCTGTGATCTGTCATTGCGAGACCATTTCTTACTCCATTCAACCAACTCTTGGGAGTTACCAATTGATGATTTATGTTTTAACTTTTAAATTAATATGTTTTACATTTGTTTTTTTTATTCATTTTCACCATCTTATGATCTTATCTATTATTACCAAGTGTCTTAATTTCATCATGTTTATTATGTAATTTATTAATCATATTTTGATTAAAGAAATTAATGAAATTTATAAAGAGATAACTATAGAAAAAATTAAATATTAAATAAATAAATAAATAATCATTAAAAAATAAAAAATATTCCTACTTGTATTAATATAAAATTAAAAAATTATAGTATAAAATAGATAATAAGTGAATAAAAACTCAAAAAATAATAATTTTTTCAATCACAACTCAATGACTTATATCAAACCAATTTAATTTTAATCAGTTTGATTTAATTTAGATTGACCATAAAAATATTCAAAACTCAAACCACATGAACTTAATTAAATATACTTGATTTAAATTTTAATTTTACCCTAGATTCAAACCCATAAACACACGCGTACTTAATGGTAAAATTAGTCCATATCTTGATTAGATTGCTCTTAAGTGGAACTTTCAAAAAAAACTAAAAATAGACATGAAATGTCCATTTTTGAATTGAAATAAACTTCAATGTGTTTGTATGTAATAAAAAAATAAAAACAATAGGCGTAAATTTAAGGTAACACTACATACCTGGATATAATAAGGCATTTCAATTGTTGACATTTGTTCGATCTCATAATTAGAGGCATGGTTAGAGTGACATTGATTGATTGAGGTTCCCGATTATTGTGGGGCGGATCAAACATCGTTAATGGGTTTTGAAACAGAAAAGAAAAGAAAGAGGGGAACAGACAAGGATGAAAGGAAAAGATGAAAAGACAATGATCCCAACTGAGTATCAACCAAACAAAAATTGTACCTCAGCCAGAGGCAGAGAGACTGAGGGAATACATTAATGAGAAGAGCCCCTCTGTACGCAATTGCTCACCAACACACTGAGTCACTGCACCCTCTGGTCTGGTCCTGCTGCTGCAGTCACTGTGACTCACCACCATCATTCTCCCACCCTTTTGCCCCCCTGGGATCCTCCGTTTTTTATTTTTCACCTTCATCGCTCTTTCGTTTTTGCTTTCTCTACCTCAGAAAATGTATAATTAAGCAAGACTAGGAATTCTTCTTGTTCCCACAAGCATCTTTCTTTTCAGGCAATATTTAATATTATTATAAGTTTTTTATAGCTATTGTTTTAATATTATTGGAGAAAATACGCTATGCACTGACACTATAAAATAATTTTACAGTGTCATTCAATCACAAACCATTATTTATTATAAGTTTGTTGACTTTTATAATAAATACTTTAAAAGTCATATTAACAATTATTTCTAATTGATTGATAGTGTAAAACTTTTTACTATTGACAATGCATGACCATTAAACTCATATTATTAATACATCTTGCTATAGTTTTTAATAATTTTTATTCATTATTTTTTTCATCATTATCCTTAAAGTAAGCAATTTTTTTTATTTATAAGAGTAAGCAATGGTTATTTTTAAATGGAAAAATTATTTCATATATAAAAAATTGAAAACAAAATACTTTTATTTTGTAGCCTTTTTTTTAATTTCTTGATAAATAGCTTAAGATCACCTATTATTACATTTTCTTTTGAAAATTTATAATAACACATTTTAATCATATTTTTAAATATATTTTTATTATTAAATAATTTTTTGTATTAGTTCTGCTACCAAAAAATAATCCCACATTATTTTTAAAAAATATAAACTTTATCAAATAATATAAAATATGCTAAATGAGTTTAAAAAAATCATATTCTCAACATTTCTCTCAATTTTATGAGTTTAATGACTATGCATTGTTAATATAAAAATTTTTGGCTAAAATATACTTTTAGTCTCTTATCTTTTTACTAAAATTCGTTTTGATCATTTATTTTTAAAATATTTATTTTGATCCTTTAACTCTCAAATTTGAGTTAATATTTATTGTTCTTAAATTGTTTTTGATTTTGGGGCACAATTTTAAATTCTTTTTGACCAATTTAAGATGTAGAACTTGTCCCATTTGATTAATCTAAATGAAAACTATGGAACTCAACTAATGTTCGAACCAAAAAGAGCCATAATCATGGTGAAAATCACATGAAAAGTGAGTCCTACCAGAAACCAGAAAAAAAAATTGATATTAGATTTTTTAGTTTTTCGTTTGCTTGTGAAATTATGGTCCTTTTTGGTTTGAACATTAGTTGGGTTATATATTTTTTTATACAGGTGAATCTAATGGAACAAGTTTCACGTATTGAATTAGTCAAAAAAGAGTTCAAAATTGTGTCCAAAATTGAAAACGATCTTTATTTTGGAAGGATAACATTAACTCAAATTTGAAAGTTAAAGACCAAAATGAATCTTTTAAAAGATAAATGATCAAAATGAATTTTAGTAAAAAAAAAATAAGAAACCAAAAGTATATTTTAGCCAAAACTTTTAGGGCTCATTTGGTAGTCAAGATAGGATATGATATAAAAGCAAGATAAGAACAGAAGCAGGATAAACTATAGTATTATCTAATGTTTGGTGCATACTAGATAACAAACCAAATAATGATAGGATAAAATATAAAATAAATTTAAATGACAAAATTACCATTTCGTAAAATTACATATAGTTTTCTAAAAGTAACTTTTAATTTAATTTTTTAATTTTAAAAAATATAATTTTAACTAAACTATACAATATTATTTTTTATTTATGTAGTTCCTTTTCTTAAAATTACAAAAAAAAATATGTAAGATTTTAAAAATTATAATTATTAATCAAATAATTTTATTTTAAATAATATTTGAATAGTATTGATGATTTATGATTAGATAATAATGTCAAGTGCATAGCCTTTTTTCAGTGGTCACCTTTAGTGGGATCTCCTCTCCCAACCATTTCCATCTATAAGACTTGAACCTGAGATCTTACTTAAAGGATTCGAGTCTAGTTCTACTCAAACCAACTACATGTTGGTGCCTTTTATGTTTGAATTTGAATTTACTATATATATATATATATATATATATGTCGTTTAAAATTATAGTACATAAATTAAGAAAAATAATTAACGTCCTTGTTTCTATTAAAATTATTTATAATTTTCTAATGTATTATTTACTGTGTTAATATTTCATACACTGTTATATCTCGATCTTTTTAATAAAAATATACTTAAAAAAGTAACACTTACTAATATTTTAAAATTTTAAAACAACAAATAAATAAAAACAAATTTGTTTCATTAAAAGTGATACATTAAACAGAAATGGGATGAAATAAATAAATAATAGGAGTATATCAAATCAGAGGAAAATCGCCTATCGATCGAAAACCTTATGATACAAGTATTGCAAAAACGATCAGGGGATCACACAATTAGGAAGCGTTTTGTATTGCGATTTACTAGGGAAGCTGAAGAAGGTAACGTTGGTTTTCAAATTATAGGGATGGCTTTGTCATTTTCTCTACGCGTGAATGTCAATGCATTATCATAAATTGCGTTACTATTGCATTTGCACTCATTATAAGTGTTTTTAAGACGATGAATTTTGATATCATAGTAGTTAGTACTTGGGTAGGTGCAAGAAGGGTATTGTAAAGTAACTTGCACGTGGTCTGATATCACCATTATATGGGATCGCGCAGGCCCTGACGTATAAACGGAAGATTGAAACTTCAAGCCTGGGAAAGCTAAAGAGAAAATTAAGGCTCCTTTATCACCAAGATAACTTAGTAATCATATCATATATGCATTAAAAAATTAGGAATTGTAGAATTTTTTATGTCCAAAGTCATTCGTGAAAAAACATTTAATACCTTTGTAAAAAAACATACACATAATAAATATTTTTAAATCTTATTAATTTTTTAACAAATGTTCTAACTTTAAAGATAAATTAAAAGGATTAAAAAGATATTCTCTCTGTCTTATTTTGTTTATGTGAAGATTTCGCATAGAAATTAAGAAATATACTTAATATTTTAGATTTCATAAGGATTTCTATGTAATTTTCTGATATATCTTTTATTTTATATATTAATTACATTCTCTCTCATTTATACTTGTTTTTATTTTTTCATTCTACAATAAATGATTAATGATATAATAGAAAAAATATTTAATATTTCATTAATAGGACTAGTTGTCACGCTAGCTAAGTTCATTAAATATTAAATGAAATCATGATGAAGAAATTTGAGAGATCCAATTGGCACTTCACCCCTTGTTTGGTAGAGATGAAATTGTGTGGAAATGAAGAAGAGATGATAAAAATAGGTGAGTGAAAATAAGTTTGGTTGTTTGGTGGAGATGAACTTGTGAGGAAAAAAGTTAAAAAGGTGGAGGGACCCATGGGTAAGTATTTCCTCACTCAGATGGGCAAAACTGGAGCAAAGGGGAGGTCATGTTTACATTTTGTGGTAGTTTTTTTTTCTTCTGATAGTTAAAAACTGCTAGAAAGTGTTATTTAGTGTCATTTTCTTGCACTTTTTGTGTGGTTTTCAACTGCCAAAAACATTAAATCATGGATTAATCAACTATAAAGCCACTATAGTTGACTATTTTGGTACACTTTCATTTTTTATAATTATTTTTATTCATTTTTTATTTCTCTTTTTCTTATTTCTCACTTATTTCTCTTTAACCAAACACCTCTATTTCTACTATATTTCTTACTTATTTTTATTCACTTATTTCTCTCTTTTCTATTTTCTTCCACTCTATTTTTTACCTATTTCTTTTCTTCCTACCAAACATACCCTTATTGAATTCTGGAAACTAAAATTGCACAATCATAATACCTAAGGGACTAAAAATACAATTAAGTCTTTAATTTATTTCAAAATACTTGTCATTTTAAAAAATATATATATAAGTATTTTTTTTTAAATATTCTTATTTATTAATACAACCCCAACTACATACTTAATTAATTCAAAACTATACTATTATTCTTTTAATAAAATTATTTTAATTAAAGAAAATTCTTTTATGACAGTTATTTTCTTCAAATGTGGACAAGTAATTTTTTAGTTAATTTTTTAGTTAATTTTAATCTTAGCAATTCATTTGGATTAGAGTTTAATGGTCATGCGTTGTCAGTATAATAAATTTTACATTATCAACCAATCAGAAATCACCATTGATATGATTTTTAAAATATTTATTATAAAAGTTAACAAAATTACAATAAATGATGGTTTGTGATTTGATAACAATATAAAGCTATTTTACACTGTTAGTGCATGACATGTTTTTAGCATCTTTATTTTTAAAAACTCACATAATTTGTATTTTAATTTTGATCATGTAAAATTGAATGGTCAATATTTATCTATGTCATTCTCACTTAAAAAATTCCCTCATTTGATACGTTTATATCTGTGTGTGCGTATGAATTTTTAATTTAATAATTAAATTATTAAAATCTAATATATAAAAAAAATACAAAAAACGTCACTTTGTCAAAAATTAATCTTAAATAACTTAATCGTCACACATACATACAGAGTTACAATTAAAATTGCATATACGAATATGGTGATTCAACTAAAAGTTTGAGAATTACCGCACGTACAATCTAAAAAAAATACTTACCATTTATTGACATTAATTAGCGTCTGTTGGACCACGTAATTAAAAGCTGGATCATTGCCACGGCATTTCAACAATCAATAAAGTTTCAGAATAAAATGTTGGGTTATGTAAACCTAACAACATTTCTAATACACACATGGACACATGGGCGTAGAAATACGTGAAAAAGTTATATTGGAAGGGGCAATTGACCGGTGTAAATGGTATATATAGAAAAGCAAATTTCATTTAGGTACCGCTTGTCATATTTAGGTGAATGCAGAGTATCATATATTTTCACTGTCAATTTAATGCTCAATACAAAAAAATAAATTAATTAAATATTAAATTTAACGTAATGCCCTATTGTTACATAAGAGTTGCAGTGTTTGGGGTAAAGGGGAGTGTTAGGAGCTGTTTGGTACAAAAGAAATAAAGGGAAAGAGGAAAGAAGATAGTGAAAGTGAGAAGAAGTTGATTGTTTGATAGAGTAGAAGTGTGAGAAAATTTTTAAAACAATTTGTGAAACCCACCTTTAAATATTTCTTTGCTGTTTAGTGAAGAAATGAGTGGAATTTACAATACAAACCGTTCGCGCCGATGCTCTTTTTTGTAAGCTGCAAGTAAATTGATTTACAAATTTTGTAAATTGATTTACTTGCATGTAAATCGGTTGTGTTATTATTAATAATAAAAATAAAATATTAATAATATAAATAAAAATAATATTAATAATAATAATGATTAAAATAAAAATTAATTTTCTTTTTATTTCTCTTTTATTTTTCTTCAACTAAATAATCTTAATTTGTATTTTATTTTTCAATTATTTCTCTTTTTTTTCTACTCTTTTTTTTTCTTTTATTTCTTTTCCCTTTACCAAATATACCCTCAGAGAATCGTGTAAATGGTGAGAGTTGAAAACGAAAAAACCTGAGCAGTGACGGCTGAGTTGAGATGGCAACGAGTTGGAACAGAACAGTTATTTGCGGGGGAGGCAGCTTAAGGTTTTGTCACTTCAGGAAAGTGAATGAATGAGTGAAAATACCAAAAGCTGGTAACAGGTCAATCAAAACGACTGTGCTGCATGTGCGCAGTAGTCAGTAGTAGGAGCCCAAGTCAAGAACGGGGGAGGAAGAAGAGGCACTCTTCTTTTTGGGTGTGTTTCAGTACGGACTTTGACCGGGAATAGCAGGTCACACTCAAACCCCCTCGTTCCTCGTGCACGCCTGGCTCTTAGGCACTAATTTTATTTTATTTTTGCTTTTCTTTTTTCTTTGTTTTGGTCCTCGTCCATGTTTGGATCTGAGATTACGAAAATGACCCTGTGAACGTTGCTTGTGTTGTGTGTGTGGTATTAGTAAAGAGACAACTGTCGTTAAGTGGTGGAGACGGTACGGGAGCGAGCGGTGACAATAGGGTTGACGCGCACGGTACACGGACGTGTGCTGCAGTTTGCAGTGCATAAAGAAAATACAATCATCATTGCGTTTCGCAGCGAAAGCCTGATCTTCAACTTAACTATCAAACTTTCCCCCTCCCGAGTCCCCCACTCTTTATTTTACTATAAAATTCACTTTTTCCACTATCCGGGAGGTTAGGATTCAAATGCTTTTTTAATTTCTTTCTCACCCAATGCCATTTAAGACAACAAGGGCTATTATATATAGTTTCCCATTTACAGAGTTGGACACAATAGAAAATTATTTTTTCCACAAGGTATTATTTTTTAATTAAAAACAAAAAGAGCAGAGGATTTAATTCCTGATAATTATTTTTGTAACAAATGATCAAATTTTATTTAATGCACATGTTCATTTGAGGTCTTCAGAATTTTAAAAATTTTAAATTTAATATAGTAATAATTATTTGAAAGAGAAGGTTTTATAAACCAATGTTGATCATCTAATACGAAATTTCTAGGAGTTGGTCAAGTGGAACAATTGACTAAGGCAAAATTTCATATTTAACAAATTGTAGGTTTGAGCCCTTATTTATCTTTTTAGGATGAAATAAATATAAGTAACTCTATAAGTACTATTTAAGTCCAGACGCTTTTGCTATTTTGAATAAGAGTGCCATCTCCACTCTCTAAATTTTAAATATAAAAAAAATATTGATTAATTATTACCAACTATTACCCCTGCTAGTATAATTGGCAAATAATCTTGTTTCTTAATCATGTGTTAGGGATTTGATTCTCAAATCATGTATATGGAAAGGGAGAAGTCAATGTATGCTAAATTTGAAAAATAAAATAAATGGATCAACTAGTCAATTCCACATTCTAAACTAAAGTAGAAAAAAACGGAGAGCTGGAAAGAAACTGTTATACCGTAGAAAACAGCGATATCAGTAATTTTCTTTTTATAATTTATATGCATTGGGTTTAACAAATTTGGGAATTACAAATTCAATGCATACACACCACTGTCATTTAAGATTTATGACACACATGCATGATGATTAATTGTCGCACAAATTGAACATCACAGGTGATCTAGGTAAGGTTATATGGCAGTTTTAAATACGATCAGCATCACAAAAAGCTACAAATCATTTGCTCGGAGAACAAATGGAAACTATCAGCGCATCAAGAACTTGATGACTAAATTTAGCCGAAGTCAGAAAAGCCTTACGAATATTCGTTTTGTTTATTGTAAGTTGGTCTCTCAGTCATGAGACAACTAACCCATCTCTATTAACAAATATTAAATGCGGAAGTCTAAATTTGTTAAACATGTATAATCTGTCTAATATAATAAATAATAAATATTGCTGAAAAAAAGGCAGTTAAGAAAATAATGATAGTGACTGTAAATAACAATGATAGTTGAACACAATATAGGGTGGGACGAAATGGGATTTATTAAGATAGATTTATGAAGAAGGGAAGGGTAGCTGGTCTTGAAAGCTCTTGCGCTTGTGGCAGTAGTGCTCAAGAAACTAGAAAGAAAAGCCCCTCTCTATATATCATTTCCCTCTCTTCTCTTTCGTTTGCGTTTCTCCCTCTCGTTTCTCAAACATAGCAACACATCACAGGCGGCGTCGTGCCGATCTATTCACAGGTAACAGTAAGTTCTCTCTCTCTTTATCTGTCTCCTGTTGTATATATTCGCCGTTTTGTTTCTAAAATCACACGAATTTCGACCTCATCACCTCTTTTCTCCGCCGCAACCCTTCGATTTGTCTTTCTTGCCTTCAAACTTCACCGCCACGCAAACAACGCTATATCCAGATCTACCGGTGCAACTTTTTTTTTTTTTTTTTTCATTTTTTCGAAAGAAATTTGTGGAGATTTTCGTATTTCAAGATTTCGACGTCCTTCTTGTTCCTCTGCCAGTGTTAATGATTTTCGCTTCCGATTTTTTTTCTTGTCTGTGGATTGAATCGTTTATTGACTCGTTTTCGTGTCGGTTAATTTCTTGTTAAAAAAAAAGATGGATTAGGAGACGCTTTTAATGACCTAGATTAGTTTAATAATATCGTATTTGAAATCTGTTTTTTAAATCCACGATCACGAATCGGAACATGAAGCTTCGTTGAATCATCCATTTGGTTTTTCTCTATGATTCCTCAATTTCCATGCCTTCAATTTATTTACAGCTATCACGATTTAATTATTATTATTGTTGTTATCTCCATTTGACTCTTCCTCTCTCTTGTTTGTTTGTAGAAAATTGAAATCAGGTACTGCAGGATGGTGAAAGCTAGATACTAATTAGATCGCTCATTTGAAGAAAGAGAAACCATAGTACTACTAATTTTTATTAGGGATTTGATCTAATATAATATGATTTCCTGATTTAATTAACCGCAGAAGTTGCCTTGGTGTGTGAGGGACAAAAGAGAGATAAAGAAAGAGAGAGAGAGAGATCGGAAAAGATGTCATCATCATCGAATTCGCCGTGCGCGGCGTGCAAGTGTCTGAGGCGAAAGTGCACGCAAGAGTGCGTGTTCGCGCCGTACTTTCCGCCGGACAACCCTCAGAGGTTCGCTTACGTGCACAAGGTTTTCGGCGCCAGCAACGTGGCGAAGCTTCTGAACGAGCTCAGCGCCGCGCAGCGAGACGACGCCGTTAAGTCCCTGGCCTACGAGGCCGAGGCGCGTCTCAGGGACCCCGTCTACGGCTGCGTGGGCCTCATCTCCGTCCTCCAACACAAGCTCAGGCAGATCCAGGTGGAGCTCAACAATGCAAAGAAGGAACTCGCGACCTATATAGGCCCCCAGGCTCTTCAACCCGCCCCCATTATCCAACACCACCCCAACAACCCTTTCCCCTCTAACCTCTATGGCAACATGCCGGCTGCCACGCCTGCCGTTCACGGTGGCCCGTTGGTGATTCGGGAGGCCCAGCCGCCGCCGCCGCATTCGCTCTTGGAAGCTCAGCAGTTGGCCGCGGCTGCGGCCGCCAGGGAACAGCAGGAGATGTTTAGGAGCTACGAGCATCAGCAGCAGCAGGAGTTCCTCCGGTTCAGTGGTGGGTTCGATGTGGGTTCGGCTTCTTCTGCTGGTGGGTTCAGCCAGGTGTCACAACCTGGTGCTTCCGCTGATCAGTTGTCTCCTTCGTTGGCTCTGGGATCCTTCGATAATGCTTACCACATGCAGCAACCGCAGCAGGGAGAACCTCATGCTCATCCTCACCACCTTCCTCTTGAGGCTCAGCTACTGCTCCCTCCGCAGCAGAAGCAACCGCAGCAACAAACCCAGCACCACCAGCAGTCGCAATTGCCGCTTCACCAGCAACACTCTGAGAGCGAGGAGTGTAGGAGTGTTGGTCCATCTTGTTGATTTCCAATTTTGCAGCTCTGCGCCTTTATGCTTTTTCGTCAAACAATTTTCAGCCTAGGTATGTCTTTCTTCTCCTCCTATATCTATCCATAGTGGGTTTTCCATTTTTGTTTTTGTTTTTTTTGCCCCCTTGTTTCTTCTGTTAATTTATTATGGCTCTTGATGTAGGCCCGTTCACGTGGGTTTTCCTAATACTTGGTGATCTCTGTTTATGAATGATTATTTCTATGCTTTTTTGTGTGTGCGATTGTAATTATTAGCTAGCCTTTTCATAACGAGGGCAATCTAGTTTGGTGGCAGGAAGCTAATATCAGTCCTCGTGGTAGGAAGCAGAGGGTCAGTTAGGGGAATGGTCTTTTCAAAGTGAGAGACGTATGATCTGGTTCATCAATTATGAGAACTTAGAACAGTAAGCAAAATGTTGAGTCTTGATAACTTCAGGAAGAGAAAGATAGAATGATAAAATGAAAATAGGGAAAGTGACATGTGTGAAATCTAATGTAATATGAGAAGGGAAATAAGATGAAAAAGAAATGAAAGACAGAATGAAAGTATAAATATAATTACTTAAATTAGAGTGATTTGCTTTAACAAAGTATTTTTTATTTTTATGTTTTATTTTTAATTACGAAAAAAAATCTTATTTTGATTTTTTTTTTATTTTTAAAAAATTGTATAGAAAATAATAAAATTGTTTTTTTTAATTAATTTTAATATTTTTATACAAACTTCTAAAAATAAAAATAAAGTAAAAATAAGATAACATTTTTATAATTAAAATTAAAAATTCTTAAACCAACCAACACCTTAAATTTGCCATTCCATCGGTGGTCAGGTCAAAACATTATGCTGAATGACAAAAGAAAGTTTACATATCTGGGTTGGAAATGTTCCAAAAAAACCTATGTTATGCTCTGAAGTTAAGGTATCTGCGGGGGTGTTATTGGAATTTGACAATCTCTCAATTCAAGTCCTTGGCATTTGCAATCAGATTGGCTTTGCATTTTGTATGAACAATTGCATTTGCCTCCCTCTGATTGCTGATTTTTACCTAATGAAAGAGATTACAAGCTAATAGTCTGAAAGGTAATTTGTGGAAGCCGATATGCCAGCTGAAAAACTAGTTGGTATAAAATACAAGATATCCTATTCCGGGCAATAGGTTTGGTCTGCTTTTGTGGCATCCTTAAATAGTAATCACAGCACACTCACGTTTTATATCTTGGGAGCTTCAATACTAAGAATGAAAAACAGTTTTATCTTGATTTGCCATGAATATTTATTGTTTCAAATAAGTTCACTGTGTCTCGTTCGAAGGGGGAAAAAAAGCTGCCTTTAAAAAAACGATAGTCCATAATTGCTTTTAAGCAAATGGATAATATTTGAGATCATGCACGGTAACCTTCATGTGCCATGCATTGATTTCAAAGATTTACAAACAGTCAAACATGCATGTAATTAATTGTTGCATCACATTTGGCTGTATTGCATAGTCTTGTGTGGCTATTCTAATCCCTTAAATAGAACTTGCAGGACATCAATAACAATTTATCCACTAGATATCTCTTAATAATTCTTTTTTGGCCCTCTTCTTCAGTTCTTACCTGCCGGATACAAATGGATAGCAAGAGAGAGAGGGGGCGAAGCACACGTGCAAGATTCATTAATCCGCTTCGGTTTGCTTTGGCTTTGAAGGAGACTACCAATGTAGACACAATTGCAAACGTAAGATCTTCACTGATCTTGGGGATCTGTTGTCTTTTTTGTTTTCTTAAACAATTTAAAGCAGTAGCTATGTTTCTTCTCTTTCTTTTTGTCAAAAACTAAATTGTAAATCATAATTCAGAATGCTTTTAAAGGCCTTATCTCCGTCGTCTTTGTCAAATCATTTTTATCACCGTTAGATTATTGTCATTTCGGTGTGGAAGAAACATTTGCAACACACTAGCTATCCGATACATTTGAGTAAAATTTACTTCTTATGCATTAAACAATGTGTTCCATCTTATACTTAATGAGTTCATTCTCTAACTAATATAAATTTGACTCATAATGTATTGAAAAAATATATAATTGTTTGTTTGATGTCTGGAATTGAACATAAAATTAGAATTTAAAATTTAAAAATTATTCTATTAGTTATAATTTATATATTTAAAAGTAATTTTAGAATTATAATTTCGTAACAATTTTGTAGAATTATAAATTAAGTATCTTTTACCATTTCTAGTTCTTAACCAACACCTTAAAAATTGTTAATTTTACATCTAAGAATTAACAGTAGATGTGAACATTAGTTTTGATAGGCATGTAAATTGATGAACTAAACCTAGTCCAAGAATGATCCGATTGGGTTTGTTTGTTTTGAAGAAGCTGACTTGACCAGATAATTAGATTGGATCAGATTGAGTTATCGAGTTGAATATTTTTAAAAAATAAAGTAAAATACGGGTGAAATTAGAAATAAAATACACAAAAATTAAGGAAAATAAATATTTTATCTCAAAAGTTAGACTTAAGAAGAATAAATAAATTAAAGTAAAGATTAAGAGTAATTAAATATTAAAATTTTATATTTTTATTATGGTCAAACGGGTTGAATTGTATCATAAAATTTTTAAACCCAATTACTTTAAGTTCATTAACTCAACTCAATCGATCCACTTAGTATTTTTAGTTCAGGTCGGAATGAATGGGTGAAGTCAACCTGCGATCACTCTTAAAGTAAACACAACATATAGAATTATTGCAATTTATGTATACATTCCAAATTTCCAGCAAGTAATTGAAGCTGCTGATACTTGTATTCTTAATTTTTGTATGTTAAAAAGGATGCAATTCTTTTAAATTTATATATAGTGAAAGATTTACAAATATTATGCATCCTTCAACCTCCGTGAAATATTCTGTGTGTTTAGTAGCTTTTTTGGGGGAATAAAATTTTAGAACAAAAGATGGTATTCAACATTAATGTAAGAAAAACCTTTTGAGTTAGAGAGAGAGAGAGAGAGAGTATATTTCACACCTTAAAAACAAAAAAAAATTATGCTGCTCGTCTGTGTTCAATGATTTAATTTCAGGTTTAGGGCAGGTCATGATTTATAAAATAAGTCATGTTAATATTTTTTTTAGAAGTCTATTTAGTTAAGTTAAATTTTATGTGATTTAAAAACCTTTTAAGCCTAATAGATTGAATTATTTCATTAAATATAAATAATAAAATATTATTCATGTAGAAAAGTTTTGTTATAATATTTTAAAATTATATACTTATTAATTTATTTAAAGGTTTAACTTTATTAACCTACATCCATAACTTATTTTGAAATAGACTTGTGTGTTTATTTCAAATTTAAAATACCTTATTACAAAATATGTTTTAAAGCAGGTCTTTAAGTTAAATTCCTTAAAAAAAAGATTTATATTAAGTAAATAAATTACACAAAGTCTTGTAAAACCAAGCATTAACTATGTTTTTTTTTTTCACTCCTAACTTCAGCTCCAAACTCTTAAATATTTGAATTATTATTAACTTACACTTTTTTTTAATCTTTTTTCATTCTACTTTTCTTTCTGTTTTTTTTTTCTTTTCTTATCCTCACATTTATCATTTTCTTTCTTTCTTTTCTTTCTGCTCTCTATTTTTCTTTTCATCCACCTCGTTAACCCAGGTGGACGTTCCCCATTGCCCTAAATATTTTGTGTTTCTTTTAGCTTATTGACTAACTACTGTTTTTTTTCTTTTTCTTTTTCTTTTTTTTTTTTGGCATTGAGATCATAGAAGTACAAAACAAACGTTGTGTTACAAATTGATTTTACTCCTCTACGCAAAAAAAAAATGTATAAATAATAATTGAGAGAGAAGCGAGAAATAAGGGTATGTTATTTCTAATTTCAAAAATTGTTTTATAGTTTTCAAAATGCAATTAAACAAGGTTGGTCAAACAACTTGTGAAACATATGGTGCAACACACATAATAGAGTGTGAAATTGAAGGAGAAGTTGAACAAGCAAAAAAGAAAAGAAAACATCTTCAGGTCGTTTTTGTTTTTTAATTTTTAAACGTTTTAGAAACAATTTTCATAACTTAATAGATTTTTTATAAGAAATTAATTATTGAATAGTATTAAATTTTTTAATTTAGAAAACAGTTTTTAAAACCAAAATGAAAATAGAATAAAAATGACCGAAGTTTCCTTTTACTTCCTAAGTTGGCTCCGCTGCGCAAACTCAGAAGATTCTGCATCCATAAGAACTATTTTCAGAATTAGATTAGCGACTGTCATTCTGAGCTCTACCATTGAACAGTTGTCTGTATTGTCTATGAGTTTTAATTTTCTCTTTTTATTATAACATGCATGTTTCTCGATAATATTTCATTATGTTTATTCGTCTAATGTATTTAAAACTCAAACCTAGAAGCGATCGAGTATTTCACATCATCACCATTACATCATAAACGAGATATAGGTGCTGCATATTATTCTGTATAAGTTCCACCAACAGACTCGTAAATTAGGGAAAAAAAATGTTTTACATAAAGACTGATAGTGGCATAAAATATCTGGTAAAATTTTGACAAATCACTAAAGAATGACAACACCCTAACACGTAACTTTGTTAAGGTTTTGCAGGGGTACTCAGCTCCTCAAGAAATTTGCTTAGACGCTCTAAATAACCAGTGTATTCACACTGGAATATATAATAGTTCTGGGTCACGATTCGTGTTTTGCAAGTATTGTAAAAGCCACAGTTCTAATCTCATTTCGTCATGGCAATCTTTTGCTGCATCTTCCACGGTTCTGGAAACCTTTTATTATTTTTTTAAAATTTTTTTGCATAGAGATAGATCGATCATAAAGTCAAAAATGGCACATAAACTCTTCAAAGACATGTGGGAATCAAAATTAAATTCTTATGGTGAAAACCATTACCTACAATTTAAAATCAATCATGTTAATCATTAGGAAAATATACGGAAGCGTACCTGAATTCATGATAACCGATTACTCTTTAGAGTCATGTGGTATGATCTTCCAAGTCTACCCGCACTTTCTTGAGAGAACCCTTTAATTTTTCCTCTACCCCCTTTCTGATGATGAGATGTGAGAAAAGTGAGAACGATGATGCGTGTGACTTAGGG
Source organism: Spatholobus suberectus (assembly GCA_004329165.1). Lineage (NCBI taxonomy): Eukaryota > Viridiplantae > Streptophyta > Magnoliopsida > Fabales > Fabaceae > Spatholobus > Spatholobus suberectus. The sequence continues at coordinate 83,084,284 of CM014730.1, read as the reverse complement.
ATCATGACTTATTTATAGACAACCCTAGGGTTATCTTTTGGTATTTTTATTTTAACTCATCACAAAAATAGAATTACCTTTTAGTCTCTACACATTAAAGCCCAAATTAACCAAATCCTATTAGATCACTTTTAATTGGACTTAACCTTAAGCGACAGTCCACAATACATAATTATTCACATATAAGGCCAATGTTAGATTAATGATCCAACAATCTCCCACTTAGACTATATGTGTAACCTCATAATTATTCATTGCAAAAATTAACCATATGAGCTCAATGTTACTACCATTACTGAATGTATCTATAACCAATTTGGTCCATCAATCATACCAACATAGGATCAAAGCAGTCTTTGTTACATCTATTGTAACTCAACCCATCAATGGTCACATAGCTGGTACAAATGAATGACATGGATCATGATATGGATGTGTAGCATGGAATTTTCATGTAATGTGATCTTAACATGCCTAATTCCAATTGGTCCTTCTTAAATCTTAATGAGATCAAACCACAACAAATATTAGAGTGTCAATACACCAAAACTTTATTTCTTCAAAAAATATTCTAAACCATACATAAACCAAAATTATGTCTATATCACGAAAGCATTTAAAAATACAAACTCCCACTATAACTCAATATCACTGAATGACATAACACCCATACTAGTAGTGTGCTCATGAAACATTTTGGTTGGTAATCCTTTAGTAAGCGGATCTGCAATCATGGAGTTTGTTATGATATGTTCTATAGACAACTCTAAACTCTGAACTCTTTCTTTAACAACAAGGAACTTGATGTCTATGTGTTTTGACTTTGTCGAGCTCTTGTCATTATTGGAAAATAGAACTGTTGATTTATTGCCACAAAATAACTTGAGTGGTCTTTCAATACCATCCACTAGGCGCAGCCCTATGACAAAGTTTTGCAACCAAATTCCATGATTGGATGCCTTATAACATCCTATGAACTCTGCCGCCATAGTGGAAAAGGCTATAAGAGACTATTTAGCACTCTTCCAAGAAATAACACCTCCAACTAGCAGGTATATATAGCCTGACATAGACTTCATACTATCTTGGCATCTAGCAAAATCAGAGTTAGTATACCCAATGATCTCAAGTTGATTCGACCTCCTGATATGTGAGCATATAGTCTTTTGTTCTTTGTAAGTATCGCATGACCTGTTTAGCTGCTTTCCAATGGTCTAATCCTAGATTACTCAAGTATTTGTTCAATATCCCTATAATGTACGCGATATTTAGATGCATACAAACTTGAGCATACATCAGACTCCCTACTGCTAATGCATAAGGAATCTTCTGCATCTCCTTTTCTTCAAAGCCATTCTTAAGGCACTGATTGAGACTAAACTTGTTTCCCTTAGCCACAGAAGTATCACTTGGTTTAGAGTCTTGCATGTCATATCTCTTGAGAACCTTTTCAATATAACATTTTTGTAACAATCCAACAATACCCAGAGAACAATCTCGATGTATTTGTATGCCCAATACAAAAAATGCATTACCAAGATCTTTCATCTCAAAGTTCTTAGCTAGAAATTTCTTGGTTTCATGCAATAAGTCTATATCGTTGCTGGCAAGCAAAATGTCATCAATATGTAAAATCAAAAAAATATACTTGCTCCCACAGAACTTATGGTATATATAATCAACGACCAAATTTCTTGCTTGAGCTTATAGATGGATTTCTTAAGTTTGCAAACCATATTCTTTAAGTCTTTCGAAACAAAGTTTTGTGGTTGCACCATATAGATTGTCTCATCAATGTTACCATTGAGAAACGCTGTCTTTACGTCCATCTGATGTAACTTAAGATCAAAATGCACCACCAATGCCATTATTGTCCTGAAAGAGTCTTTCAAGAAATCGAAGAGACAGTCTCTTTATAGCCAATGCCTTATTTCTGTGTAAATCCCTTTGCAACAAGACAAGCCTTGTACCTCTCCACATCACCTTTTGAATTCCTCTTGGTCTTAAATATCCATTTGCAACCAATGGGATTTGCACCTTCTGGCAATGGGACAAGATCCCAAACGTCATTGTCTCTTATAGACTTAATCTCTTCATTCATGGCATCTATCCACTTTTGAGAGTTAGAACTTTTCATGGCTAGACAGAAGTTGATCAGATCATCTTCCATCACTTCTATGTCAACCTCATGCTCTTGGAGAAATTCAATGCAGTCATCTAATATTGCACTTCTCTTTTCTCTTGTGGATCTCCTTAATGTCATAGGTTCTTGAGGTGGAAGAGATTGTTCTTCTGGAACAATTTCTTGTATGGGAGGTTCGACATTGTCTTGATTTATTATGTCTTCAACAGAGTCAAGAAAAGGATCCTAAACAATGCCAGTAACACCTGTAGGAATATCAACATATTCCTCTTCAAAGACAAAGTCCCTTACTATATCTCCCCTTGTAAACTCGACATCCTCAAAGAATCGGGCATTTCCTGATTCAAAAATCAACTTACTTGTGGGATCATAAAACTTGTACCCCCTAGATCTTTCAGAGTATCTAATAAAATAGCAACTCATCGTCCTTGAGTCCAGTTTTTTTTCATTTAGCCTATAAGCTCTTGCTATAGCTGGACAGCCCTAAACATATAAGTGCTTTAAACTAGGCTTTTTGCTTGTCCAAAGTTCATAAGGGGTTTTTGTAATTGCTTTAGTTAGAACTCTGTTAAAAATATATGTTGTAGTTTTAAGTGCTTCTCCCCAGAGTGATTCCGGTAAGGTAGAATGACTAATCATACTCCTTACCATGTCTTTAAGCATCCTATTTCATCTTTCAGCAACACCATTCATGGTGGGCGAGCCCGTCATAGTGTACTGAGGGACGATACCGTATTCCTCTAAAAATTTAGCAAATGGCCCGAGATGTTGTTCACCTAAACTGTCATATCTACCATAGTACTCACCACCACGATCAGACCTGACACTTTTGATTCTTTTGTTGAGTCGATTCTTAACTTTGTCCTTATAATTTTTCAACAGATCCAATGACTTTGCCTTTTCATTAATGAGATAACTATAGCCATATCTAAAATAAATCATTTATGAACGTTATAAAGTATTGTTGACCATTCCAAGCAACTGTAGGGAATGGCCCACAAATATCTATATGTATAATTTCTAAAACGTCCAAAGTCTTGTTGGCCTCAAATATCCTTTTATTAGTTTGTTTCCCCTTTATGCAATTGATACAAATATCAAAATCTGTAAAATCTAGGGTTCTAGAATTTCGTTTGACACAAGTCTTTCTATTCTCCGTCTAGAGATGTGACCTAATCTCCTATGCCATAACGCATCTGAATTCTCATTGGTTAATTTTCTCTTTATGCCTCATGTACTTAATTACAGTGATTCATTAAATGAAACAATTGTGTCAATCAAATAAAGATTATCATAACCTGATAAAGAACCAAAACCAACCAATTTTGAATCATGAAGCAAAGGAAAATTTCCATTCCTAAATGAACAAGAAAAATTAGATTTGTCAAAAGCAGAAATAGAAATCAAATTTCGTCTAAAAGATGGTTCAATAAATGTTTCATCAAGATCCAAATAAAATCCAGTCTTTAATAATAATCTAAATTTTTCAATTGCCTCAACTTCAACCGTCTTCTTGTCACCCACATAGATGTATCTTTCACCATCACTTGGTTTTTGACAATTCAGGCAACCCTGCATAGACACATTGATGTGAGTTGTTGCACCAAAATCTATCCACCATGTGTGTTTAGGTACCGAAGTTAAATTAACCTCAGAACAAATCAAATTAAGAAGTATACCTTTCTTAGCACTCCATGCGTGATAATTACTACAATGCTTCTTTTCATGCCCTTCTTTTCAGTGATACCTTAGCGTAGTAATCAAACACTGATAATAAGAACATGTCAAACAATAAATCTTCCTTTGGGTTGATTCATTATTCACATGTAAAATCGAATAATTATCATGCATCATTACCACAGGTGCACACAGTCTTTTATATTTCAAAAAAATTAATTTCCACAAGAGAGGCCACTTTGGTGACATGTTGCTTTAATTAATTTATCCTAAAAATACATCAACTTTCCAATATTCAAATTTTGAATTATTGAAAAACTATACCCAAAATTAAGCACATAGTGACTTGTAATTTTCCAAAACAGTACATGTATACACGCAATAACGCAAATCAATTTTCAGTGGCATACTTCTAAAAAGTGCATACATATACGTAATTGAAATAATTCAAGGGATGGATCTTATACTTATACCATTACACCAAATTTAATTTTAATTTTATATATATATATCACAAGATGAATTCAGTGTCCATCACAATAAAAAAAATATTGTGCGTCTGTGCTAATGTGGGTCCAGTCCCAAATGGCACATTGCCTTAATTCATGATGCATCACATTTCATGATATTTGTAAACCAATTTTAATAAAACCAATTCAATGCATGAATATGTGCCTTCTAGCAAAATATATGTGAAACCAAAAATAAGACAACGTATTCATATGTACAAAAATATGAGAAATCCAAAAGAAAAGCATCGCAGCCTTAATGCTTTAGGACAAATTCAATAAGCCTTTTACAAAATATAAAATTAAAGTAAAGCATATATATTTACGAAACTCAAAAGCCATTGATTTAAATGCGTGATTTTAAAATATGCATTATAAATCATATAAATTGGAACACAAAATAGGTATGACTGAATTTTATGAAAGAAATTAATTTCTTAATGATCAAACATGACCGCTTTGATACCATTTATGAGAACAAAAATTAAATTCCTATGGTGAAAACCATCACCTACAACCCAGAATCAATCATGTTAATCATTAGGAAAATATGCAAAAGCGTACCTGAAATCATGATGACCAATTACTCTTTAGAGTCGTGCGATGTGGTCTTCCAAGTTTACCCGCACTTTCTAGAGAGAACCTCTTAATTTTCCCTGTGCCCTATTCTGATGATGGGATGTCAGAAAAGAGAAAATGATGATGCGTGTGACTTGGGGACCATGACCTATTTATAGATGTAATGACCCACTGTCGCTACAGTATTACATACAACCTCATACTTTACTAAGATATTCAATAATAAGGATCAAATGATGTTATGAGATCATCCATATATAAAATAATTACTTACAATAAAATAATATGATATACAAACCATCATATACTATTCAAGTTATACAGTATCAAGGGAGAGGGATACAAAGCTGGTCAATTATACAACATATACAAAAATCTCAAAAAGATCACCCCAAACTAGGGCCTTCTAAAGTCTTCATTTAAAACCTCCCTCATCCACTCCATGAAGCTGGATTTGCGGACACTTCGCCTTCTGCTCCCACGCCAAACAATGTGATCATCACAGTCACAACATCAAATAACCACAATCAGCAACAACAGTAACCAAAACAATACAAAACAACAAGGCAAGGGTAAGCTTACGAAACAAAAACAAATATATAATATATAATCCATATCATCAAACCATCAACATATTGATTGGGAATCTCATTCATCGAAGAATGGGTTACAACACAACACACCATGCTTTCAACACTAACATGCTAATGCATTTCAGGTGATCAGTCAGGTCTTACCCTCTACCATGGCCTTCCAAGCACCATTCGGGAATTGCCAAAACTCTGATCTAAGGATAAGCTTAGTGGTTTGTCAGGATAAGTGAATGTGGATGGTGGCTTACCACGACACAAGGCCTACACTGTCTTGGCCCCTTGCGGAATTACCCATCCACTCATCCTGAAGGCCCATCTTTTCAACTCCACGTCTTATCTAGGCACTAGGTTGGAGGCCCGTCTAAGCTGCAGCTCATGTCAACCATCCAACTTCCATGCCTACTCGCACACGGCTTGAGGCCCCCACACAACCTCAGCCAATAACATATGCATGAAATGCATAAGTCACAACAACAACAACTCAAACACAAACATTCATTGATATCGGTATATATATATATATATATAACACCACGTGGCCTACTCAACACCACCTATGATCCAGCAATCACTACCAACCCCATGCAGGCCTAATTTAGCCCCTTGCATGGTCAACAGGTAAGGCTCCATCTAGGCAACACATACCTTATGAGACATCTCACACGTCTTGGGTAAGGTTCTATCTAAGCAACCAACACCCTCTATAAGATATCTCACCATCATAACACTCTGCAACTAGCAGAGGTTCTACCTGAACAACATTCCACTCAACTACCATTTTCTTACAAATTCTCACACAATTCAACATAATAACATGTTCGCTCAGCGACCCACATGCTTGCTCAGCGAGTACCTTTCATACAAAAAGCACACTTTCCCTTTTGAAGGTTATCGCTTAGCGAGTATAAGTCCTGCTTAGCGAACTCAACTCCAAATATGACCCCTTCTCTGTACCCAGGGTTCTCGTTCAGCGACAACAAGGGTCGCTCAGGGAATCCCTGCTTTCCTTTCACCCTTCGCTCAACGAACATGAATGTCGCTCAGCGAGTAACCACTTCCAGAAAGCGGCCAAGTTGCAAGTATAATTCTCGCCCAACGAACATTGTTTTCGCTTAGCGAGATACTTACAACAGAGAGCCATAAATCCCAAGGCTCCAATTTGCTCAGCGAGGATGCAACATCCGGGTGCTGACGAAGGAGAAGAGTGATCGCTGGTGCAAAAGAGATAAGGCATGAACAAGAAGCAACTCCTGGCAGGCTTCCAACGGGAGGGACATATGAATAAATCAAATACACACCAAACTGAGAAGGATCCAAAGGCTGTGCAGGTATGGGACTATATAGTTAAGGATAGCTTAAAGAAATTAATAAGTGCTACCTATACCAATAAGATGCATTTACTTTTCGGTAGCCTATTACTTAAGAACTCCACAATTAACGTGCTTGACTTAGAGCAATTTAGGGATGGGTGACCTCCTGGGAAGTTTTCCAAGAACTGTGTGAGTGAGGACAAAGCACGTTGAAAAGTACCTTTAGATCACTCGGTAACACTCATCCTTCGCCTAACAAGAATTCTACCCGCTCAGCGAACCACTTTTTGGAAAATTTCCAAAATTCTTATGCTCACTCGCTCAGCGAATCTCCTACTTTCTTCATTCATTCCTTTTACCTCAAGAACACTCGCTCAACGACAAGGATGGTCGCTCAGCAAACCTTCAACCTGATAACTTCAACTCAGTCCTAGAGCATTTTTGCTCAGCGAGTCCTTGAGTCACTTAGCGATTCTCTTCGAAACAAAACCTAAAATCCAACCTTTTCGCTCATCTATACTCTTATCTAGTTCTATCTTGGTCCAACAGATTCACACAACGTCCAAGATCAATATATTCAGCAAAAGTTTGCAAACAAAACAATATACACTAACCAATCATCCAAACTCAAGCAAAAACCCATTTTCACATACCATTCCATAGAATTCCAAACCAATCAGTTTTCAATACGATTAAATTTAATAATCACGCTCAAACAATATCAATCAACAAGATTACAACTCAAGTAAGCTTCTTTTACTTCTAAAAGTTCTCGAATTTGAATTTAGGTTCCTAGAAAATTGGGTGTCTTAAGCCAAAACCTTCCAAGAATCGATCCTTTTCTCACCACAAACACTGAACTAGGCCCAGAATCCTTTGACTACCCTTAGTAACTAAAAAGATTCTAGAGAGAGATAGAGAAAGATGAAGTGAAGAGAGAGAATGAGAATGGGAGCAATGAGAGGAAAGCCCCCTTCCCCTTCTCTTATATACTTGACCCTCCAAAGCGCCCACACAAACTTTGGGCTATTTGAGGATAATGACTCATCAAACCACTCTCCATATCTCATAGCTGGTCTAACTTAACTGTTTTCCTTAAAAGTCCCAAAATCACTCCAACAACACACCCAAATTGGGTCAAGCACATATCTCAAGTTTTTTAAATTCAAATCAGAATTTCAAACAAACCACTCACAACCATCATCACATACAACAAATCATATATAACAACAATTCATTTATTTCTTTTAATTACCTAGATCACATATCTGATTTCCACTTTTAATTATCAAAATACTAAATCATACATTAGAAAAAAAAACACAAATGTTACAATAGACAACCCTAGAGTTATATTTTGGTGTTTCTATTTTAACTCATCACAAAAATAGAATTACCTTTTAGTCTTTACACACTAAAGGCCATAACCTATTAGACACGTTAAAGCCTAAATTACCCAAACTCTATCAGATCACTTTTAATTAGACTTAACCTTAAGTGGCAGTTCACAATACATAATTGTTCACATATAAGGCCAATAATGATCCAACAATACAGCTTCACGGCATGCGCAACATTTTAACAAGTGATTTGTGCACAACCGACAATTTTCGCAATCAAAGTTTTCAGGTAAGTTGACCAAACAAAGATTATAGATTTTTAATTTTTTTTAACAAAGATTGCATGAAGTCAATTAATAAGTGTCTTCTCGTCCAATATATAATAGTCCAATGATTTTGTACATCCTGTTTTGGAACATGTTATCACTCAACCTTCGGCTGCTGCTCACCGATTTCGCTAATTGACTTTGATGGGGCATGTGCTTGGGGCACAAAAATTAAAAAAGTAATATTATTTATACATCAAAATCTTACAATGAATTCTAAATAGTGGGGAGAGATAGGAATAGAAGAAAGAAAAGTGTGTGACAGGATAAATAATGTAATGGGAAAAAATAGAGTAAAAAGTGATTTTATAGGTGTTGTTATAAAATTGATTATATGAATAACAGCATGGCCTAAAATAAAATGAGAAATGATGCAAATGCTACATAATTGAATTTTTTGAAATGTGTAATTGTTTTAATGTTAATTTGTGTTTTTAAGACATTAGTTAAGAAAATAAAAATAAAAAACTTTTCTTTAAAAAAAGTGTTTATTAAAATTGAAAATAAAAGAAAATTGATACTTAACTATTTTATAAAATAGAAGTATATTTAATTATCAAGATCCTTGTGTCAAACGGTTTTACTGATTATTATCTAAAGATAAATAATTAAAGAATTAAATATAAAAAAATCTACTAAACAATATAACACTTAATGTTACTGATACAATTTTTTTCATAATTTTGATAAAAATTCTTTATTTTTTAACTACGTAATTATTTCCCTTGGAGCAAGGATTAAACCGTAAAATAAAAGTAATAAACAATAGCATATTATAAAGCAGTGGATACCCTACTGCATAAGCGCTAGCAAGAGCATTTCATAGCATTGTTCTTTTCAATTTTCATTTCACTAAGCTTTATTATACTGTAATTACTATTGGTATTGTGATTTGTGAACATGTTATCATGCTTTTGTTAGGCTAAGAGAATCTCAAATCGAATATGATGAACTGCACCATTAAACCCAAATCATATATTATAAAATCTGAACACCGTGACGTCGTTTTGACTCGTCATCTTATAGCTAGAGTTGCGCCTGGAACATATATTCACCATATACCTTTATTTGATTTACGTCAATCTTTGGAAGTGGGGCTCTGCCAGGGGAATTTTGATGTCAACAAATTGGGGACAATTAATGGCATAGGATAAAGGACACAATAGTGGAGGATCTTTCTTATGTTTCCGGATTGATGTATCATGTATCGTGTATTAATTGTCTTATTCGATAGTCAAAGGGATGAATTGGATTGAAGTGAAAAAAATAAGGATGATAAAATTCCTCATAACACTAACATGCATGTAGCCACTAGCCAGTGTACGTAGCCCCACAAGGGTCATAGCCATAGGTTTGGTGGATGGATTTGATTGGTAAGTACTGCATATAATAACAGCTTACACGTTTACACAAGTTGGTCGATCGATCGAGGTTATCAAAATTATTCATCTGCTTCGTGGGGTCTGATCATCTGACACCAATATTATTTTTAGCTCCTTATATATATTATTCATCCTTGAACCATATATAAGTTTGGAAGGCGAACAAACCAACAAAATAGAAAACGAGAACGTTACTTTTTCACTCCTAATTTGTGTTACAAATAGGACCAGAGAATTTCAAAGCATATTCCTGTTTCAGAACAAGTTTTAGGATTCTTGTGGGAAGCGAAAAGTAGTTGGCGTAAAATAGTTGTTCCTGCCTTCAAGTTATTAAGAGCGTGTGAAAGGGTATGGGTTAAAAGAACGAGAGACTGATACTTGCATGAACACAGTGCCTATAATTTAATATCTAATATAATCTATAAAAGGAGAAATTTTTTTGACTTTATCATTTAAATTTGGCTTAATTGGACATTTTGTCACCTATTTTTCATGATTTTGCGAATTTTGCCACTTAACTATTTTAATTGCACATTTTGCCATCCAACATTCAAAATTTCTCACATTTCGCCACCCAATTATTTTAGTCACCATTTTGCCACCAAATTTTTAAAATTTCACACATTTTGCCACCCCTATTAGTTGACCATTGATGTGACAATTTTGACCATTAACGTTACAGGTTGATTGCTTACGTGACAAGTTGACTGTCGATTGCCACCTTAGCAAGCAACTAAGAGAGTGGCAAAATGCTCAAAATTTTGAAAGTTGTGTACCAAAAGGTGCAATTAAAATAATTGAGTAGCAAAATGTGAGAAATTTTGAAAGTTGGGTGACAAAATATGCAATTAAATAGTTAAGTGGCAAAATTCGCAAAATCATGAAGGATGGATGGCAATATATACAATTAAGCCTTTAAATTTTAATTCTATGATTTGAATTTTGACTTTTTCATTTGATAATAGGTGATATACTTTTTAATCATATCATTAATGTTTCTCAAATTTTAAAGATTATTATCCATCATATTTATTATTTTCTATCTCTTAAATACTTTTAAAGTTTATCTATTTCTTTCCTTTCATCACATTACTCATTATATTTATTATTTTTTCTTTTTGATTCTCTTCCTATATATTTTTTTCTATTAAAATGTATATACACCAAAAAAAAGTGAAAAATAATTCTAAAATTATTTAGGGCTATCTTTTACATCAACCATCACATCATTATTGATAATTATATTTATTAATTTGTATAATAAATAGTCAATTCATATTTAAATGATTAAAAATACAATTTAAAATTTTAATAACATATTTATCTTACAATAAAATAAATATTGATCATGTAAAAAATATTAATATTTATTTTTTAATCTTCATTAAATATATCAATTTGATATATTAGTTTTATTCCAATCTTTTTAACAATATTTTTTGGAAAAAAAATCTAAAATTAAATAATACAATAACAATAAGACATATGCATTCAAGATAGTAAATTCATGTTTAAATGGTTAAAAAGATAATTTAAGAATTTAATAACCTAATTATGTTACATTAAATTAGTCACGTAAAAATTGTTAATATTTTTATTTTAATTTTGGTTGATTAATACTTAAATTAGATATACTAGTTTTCTTCCAATCATTTTAACAATACTTTTTGAAAAAAAAAATCATACATTGAATAATAAAATAATAAAAATATATGTACACATGATGAATGGTTTAAAAATATCATAACGTTCATCAAATATTTAATTTTTTATTACAATAAAATATTTATAACTTTTATTATCTTTCTTTTCATTCGTACAAATTTCAATGGAAAATATTTTGATAGTATTTATTTATTTAATTTTTTAATATTTAATTACCAATATGCTTTAAGTTTATAAGTCAAGATTTATAAATATATAAAAAATAATATGTTGAAGAGGAATCTTATATAACATATATATGATGAGATAAATTTTTAAATATTAAACATGTAATTAATATTGAATTATTTTGCTAGAGAGAAATTATATTTTTAATAAAACAATTAAAAAATATTAAATTTTAATTAACCTATATACTGATAAATATTATATTTATTTAACTATCATTTTTTAAAATTATTATTCATAAGATATTGATTAAACTTTTTGAAAACTACAAAATTATGAGTGAGTTTATTAAACAAGAAATGAGACCAATACAATTTTGTAATTTTCAATAAATTTCAGTTAATAATAAAGAACATGTTTAAAGAAATGTGATACAAAATGTTATTAGCATTTTTTTTTACTGAAATTAGAAATTCAAAATGGTAACGGGTGTATAATGCACTCTTCCCCTGTGATTGCAATATAGGAGAAGTTCTTTTGTTATTCTTGTGACAAATTAAGAATTAACAATTGTCCCCAAGTCACTAAATAGATATCTTGTAAAACTTAGGCCTTGAACGGTGTTTGATAAATTACCAAAAATTAGAAGTATAATTGTTGCCTTCTTTAAGATTGTAGTTACAATGAATTAATAATAAAGAACTTTCAACAATTAATTACTAGGTATCACAATGAAAATTTTAAACAATTTATTATTAATAACAATTTTTAATTCATTGCAAATAAAAATTACTATATATATTAATAATAAATAATTTATTAAAAAGAATATGTTATTAACATTTCTTTTAAGTGATATGTCACAAGACACTTTTTTTCTTAATTTATTATATTAGATAACAAAGCTGATAACTACTCGAAAATCCCGTTTTAATTTTAATGCAAAAGATGGCCTCTGGTTTTGTTCATTTTATATGAGCTCCCCCTGCCCACACAAATGTGCAGGCTTAAATAGAATAGGAATGAACCTTCGCTAAACATTAATGTCAACAACTTTAGCCCATCCAATCCTAGGCTTTCAAGTCCTAATTAAGAAAGAGGTTTCTCGCGCCTTATTTGTATGACCAGTGACCCCAAAAAAAAAGTGACCGAAGTCGCGGCCTTTGCCCATAATGTCGGCCCGTTCAATTGTTTCTACCAGAAAGCCCAGTCAAATACTGGTCGCAGAACCAGGAAATCTATATTACTGACATAGAAATTTCTCACCTTGTTTCTAATAATTCCCTTTCTTAAAGAGTTAAGCATTTTTCATTACATCTCAAAGTGAAGAATAAAAATTAAGGCAAATGATAAATATACCTTCCCAAAATGATGAATATACTCTTTTTCTTCTTCTTTTTTCCCTAATTTTTCTCAAAATATCCTTTTAAATTTTTCCGTAATTTCAAACCAAGCTTTTTGGATCACATATGATGCACCTCCTTCCTCTCCTCTACGGCTCTATCGACTCACCCTCCTTCTTGATCATAGGTTTACTTTTCGGAACGCACACAACGTATCTCCTTCTCCTTTACAAAAGAAGAATAGTAACGAAAAATAAATAAATACTTTCAAAAATTACTTTCTAGAATACACAATTGTCTATTCCGAAAAGTAATTTACAAAACTATGTTTCACAATTCTGAAAATAAGAATTAAGTGAAAAAAAAATGAATTAAATTATTAAGTAGAAGTGGTTGTTTCTCCCAAGGTTGGTTGATTAGTCATCCTGTCTTGAAGTGGGAGCAAAAGATCAAACTTTTTAAAATTTTCAATATTATTTGTATGAATTATCATACATATGTTAACATAAATAAGAGATTAATACAAAAAATGAATGGATGGTTAGAAACACTAAGATACACAAAGGATTAGTAACGTATATTTTTTTTAAATATCCAAAAGAACATTTTTCGGAATAAACAAATGTGTATTCTAGAAAATAATTTTTAGAATGTTGACGAAAACAATCGAAACGCATTGATTTGCAAAAACAATGTCTAATACAGACAATAAAGATGAAAGCATTACCTGAAATGCAATTACAAAAACACATCACCTAATACAAACGATAAAAATGAGTCACGTATCACGTATTCATTATCACAAATAATGGAAAAAAGTTTAAAAAAAAAAAAGAAAATAGAAGAAAAGGGTTGAATAACGATGGAGGTGCAAAAATAGAATTAAAAAATGATAAGATAGGTTACAAAATTCGAGTTTTAAGAATAATGAAAATGGAAATACAAAATTAGAATTTAAACAATAATGAAAATAAGATGTAAAAATAGGTTAATATTGTTTTTATATAAAGGGTTATTTTGGTAATAAAAAATCATTTTAAAAAGGAAAAGGAATATACTTATTAATGAGAGAAGTGTAATTATCGAAAGCCAAAATTAACCCGTAGATTTATCACCCATACTTCTTAGTGCATATGTGAGGCACCAAAAGTACATTGGTAGCAAAAGATACAAAAAAGTTTCTTCTCCAAATATACAAAAGAGTTACTAGCTTTTTTTTACTTGTTATATTTTTTAAGTGAATTTTATTCAATTTAAATTTGAAGATAGAAAACCGTCGTGCATAATATAATAATTTTTTTGTGTGTACAATGACGGGCAAAGATATTAGAATCTAAAACCTCGTGCAAATTACTCAAAGTTTCCACCATTAGGCCGATCATTCATAATATAATAATTAAAACTAAATGTTTTGTGATGCAAACCAGGTCAAAGACCAAAAAATAACACCAACGACTTACTCAAGAAAACTGAGTACCAGCAATCCAGCACAATCAAAATACAAATACAGGCAACATGTCGGGAAGCACATGCAGATCCAAGTCCAACGAGACTTTATGTCCATAGCCAGCCATAGCATCTGCAGATTGCAAGAAGTTGAAAGCCACATGAGAATCAACTTCAATAACTACGTGATGAATGTTCAAACCAAGGGCAAGGTTAATCCCATAAAGGAGCTCCCAAAGTTCAGGATTGGTCACTGAGCAAGCACCCAAGTTACTAGAATGAGAGGAAACAAAACCACATATGTCATCTTTTATAACATTTCTTTATACCTGTAAAGAAAAGTTCAACTTTGAGGCCTGGGGGAATTAACCAACAAAAGCTTAAACAATGCCAAAAGGAATGAAGAGCAAGCGCAGCTCAGTGCAAATTTGCTACTATCAGTAACCTTACAAATGTTACCTGGTTTTTTTTTTTTTTTGGAAGAACATATATATTCTAATCTGAATCCGATGACAACTGAGGAGGACTCAATGCCGCTACCATTTTAGTCAACATCTCTTCCATTTCCACTAATTCTTCCATGCCAAAGCCCCAACTCCTAAGTAACTCTGCACCAGCTGCTCCTCGTTGAATTCCAAACCTGTGAAGATTTTGCAATTTACTCTCCAAAAGTGGTAACACAACACTGCTGGAACGTAATCTGGCAGCCATGGGAATGGAATGGATGTCAAGGGATCCTTTTGATGAAGAATTAGTAATTTGATCCCCCATCAATTCACCGTGTTGGCCAACATGGTTCCCAAAGATTGATGGAAAAGGCAAAGGAATAGGCAGGGGACAAAGAGCAACAGATAGATGGAAGAACATTGGCCTTTTATCAGCACATCGAAAAGCAGCATCAACTGTATCCTTTACCTCACCAACTGAAGCACGATGACCTATAGAATCAAAACAGTAAAGGGTTGAGACAAATAATCATGCGAAGGAGAGAACGTAGGAAGCAACAGAATATAAGGAAAACAAATTATTTCATCCCGCGCTAACCTAACTAATGTAACTAACTTACCAATGGTTGAGTACCCAAGTACCTAACCCATTTTTTTAAATTCAAACTACAGGTGGGCTTATCTGTCTAATTAAATAGAAGTGTTGCATATTGATGAATCTATGTTGATTTAACTTAAGAGAGTTTCATAATAAAGAAAATGAATACCAAAATACCTGAAACAACCTGAATCATTGTCAAGGATAGTGGATTCATAAAAGAGCAAACAACGAGGACCAAATATCCCTTGTTTCACTATTTTACAGCAGAAAAATATATAGTAATTTATCATTTAGGTCATTCAGAATTAAAAGATAGACGTAATCAATGATATTATTAAACATTTCGTGATAGAAATTTGGTAGTTGTCTTCATTTCAACCTCTATTAACATATTTGTGTTCTTTTTCAAATCTACAAAACATGTATATATTTTTATTTGGATTTTATCTTTTGGACAGAGACATGGCACTTTGCTGCCTCCAATGATTCACCAACTAATAGATGATAAATACCCTAAAATCTGTTGTTTTCACGGTAAGCCTTACCTGGAACGGTAAAGTTGAAATTTAGAGAAGATACTATACATTAAATTAAACCAATATGCTTAGTAGATATGGGCCAAAAACATTGAAGTGGAGAGTACTGTTTGATTAAGTTTAGAAGACTAAGACAAGCAAAACATAAAGGGCAACCAGTTGCTATAAAACTCCCACTATGGCAGGGTCCAGGGAAGGATCAGCCCAGTTATGGATCTATCATAGGCGGCCTTATCTTGCATTTGCAAGAAGCTGATTCCAAGAATCAAACCTGTGACCTCCTAGTTACACATGGCAGCAACTCTAACCATTGAGACAAGGCTCCCCTTCAAGAAAAGCAAAATATACAAGAAAAAAATTAATTGATAAATCAATACCTGATGCAAGAGCTCCATGGACTGTCATGTGTTCAATAGCCTGTATGTCTTCAACATCCTCTGCTATTTGTGGGGTCAACGTCTGCAAATTCTCTAACAGAGACAGTTCATTCTGTCCCCCTGAATTTAAAGAGTATGACCAATCAAATACATTTCTTATCAAGATTAATCCAAAAAATTATTCACATCACATGTACCAGTCAAAGCTGGCGCTGGCATGGCAACATCCAGAACTGACACCATATTCTGCCTTCCTTGCCCTGATAACATTTGTACGACTCCATGAATATCCACAGCACCAGAAACAGAACATGCATCTGTAGTAGGCCCAACTGGAACCATTCGAAAAGGTAGACTAATGGAGTGTAGTGCAGCAGCATAAACTGCACTTGAGTGGTAATGCTTCTCATCTTCAATGTGGAGGAATCTGGAAGCTTTACCTTTGAAATTAGATGAAAAAAACAAAAAAAACTTATAAAGATGTCAAAAGAAGGTTTAGTAAAATTGAATAAGAGTATTGAAATCTATAATTTGTGCATCTGCCAGCCAATACAAACACCATTAACATCAGTAAGGGAAATTGAATCAACATTAGAACAAAGTACAACACAATTCAACACCATCAATGATATCCAGCCATTTAAATTAGTTAAGTATCAGCATGTTAAACATCAATACTTGCTGCCAATTATCAAAGGAAGGGTATTGACTATTGGGTTGTCTAACATAATTATAGAGTTCACTAAAATGTGTGTTTTACCCACACATATGATGCTTTATTTATAATGAAATAATGCTACAATTAAGGATACAAATTAGTGAACGAAATTCCTAATTTCTAGCTATACAATCTTTCCATATTTCCCTACATACATAGAATAAAAGCATATCTTTAACAATAATAACTTGTATGTGGCAAAGATTGTTACTTTTACTTAAGGAGGGCAGACCAACAGGCACAATAAGTTTACAGTAGGATGATAGTCTTGAAAATGATATAGCATCATGAAGATCCTCTAAGATTGTACGCTTCCCGCTCTGAAGATTAGTGCGTGAACCAGAACCTTGGACAGCATACAGTAAGACAGGAATGTTTGTATATTCATCTACAATATTCTCTAAAAATTCAGCAGCCACAGCAGAAAAACCTCCAGAGTCATCAACTACAAATTGGAATCCCTGCCAAAATTGCCAAAATTTAAAGATTGTACAAGGCACATCAACAAAATTGAATTTTCTTTTAGAACCTAATGGACAAAGGCAATATGTTTGAAGTTATACGTATAAGACCATCAATCAGAAAATCTCACACCAAAGATTATAAACATGAACAAGAAAAAAGCTGGATATCCATTAACATTCGGATATTTAGTCATAAAGTAGCTTTGTGAATTGAGAAACTATTATGCAAGGTAAACATTTTAGAAAAACAAGACTGTACTTCTGTCATAAAGTTTATACTTAATGAACAAAATTACTCATTCCAAGGCATATGCAACGCATTCTCATATATAAAAAGAACCTTATAAAAATGAAAGCTAAGAATACAAATTCACCGTAAAGTGAAAACATAAAGAAAATTCATATGCCGCTGGATATTGCTTCCACTCATTGTCTCACTACAAGGGTTAAAGTTAAAGATACATGAGAAGTAACCACCAAACAAAACTACAAGATCGAAAAAGTGAAAAGCCATTACCTGAATATGGTCACACTCTTCAACGAAAAATCGAAGCCTGTCACTAATTTCTTCCCCTTGTGCAGCCCAAGCAAAGGAGTCCCTTCCAATTCCACAATTGTCAAATTCCTCAACATTTGCCCAAACTCCATTTAATTCATACAGACTCCGGGGATGATAATGTACTTTTGAGTAGTCTGTCCAAAACTGTACATCATTTTCTAGGCATTCAATTATATCCTTATCCTGATACTCACTCTGAGAACCATTATTCGAACCATGGATTTCATTAACTGTATTCAAGTTCTCCTCTTCTTCATAAAGTCTTTGTAGGAACAAATTTTTTTTATAAGGTTCAGAGGCTTGGGTGGAAACTCTACCAGTCCTGCACATTGGTCTATCGGCATTAAGTGCATTTGAACATAAATTTAAACCATGGGACCATGACAGATATTACTGATGAAATAGGTTTCAAGATCAATAAAAAGAGGCATGCAAAACAATTTCAAATTTTCATTACCCTAAAAGGCTTAAAGTTGACGCACAACACAAACAATTTAAGATACAAGTAAACCGAACATTAGAATGTTTGCAAGTTAGATACTTGCGGAAATTTATCATTTTAAATTTTTGTGCATACTTTTAAATATGAGTTTTCTTGTGTGCTTCTAAGTAGCAAAGAACTGCCCACTCCCTTACATTTTTCATGTATTTCATAAGTCAAAAGCCAAAACTGACCTTACATGATGTCTCCTTATTGCTAATATTTACAAAAGAAAAGCAATGAATCCACTGTCATTTCACTAAAAGAGCTAGTAACTCACAGCGGCGATTCACACAACAGAAATCAGCAATCCCAATACTATCCATGTCAGAGAACCTTCTTCAATTATCATTATAAAAGCATAGACTACAAGCTCTCACCAGGTGACAACATCTGGTGTTGTGGGAGCAACCTCTGTATACAATGTACCACGTGAACTCATAGATCCAAGGGATCCTGAAAAGGTTAAAAAATCCTAAGAATAGATTATGAGCAGGATAGGGACAAAGTATGCTGGCACCAAGAGAAATAAAAAAGGATAAGAAATTATACAATTAATCTTAGGCTAAAATAAGTTTACATTGAGACATTCTAACATCATGAGATTAAAAGAAGACAAAACTAACACAGAACAAAATGGAAGCAGCAAGGATATTGAAACAAAAATTGAAGTTCAAGAAGGAAACACCGCATAGGCAAGATATTGTGTTTTCTTCAGCTCTTTAAGGGCAGAAAGGAAATGTTGCATAAAAAGTTTAAATATGTGGGAATCACATCAAAATTGAACATCTAGAATTGACCTCAATGAAAAAATCAACAATCTCAAATATGTACTATCTACTACCAACATATGTATACCTTGGTTATTGTATATTCTTTATTCATGAATAACTTTTCAAGCTATATTACCAACCAACGTTGCATGGATACGGGGTATGGTACCAGTACCGGATATAGGTATGGAATACGTGATTTTTCAAAAATTTAGGATATGGGTACGTTAATATAAATTTTTAAATTTTTTTCATATGTGTGTGTGTGTGTGTGTGTGTAAAATTTCATATAAACATGACTAAATTGTATAAATGATTAAAAAAAACACAGGTATAATTTATAACATAAAAGGATCTTAAATTCTTCAATGTGCAAAAACATATCTCATAATAAAAACCTATAATATGTAGATGTTCAACAAGCAACACTGTAACACCTAAGGATGATTATGATATCACATTTTTTTATTGGGAGGTCAAGAATAGAGAGCCTTATAGTTATACACAATTGGTCACTCATCTTTGCTGAATATGAATAGAGACACACAATAGCAATGTGAATGTGAGCAACTAGGATCAAAAGAAAAATCTAATTTTTTTATTTTTTTCATTAAAGGATAATGTTTTTATTTATTGGATTCAGGGTACGAGCCCGATACATACCCAATTAGTACTCATATGTATCCAAATTAAGTCCCAACTTTCTTTTTGTTTGGAAATTTTTTTTGGTATATACCCGTACATATCTACTAGTACCCAACAAGTACCATGTTAAGGTATGGGGTACATACACGGTACATGTAGGGCATGACTTTAGGAGTACCCATACTTTAGATCCAATCATGTGGTCATAAAGTGTAGTAAATTATCGTTCACACTAGAAAATAAGTTGTCTTCTGCTTTTAGCACTGTATTATGCTTCCTAATTTTTATGATGAATCTCTTGCTCTTGCCCAGATTCATGAGCAAAGCATGCTGTAACCTTTAACCATGTTACAGTGTGAGTCATCTTGTTTTATATTGTGTACAATTTTCCTATCAACTTAACATGCTTTCCTGATATCCATGTCCAAAAATAAAGGTAGGTTCATTGGTAGTATCACAAAATTTAAACAATTACTAATGAACCTTACAGTTTATGCCAACTACATTGGTCCTATTACATATTGGTATTTTTTTTTTAATCAGTATTCTTTTTTCAGAATTCAATTGAATATAAGACTAACCATGAATCCTTCACTGCCACATAGCAGCATCAACTGAATGAACAGTGATGCCAATAAATAGATCCTATAAAAAGGGCAAGAAGAAACAACACTGATATTTTCTTCAATAATTTAGAAACTTATAAATTAAATACCTCTCAAGTTTATTGAAACTAGGCGAGGAGTATATGTAAGGATGCCCTGCATACATTTAAGCAAAAATGGTGTAAGCATAAGAATAACATCTAATCCTTCTAATGTACAGATTTCGATCATCTGTCCTCATTTCCCTTGCCACCACTAAAAATATGCCAACTAGTCAATAAGAGTATCAGCTAATAGTAACACAACCAAATTAACCCATGCCATACTTTAATGTTAGTTTGAACTGGTGCAACAGGTAATATGGAAATGGCGCATGGAATGGAGACACTAGATAGCAACATACCAACCAGAAAAGTCCAAAATACAACATCTCATTCTATCTTCTACAACATGCTTGTAGTTCTAGTCACATACAAGATATTTAATTTTAAAAACAAATTACATGCTAGTTCAACTATAGAAAATTGCACCTGCTGTGTCTCACCAGTACGATAAAGCACATCCATGTTAAGATCCTGATTCTTGAAGACTGAATCAGTAGAGGGGTCTCCAGCCAACCCAAGCAACTCATCCTAACAAATTGAACACAAATGAAATATTACATGATTAAACAATGAACACACTCAATCAACAGTACTTTCAGTTATAGACAATCAACTTCAACTGAAAGGGCAAAAAAAAAAAAAAGCAAAGAAGGTTTATCTCCATTCGAAATAAATAAACAAAGTAAAATGCGTAGAAGTAAATCAATTGTGATATTTAATTAAAAAGAACAAATATAGGCATCGGAACCTGAAAGTTCCAGAAGTGAGCACCGACGAAGTTGGCGAAATCACCAACTTGAATAGTCACAATTTCTTTCATTTAAGGTTTCTGTCAATCACAGAATCGCATGAGTTAATTGCTTCAAACTCAAAGCAGTTTATTACGAAATTTAGCAAAGTGAGAAACTTACCTTAGGTTAAGCTGAGCGGTTGGTTTTTGGCGGCAAAGGGTAATTTCTGGTGCTTGGGTGATGCAAAATATTTACAGTATTTAATTTAAGCTATTGAAATACGAAAACGGTGGTCACTCTTCTCCGCGGGCGGCGGAAGAATTCGACTTTTACATTCAGGCCCGGGTCGGATCTGCGAGACAGGTCATTTTTGGATCGGGTTGTAATCCGTAACCGTTTCAGCTACAGGGTACATAAAGCCCATTAGCCCAACTCATCAGTCAACACACTCAACAGGGCGCAAAAGCCCATTTCATATGGACAAATAATATCGTTCATATATCCACCAAATAAAGAAAGAATGGACAATTGTTCTTAATATATATGAGTGAAAAACAAAATAATTTAATAAATGGATTAAACCATATAATTTTAAAATAATAGATTAAAACACTATAATCAACCCTAATCACATCAATTAAATGAGTATTTTTTTTTGGTCGCATTTTTGTCATTTTTACATAATTGTGAATTTCTAATTGATCTCCCGTGTTAATTTTCTGAACTAGGGCCACCTTTCATATACACGTTAGTTTGTTTCTTCAGCACAATCGTACAAAATATGAAAAAACAATATTTTTTTATAACTTCAACTACTTAGAATTATAACACGGAATTATTTTTGCCAATATTTTATTGTAATTTATAGGAAACGAGTGAATAATCTGCGGACAGGAGTTTGATAGCTCTTTGATAAGCATGTCACTTCATACAAGTAATATAAAATAAGTTAAATATATTTTTTCCGAGTATTAAATTCTTTTAAATATTATTTTATCGTCCAGATAATAATTAGACGGATTGGCTTTGAACTAAAGAAAATTCTAAAAAAATGAAAATGAAATTAAACAACGTATTTAACAAGTATTACAGGGAATAAGACGTCACGAAATTCAATTTCACTTACCCATTTTTTGATTGTCATAAATTTGAACTTAAATCGAATTTATTAAACTTTCAACGAAGGTTTAATTACTTGAGCTCACTATTATTCAATTGCTTGATCATATGTTATTCTACTGCTCATAACTTATCGTTTACTTATTTAAATTATTAATAATAAAAGGAAGATTCAAGGGTGAAATTGCCTAATAACCACATGAAAGACATAATGTTTGGGGAAGTTTTCTTTCAAGAAAAACAATCTCTTGTTTTTCAGAAATTTTATGAGGGAACGGAAAAAATGAATAATTATTTTCTCAAAACAAATTAAACTAAACATAAACATTCCATATCCAAGTCTATATTAATCAATACTATGAAATCCAATAGCACATCATGCTCTAATTTCAATTGAGAGAATGATCAATCGATTAATCTATGAGTGGCTAAATCATAAAGCATTGACATATAGATAGAGAGAGAGAAAGAAATATAGATATAGATTGAGTATAATTCGTCTTTTTCTCTTATATAAGAGAAACTTAGTTATACTTACAATTAATATATTTGGTTTCGCCTTATTTTTAAGAAAATTGATTCATTTTTTCATGTTAATAATGAAACAACTTCATAAAATTTTAACTTTTATGCACATTACATGGTTTCAACATGAAAACAAACATATATTTAATGAAAAATGATAACAAAAGCAAAATCAAGCATGGGAGAGAAAAATTGTATGCATTAGTCTTGAAAGAGGAAAAAAATTGCTTAATCTTTCAATTGATCCTTTTTGACAAATCTATCCAAACAAGTTCAATCAATAGATATGGGAATGAAGATAAGGGAGTTATTCTTCTCACTAAAGACGGAGGGAAGGGGTGACCCATTAAAATCATAGTCATCCACACGATTTTGAATTTTTGTACTTGATACAATTTTGTATTTCTTTTGCTCATAAAAAATAGTTATATATTAAATTTCTTACATATATTATGTGTATAGAAATTTAAATTTTCATTATTAAGTCATATTTTTTTGGTCTTGACCTCTCTCTTAAATCAAAATTCTAATTCTTTGGCTGATTTCTAATGCATTTGGTTTAAAGGAGAGAAGAGAAAAAAGAAAAAAGGATTTTAATAGTTAAAACAAGAATAAGGAAGAGACTCCCCTTTTTGGTTTACAAGAGGAAGAAAATAAAAATATAGATAATATATATTACACATTATAAATATTAATGAAAATAATGATGAGAAAGATGTCACGACAATTGAGTTAACGGAAACAAAAAAATCTTAAATCATTTTGCTTTTCCTTTAAATCTCTCAGAGGAAAGGTAAAAATAAAAAGGAAAAAATCTTGACTTCTTTGTTTCTCTTTTTTCTTTCTTAATTTTTTTAATCAAACAGCATACTTGAAATACTCCCTCCTTTCATCCATATCCTCCCAACCAAACGCAAAGAGAAAATGGTGTGAAAATCCAAAAGTCTTTGGTTAAATAATTGTCAGAACACTTAGCGGTAACTCTAACCGTTTGGTACTAGGCTCACAAAAAACATGGTAAATGGTTTCAACTCCTAACACAAATTTCTAGGACCTAGCACAAAGTATGAAAGAAAATAAAAGGAAAGGAAAAAAGAAAACAGAAAGTGAGATTACTTTTTAAATTATTTGGTATAAAAGAAAATTGAAAAAAATAAACATAAAAATTTTCCTTTCTCTTATTTAATTGTATAAAAAATAATAGGAAATAAACAAATATATGTATAAAATAATATAAATAACTAAATATGAAATGAGAAGTGATATAAATTAAGAATAAATTTGTCTTCGTATAAAAATAACTTTCTTTCCTCTTTTTCTGTCCAATTTAAAATGGAAGGTATCTCTCAATGAAACCTACATACTACATAGTAGTATTATTCCTTCTTTGTTGGACAATTCGAATGGAGAAAAAAAAATAGATTTTCATTATTTTCCATTCATCCACCATCATTCCTTCCATCTTCCGCCAAAACAAATAGACCCTTAACCTTGAACCTTTCTTATATGTTTATCTAAATTTAAATAAATAAATTTAACTCGTTAATGCAAACAAATATAGATATTTCACGGTGGTAACTAACTGTGATTATTCTTGCTTTCTTAGTCCTTTATTTCTAGAGGTATAACAAGAACATTAAAATGTGTAAATTATTATTCTAACTAGTTCTTGAAATTAAATTGTAACATTAGTTATTTTAGTCTCTAATTTTATATTTTTTTTCATTTTAATCTCTAATTTTACAAAAAAAAAATTACTCCAATTTTTAAAAATTAAGTAAAAAGAATTTAAATTATTTTATTTTTTAAAATCATATATTAGAGCAGAGTTTTTATAAAATAAAAAATTAAAACAACTGAGACTTATAATCTCAAGAATTTGTTTAGGGAAACAAAGTACAACACTATTCTAAAAAGAAAAACATCCATCTTATCGTTTCTATGGACAAAATAAGTGATAAGGAAAATCCAATTGTTTATGTAGATTAATCATTTATTAAGATGTCTCTTCGAGGAAACAAATTAATTAAATGTTTATTTAATAAATATTTATTGTAAGTTATTTATATAATCAAAAAAGAAATACAATTAAACTAGTTTATAAAACTTATAAGTTTTTTTCATAAGTTATTTTCAAGATTTTACTAAAATAAGCTAAAAATAGCTTATGATGTGCTTGTTTAAAATTATTTCTTAAAAAAAATCACCTTCTTATGAAAAAAAAATGCTTATAAAAATTTGTAAAGCCTTTGGGTAAACAGTTTTTAAGAATCAAAATCAAGCAAAAAAAAGTTTTATGTTTTTTTTTTTGGTAGAGGCTATCTATATCTGTTTCTCTAAATAATAAAATGCGGTGAAAGAGGGGAAAATAGTTGAAAACACAAAATACTTATATAGGTTGTCATATCCAAACAAATTAAAAAGCACTTATATATATATATATATATATATATATATATATATATATATATATATATATATATATAAACAACTTATACACACACCATAATTAAATAATTAAATCATAAAATATTGTTTTTATGAGTTTGATTGCCAGTCTAATTTTAATAAATAAATAAAAACAAAACTTTCCGCAGTGTACAAAATAAACTTTGTAGCTAAATACATACTTTTTTTCCACCTCACATAGATAAAAGTAGATAAATGGGAATTAATTCTAATTCCCACATGATGGAAAAAAGTAAATTGTCTCGAGAAGAAAATGTTCCTATTTGACCACTATACATTGCTAACATCAGGAAATAAAATAATCAGGATTCTTGAGTAACAAAGGCTTAAATATATTTTTAATCCTTGTAAAATAAGTGGGTTTTGATTTTAATCCTTATAAAAAAAATTCTTTAGTTTTTGTCCCTAAAAATCTTGAAATCATTAATTTTGGTCCCTACTATTATGTGACACTCATTAACTGCTTATTCATTTAACAAAAGGTCAAACAACCATCTCAAGTAACATTCACTAGTATCTTTGGTACCATGTCAGCATGTGATACCTCTAAAAAAAATTTCTAAATTCCTAAAATGAATGTTATTTATCTACCTTTAAAATAAATGTTAAGAGACCTAAAATATTGATTTCAGATTTTTGAAAGATAAAAATCAAAGAAAAATATTTTATTGAGATCAAAACCAAAATTTACTCATTTTGTAAGGACCAAAATCAATGATTTCAAAATTTAGAGGGATGAAAAATAAAGAAAAATGTTTACAAGTGATAGAGGATGTAAATTAGTTAATTCTTGTATTGTTCAGGACATACCTTCTATGAAGATGATTGGCAAAGTTGAAGTCACAAATGGGCTATATACAATGATTATCCCACCTGAAGGCCAAGCACATCTCTTAGACAACATTCACTTTGTAAACACTCATTCAAATATGAATGTTCCCATAGACATATAGCGTTACCATTCAGTCCATCCATCTTTTTGGTGTTGTAGCACTATTCAAAAATTTCATTATAATCTTCCTTCCCTTTCTCATAATGCATGTGATACTTGCCATTTGGCCAAACAAAGAAAATTACCTTTTGATTCAAGCGTCTCTACTGTACAGTCTATTTTTGATTTAATTCATGTAGACATTTGGGGTCCATATGCAACCTTTTCAATTCAAGGACATCGTTATTTTTTAACAATTGTTGATGGTAAATCTCGCTACACTTGGGTCAAGCTTATGAAAGCCAAATCTGAGGCTAGAAAAAACCTCATATCTGTCACTTCTCTTGTTGAGAATCAATTTGGGGTAAAAATCAAAATCAATAGATCCAATAATGGCTCCGAGTTTAACATGCCCACTTTTTATTCATCTAAAGGAATTATACATCAATTGTTTTGTGTTGAGACACCCCAACAGAATGGGGTTGTCGAAAGGAAACACCAACATGTATTAAATATAGGAAGGTCTTTTATGTTTCAATATCACTTGCCTATTACGTTTTGGAGCTTTGCTATTTCACATGTTGTTCACCTCATAAACTTGTTACCATTTGCAAAATTGAATTCTCAATCCACATATTTCCTTTTTACAGACAACAACCAGACATAAATTCTCTTCGTGTCTTTGGCTCTCTCTGTTATGCCTCTACTCTCCAAGCTCACAGGACAAAGTTCCAACTACGAGCTCGAAAATGCACACATCTTGGTTTTATAAAAGGTATCAAAGGATCGCTTTTGTTTGATCTTCATACCAGGGAACTCTTCATGTCTAGACATGTTGTTCATTACAAGGATATCTTTTCATTCCTTCCCTCTACCCATAATACTGTACCAAATAATTTCCCAACTCTCTCTTTGCCTACACACACTAGACATATTGATCTCATCCCAACCAATGAATTTACTTCCCTTTCTAATGTCATTCCCACACCGATTCTCCCATCTCCTGGTATTACTCAACATGAACCCACAAGAACTTCTACAAGAGCTTGAAAACCACTGCCTATCTATAGGATTATCATTGTAAACATAGTTCAATCTTATCATAATAATGCCAAATCATCTTCAGGTATCTTTTATCCTTTATCAGATTTTGTTTCTTATAATAATCTATCTCCAAATTACAAATCTTTTATTCTATCTTTGTCCACTATACTGGAACCAAAGTGTTGTAATCAAGCAATTCAATATGAATGCTAAAGAGTGGCAATGGATCAAGAAATTGTAGCTTTAGAACAAAAAATAGATTATTTGAAACCTTCTCCCTTGTTGTTAAACTAACTACTATGCACCTTGTTCTTACTTTAGTTGCTGTCAACGGTTAGCATTTACATTAACTAGATGTAAATAATGCTTTCCTTCATGGGGATCTCAATGAAGAGGTGTATATGAAGGTTCCACAGGGATTTCACTCTCATTTTCCTAACCAAGTTTGCAAACTAACCAAATCCCTATATGGCCTCAAGCAAGCAAGTCGTCAATGAAATTACAAACTCACTTTCAGCCCTGCTCTCCATGGGATATCAACATTCTAAGTTAGACTATTCCCTCTTTATCAAATCCAATTCATCAACCATCACTATTCTTTTGGTTTATGTTGATGATTTGGTTCTTGTTAGGAATGATATACGTGAAATTCATTCTGTAAAGCACATCCTTAATGACAAGTTCCACATAAAGGATCTTGGTCCCCTTAAGTTTTTTCTTGGACTTAAGGTGGCAAGGTCCACATCTAGCATTATGCTCACACAATGCAATTTATGCCCTTGAGCTCTTAGATGGTGTTGGATTGTTAGCTTATAAACCAGTCTCCACTCCCATGGTTGCTAGCTCAAAATTCATTACAGATGATGGTGTCCTATTTTCAAATCCTACTACTTTTAGAAGGTTAATTGGCAGGTTAAATGACCTCACGAATACAAGACCTAATCTTAGCTACACTGTTCACAGATTAAGTCAATTTGTTTCTACTCCCATGCAATCTCACTATGATGTTGCTCTTAGAATTCTTCGTTATGTCAAAGGTTCTCCGGGCCATGGATTATTCTTTCCAACAAATTCAGATGTCAAATTAAAGGCATTCAGTGATTCTGACTAGGCATTTGGTCCGACAACCACAAATCTGTTACTAGGTTCTACATTTTTCTTGGTTCTTCTCTGATTAGTTAGAAGTCCAAGAAACAATCTATTGTCTCTCAATCCTCCTCAAAAGCTGAATATAGGGCGTTGGATGCTACTTCCTGCAAAATCCAATGGCTTATATACTTGTTACAAGACTTACAACAACATACATCACTTCCAATTTCTCTTTACTGAGACAACAATTCTGCAATCCAAATTGCTCAAAACCTAACCTTCCATGAAAGGACTAAACACATTGAACTTGATTGTC
Organism: Spatholobus suberectus; assembly: GCA_004329165.1. NCBI lineage: Eukaryota > Viridiplantae > Streptophyta > Magnoliopsida > Fabales > Fabaceae > Spatholobus > Spatholobus suberectus. Next base: position 83,055,270 of record CM014730.1, on the reverse strand, counting down.
ATATCATTTGTGACAAGGTTCAACAAGGAGTCATTCATCTATTCCCTATTGCTTCTGCTGCACAACTAGCGGATGTCTTCACAAAACCTCTTCATCCATCTACATTCAATTCCATCATTTCCAAGCTAAACATGATGAACATTCATCGTTCAGCTTGCGAGGGGTTGATAGAGGATGTCAAGTCTGTTAGTCTAACTAAAAATTAGTTAATTTGTATTTTATGTAGTTCTATATATAAACCCTTTTATTCTAATGAAATTTGAGAGTTTTGTTTTCACAATTTACTAATAATAGGAACCAAAAATAAAACTCGCTCATTTTATAGGGACTAAAAACATATTTAAATTAATTTTAAAATTATATATGTATTTATCGTTATCTAAATTTTTGAATTAACGAGTAATAAAACACGTTTTTAAATTACCATGTTAGAAGGTATTCTGAAAATAGTATTTATTCCCTCTTTTTGGCCTTTGGTATGTTTTATTCGATTATGTACAGTGAAAATTAAAGGCGCTGGTTAATTCTATAATGAACCCTTTTTTTTTTTTTCGGTAGATGAATCAAAATGATTATGCGTTTATACAAATTAGTTCTCTATTCTCATATAATGAAGGTATCATTTTCTTTAAGTTATTTACGAGGATAGATGCTCATGAAAGAATAACAGCAATTATTCTTACACAAAAACGAATCTTCTTGTTGAGCCTATCAATCTCAAGGAAATTGTTGATACCTGATAGTACGATAAGAAGAAAAAAGAAGAAAACGAAGGAAAAATAGAAATTGATGGTGAAGATTAAAAGTACGCAAGTTTGTGAGAGACAATTTTACGCGTGAATAAGATTGCTGAAAGAATACCGCTAAGTTGGATGTATAAAAAAGCTATTATTGAATACTGACAACTGATACGCCGCCGGAAAAATCGTGATACTTTATGTCAACCTTAATAAGATCCAGCCAAAATGCTGTAAGATTGAGGAATAGTTTCCATCAATATTCTCATGCGATCATGACAGAGATTGATTTAACACTTTATGGTTAATGATGCAAAAGCTAGCAGATAAGCTTGTGCTTGGGTTCAAGATATCCTGAAATAAACCTTCAAATTGTGTTCAATATTCTCTTTTGCTTGCGCTCGTGTTCAAGACTTCTTAAAATAACACTATTTTTGTTACACACTCAACAATTTCCATGAGACAAAAACTCACGTTGATATACTTTCAGGAATAATGGGCAAATTTGATGCAGTTTTAATCAGACCATCCAAATGGATATTTTCAGGTGGATTCCTGTACTGTGTGGCATTTGCATAAAAATTCAACATCCAAAAGCCAAACCACAACATAAGAAATTGAAGCACATAGCATAAACGGGGATTAATCTATGAAAATTGCCCAGTAAAATTACGGCTACATACAGTACCCACTTTAAAAAAAAGAAACCTGAAAAATTTGCAAAACCTCAGTGGCTCTCTACCAAACAGTCTAAAATAATGGTAGCAGTGTAGCACAAACTTGATCCCTATAGTTCTATGTGTTAGATCTATTATTTTATGTTGTCAAATTCTGGGTCTCCATCATATATGTATTTTATTATCATTTATCTGCAAAATTTTAGAGGCTCTGATTATCAGCTTCAAGCTACTGGTGGATCCCTGCTTTCCAATTCCGGCAATCTGATTGCTCATCTTCTGCATCCACACTGTTCCGTCCAGGGCTTGAGAGGCCCTTAACAGACCCTCTAAGGAGGAGAGGTGTAAGAGGACCTTGTGGAGAACCAGACTGTGACATGTTTCCCTTTGATTTATCCCCACTGTGATCTTGGGCCATCTATGAGCCGTCATTAGCCTGACCAACTGAAGAAACTGGGAACCTCCTAACATGAAGCCTGTACTTCTGCACAAACCACAAATCCACATAAGTTGTTGACAACAAAAAATGTCAAGCGGCAGAAAATAATTAATAGTGATAATTAATAATCATGGGTGGTCTCTTTGGATCAATCCAGGATATCCCGTCCAAAAGGAAAAGACTAATTTCTTAATATAATGAGATTCATTCAAGGAACCAAAAGCCAAAGACTGATTTCTTAAGGTGGTCTTTTTGGCTGAATCCAAGATATCCCGACCAGAAGTCAAAGACTAATTTCTTAAGATACTAAAATTCATTTAAAGAACCAGAAGTCAGAAGCCAAAGACTAATTTCTTAAGTATTGAGATCCATATAAAAGACCGATTTCTCTCATCATGTGTTGTTTAATTATGGGTGGTCTAATCTGATCAAATACCAAAAGAAAATGAAAAACACTCACTTGCAAATGGCTTTTCACTTCATCATTTGTGAGGCCCTCCACCTGCATCAGTTCTCTAATCTGTTTAGGAGTAGCCACTGCAAAACAAAATAAACCAGTTAGGTACACATTGATCTCGCACAGGACAAGACCCACAGTTACAATTTCAGATGTGACTATATGAGGAGCAAGAAATCCTCTTAATTAAGGACCACAGTTTCAATTTTAGGTACCTTGTGCTCCACCGAGTTGTTGAAGCGCGTCCACAAAACGCCGGTGAAGCTCCGGCGACCAGCACCGCCTTTGTTTTCTCGTGTTCTGCTGCATATGTTGCGGCGGTTGTGGCTGACTCTGTACCTCAACACGGAGCAAAGACGAGCCAGAACTACAATCTCCACAAACACTCTTGGAATTGCTATGACTCAGTTCAGACGCAGGAGTCATCAAAGCAAAACTCGGAACTCGTGAACCCTCCTTCTTCGGCACACACGAATTTCCATTAATTGGGTTCTCGGGCACAGACGTATCATCCTCTTCAGTCCTCTGCCATTGCAAAAAAGGAAAAACACACTTTTTTTTCTCTCAATTCCATAAAATAAATAAAACAAAATCCAGAATGGTAAGTTAATTTAGAATTACCGATTTGGTTTTTTCAGTGCTCCAAAGCTGAGCTGAGCTCATCCAATTCTTCTTATTCTCACAGCTTTCGTTTTCATTTCCTCCGGAATTGATTTTCAGCGGCACAAACTCTTCACTCAAAGGCGAATCTTGCGTTCCCGAGCACTTAATCTTTTCCTCCTTCAATCTCGCTATAGCTGCATGCCCAGCAAAATCGTTATTCTAAAAGAAACGCACAACAATGATAAGATAAGTAGACAACAATCGAAGGCACGCACCATCGTTTAGGAGGAGCATGCAAAGAGGAAGCTCGCGTTTGAAGGCATCCACCTTCCTCAATTCGTCTTCCAGTCTTTGCACGTAGCCCTCGAGCGTGGCCACTTTCTCGCGCTTATCTCTGTTTCCAGAAACGTCGCCGAAAAACAGGGAAATGGTTTTGGGGACAAAGCCCAAACTCAAATCCAAGCTCAGCTCCATAGTGTTGTTAATGTTTTGGTGTGGGTGTTTTTCTCTCACCGCCACTAAGTCACACACTACCATACCCTGAATTGAGGTGGTAACGAACGCATAAAGAGGAAGAAGATAGAGATTCATTTATATATAATGAAAGGGAAATTCAGATTCAGGACAAAAAGATTCGGTGCCCGCATTCGGGTCGTCGCGTCTTTGTCCCACTCGGTAACTCCGTCCATGTCTTACTGCTCCTCCCCAAAATTAATTACCTACTTTTTATTTTCGTAAAAGAATAATTTATGTTGTTAAAAAGAGAGCTCAGGAATTACCGAGAAAGGAAGAGTAAAGCAAAAAAATAAAAATAAAAGAGTTGAGTAAAATTGAATTTTGATGAAAAAAAAAAAACAAAAGGAGAATCTGAGGTGACTAACTAGGTGAGGAAAGTGGATATGGGGGGAAAAATTGACATTGTGTTGTGTCCATATGGGAATCTTTGGATTCGGTACTTAACGCGGCGAAAGTGTAATTTATTAATTTTGTTGTGTGAAAGTGAAATTGTATTTTGGGTTGGTCTGCTTTTTACGAAGATTCTTGGTTTGGTTGGCTACACAGTTGTGATTGTGCTGTGAAAAGCGAGGTATGGTTGACCTGACATATATCTGTTGCCTTGCATTGATGAAAAGTAGGGGTAGTCCGGTCATTCCGAGTCCAGCACCACATCCATGACCCTCACTCTCCTCTCGTGTTTGGTATGACTATTATATTTTTGAATTTTCTTTCATAAATTATCACATTGGCCAAATTTTTGTGATATTTTCATGCCCACGCCAATAAAACTCTTGTCAGATGTACTATTTTTAGATAAGAAAGGTCAAGAAATAGTGTGAAAGCCACAGAACGATACACCGGTAGATTTTACCGCACCCAATGTTTGACAATTTTTTCTACTTGCATTTAAAAGGTTGAATTTTGTACTAAAACTTGTAATGATAAATTAACGATGATTTTAATATTTTTATGTTTTTTATTACTCTCTTCATTATTTTTTTACTTGTCAACTTTAAAAAAAAAATTATTTATTTGTTATTTTCAAAGTTCAAGATAAAATTAATCACTTCTTTGTGAATTATACATTTACTTTTACTTAATTTACACATTTACAACTAGTATGCATTTATTGTGAAGTAGAAATAAAAAAAAACATAATAAGAAACTTCAAAACTATTTTATGAAAAACAAGAAAATTTATTAATTTTTTTAGTTTGTATATAAAAACCTTAAACGATAGTTTAAAAAAAAAGGAGGTAGTACTTCTTTTGTTCATTTTTATAAGACCTAATTAACTATTTTACAAACCAATATAGTGTGGTGTGATTAAAGATAATCATGTTTTTTAAGCTTAAGGTCAAGAATTCAATCTTTGGATTCATGTGTATAAAAGAGTACCTATTGGAAAAGGTCAACTCCTCAAACAAATTTCCATATCTCGAGAGATTAATGTCTAACTTTCTACTGAGAAATACTCTAGATAAAAAAAAAAAAAAACCTAATTCACAAGACTACATAAATTAGTTAATTTAGTTAATAATATTAAATTAAATTCATCCTAAATTTATATATTCTTTTTAAAATTATCCCTAACATTAATGAGACGTATTCTTATTCTTTTTTAAATGTTTTTATTATCTTTAATTATTTTCTTTTAATCTCTCTTATTAATAATATATTTAGAGAAAATAAGTCATGCACTAACAATGTAAAATAATTTTACACCGACATCTAATCACAAACCACCATATATGATAAATTTATTAACTTTTACAATAATAATCTTAAAAGTCATACCTACAATGTTTTCTGATTAGTTAACAGTGTAAAGTTTTACACTAATAATACCTAGTCATTAAACTCATACTCTTTTCGGACTCAAATATAAGCAAAAATAACTAATTATACGCTAATTAAGATAGTTAATTATCATTATTTAATTTTACTAATCTCAATTAAAAATAAACTTTTTTTTAATTGCCCTTCATTGAAATTTGATTGCATGAATAAAAAAGAATCATTGAAAATAGAATCTCAATTAAATGAAGAGTATTTTAGAGATATTATCATTAAATAGGAGTGAAATTAGTTAGATTTGCTTATGCTTTAGACCATCAAATTTTTTTTGCTTATATTTAAGTCCGGAAGAAATATTTATTGCTCTAATTTTTATTAACTATAAATGTAAAGAGTCAAAGTAAAGTTGTCAACATGCTCCATATATGAGACAAAGTTAAACTCTTAAACAGACTAAAACATTAATGTGTTCTATCTATTATTTATTGAACGTAGAAAAATTAATGTAACTTTCGTCAAAGGTTAAGATCTCGTTTGTGGAAATGGAAATTGACAAAATTCATTAACGTAACTATTAAAATAAAATTAACGGCAAAAATATCTTTATATATAATTATTTATTATGTGTGTGTGTGTAACATACAGGCATGGCTACAATAATACCTGTAATTAATGTAACTTTCGTCAAATCTTAAGATCTCGTTTGTGAAGATGAAAATTGACAAAATCCATTAATGTAACTATTAAAATAAAATTAATGGTAAAGATATCTTTATATATAATTATTTATTATAAATATATTAGAATAATTTTTATCATTCTTAATTGTAAAAGTCATTAATTAATTAAAGCGTAATAATATGGAATTTCAACACTAAAATTAAATTTTCATCTTTATATAAAGTGTATTCTTTTAATCCAATCGGAGGTTCTAATGGTACAAATTTGTTTTTTAGATTACTTAATTCTGAGTTTGAATTCCACCAAAGTCACTTAAGTCCATTCAAGCCACCTTCTAATTCTTTATCCTAGGTTTTAGACCTCCTTGTATAAAATGTCATGTTATTCTTTACAACGTTTTAGCATATTTTATTCTGTGTGATATAAAATGTTTAATCAATGGATATTGACTTAGATGATGAAAAGCTTACTCTTTATTTTCTTGTCCTGAATTTAAATTTATTAGTAATATTCCCTGGGACCAGTGCAAACTTTTTTAAGCTAGAAATCTAAACCTAATATATAAATAGGATCAACTTACCTTCTAATAACATTTCAAGTAGTGGAAACTCGATAGTAAAATAAGAAACAAAGTATTTCTATCATCGATGTGAATTATCAACGTCAATTCATTGGTTATGTTATTACACTATTACCCTTTAATAATTTGTCTTCCGTTGTTTACATATTAAATTAATAATAACATTTTTTTTGGGTACAAGTATTTGATCTTATGTGTTTGAACAAGTATTTGTAAAGTTAATTTTAAACAATTTTGATTTACAATATTAATTTGATGAAATTAAAACGATTTGTGATTAAAAACTTTTACCTTAAAAAGTAAGTTTATAATAAAATTTAATAATTTATAAACTTAATATAAAATTATTAACACAACATAAATGATATATTTTTTGTTAGTCAAATTTAAAAGTAAAATTAATTTAACCCGAAATTAATGACAAAAGATTATTTTTTATACAAAATTGAGTTTAATAGTTATGCACTATTAATATAAAAGTTTTGTATTGTCAACCAATCAGAAATCATCATTGATATGACTTTTAAGATAATTACTATAAAAATCAACAAACTTACCATACATGATAATTTATAATTAAATGACAATGCAAAATTATTTTAAACTGTCAGTGTGTATTCTATTTTCTCATCAAAATTATGTTAATAATCCTCAAAAGTTTGAGGGCTACCTCTAATCTAAACATGCAACTGATGCCTAAATTTAGAGTGTTAATTCTCATATCACTTGAATCTTTTATTGCATATTTAAACCTCAGTACTCAAATTTCGTTAGCAAATGCCCCCATTCAGCATTGGCAATTTTTTTTATGAGTGATGCTATATTTCCTAGAAATCTTCTTATTATATTATAAAAAGATATTGAATGAAAAGGTAAATATGTTTGATGTCTTAGAAATATAAAAATGTAAAAATAAAATAAAATTATTGTACACACAAAAAAAGCAATATAAAAAATATTCAATATTCATCATTAAAAAAGTAAGAAATTTTAGAATTATTATTTTTTATATTAGACATTTAATTACTGTTTTATTTTACACACAACAATTTATTTTTAGCTACTTCTAACTGATTCATTAATCAACAAATTATTAAAAAAATGTTTAATTATCTTTTTTGTTCTTATAGTTGTGCAAATTTTACCTTTTGGTTCCTATAGTTAAAAATAATACGTTTTAATCTCTATACATGCACTTTCAATATCAATTTGGCCTTTATTATTTTAAAGTGTCACAAATTGAATAAAAAATGCTAGAAAAAATATCAATTTGTGACGGTTTTACACCCTTAATTTTTATTTTGTAATAGTTTTATTTTACGGAATTAAGACACACTTGATAACATAAATCAAACCAATATTAAAAATATATATATAAGAACTAAAATAGATTATTTTTTACTATAAAGATCAAAAGATAAAATTTATGTAATTATAAGGAAGAAAGTAATTAAACCAAAAAAATTAAGGAAGTTTGTTTATTTTTTGGGCCTCTCAAAGGATATAGAGATGTCACTATAATAATTTCCCGAAAATAAAAAGCAGCATGATATGTCCGTCACGTGCAAGATTCTCTTGGACGTTTTAAAATTTGATGTTTATCAAGATGATGATTGATGGGCTATTGGCCCATTGCTTTCCATTTTCCAGTTTCGCTACTCTCTCACTCTCTTTTCCGACACCCACGCCTTAATGAACGACCTAAACCTAAAGTGGTCCTTGTTGTGGTTAGTGTATCTTCCTTCCAAATAAGAATCTCACGGATTACCAAAAACGGTTGTCACCTCCAGCGCGATAATAACACGTGGCTTGGAATAATAACTTTTGACGAACGGTGATATTCTTCTGCGGTTTTATGGCTGTCCTCGTCCACTACCATAGATTCGTGGCTTCTGGATTTTTCAATTGGATTGATGAAACGTCAGATGGCAACACTTGGGATTCCATTTCTTGTTTGGATTCTATGATTTCACAAGCGTTTCAGGACCATCTCATAATTCGCCACATGCGATATAATGGTTAAAAAAAGTGAATCATCAATTTAATTTTTAAAATTGAAATAGTCTGTTAAATTAATTCTTAAAATTAATAAAATATTAAAATAGTCTTTAAAATTGTACCTTGTCAATTAATTTATTCTTTAAAATTATAATAGACAGTCAAATTAACCCTTAAAATAAATAAAATGACAAAATAATTCGTAAAATTATAAATTATCAATTAATTTAGTCTCTAAAATTATAATGATTGGTCAAATTGGTTCCTAAAATTAAAAAAACTTAATTATACTTTTGCCTCTTAATTTTTAAAATTTCGCAAATTTTGTCCCTAAATTTTTTTTCATACATTTTGACCCTAAACTTATATAATTTTACAAATTTTGTCCTAACATTCAAAAATTCGTACATTTTTTCCCTAAAGCTTTGGAAAATAGCAAAACTGTTAAAGGTAAGATTTGAACCCTTGATTCTTTCTTTCTCTATAATTACAAAACCACTAAGTCAGTTAGCTTGTTTAGTTTATATATGAAAAATATACTATGTATATCATTTCTACATTTGTTAATTATACTTTTGGTTTTCCAAGTGTATGTTAAATTTATTGTATAAAAAAAATTAAAATCAAGATAATAAATTCATTTATTAAATATTTTTTAATTATTTAAATTTATAATTTTTACAAATTTATTTATTAAATCATATAAAATTATTTATTAGTTAAATTATAACAATAACTTATAAATTTATTTATTAAATATTTTTATTTTTGAATAACTACCCTACAAAGGGTAGAAGATATATAAATAATTTTATATAATTGAATAAATAAATTTGTATAATTAAAATAAAAATATTTAATAAATAAATATATCATCTTAATTTTTAATATTTTCTTATACAAATATAAACATACACTTAATGAATCAAAAGTGTAATTAACAAATGCAATAATAATATATATAAAATATATTTTTTATATGTAAACTAAATAAGCTAAATGACTTAGTGACTTTGTTGGTGGTGGAGAAAGAGGAGGTCAAGGATTCTAATCCTACCTCCAACATTTTTTGATTTCCACGTCATGGATGACCAATTAATGTTAGGATAAAATTTGCGAAATTATGTAAGTTTAAGGTCAAATGTGAGAGAAATTTTTTTAGGGCATAATTCGTAAAATTTGAAAAGTTAGAGGACAAAAAGTGTAATTAAGTCTTTTTAATTTTAGGGACTAATTTGACAGATCAGTTATAATTTTAGGGACCATTTTGTCATTTTGTTAATTTCAATGACTAATTTAACCGTCCATTACAATTTTAAGGACTTAATTGATTGATAATATACAATTTCAGGGACTATTTTATTGTTTTATTAATTTCAAAGACTAATTTGGCTGATCATTACAATTTCAAGGACTAAATTGGTGATTTGCTGGGTTAAAAAAATAGGATTTGCCTGCTCACAAGTGCGGAAATGTATTTTATAAAATTGAAAATAGACTATGTACTATTTTATACTGTCATCTAATCACAAACTACTATGTATAGTAAGTTTGTTAACTTTTATAACAATTGTTTTAAAAATCATAATAACGGTGATTTATGATTAGTTGATAATGTAACACTTTTTACACTGACAATACATAGCCATTAAATTATTTATAAAATACTAGTAAAGTGTAAGTATAATTATTAATTAAAAATTAATGATTGAATTGGCAGGATAAATTTTACCATATAATAATATTCTAAATTTAAATAGAATTGTTTCCAATAAAAAGATATGCATATAGTCTTAGACTCAAAAAAAGACCAAAAGATTTTCCATTATTTCACACACTCTTTATAACACATTGTTTATTACGAAGTATTAAAATTTATGTGAGTCTATTTAAATGAACAACTTATTTAAAGTAATATAATATTGTCTTACAATATTCTCCCATAATTTTTTTTATAATGACGGTAACAAAGTTACAAATTAGAACTTTGCGTATACTATTCAAATCCTCCACTACTATCTCTCCTATCCTTTTTATAACATCCCATTAACTAATTTACAAGGATTAAGAAAATTAGTTAATTTAGTTCATAACATTAAATTTGTCTTAAATTTATATTTTTTTTTCAAAATTACCCCTAACATTCATGAAATATATTCTTATTATTTTTTTAAATATTTTTATTGACTTTAATTCTAGAGTATAATACATGGACACCTTTACAATGTACACACTCTTTATTCTTCTCTATCTATCTTGTCTTGTTACATTATATTACCTATTATATCTACATTTCTCTCTTTTTAATCTTTATTTCTCTCTAGGTGTCTAAGCACATAAGTGTTCATGCATCATTTTCCGAGTTCTATTAATGTCTCTTGTCACTGATATGTTTATTGCTTTAATTTTAATAGGAATAATTCTAAATCCTCCTTCAACATCCTTGATCTTCATACCTCTTTTGTATCATAAGTATTAAATGTGTTTTATATTTTCAAGACATTAAATGTTTTACTTTTTTATTTAATACTTTATTTATAAGGTAAGAGGAGGATTTGTAGGAAGATTTTGTAGGAGAATATAACATTATTCTTTTTATTGGCTATGCATATGAAGAGACAAAGGTTCTCGAAATGTTCTATATCCAGAGTCTAAGACATTAATATATTTTATCTATTATTTATTGAAATCAAATAAATGACTCACAATGAAAGGTATTCTTGTAAAAAAAGAGTTTAATAAATATACATTGTCAATATAAAAATATTTACAAAAACAACAGTCAACAAACTTACAATATATAATAGTTTGCGATTGAATGATAATGCAAAAAAAAGGTTTACACTGTTAGTGCATATCTTAGTTTCTCATAAAAAATTTAATGTAAAAATATTTTAAATTAGTTCTTATAAAATAAAAAACAAACAAAACCTCTTTTTGGTTTCTTATAAAAATACATGAGAAAGTATTAAATTAAAAAAATAAATACATTTAATATTTTAAAATCATAAAAAGAATTTAATACTTTTCTTTTCCACTTTACTAAGTTTGAGAGAATAAGTAATATCCAACCTCAAAAAAAAAAAAAAGAATAAGTAATCCACTAGCTACTAATCTGTTATGGATTCTACTAACAAGTGTTTTAAGGGTGTTTATAGAAGTAATAAATAAAAAGTTTAACAAATGCTTATTAGTGCCTTAAAGGCATTATTAGCTAAGAAATTAAAAATATAAGTTTTATTAAAAATATTGTTAACGTATCCCATTTTGATTTTCAATGAATCTGTAACGTAATTTCTAATAAAACATTTATTGTTTTTTAAGTAATTATCCTTAGAGTATTGGTTAGTAAAAAGCATAATTTTTTTTTAGGAATCACAACATTAATGCATTAAAAATATTAAATATTATACTTAATTTCCAATATTTTTTATTTTTTATTTTTTATTTCTTATCATCATTTATGTATGTCTTTGAACACGCGATAAAAAAGTCAAAAATAGAAAGTTTTTCATTAAAAAATACTTATTATATTAAAAATAAAAAAGTCAAATAATGTTTATGTTTTAAAATAAAATTCAAAGCATGCATTTCATTGGATGAGTTTAATGGTCATGCACTGATAATGTAAAGTAGTTTTACACTGTCATCCAATCACAAACCATCATTTATTGTAAGTTTGTTAACTTTTATAATAAATACTTTAAAAGTCATATTAATGGTGATTTCTGATTGGATGTGTAACATCCCAGGCGCTGACGAGGGCGGGGAGTGATCGCCGGTGCAAAAGAGATGAGGCACGGACAATGAGTGTTTCCTGGCAGGCTTCCAGCGGGAGGGGTACATGAATGAATCGAATACACACCTGAACGAGAGGGATCCAGAGGCTGTGCAGGTATGGGACTGTACAATTGAGGATAGCTTAAAGGAATTAATAAGTTCTACCTATACCAACAAGATGCATCTACTTTTCGGTAGCCCATCACTTAAGAACTCCATAGTTAAGCGTGCTTGACTTGGAGCAATTTAGGGATGGGTGACCTACTAGGAAGTTTCCTGAGAAGCGTGTGAGTGAGGACGAAGCACGCTGAAAAGTCTTGTGTTGGTTTGTGGGAACAGTCACAGATCCTGCAAGTGGCCGGGCGTTACAAAGGTCTCCAGTACGGTGTGGTTCGAGGACGAACCAAGCGGAAGCTGGTGGGCATGTAACATCCCGGGCGCTGACGAGGGCGGGGAGTGATCGCCGGTGCAAAAGAGATGAGGCACAGACAATGAGCGTTTCCTGGCAGGCTTCTAGCAGGAGGGGTACATGAATGAATCGAATACACACCTGAACGAGAGGGATCCAGAGGCTATGCAGGTATGGGACTGTACAGTTGAGGATAGCTTAAAGCAATTAATAAGTTCTACTTATACCAACAAGATGCATCTACTTTTCGGTAGCCCATCACTTAAGAACTCCATAGTTAAGCGTGCTTGACTTGGAGCAATTTAGGGATGAGTGACCTACTGGGAAGTTTCCCGGGAAGTGTGTGAGTGAGGACAAAGCACGCTGAAAAGTCTTGTGTTGGTTTGTGGGGACAGTCACAGATCCTGCAAGCGGCCGGGCGTTACAGCTAATAACACTCTCTCAAACACTTTCTAACACCCTCTCAATTATTGACTGAAATTTATTGAAAATCGTAAATTTTGGTGGGTTATACTCTAAATTAGGAGAAAGACTCATTAAATGAGAAGTGAGACTCACCAAAATTTTTGATTTTTAATAAATTTCAACTAATAGTAAAGAGTGTTAGAAAGAGAGTATTTGAGGGTTGCTAGTATTCCTTTTATTTCTTATAGTAATACTTGATGCGTAGTTTATTGTACATCCATAATTACATGCTATAAAAATAAAATAGACTATATCTTTTTAGGAGTATTAGCAACACATTTTTTAATACATTTTTAACATACTTTTCAGTATTCTCTCTTGTCCTTTATATAAGAAATAAATGAGTACATTTTTTGTCCTAATTATAAAAAAATACACCCACTTTTATAGTATTAATTGCTAATTTTCTTTTATATCCTTAATTTATTGTGAAATCTGTTAATGAGATATCAACTCATTTTTCATGCAAGTAGATGCATTTATTGGCCTATAGCTACACTCATTGATGAGAAAAATTATTCCTTGAATTATGTGTAGTGTCATTAAATAAAATCACTACTTAAACCACTTAATTCTATGAGTATTTTTGAAATAAATGACATTATTAAAATTAACCAACTTAACTATTATTTATTGGTCTTGATGAATTAATTACTTATAGGGGTGTAAATGAGCTAAGCTATTCGTGAACTATTCGAGCTCGACTCGTTCAAGCTCGTTTTTTTAGTTAAATGAACAAACTCAAGCTTAAAATTTGGCTCGATTATTTAAATGAATTAAGTCTAAGCTTTACGAGCTTGAAATTAATGGTTTGTAAATAGCTCATTTATTTAAATTGATAATTGTGAACTTTACTATCCTTTGCTATTTATATATTCATTACGGAATAATGTAGAACTTTGTTGAGAACAATAAATTGATTTTGAATTTTTTTTATAGTAGTCAATAAGCTATAATTTTTTTGTATACTAGATTATGAAGATGTAATAGTCTAAAATGTTTGAGTTTTACATGCCACATGTTAAGCACATATTTCTATTTGTAGATTATCATATAATATTTTAATTTTTATTAAATATTAAATTGATAAAGTTAAAAAATGTAAGATTTTTTCATAAAACAAAAATAATTAAATTATAAATGAGCTAAACAAGCCAAGCTCAAGCCTTATATTTTTTAAACAAGTCAAGGTCAAGCTTTCAGTTAGGCTCATTTAAATAAATGAGCCAAGCTTGAGCAATTATTATTTTTCACAAGTCAAGTCTAAACTTTAAGAGCTTAGCTTGACTCAATTCGTTTATACCCCTTGTTTCTTATATAAAAGATTGAATGGAGTATTGTTTAAAATTTATTAAAAACTATAAAATTATGGGTAGGACTCATTAAATAATAAGTGAAGCTAACTAAATTTTATAATTTTCAATAAATTTAATTTATAATAAAAAAAAGTGTTTAAAAGAGTGTATTGAAAAATGTGTTACTAACTCTTTTTTTTTTTTTTTTGTTAAAAGGAAGACTAATGATCATAGTAAAATTTACAAGAGGTTGTTAAGAAGATTACTACTAACTTTTTTACAAATGAGAGAAAGAGGAGAGGTAAGAAAATATGAAAGTGGCAAAGTGCATTGTAACATTAAACACATACATTCACAATTTATGTTTTGCAGTTAAATCATCAAGATGACTCGAGAAAATAATCTATTAAATGATTTATATTACTTGAAAATTAATATTAAATCAATTTTATGTTTTCGTTTTAATAAATTCTTTTTGTACCATTAAACTTTTATTTTTATTTTCGTATTATATACTAATGGGTAAACAATGGAAAATTTCATACTTTATAAATAAAATAAAAAATAAAAAATTACACTTAATATTTTCAAAACATAAAAAATATTTAATATTTTTTAAAAGTAAAATGATTAATAAAAAATTTTATAAGTAAATTTAAAACCATTTATAATAATAATAATCTGAACCCTACCCAATGTTAGAGATAAGGATTCGTCAGGGATGTGGTTTGGTTGGTGTAGTTTATGTTGTGCAAGGACAAAACACAATGAAGAAGATGCCCCCTTTCCTTTTTCCTTTCGTATTCATTTCATCCATATTCGTATCAATAGAGGACGATTAAGGGGAGCCATTGGTTCTGCCTTCACTTTTGTCTTTATATTATTGTTATTGTTATTATTATTATTATTATTATTATACTATGTTTATGTTTATTATTTGCGTCGCTAATGGGTCGCCATTTGGAATTGTCTTAATAGGAAAAAAAATCCTGGTAATTTCATGACGTGCATATATATAGTTTAGGTCTTGTGGAATACTTCTTTTTCTTTTCTTGCCATTGTTCATGGTACATGGCGATAGGACAGATTCTTCGTCCTGTAGTGAAATGAATCCGGATAGATATGATGCTAAATCAGATGTCAGGTGAGAGAAACTAGGGATATACATCACGTAGCATCTAATCCATATTCCTTTGTAAATAAATGAAAATGCTTACTATATTATACAATAATATTATTTTCAAATATGGTATAAAATAGATTCTGATTTATACAATTTTTTATTTACTTACTAAAATTTGTAATTTAATACCTATATTGATAAAATTGAATAATTATATAAAAATTATTATATTATATAACTTAACAGTAAACTAATAGGCACACATGACACATCATAAACATATGTTACTTCAAATAGTATATGTTTTATTCTCTTTAAATTAAAAGAAAAAAAACGCGCACATCAATCCAATGATCTCTATCACTAATTTTTAAGTACTCTTTACTACCGCTATCAGAGCCCTTTATTTCAATTTTTTTTAAAAATCACATGTATTTTAAAAAATCAGTTTGGAAAATTTTGACTGTATTTATTGAGTTTTAAAAAAATCAGAAGTTTTGAATAGCTTCTGAAAAAACTATAATTATAATTAATTTTTTTTAAAAAATACCTTTTATAAATGTATAGGTTGTTATTTGAGCAAACCCAAATCACCTGACTAACAAAAAAAGCAGCACAGAAACAGTTTTTGTTTTCTTTCTTTTTGTTAAAAAATCTGGGGTAGAATCACTTGTGATTGTAAAAATACCATGGATTTATTTAGTATATTTTTTATAAAAATATTAATAATTTAAAACAATATATGTTATTTTATTTTATCTTTTTAAAGATGGCATGGGAAATGATAAAAATAACATTATTTTTATTATTTTCTATTGTCAATATTCTAAAAACAGAAATGAAATAAATTAAAATGTGTGATTCTTGTGATTATTTCTTCAAAATAATTACATTTTCAAATCAAACTCTCTCTCTCTCTCTCTACACACAACCACAAATATAAATCATTAAATCATATTTGAATGGTCAAGATTAAAAGAAAATACTTATGACATTTTAAGCAATCATATGACCATTAAATCATTTTTAATCTTAATTATCCACGTTTAATTGTATTACTCAAGTTTATAGTTCTGATTTCTCATAATAAGAAAAGATCTCATTAAATATATTACTATATAAATATAGTTTGTGTGTGTTGGGCGAATTTGGCATTCTTTTATTGAGAAACAGAATGTATATAATTAATTTTAATGTAAATAAATAGTGAGTAATTGTAAATAAGTTTTTTTATGGCTATTCTTTTCTTTATTTAATTTTTAGTGTCATGAATAGCTTTATATTTGAATACTGTATTTTGATTATGAAATGGGTTTTTTAAGTATTTATATAATTAATTTCAAATTTTCACTCAAAGTTTTTTATTTCACATTTTAAAGTGACAAAGTAAATAGTAAATATCCCAAAGTTACCTATGACAATGAAATTCACATAAGAATAATTAGTTCTTAAAAGACCATTTATGTTAAACTAGATTAATGTATGGCATATACTAAGGATATATCAAGGAATACAATTATTATTTAGTCTAAAAAATATATAATGAAAAGACCATATAAAATTATACTTCCTACAATTTGAAATAAGTGAAATTTTATAAAAAGAAAAAGGTTCCAAATTACTTATTGTTTTAACTATTGAAACAACGTTTATTACTTTTTTTTTCCTATTATCCTTAACATCATGTTTTGGTAATTATAAAATTCGGCTATTTCCTTCTTTTCAAGATGTGAACTACCAAGAATGTATTGTACTCAGAAAGAGAATAATTTAGTTTCATAGTTTTTTTTTAGGATTTTAGAAAATTTTATTATTTTATAATAATTATCTTAAAAATCATACTAATAATAATTTTAATTAGTCAATAGTACACAAATTTTTACACAGACCTATTGAACTCTTTTAAAAGTCATATCTTAAGTTTTTTTTAATTAATGGATAGGGTAAGAATTTTTATATTGATAGAATATAAAATTAAAATTTATTTACACAGATTACCAAGGTAAAACTCCAATTCTGATTAAAGAATAACACCAACATAACATCTAAGTTTTGTCCTAATAAAAATGAAGGTATTGCTGTTGTAGGGTTGGTGTGCGCTAGCTGAGAAGTCTGGTGCTCGTGGCCGTAAGAAGTGCAACGATAAATGATAATACGTCGTCTGTGAGAATCAAACCCATGACCATGTGATTAAAAGGCACGGACTCAACCAGCTGAGCTAAGATGACTACACAATTAATGATCTAATTTTAAAATACGTAAAAGGCTTTCCTCAAGCCCATGATCACGTGGTTAAAAGCCACACACTCTACTGGCTGAGTTAAGACGGCTGTACATTTTTTTGTAATTTTGTAATTATAAGGACTAATTACTGAAAAAGCAAACAACTAATCATTTTAATTTATTTTGGCTTTTCATGATTTTTCTAAAGAAAGTCCAATAACCTAAATATAAAAAAAAAAAAGAGTCCAATAACCTAATTAGAAGGCAAAAAAAGAGAATAAGTTATATATAGATATTGAAATTTACTAAGAATCAATCTAAGTGTTTATTATCATTTCTACTATGTTTATTGTGACTTTTATTTAATTATATTTTATATAATCTTACTAAATTATTAATTTGATTATCAAAGAAAGATAGAATTTTTTTTTTAAAAAGAATAATTTCACTGAAAGTAACAATAGACATCCCAGAATCAATTTTGGAGTCCAATTTTTCCTTGAAAAGGGAAAAACAAAAAAATCACACCAAGCCACAAGACATTGACATGCTGTGTTTATTAGATTAATAGCTTTTTTTTTTAGTACAAAAAGTACGGACACGTACTTACCCTCACATTTCTCAGCACCAAAAAAAAAAAAACCCTCACATTTCAGTATATATTTTTTTTATTAGTCATTAAATAATAAATTTGTCTTATTGTAATATTTTTATCATTCAAATTATGTACATATACGTGCATGTGTATTACATCTAACATTATTATCATTTTTTTTGAGCTAATTACATTAGTTTTCCTAAAAGTTATCATCCATTACGTTTATATCATTTTTAATTTAAAATGTACTTTTTTTAATTTTATTTTAAGTGTTATTCATGCATATTGATATTTATTATTTTTAAAAATTACACATATTTCTATTCGATTAAATGTATAATTTAATCTCTATACGTGTTGCAAATTCTCAATTTGGTCTCTATACATAAAAATTTATTAAATTAATAGTTATACATGTCGTAAATTCTTAATTTGGTCCCTGCCGTTTACACATTCTTAATTTGGTTGGTCCTATACATGTAGCACCTTCTTAATTTAGTCCCTATACATGCAGCACATTCTTAATTTGGTCCCTATATATACAGCGCATTCTTATTTTGGTCTCTATACTTGCAGCGCATTCACAATTTGATCATTGTATTATAAGGACTAAATTAAAAATTTGTAAAGGATAGGAACCAAATTGAGAATCCGTGACACGTATAGGAACTGATTTAATAAGTTTTTTTGTATAGAGACTAAATTGAAAATTATCTACATGTACAGGAACTAAATTATACGTTTAACCTTTCTATTATTTACATATGACGACGATATGTATAATATCTTTAAAAATTTATTAAGTTTACAAAATGGAAAACAACCTTTCCTTACATTGAAGCTGTGTTGCCACAGTTCATCCGTCTCCCTTTTTAAAAAAAAAAAATCTTATATGATTTTTATTTTTGAAATTATTTTAATTTCCTTTCTAAAAATTTTCAAAAGAAATAATATAAGTAAAATAAATTCTTAAAAAATCACTGTTCATCCTTTTTTCTCCTTTTGTTTTTAATTTATTTGAATTTTCTTTTTAAAATCTTCTCAAAATAAATAAAATAAATATAAATAAAAACAATACAATTATTTTTCTTTATATTGATTACAATTTTGGACATAAAATTAACCTAAAAAAAAGATAAAAATAAAAAAATGTTTTTTTATTAGGTGATAAAAATAGAAATAAAAATAAAAATATAAACAATGGTTTCTTTAGTTTGATTTAATCTTTGAAAATAATTTAAAGTTGTACACATTCAAAAATTATATTATTAATATTTTGTGTTCATTTACAATAAAAAAATAATTAAAATATTTGGGTAATATAAAAAAATTTCTTTATCATTGGTGAATATTAAAAAATATTTTCTTTTTAAATTAGGCAGTAAAAAGAAAATATAAAAAGTATAGATTTTTTTTCTTTAATTGGATTTTTTTACTGTTATATAAAAACTTCTTTAATTTAATTTTAGTCCTTGAAAGCTCCTTGGTGAGAGTCTTAAAACACTATTTATTATTAAATATAAGGACTAAAAATAATAATTAAAAAAAAAAGAATAAAGGGACGAATTATAAAAAATATTTATTTCTCGAAACAAAAGCATATTTAAACTCCCCTAGTAATAGTTATAATATTAATATTTAATAATAAAATACACATCATAATAAAACAAGTTAAAACTGTGTCAAAAGTAAAATAAATAAAATGTAATGGCTAAATTGGTTAGCTATTCTGTGTATTTCTTTTTTGTTTCTTTAGGGGATAATAAGCATAAGAATCGTCATTCTTAAACAAAATAACCGAGAATAAAATCATATTTTCAGTGTGCCAAGCTTGCCCCAAGTTGCCTCAGTTTGAGCGATGGGTTGAGTAAAGAAAACCAAAAACTGGGTTGGCTTTTGGAACGGAAGTACTTTTGGGGAATACATGAAAGGATGTTGAGAAAGCAGGAACTTGTTTCTTCTAGGCTGGCTGTGTGTGCCAGCGTCTTATATGTATACGTATATGAAACACTAAATAGCAAATATATTACAGGTTAAACATATAATTTAATTCTTATACGTGTTACGGATTCTCAATTTAGTCTACATACGAAAAAACTTCTTATACATGTTGCAGATTCTCAATTTGGTCCTTGTCATTTACAAATTCTTAATTTAGTTTTTATATGTGCAGTACATTCTTAATTTGGTCCATATAGTATAGGGACCAAATTAAGAATGCACTACATGTATAAGGATTAAATTAAGAATGCGTTACATGTATAGGAACTAAATTAATAATGTGTAAATAGTGTTAAGACTGTAGTGACCAAATTAAGAATCCACGAAATATATAGGGACTGATTTAATAAGTTTTTATGTATAGGGATTAAATTGAGAATTTATAACATGTATAAGGACTAAATTATACATTTAACCTATATTAAAATTCAAAGAGTCTTGTTATACTATACCAGTGGATAAAAAAAAAAAACTGTATTTTGTCCATCATAAAAGCCACTGAACCATAGAACCAATCAAATCCTAAAGGGGGTTGGATTTAACCCTTTGGTCATAAACTCCAATTTGGATGGTGCTTTTCATTCAACTTTTGATTGAATAATAATTATTAGCATGGTTATCGAAATCACGAGTTAACTTGTAGAATCGGACGAGTTTACGAGTCTGCAATCCCCAATCAATTTAACTCGCAAGTAGAATTGTTTTTGAGTAGGCTCATGTGGACTTGTGCGAACTCGCTCAGAATCAGGAGTTTACAGATGAGTAGGCAAGTTAACTGGGACAGAAAAAAGAGAGCGAAAACAACGGTCGTTTTGGGGCTTCTAGGTTCGTTTTGCAGAGACCCATTAGGGTTGTCGCGATTTACTTCATTTTTCCTCGTCTCCGTTTGCATTTTGTGTCATTCTCCTGCAATTTGAAGATGATGCTCATCCTTCTCCTTTTGTTCTCGAATTACAATTTCTTTCTCCCTTAGACCCTCGCGATTTAATTCTGGTTCGTGATTTGTCTCTAGTTCGCTATTTTGCTTCTTTGTTCGCAATCTGTCCAGTTGAAGCTTCGTCTAGGTGAAGGCGTGAAGCTCCATTCAGGTGACGACATGAACATGTTCTCTGTCCGTTGTTCACATTTGGCGTCTCAGTTTCAGCTCTGTATTATGTTGAAGCTCTATTTAGGTGAAACTTCATCTTACTCTATGCTTTGTTTTTGGTTCGATCTTCCCCAGTCCCCCCCAATGATTTGTGAATGCATACTAATTTTGATCGAACTGAATCAACTGATTGTGCTAAACTGATTTTTATTATTGTAGTTTGCTATTTTGTTTTATTATGAGGTTGAAATGTTGAATTATTATGTTATTTATAAGTATTTGAATATATTTTTATATATTAAGTAAACTCTTACGAGTTTACGAGTCAAGTTTAAGGAACCTCCACGAGTTTACATAAGCTTTTGAGTTTGACAATCTTGATTATTAGGGCTTCCTAAGTAGACGGCAAAATCTAGATTTTAGCTCGATCGAATTACAATTATTTTTGCTTTCTTCATACAGATATCAGTATTGTCTCCTAATATTTTGCCAAATGGCCCAGTAGAATATGAAGTCAACAATGTCCTTGCAGCTTCAGGAATCAAATATACAAATTTTTTCAACTGCCAAGTGGCAAAAAAGGATAATATAAAACAAAATAAAAGGTCACATAACATTAAAATCTTCGAGAAAAAATTACTGAAAATCTGTCCTTTTACTAATTTCTATTCCTCCTGTTGGCATTAACAGGACACAAAAAACCCCATTAAAAACTAACTTGATAAACAAAATTCCCCAACCTTCAGATGCTTGACCGAATAACAATGTACAAGCAACTCACTGCTGTGTCTTTATAAAATGAGGAGCCAGCAGTTTAGTAACGGTGAAGCCATTGAAGGAGTCGACATCAAATAGTTCTTTCAGCTTCTCATCACATATTATTTTCCTCTTGTCAGAAGGATCCTTCACAAAAGCAATAACAAATTTAACTGGTGTTTCAGCTAACATGAACAACAGACAATAAAGCCATACAAAGTTCAGAAACGCAGCTTAAAGGTGGTAGCCAGCATTGTCCTCGCTTCAAGCTCAAACCCAAAGGGCTCAAGCATGATGGGACACGGTAAAAATATAATGAAGCCATTCGTGAGCTTTCACCAAATAGTGTGAGCTTTTGGGAGAGTTGATTCACAAATTCATTATTCAGAAATGAGCTCAATTTATAGTTAAGAAAAAATAATTATGATAATCATAGATCAAAGGAAAAACCTAAACAACATTGTTTTGACTAATTTCAATTTTTTAGTCTCTTATAATTTCTCTACATAGCTGGTAATAAGAGAACTGGTTGTGGAAGGTGGACAACCTAATATGAAACCTATGGTGTGCGTAGTACCTTGTAGTAGAAGGAAAAAAGGAGAGAGTGAAGAGGAAACAGGTGAAGATTCACAATTCACTTAAACGTGATACAAGGATTGTACATTGTCAATTAAATTTCATCTTTATCCCCTCCACCCCTACCATTTTCACTCCAACTAAGTATGCCCATTGAACAAATTATGAAATTCTACAACTTTCTTTATATGCAATGGGAATGTATTTTATGCTGGTGGACAAAATATACTCTGAAAAATGATGTATTGATTGATAATGAGGATGCTTACGTAAGAAACAAACGGAGGAGTAGAAGGCATAAATAAAGTCAGATAGTACCAATTTTCTTGGTCAAGAGGAGTTGGAAGCTTTACAACTTGGAAGGGAAATCAGAAAAGAGACCATGCGGATAAGAACAGAGATACATACAGAGAGGACCATGAGCATCTGTCAGTGAAGTCAAAGTTGGCATGGTAAAGTCAAAGGCTTCCAGAAAAGTCAAAGTGACAATGGACTTGCTTGTGGGGAGTTGGATATGTTATGATTGAGTGTACAGCTAACTTGAAACAAAACTGTACACCTTGGAATGATTTTTCACATTACCACATACAACACAAACTAGTTATAATCTGAATGGTGCATTGCTTGAGGTGCACCATCTGAAATTGCTATGATAACTCTGGCGTAGGCTGTAGTGTAGCTGATATTATTTTATTCAACCAAAATGTATGATAGTTTGAATTGACTAGAACTTGTAAAGCTTTTCACATGACCATTACCACTTATGCGGGGAGACAAATCAGAGCTTTATTCAAGCAAATATATATATGGCAGCAGGACAACTTGGAGCAATGACAAACCTGAAGGTTGTTTCCTTTAATGTAATCCCACATTCTTTTTATGACATCAGATCTTGGTAACTCACTTTCTCCGGTACCAAGGAAGTTTACAAGGGCATCAGATAGCTGAAGAGGAGCAAGAAAACCTGATTTCCCTCCTCCCTTCTGCCGTTTTTCCTTTCTTTTTGGCTCATCTGAATCTGTCATAGAGGTAGGTTATAGATGCAGTATGCTATTAAGTAATTGATTACATTAACTAGTCAACATGTATGAACAGGAACAGAAAAACTGAAAAACTACTACCACATACCATAAATTTTCCTGAAACGAATAAAGTTTATCCAGTTACTGTGTGTTCAAATGATTTCCAATATAAATACATTCTTTCTCTTTTTTTCCCAATAAATAAAAGGGAATATTATGAACAATGAAGATATAAATAAAAATGTGTAAACAGGGATAAAATCTGCAGGACAAAGAGTTTATAATTGGCAAGGAAGGGACTGTGATCAGGTAGACAAATACTATAGAACATTAACCAAATTCATTACTCATACCATCATCTCTCTCTTGCTTCTTCTGCTTTTCCTTTGGTGTGGACTTCACCTGGATAACTACATCAAGAGATGCAATTTCAACAATATTTTTTTTAATTATCTACAAAATATTGACTTGAAGAATGAAACAGGGAAGTAAAAGTCTGCAGTCTCATCAACTGAAAGTTAACAATCAGTACAACAGATATATTATAAATCCATAGAAGTTCTTTCTTAATGCAAAAATATGTAAAGGGGTCTGGTGCACAAAGCAGTAGTATAATTTTATCATGCCTAATAATGGGACCCAAAAAAAATAAAAAAAAATACTTTGACAAGGAACTCTCAAAAAGAAAACTTCACAATTTCAAGGTGCTAAGAATCCCTAAAATCACAATAAGACCACCTGGGGGAATTTAAAAGAAGATTAGGTGTTTGGTCTAAAAAATACGATGAAAAATAACAATCTAAAAGAATATTCAATATCCTATTTGGAAATAACATAATAGTAAAAAGGAAGGGTAAGGTTGTAGGAGCATACCATCATCTGAATCCAATGGCCAGATATGCTTTGACAATGCTTTATTCATTTGGAACATGTTGATGGAATTGACATTGAAAAGGGCACGCAATTGCTCATCGCAAATTATATTTCGTCTATTGTTCGCGTCTTGCAAATTTTTCTCCCTAATATAGGCCCATAATTGCTTAACAACCTAAGGCCAACATTATAAATAGATGCTATAAGCCCAGAAACAGAATTACATTATATACTCTTTTAAAGAAATTGTAGGAAACCTTGACCGGTAGGACTGGAGTTATCTATCTTAACTACCATATTTTCATCAAAAACAGAAAGAAAAGAAAAATAATGTATACCTCAGTCCTGGCCATTTCTGGAGCTCCAATGAATTCCTGAAGTTGCGGAGACAGGCTACATAATTTGCAAAAACCACCACCTCTTTTCTTTACTACCTCATCACCTAATTTGTTAGATCTGAAGCAAAAGATGAAACAGCAGCAGTTAAAACAAGGGCATCGCCAATGGAAAATATTTACAACTAGGCACTTGTATATATTTTATGTAGCACCACCAAAGGTACTCGTATATATTAACATGTAGCATCATAATTAGAATCAGAATCTTGACACTTGCTATAGAGAAAATTTTCATGAGTGCTTTAGAAACATTTTTTGACAATGGTTTACTGTTATGGCTCCAGAACTATACAAATTAATAGTTGCCTGAAGATTATCCAAGCCAAACACTGTACTGCAGTTTAAGTCAATAAATTTTTTACTTTTGGACTAAAGACAACTAAGGCCAATGGTTTGGATAGAGTTGCATCAACTTTTCAGACCATGTTTGCTTCAAAAAATCTTGGGAGATAAGCAATGTGTAAATATATAATAATGTTTTACATGATTTTTTTAAAGTTTTTAGGGAAGGGAAAGAATTTGACTTAGAGGCTATAGAACTTAAAATGGCCGCCTGTGGATCAATTCTCCTGCCACCAATCATGCAATTGTATGAGTATCAGCATTTCACTTCAGGAATCCAACCATAGTAATGATTAGCAAAAGTGACTAACTACAGATTAAGTGGGGTGGAACATCCCATTGTGTGATCAAAAGTTTTTGAAGGAATTTCTTGCTAAAGCAACTGTCTAGATCCGTGAAAATGAGTCAGATGACAGAAAAATTCACTTCACAATCAACAATTACAAAAAGGATGGGGTAGAGGGAGGAGAAAACAAAGGCTGAATCCACCATTACGGAATAGGTACACTGAACTGCTAATTTGATAGCAGTGTGATTAACCAGCATCAGAGGCAGAACAGAAGACCAGTGAGTTGTCTAGTGTTTATGAGAATATGTTATTCATTGTAATCTTCACAAATGCAGAGAAACCAAAAACAATTATAATTTGATCTGTCATTGGTATTACCGTACAAGAAAGCATGCTTAACAAGATTAGATTGTTAGGCAAAGCAAAGAATGAGATGCAGATAAGTGCAAAAAAAAACCTAAAACTGAACACTTTTCGTTCATGTAAACCTGCAAGGCAAGTAACCTCGTCACTAACTTCAAAAGCACACAATTTTTATAGAAAACAACACTAGAGAGCACCGTAGCATAGTCTCGGAGTGGACCCCAATTGTTCAAAATAACAGAAAGCCATGTGCCTGTGTCATCACACAACAAACAAATTTTATAAAAAAAAGAAAATAAACCCCAAAAATTAACATTCAGCGATGACGCCAACGACTGCGAAATGGCAGGGAATCTATAAGAAAAATTTGAAGAATCCAAAGAATTCAAAGAAAAACCCAATGTTTGTTTTAATCGAAACGAATCAATAAGGGAAAAAAAAATAAAAAACTGACTAACCGTCCTTTATTCTTCTTCCCATTCTTGGAATGCTTGGGTTTATCTTCCTCTTCGTCTTCGTCGGTTTCTTCCT
Source organism: Spatholobus suberectus (assembly GCA_004329165.1). Classification (NCBI taxonomy): domain Eukaryota; kingdom Viridiplantae; phylum Streptophyta; class Magnoliopsida; order Fabales; family Fabaceae; genus Spatholobus; species Spatholobus suberectus. Next base: position 83,028,672 of record CM014730.1, on the reverse strand, counting down.
TGGAATCGGAGGGTTGGCTTTGTTCGGGGTTTGCCGCATCTTCTTCTTCTTCATCTTCTTCTACATCGTCGTTTTGGTGTTGTTCCTCTTCTTCTTCTTGCGGTTGGTTGTGCTCGCTCTGGAGGAACAAGTCGACCTGTTCCCTGATGAATGCCTTACGGTCGGATAAATCGATTCCGAAATCGGCCTCCAACTGGCGGCGGACGGTGGCGTTGGTGGTGGTGTTGAGGTCGGAGCTCCGGAGGAACTCTCGGAGGCGGCCGATGAGTTCGGATTCGGAGACCATGTGGGGCGGGCGGTAAGAGAGGGAGTTAACCAAACCAAAACCAACCCTTCAATGGACGAGTTGGGTTGCAGCGGGTGACTCACCCTCTGACTCAGTCTCAGCCCAAAAGAAAAAGGAATACAATACCTCAGCCGGGGACACAAGTGGAAATAAATTATAAATTAACAAAAACTTCTTTCTCTCAGTTTCGCTTGCCCGTTACTCGTTAATTAAGGAATAAGGTGGAAGCAGTTGCGACTTGCGAGCGCCACACGTGCCCATTTGTCCTTATTATTTTATAGGAAAACCGTACCATTCATCAAATTTCGTCCAGCTTCGTTAATTTTATATCGATGAGTTTGATGTTTAAATTTTAAAAAATATGTAAATTTATTTCTTTTTAAAGAATTTATCGTCTATTTTATATATTAAATAAAAATCACTATTTTAAACAAAAAAAACATTTAGTTGTTATTCTTCAACAAAAGTATTTTTAGTTGTTATTTTTAATAAAAGCGTTTTAAGAATTTTTTAACTTTTTATTTCTTTCAATTTATTATTTTCAATATTTTTAGTTCTAAATTAAATTTTAATATTTTAAAAAAATATATCAATAATTAAAAATTAATATTGTATTACAATAATTGTTTATTATAAATTTAAAATATAATCTATTTGTTCAAAAACATTTATTTATTACAAATTTTAATTATAATATAATTTATATATTTAGAAGTATTTGTTTATTATAAATTTTAGTTATATAAAATAAATATTTATTCTGTGAAATGACTAGTTAAAATTCTAGTATTTTTTTAAGTTAGAAAAAATTAAATTCACCTATTTTTTAAAGTGTGAGGACCAAATTCATCAATATAAAAAAATACATGATCTTAATCATGTTTGACTAAAAATATAAGAACTAAAAACATATTTTTTTCTTATTTTTTTATGTACCAAATTTATTTAAGTCAAGTATTTTAAGTTTATTTGTCCCTATTTTTTTAATTAAATTAGTTTATTTTAATAATTTACAGAATAAAAATTGAGGTTAATTAGAATTTCAAAAATACCTGGAAAGCAAGGATGACAATAAAGATCTTCAATATCAATATTTATTATACAAGTTACTAAGATTAAATTTTAATTTTAATTAAAAAATAATACTAAAAATGTTTGAAGTATTACTCTTAAATTTTATTTTTATTTTATATATTTTTTATATAGTAATATATAGTATAATACAATTAACGTCTTTTTTTTCTTTCTTGTTTAATTTTTTATTATTCCCTTCGTTTATTTATTTTGTTTTCCTCAATAATGAAGTAGTAAATTATTTTTATTAGAGTTAATAGGTAAGATAAGAATATATTTTACAAAAAAGGTACAATTAATGTAAGCTTAAAGTTATAAAGATCCTTCTTTTTATTTATTTTGTTTTATTTGCTTTTTCCTATAAAATATAATAAAATTGAAAGTGGGCCTATTTGGATGAATGAGTAGAGTGGGAATTGTTAAAATGGACCACTTGAGCCCAACTCACCCATATTAAAATAAATAAATAAATATTGATAAAAATGAAAAATATAACATTAAAAAAGAGAGAAAAATATAATTTCCTTTCTCTGTTAGGCAATTCCTATGTTAAGTTGCATTGCTATGCAATTCCTATTGTAATGTCTCCTTTTGCATTGCAACTTGCTGCAATGTTATGATGAACAAATTTTGCAATCTATGAAAAAGCACAATGTGACGAGAAAAAAAAAAGTAAAAGAAAAAAACAGAAATGGAGGTGTAGAAGAATAATGTAAAGGGAAATCTAGTTATCTGGGATAGTTTAGTTGTGCGGTCACGGCTCTTAACGAGTTCCATTTAGATTATAGGCTTTTTCGATTCAGTCAACACAACTTGCGAATTTAGTGGATTTGGTTGCAGGTTAACGAGATGGTCTATAGATCATTGTATTTTTTAAAATATATATATAAATAAATAAATTTTAATATTTAGTCAATGTTTTAGAAGTATTTGGTAATGTTAATCACTGGTAAATGATTAGGTCATTTTTTTTTAACTTTTTAATTATACATGAGGTCATAAGTTTTAATCTCAATACGACTATTGTACACAACAAAATGACATTTTTTTATTATCTCATTTTAATTTATTATTATTTGGTTTGTGTTTTATTGATGTATTTGTCATGTTATTGAATTTTATCATTATTAACAAGTAACATATCACAAAAAAATAAAAAATAAAAATCATAATTTAGAATTTTAGTTAATTTTTGTTTTATCGTTAATTTTACAATTTTTTTTCAAATTATTATTATCTTTGGTCCATGGGGTGACGACGGGCCAACAAAATATTATCCATTAAAAAGGCAGTTAACATGAATGAGTTGGGTTGACACGTTTACTTGCCTCTAATAGTTAACTACTTGAAGCCCTCCTCCAAATCTTCTTTTTTCTACTCATTATGTATTATACTGTTTAGCTAACATATACTATGAACATAAGGTAACTTGAACTAGTAAATGATCAAACAAACACAAATATAATACAAAATCTTTTTTCTTCTTTTCTTTCTTCCTTACTTCTACAACCCTAATCAACACTAATCTTTTTTAAGTCTACAACCTTGAGTTATCAGCTAATAAACAAAACCTACAACAGGGAAGCAATCAATGCCATCAACCAAAAGTAAATAGGGAGAAAGAAACCAAAAAAATGAAAGAAAGGGGCCAAAAAGTCCTTGTTAAGCCTAAGCTAATTCAACCTTTTTGTTTAAATGATAGCAAACAAATAATAAAAAAATAAGAGATGTTTTGATGTATTAATGCCTTATTCAAGTGTGTAATAAATATATAAGATGTTTCAACACACCTTAAAGACCAATTCTTTATTCTACCTAGTTTCATTCTATGGAAGAAACTATCTTTGACCTATAATTTAGTACTCCAAGGACAAGTATTTACTTTCACTACATTAAAGTGTCTTTCGTTAGGATCATGAAAATAAATACTGAAGACTTCAAACTCAAATGAAAGAAGCATTCTTAAGTAGTGTGATTGACACAAAATCGGGTTTAGATAAAACATGTCTTTAGGAATATGAATGCATCAATTATAAATTTGAAAAGTTCCACCTGCCTGTGTAGTCAAACTACAAAAAAAAAATGTGGCAAAACACATTTATAAGCAAGAACACCAAGCACAATGAGAAGAGCATTAATTGTTGTAATTAATGATCACTATAGGTGGGTATACCATATGGGTGTTCATGAATTGGATTGGATTAGATATAAGGAAACAAATATTTGATCCAATCACTTCATTTTTGTGTGTGTGTGTGTGTATGTGATCATCCAAATAGTTTGTTCCTAAAATCAAATTCAATCTGATCCAATTTAGGTTCAAATAGGATTATTGTTGGTTCTTGGAAAAAAAAGATTACAAATATTAAAAGAAATTATGAAATACAAATATTAATTCATCATCAAACTTATAACTCATATATAACTTATAACATAATTCAAAATATACATTCAACTTGTAAGTTAAAGATAATTTTACAATCTCTCAAAGAACAAATACACAATAAATAACAAATTTTTAGTTAACAAATTTCTTAAATATATGAACATGTAACTAATTATTAAATAGTCTTGAATAGACAATTAGGTTTGGTTCAATTTTTTTAGTTTGGTTATTGCAGTTTGCATTAGATTGGATTTAATTATTAAATACTCTTCATTCTTAATATATGATTCAAAATTTGATCTAATTTAATGAAAAAAATTGGTTTTTGTTCGTCAATTTTTTTAGTTTGGTTACTACGGTTTGTATTAGATTGGATAAGTTGATGAATATCCTTGGTATACAAGGCAACTTGGTTTGTTTAGCTCACTTTTAAATGGACTGGATTAGCTTGACCCACTAAACTATACAAGCCTCTTTTGTGTAATTCGTGTAACATCTCGGGCACTGACGAGGGCGGGGAGTGATCGCCGATGCAAAAGAGATGAGGCACGGACAATGAGCGGCTCTGACAGGCTTCCAGCGGGAGGGGTACATGAATAAATCGAATACACACCCAAATGAGAGGGATCCAGAGGCTGTGCAGGTATGGGACTGTATAGTTGAGGATAGCTTAAAGGAATTAATAAGTGCTAACTATACCAACAAGATGCATCTACTTTTCGGTAGCTCATCACTTAAGAACTCCATAGTTAAGCGTGCTTGACTTGGAGCAATTTAGGAATGGGTGATCTACTGGGAAGTTTCCCAGGAAGCGTGTGAGTGAGGACAAAGTACGCTGAAAAGTCTTGTATTGGTTTGTGGGGACAGTCACTGATCTTGAAAGCGATCGAGCATTACAATTTGCATTTATCTCACTTAGCCTAAGAGTTAGTGAACCAATCTGCAAAGTGAATAATAAAAATATGTAAAAAATTGAAATTTTCTTAAAAAGTTAAAAAATATTTAAAAAATGATAGAAACTAAAAAATGCTTAAGATTAACAAAAAAATATTACAATATAATATTAAACATTAAATAGTGATTCATATTTAAGAAAATGAAATACTAAAATATCAAACAATGAAACAATAATTTATAATTTATATTAAAATAATTGGCCTTCGGTTTACCTCGTTAACCTATAAGTTAAATGGACCATGCCAATATAAACCCATTTTAAAATGGACAAACATAATACTAAGTCCTAACCTGTTTGGTTCCCAAGCCTAAGCTCAAGGTCAAGCTATATACCTAACTCTAATGATCACCAATGTTTAAATTAAAGATCTAAATGTTAAAACAAAATTCCTTCCAATTTTTCAATTTTAGAAGTTTATAATTTTACAACAATTTGTTCCAAAGAAGTTAATATGCATATTATTTAATATTCAATAATTTGAGCAACATTCATTTGCTATTTATTTTTTATTTATTTGTGTGCAATGGTCACATTGAGGTTAGAACCTATAACCTTATGCATACTACCCTAACTCCCTACCACTAGGCCGACCCTAGTGGGTTCATTTACTATTTATTGTATTTACTTTAAAAAGATATAAACTTTATACATTATTGAATCAAACATTAATGAACTTACTCAATAATAACTTTTGTTATCTTTCCTTTACCATATTTAGGTGTGTGAAGTTTGAAAACACTTGTTGAAAAGAATACTTGAGTTTATACCAAGAGAGCTTAGTGCAAAGAATACTTAGGTTGAGTAATGTTATGAATTCCTTGTATCAAATTCTTTAGGGATGTGTTATTCATAAAACAATTTATACAACATCATTTTTTGTGTCTATCTTTCTCCATCGCAGTATTTATCACATCTCACATTTATCTTCCTTTCTCTCTCTTAGTTGTACAAATAAAATTTCTTAATTCTTTATAATGAGAATCCTTGCTTAAACTCAAGAACTAGATGTAGTTTTGATTGGTGAGATGAATCTAAAAGACTTTTAAGTGTTTTTCTCTTTTTTCATTACCTCTTTTATATTTTGTTTATACTAATCCATAAGAAAGAGGAGTTGATATTATGCTAAAAGATTTTGGTTTTATACATACAAGGTTTACCTAAAGGTGGGCTCCGTCAAGCCAAGGCGTGAAAGCGGGTTAGGCTGGGCTGGCCCATATTTCTTATGGATTACAAAATTTTATTAACCCTACCTTTACCTTTTTTTCTTTTTTACTAAAATTATATTCATTTTACAAGAAAATAAAAAAAATAATGCCAAGTCAAAATAGGTTTGGTTGTGTTTGGACTAACATTTTATAGACCCAACCCTAGCCCATCAAGCTAAGTTTAATTGGCCCTATTTTTTTAGGCCTAAATTTCAAGAGCCCAACTCGACTTTATTTATAGGTTGTTTGAGTTGGCCCAACAATCTGGACTTATTTTGCCACGTCTAGGTTTACCTTTGTCAAACACTTTATAAGACAAAGTGTTATTTTGTTTCCTTGTAAACTTTGTGTTTTATGTTTGTTGCTTCTTAAATGTTTTAGTTTTTAAAATGTTTGCAAAAAAATTACAAAACACAATTCAACCACCTTTTTTTTACCTTGTGTTTTGATTCTTGTTTTTACAAACATCATCTTTGCTAGCCACCAAACCCATTGGAGTGACGACACACTACCATTATGACTTAAACAAGAAACAGATAAGGAAATGGATGAATTGTTGCCAAGTCAATGACTTCCCCCTTTTTTTTCTTGACAAATGGTGTCCCTCTTTTTCTCCCCACACAATCACTTCCCCTACCATCTCCCTCTCTCTTACATGTTTTCTCTTTTACACACACTTTCCTTCTTCCTCTTTTTGTCCATGCAGCCTTTCCTTATTTTTTTTTCTCATTGTGTAAACTACCACCTCCTCACTAACACTAGGCCCTTCCTCCATTCCCAAATTTATTTTTTCCCACCCAACCTCCCATGGTCATGGTCTCCTCTTCCTTTTAACTTTTTTCCTTTGCACCAACATCTCCCTCGTTTTTTTTCCTTCCCACCCAACCTCTTTCCTTCTCTCTTTTCTCCCTTGTGACTTTCATTCTCCTTCCAACAAAACAATGACCATTCACCAAAGGTAAGCCACCATGCTACCCCATTATGTCGTCATGAAGCTCTTGTTGTAGTGCCATCATCACTAGGGATGGCCTCCCATGGCCACATGTGTCCCTTTATACTATCACCCATTTTGTCTTTGGCTACTACGAGCAACTTTTTAAATTATAGCTCAAACGAGTCTTATTCTCACTTTTATTTATTCTTTTTGCTATGTAGAAATCGATTATGTTTTAACCCATTATTTTTTCTTTCTTTTTAACCTCATTTAGGTTTGACCTATTTCTTAGTTTTTTTTTACTTCCTTTCTCAACTTGTTTAGGCCTGGTCTATTTCTTGGTCATTTTTTCACTTATTTGGGTTTGACCCATTCCCCTTTCTCAAAAAAAAAATAAAAAATCTTGAAGGTTTTCACGCAGTTGGTGGTTTAAACATGTAAAAGGTGGACTACTCTATAATCAATAGGGAGTAAAATGCATTAAACAATTTTAATACATTTGTTGCAAAAATGAGTAAACTTTTAAAATCTTACCAGCTCTAATTAATTATCACCTAATCCATCGTAAACCATTTTCAAAGTTCCATGTGTTAAAATTTACCACTTTCCTCGATATTTAAGCATAACTTTTGAAGTGATGGTTATGAAAGGGGTTGAATTGTGATCATTGGAAACATTTTTCATCAACATGTGTATATTAATTCATTTTCTAGTTTATTGCTTAAGTATGAATTTGACTATCAAAAGGATATTTAAAATCAAATATTAGTCTAATACATATTAAAACAATCTTTTAAGGAATTACCAATCACAAAAATTAATTACAATTGTTAATTGAAACACTTAAATTAATTAAAACAAAGCTTATGGTTTTGGAGCTTTATTATAAGCAAAATTTTGATGACAGATTTATAAAAAATATGTTTTTGAGAATTAGACTAATGAAAGCAAAATCTATGAATTATGCTTCTTGAAGGTTAAAAGAATTTAGTTTTTATGAAACTTTCTAGTTTGAATATTTAACAATAAATATTTAAGAAATGCAATTAGTATTGATAAAATACAATTATATGAAGGTTTGGAAAGTTCATGCACAAGTATGTTATTGAAAGTTTTGGAAAATTTGTTTTGTAGTGTTAAATCAACTTGACAAATACTTTTGTTTTGCTAATATAGAGATTGCTTGTTGAATATTATAGTCTAACAAATAAGTATTTGTAATCACTAGTTTATCTTTAGAAGCAAATTCAATGAAATAAATAGAATATGGTAAAACAAGTACAAAATTATAAAGAGATATACTATGCATTTGATACGTGCTAAGATACAGCACATGAAGAATAGTACAGGACAAACACTTAAGTTACAAGACAACCTTTTATCATGTACATCATTTGGTAAACAATGGACAGTATAAGTGTAACACCCCTACTTTTATATATTAAATTATTCTATATGTTTAAATATTGTTTTTAAGTCATCAATGTATTTAGAACAATTAATAATAATTTTAGAAATTTTTCTAGAATTTATTGAGATAATTTCTGTAAATGACAAAAATACCCCTGGTTGATTGTTGGAACCAATCGGAGACTTTTTGACCTCAAAATATTTGAAAATTTTATATTAAGTATCTCTCATTATAAAAACTTTATTTTGAGAGAAAAGTAGTGAAAAATATAATAATCCTATTTCAATTATTCCACTGTTTTTTTTTATATATTTGGCAATACAATTCTGAAAAATCGGAAAGGAATTTTAAAATTATGACTCCCACCATTTTGCTCAAAATTTCAAGAGCTATTTAATTGTTATTTTAATAATTTTTCCGAGCCGGAGCCCGGAGAAATTAGAAAATGACAATTTTGTCCCTATTTCTCAACATTAAGAATTGACATGAGGAAAAGATTCAATTGACATTAAAATGTCCAATTTGAGCTTGAAATTATGTCATATATATTAAAATATAATTTGGGAATTTTTGGAAATTTTCTGGAATTTCTGTGTAAAATGACCAAAATGTACCTACATGTCTAATAAGCCAGCCAGTACTGGTTTGACATTCAAAAGGGTGAAAATGGTAATTTTAGTTTAATTATGGGTAAAATATTTAATTTTATAATTTTGATAAAAATTTGGGTATTTATTAATTAAAATGGATTTTCTATGAATTTTCTAGCTTAAAAATACAAAGTAAAAACATATAATTTGAAAAAATTAATAAAAATAAAAATTTATTATTAGAAATTTATTTTTGATGAAAATTAATGTATTTATCCAGTTTTGCATTAAAATACATTATTTGATATTAAAAGCTAATTTTTTCAAGTTTAGGCGTTTTTTGTCGGTACCGGTTAATTCACCTACAGATAAAATTTGACACATGGAGGCTTGGGACAGCTGGTGGAGCACGTCCCCAACCCTAAAATAGGTGATTCACCACCTATTTGGGATATGTGTCCCTAAATTGGATTATAATAAATAAAAAATTGGATTTATGACATAATGGTGACATAATGGATGATGTAAATATTTGGACACCTAACCCCCCTCCTTTTCTATAAATAGGCCTCAAAGTTTTCAGATTTTCACTCATCCTTTCCTCTCCCAAGCTAGAGAGCTTCTTTCTAAAGTTTTCTCTCTCTAAAATATTTTTTTTATCTAGTTTTATGTTAAAATTTTGCTAGTTTTCAACTAGTAGAATTTCTCCTCCTAGAAGCTTTGCACCAACAATTCCATCCTCTTCATCAGCTAACTTAGAGGTAATGGGGGGAGTGGGGTTGGTTCTAAATTACTGTCACTTTGCATGTGGTAGCAAGGGTTTTCCCCTAAACTCGTTTAGGCTTAATTTTAGTATTGTTATTATTGTTTAAAGTTAAACTTTAATTTTTACTAAGTTGTTACTCTGCCCAAATTTAGATTATTAAATCATAATTACTAATTGTTACTCTGCTCAAATTTAAATTATTAAATTATACTTGCTAAGTTGTTACTCTGTTCAATTTTAGAAAATAAAAATGCACTTGCTAAGCTGTTACTCTGCTCAATTTTAGAAATTAAAATGTATTTATTAGTGTTATTCTGCCAAAATTTTAGTAATTATACTATATTGCTATGTCGTTATTCTATTAAAATTTTGGTATTGTGCAATTTCTGCAAAATAAGGCAGAAATGTTGATTGTACTGGTGCTCAAATTAAATGAGACTAGGGAAACCTCTGCTTGAGAAGTTAGGAATTAACAGTTTAGTGAGTAATGTAAAGCAAGTGACATGTAGTGGCATGGCACCCTGCTAGGGAAGCCACAGTTTGGTACGCTGAGGAATGAAAGGCAGGGACCCACTTGCGGAGGTCTTGGGGTAGGCATCGAGTGGTGAAAGTTCCAATGGCCAGGGTAGCGCCCTTGAGCCGGGATATTCGCCTGACCAAACTCGATAACCCCAACAACTGCTCAGCATTCCAGGATTGGTTTGAGAGTATACCTCTATAAATGGATATCCTAAATTGTTATTTTGTTCCTTAATGATGACGAGGACTGTACCATGTGATGGTGTTGAGAGAGGTATATGTACTCCCAGTCACTTCTTAGGTTCTGTTGAGAACTATTACCCACTAATGGGAAGTATGGATCTATACCTGTCAAGGGTAGTCGGATACAACTTAGAATGAATCTTAAGATCTCTTGTGTTGTCAATTGTGTTTTGTCTTTGTTTTATGGTAAGATTTCCTACTGCACATGTAAAAGTGATTTAGAACAAAACACCTCACTCCATTATTTTCTTTTGTGTATGATTGGTCGTGATTATTGAAGACGACATTAACTCTCCGTGATGCTGAGTACGAGATAGAGAACATCTCAACGGGGGAGGGACCTTGAAGACCTATAGTATTTCTTTTTGTATGAGGGATAGGGTAGATAAATATTGCTCTGTATAAGATCTCTTTTGATGTATATAGTGGGCTAGGTAGTATATGTATTTTGATGTACTTTTGTTTTTGACTGTTATGTATTACTCAAACCATTGATGTACAGTTTTATGAAATATGTATATCTTTCATATTTTATTACCATTTCAAATTCTGTTAAGTTTGAATTCTTTTAAAACTGGAAAAATTTTACACACTTTTTATTTACTTAAACTTAATAACTAAATTAATATGAATTATATTTAAAATTAAATGGTGTTACAACAAGCAAAATAGTATGAGATTTACTACAATACCCTTTTTAATATTAATTATCTTAATACAATTCATATTAATTATCTTAATACGATAAGATGGTGGTGGAGGCGAGAATGGCAATTGCAGGGACTATGGTGGTGGTGGCGGTAATGACAAAAGTGGTAGTGGAAGCAACGACAATGGTAGTGACAGTGAGGATAGTGATGGCAGCGGCAATAGTGGTGGTGATAGCGATAATGGTGGTGGTGGTGGTAGCCACAATAATGGCTGCAGTGGCGATGGTGGCGGCGGCGGCGAGTGATTAGAAGGACAGTGGTAGCGATGGCAACGACATTAATGGGGTATTTTTGTCTTTTGATTATTTTTGTACTTAGGACAAAAAGTTGTCCCATAGTTTGTTGAGTAACCAAATTTTAGACTTTTGCCTAATTCTGTTCTCCTTATTTTGTGTTGTCCTCTGATAATTATTTTAAACAAACATAGGACAAATACTTTTGTGCTGTCTAGTCCCATGAAATTTAGCAAAACAAACAGACACATAAAGACCAATTAGACATTGCATAAAGGATTTTATATTGGCTAGCCTACAAGTTTATTAGGCTATGTCCAATCCCTATCTTAGTAGGATTTCCTCTATCAACCAAGTTTGTTTGTAAGGTATTTTTTTACATAACCTCCTCAGACATCAACAACACCAATATTCCTTCACTAAGAGCATGTTTGGGACAAGCTTTTTTTTTTTTCACATTTCAACTGTTTTTATATAAAAAAAAACTATTTTAAAAAAAGATGTTTTATAGCATCAGAGAAGTTAAACAATTTGATTATTTTGAAAAAACATTTTTCTCGTCTAAAAAACGTCTCTGTAAATTACCTTGTCCATTTTTCTTAATGCTGCCACTCCCCCTCTCCCTTTTATTTGTTAGCTGGTAAAATAAATATGTTTTTCACTCGAAGTTTCTTCTCATATAAATTATCAACTTATTAGCTTCTTCAAGTCTTGAATCTAAAAGTTTCTTAACCTTTGGAATTGTTGCTTTTCATGTTTGGTTATATCGTGTTCTAGTGTATATGTTTATATCATGGAACAAGGCAACAACTTTTAATTGGCAATTTTCACTATCCTAACTAGAAACATATACACCCTGCACAAATATACTAACATAACTATTCATGTTTCTATTTTTCTTCTTCTTAAATATATTATTAATACAAATAAATAACGGTTTACCCTTTTTTCATAATTTATTATGTAAAAGCTTTTTTTTTCGCAGCCAAATAAAATTAATTATTTGATTCTGATTATAATCACTTTTTAGTAAACTTAACCAAACAAAAACTAATTATAATTATAAATGATTATAAAAATAATTGATTACACATATAAGTGATTATTGAAATAATTTAATGTTTGTAGTTGTCCATTTTCAAACTTCTCAACCAACACTAACTCACACTAGTTAGCTTGAAAGATTCTCAATCAACACCAATTCTCACTAATTAGCTTAGGAAATTACACTTTTTTCTAGAGTGAAAAAGTGAGTTAGTGTAAAATAGCTCTCACAACACTCAAGGGTAGATTTTCTTTACAATACAAAGCTAATATCTCACATATAAATACTATATGTTTAAAGAAATAAAATTTGAATTTATTTTGTAAGAAGGAGACAAACTGCAAAAGACTAAGTAAAGTTTCAAAGCCCCAAAAGTGGTCTGACCATTTTTTGCTTTTGGTTCCTTTTGAAATTCATTTAGCTTGAATACAATTCAAAGATGTCAACAAGAGGGTTTTAAGGAGTACATTAGCAAATTATCTCTCTCTATCTATCTCTATATATAAGAGATAGATAGATAGATAGATAAAGAGAGAGAGATAGTCATTTTTACATGAGTAAGAAGAATAAATATTGACCATTAAATCTTATTATGAATGATCAAAATAAACATGCAAGTGAAGTGCGTTTTTTAAAAGCCACATTATTTGTCCTCACTCATATAAAAATAGTCCTCCTACTAGATATATCTCCTATAACATTTTGAAATATTCATTAAAAATATTTGTTTCTTAATTATTAATGATTTTTTGCCATTGAAAGGGCATATAGAATTTTAATTTGCAAATTTTTAGTTATTGAAAGAGCATAAAGAATGTAATCTTCAGTATTTTCCTTATTATTGTTATTTTTATAGATAGATTTATGTTAATATTGCATTTTAAGTTTTTATTTTTGATAACATCAACCCTTATGATTGATTTAATATTATTTTTTATACATTAACTATTTCATTAATTGCCTTTTCATAATAAAAAAACTTTTTTTTTGTATTTTTTCAAACTTATGTTTCTATGTTTTTTATATCTTAATTTTGGTATATGAAAGCTTATACAATATTGATTTGAACTTGTAGATTTTTTCTTGTGAATTTATTATACAATTTTTATGAATTTTGCAAATTTCTTTTCCACAATTTTTTTTTCTAGAAATTTTGTTATAATATTGACAAAATATGATTAATTCCTTAAATTCGTTGAAAAATTCATACGAATATATATATATATATATATATATATATATATTATTTATTTATTTATTTTTCGTATTCTCATACAAATTTGTTTCATATAAAAAAATTAATGTTTCTTGCAATTTTTTTACCAAAAATTGTGGATAAAATATTTTTTATTTTTTAATTTAGTAACAGACTAGATTTAAAAGTCATAAATTTTATTAATAAAATAGAAAAAAATTAATATCATAAAATAAAATTAATTAATAAAATTGTTAATGTTTAAATAATATCATAAATGTTTAAAATCATGCATTAGATATTATATTATTAAAATTATTATATTTAATTTATACATTATAATTTAATATTTTGGCCCTCTCTATAAGAAATTTTCAAGCTCCACCACTAATTAACACCTTGACATATTTGATGGAGGACAACTGTTTGTAGTTGAATACAGGTGGAGCGTTAGGAATGCAAATATGTTATAACTAGTTATCATTGGGATATGAGGTCATCTGATGTGATATTTGTATAAGGGTTCCAGCTAAGACCTAGATAACACATTCTCGCTTGCCAATGGTACAATTTGATTGAGCATGTAGAGAGCAGGTACACCTTGTTCAAATCGACAACCATATGGGTTTGTTAGCACCACCCTAAGGGGTAACTGAAAACCTTACTCGACCGAAATAATGAAAGTTGGAGAATCCATTACACTTCATTAGCACGAAATTTTTGCTCCAGGTGGCATTTTAGTTGCCAAAACACTTTTTCCTAATTATCTATACCCTAACTAATAAGAAATCGCCTTTGTTGAAGGAATAGCACCCTAATACATCTGGAGTGCACAAAAGTTCAATGTCACACTTAAACAATGAGGGTTAGATGCCTATTTTATATCATTTAGTATTCTAACATGAGCATTGCACAGGTTAAATTCAATATGTAAATTTTATGAAATAAAAAAGTAAAAAATTATTCATAACATTTAATAATTTGGTTTACAAAAAAATATTAAATATATATAAATATAATAACTATCAACATAATAAATTAAAATAATTAAAATTCAATAATAATCTCAGTTTTTGCAATTCTATTTAATGATAATAGTAAAGTGAGAGAAATTTAAATAGAGAAACAATAGTTTGTTATTTTCATAATAAGAGAAAGAATAATGATAAATTAGTATCCCTAATAAACTTGAAAAAAATTATTCCCACAACATCGTAGATGAGAGAGGCAAGACGGTCTTTTTTTTTTTGAAAAATAGACAAGATAGTTAAAATGAGATAAGGGATAAAAGAATTTAATTCAAATAAGAGATAAAAGAATTTAAATCAATATGCAAGTCAGAAGAGATAAAGATAATTTATTTTCATGAAATCAGATAAAATCCTCGTGAAATTAGAGATGAGATGGACAAATTAGTTTAAATTAGGAAAAAGATGGATGAATGAAGGAAGAAGAGATGAAGGAATAAGACAGAGATAAAAAAATTTAAATGAGGAGATAAGAGGAAGAAAAATCTTTGAAGAGGAATTTTTGAAAACGAATAATGTTTTATTTGCATAGGGAGAGAGTATAGTTCACCTTTACTTGAAAGAAAAAAATTTAAACCAAATCGAATATAAAAAGTTGAAAAATAAAACTCTCACAAACTAGATAGCTATTATAATTTATATATAAAGAGGATAAAGTGATAGATATTTTAATAATTTTTACTTTAAAAAGGAACACTACTTGAGCATTCAAATTGCAATCTCATTATGTAAAAAACAAACAAAATCATTAAAAAATAAAATACCAAAGTGATGATGAATGCAAGAACAATGTTAGGAAGTAAGAAAACTTTCACTACCCTATTTTTGTAGCCACTATTTTATATAATTATTTAAAAAGTCATTCTTAAAATAATTTTTAATTTACTAATGCTTAAAAAAACTTTTTACTGAAAATATATGAATTAAACTCATAAATAAATAAATGGTCTCATTTGTGCACATTTGATTTTTAAATATTGATTTTTAATTATTCTATAAAATATAATTCATCCAAACATTCTTGTTATGTTGTATTAATTAAATTAAAGAGATGTAAGCTGATACTAAAAAGAAAAAGATATAAGCCTCATTTTTTCATTATAATCAATGATATTATTCTCATTCAAATTCTATTCATCAATGACTTATGTGTCCAACTGATCCAAAATGAAATCAAATTGAAGTATAAATTTAAGCAAATGGTTTCTTATCACACTCGAGTGTTATAATATAATAGCTAAGATTACTAATAATAGAGATGATTTATTTCACAAGATCAACAAATATTTAAAGGACTGAGAGGAAGATTTTGCAGCAAATAATTTAATTTCTTTTTGGTATTTGATTTACTTGAAGCTAGAGAAAAGTGTACCTGGTCAACCATCTTAAAATAATAAAAAATAACAACTTTGGTAGCACAACAGCCAAATTCTTAAAAATATCAAAATTACATGATCATAAAATTTCAAAGAAAACCAAAAATAGAGAAAGATATAGCATTGTATCAGTCACTCATAGCTCTTCACAAATCAAATTAGGGCTTAGTGATACCTTAATTTTATAAACAATAGTTAAAGATAATAAAAGAAATTAAAGAAATAAAGAAAATCAAAACTCATACCAAAGTGACAATGGAAGCAAGAAGAACAACTTTAGGAAGTAAACAATGGGAGGAAAATCTTTTATTCTCCTATTTTTATAGCCAATCATGTTCCTAAAATTACTATTTGCCATTTAAAATTTGAAAAGTTTGAGAGATAAAAATTGAGAGTTTGTTTTGATCTTAGGAAGAGGGTCGATAATAAGAATAGATGAACAGGGATAGATGACAAATTATAAAGATGATTTTATAGGTAATGATTTAAAATAAGAAAATAAAGTAATAGATGAAAGAAGATAAGCCAAGAATGTGAAGAAAAAAATAGAGAATATGATATGAAATTTTCTATTATTGATTTTGTTGAGAGAGGAAGAGGAAGCGATTGGGAGAGAAAAAAATAAATAAAAATAGAAACACTGCACTGTGAGAGAGTTAATTACACAACTTCACCACAAAAGAGTATTCAAACGAAAATAAATGTGAGGGAGAGTGAAGAGAATGAGCTCTTATGGTGATAGATAGAGGTTATCGTTTAATACATAGGGTGGATTTTTATAAACCGTATCTTTTATGCATATATACTTTTTTTTTCCTAATTAAGGAGGTGTATCGGATTGGAATTTTAAAAGATTATTTTGGCATAAAAAAGGTCTTACGAATTTTAAAGGACTATATAGAAATGTAATGACTTATAATATTTTTTTTAAAGACTTTAATAATCAAGATTTTATAGTTTGGATTTTAATGAATTTATATCATAAGAATTTATAATATTTGAAAGGACTTTATGGATTTATAAGATTTAAAAGGACTCGTGAATTTTTAGAAAATATTCAAAGTTACAAGAGTCAATAAAAAAGATAACAAAGAAATGATAAAATTTGGATAAAAAAAGTCAAACAATATAGTTTTTCCAATTGATTATAACTTCATGTCTTCCTAAATACCATTTTTCATTTTCTCCACATACCTAAAGCTATCCTAGTCCTCCATGTATTAATATATTCTCGTTCCTATTCTTGTGTTAGTATTATTCAATATTTAGCATGATGTCTTTATATAATAATTATCATATATAATACCAATCAGTGTAAAGATTGAATAATATATAATAAAACTCATATATGATAGTTTTATTATATATATAATATACAAAACCAATCAGCGTTATTTATATATTAGAGTTTTATTTATAAAAAAATCAATTAGTTTTATTATATATTATTCAATACTCAACATAAAAGATTATATAGATAGATAGATAGATATATAGAGAGAGAAAATAGTTTATGTATTGATAGTGTAAAACAGGTTTACACTATTGTCCTAATCACAACCCATCATATATGTAAGTTTGTTGATTTGATATTAGCCACCCTAAAAATCACACTAAAGATGATTTTTGATTGGTTGACAGTGTAAAAATTTTTGGTAATTAAACTCTCACACACACACACACATATATATATATATTAGAATAACTATCTTGTATGAGAGTTTTTAGCTGTCATTCTTCAACGAGAGTGTTTTTAAGATTTTTTTAACCTCTTATATCTTTTAATCTATCATTTTTAACATTTTTAGCTCTAAATTAAATTTCAATATTTAAAAAAATTATCAATAATTAGAATGACATTGTATCACAATATAAATTATATATTATAAATTTAAAATATAATTTATATGTTGGAAAATATTTATTTATTACAAAATTTAATTATAATATAATTTATATTATATATTTAGAAGTATTTATTTATTATAAATTTATGTTATATAAAATAAATATTTATTTTATGCAATGCACAGGTTAAAATACTAGTGTGTATATATATATATATATATATATATATATATATATATATATATGTATATGTATATGTATATGTATATGTATGTATATAAAGAAAAAATCAAGTAGGATACATATCATGATTTTTTCATGAGTGCAAAAGAAGTTGGACTCATAGACAGTGTCATCATGAATCCTTTCAAAGCTCTATAGCCATTGTTAGTTGCAGCAGAAGGTAAAGATCAGGTAAGCATTTGAATTTGACATTAGCGTGAAACAATTAACCTAGGTATTGTAAAGCAATTATTTTAGCATAAGCAATTAACCTAGGTAAAGTAATTGAAGTTAGTCCAATAGGTACAAATAAAAGCAAAAGAAGCATTACAATACACACGATAGTGACCTAGGATTTTTTATGCATTTTTTACATTATCTTTTTGGTGATACACACAATGAATTTGTTTAAAGAAGTTGATAAAGGCAAAAAAAAGGATAAAGATCTTTTTTTTATTGTAGAGAAGGTGCGTAAGATTGAAAGAAATAGATGACCATGTACTACACCAACATCGCCTTCAATGAAATGAGAAAAAATTATGTGTGATGGGAGAAAGAAAAGTTTGGCAACAACATGAAAAAAAAGGAACGAGGGAGTAAAAAAGTCTCAAGGTTTGGGTGAGATTGTTAGAATGGGTGTAGTATTTATATATCTTACTGAAAAGTCACACGAAATCCGTGATATTGTTGATGGGTGTAGTATTTATATATCTTACTAAAAAGTCACACGAAATCTACTGCTACAAAAGAATCCATCAAAATTTGTATCATTATAGATAAATTTGAGAATCCATTCACAGGTTTGGATTACACGTGGCGAATTAAGAGTAAATTTCAAGGTTTGGATGATACGTGTCATTTACATAGAGGTTTAGATAGCGCATGTTGCTATTTGGTGCTTCAGTAAATATTTGGTTCGGTTACATACCACAATTATAATCATTATAATTATTACATTAATGAGTTTTAAATAGCTATGTTTGAATTTTGAATTTGAAATTTCTATTAAATAACTACCTTCTAAAAAACTACCTTAATTATAATTAAAAATATATTGGTCATTTGACTTAATTAGAATAACTAATGAGAATAATATATATAATTTTCTTAATTATTTCTGAAATCAAGGATAAACTAACGAGTATTTTCTATTTTTTCAAAAATTATATACTTTATCAATAATTTTTTACTTACATTCATCCTAATTTTGTCCTAAATAGAAATCAATAAATAATTTTTACTTAATCGATAATTTTTTACTTACATTTTATTACTTATGACAATAATTCAATATGTGTTTCAATGACCAAAATTATTATTATTATTATTATATATTTTAAGTATACTTAGGGAAGATATTTGTGTATAATTTTCATCATATATATGTTTTAGTTAAAATAGTTAAGATTATTTTAAATTTAGATAATTAGATTATATTAAACTAATTAGAATAATTATTATCAATATATATTATTTTAAAACTTTCTCTATATATATTTTGAATTTTAAAATATTTGTATAGTATTACATTTTTGTCAATAAATTAAATTAAAATAATATAAAAAAATCACTTGATAATCATGAGTTACGATAAAATTATATTACAAACAACTTAGAAAATTTTTATATGGGATCTAGAGTATCTAAGTTTCGAATATTATTAAAAGTGGTACTTTAAATTTTTTTAATTTATGAAAATACATATTACATATACATACATACATAACTATAATAATTAAGGTAGTTACAAACAATATAAAATGATTACGACTAATATATTGGAAATTCTTTCTGTTTTTATTTCATTTGGGTTCTTTCTATCTTTACATACCAACAAATCAAAATTAAAGGCATCCCATATGTCCATATTTTTCATTTCCTTCCCTTTTCCAGTCTGTTTAAGGCAACATATTGTGAAAAGGGTTAGTTTTCAATTTACTGCATGGGCATTATAAATTGACGTTTTTATTATTCTCCTATTCTTTCTAATATATGGAATTCTTCTTTCTTTGTGTCTAGGGCATATTTTGGTGTCATTGGAAAAGGTAAACAATTTGTCTATTTTATTATTCTCAAAATTTTATTCATTGTTTTTGTGTTTTGTTTTAACTTTTAGGGTGATCTCCCACTTTTTTTTTTAATTTCATTATTAAACCATTGAATCTTTGTATTCAGGACATTTTGCTCATGAAGAATAAGATAAGCATTAAATCTATTTCACATTGTTCTTTATTTCTTTTCTAATTTATGAAATGTTTTCTTTTTTGTGTTTAGGGCATATTTTGTCACCATTGAAAAAGGTAAGCAATTAGTCTATTTTATTGTTTTCAAAATTTTTATTTGGGTTTTTGTGTTTTGTTTTTCTCTTTTGTGGTGATCTTCCACTTTTTTATATTGCATTCTTAAACCATTTTAAAATTTATGTTTTTTGTTTCCAATTTAAGTTTTTTATAAAATTCTTCATTCTTTGTATTTACGACATATTTTGCCCCTGTAAAGAATAAAGTAAGCATTGAATTTATTTCATTGTTCTTTATTTATTTATTTATTTATTTGATGAAATTCGACCTTCTTTGTGTTTAGGGCATATTTTGTTACCATTGGAAAAGGTAAGCAATTAGTTTATTTTACTGTTCTCAAATTTTTTATTATTGTTTTTGTGTTTTGTTTTAACTTTGGGATGTTCTCCCACTTTTTTTTATTGCATTCTTAAACCATTTAAAATTTATATTTTTTGTTTTCAATTTATGTTTTTTATGAAATCCTTCATTCTTTATATTTAGGACATATTTTACTCACGAAAAATAAGGTAAGCATTGAATCTATTTCATTATTTTTCATTTCTTTTCTTATTTTTTGTGGTTTTTTTTTTTCAATTTTTGTGGTAATTTCCTACTTTTCCAATTGCATTTTTAAACTTTTTAAAATTTATGTCTTTTGTCTCCAATTGATAATGTGGTTTTCAATTAGTTTAGAGATTTCTTTTACACTTTTAATTTGTTGGTCTAAATATTTTATAATTTGGTTATATTTTTAACTGAAGATCTGTCACTTTTAAATAATATTTTTTTTAAAACTGTTTATGTTGCTTGTGTTTTTGTCTAATCCAAAAGCCTTTTTAAAACATTACTAAGATATAGAGCTGTCAAAATGGGTTATGGCCCTGTGAGCCAACCTGGCTCACCACGGGTTCGAGCCCGGTTAGGTTGGTAAAATTTGACTCACCTGAAAGGTGGGCCAAATTGAACCCGGCTCACTTGGCTCGTGGCTCACCCGGGTTGAACCCATGGTGAGCCAGGTTGGCTCGCAGGTTGAAGTTTTTTTTTTTTTTTAATATAGCTTACTATATTAACTTTGTAAGTAATTAAATAAGTAACATATAAACCCAACCATGTAATTCTATTCCAATCATAATAAATGAGTAGTATACTAACTTATCTTTTTATATATAAATATAGAATTAGAATGTGAATATGACTTTCCAAATCATTAATATATATAAATTGTGAGACACAATATAATAAACCTATTGATACTATTTGGTTTTCATTAATTGCATCAAAATTTTTATCACTTTAATTTAATTTTTGTATTTTTTTGATACTTTTTTAATTATGTATTCTATTTTTTTATTTTTTATTTTAAGTGAGTCAACCCGTAAAACCCACCAACCAGTGGTGGGTTAAGCCGGGTTAAAAAAATTTTGGCTCACCAAAAAAGTAAGCCGGGTTGGGTTGGCTCATTTTTGCACCAACCCGTGGTGAGCCAACCTGGATGAGCCGAGTTGTGAGCTGAGTTGGCTCACTTTGACAGCTCTACTAAGATATGTGTTTTAAATCTTATGGATTCTCACTTGATAAGTTATGGATTCAATTTATATATTTGGTATATGTTCAATAATAGTAATGTTGTACCATGTTTCTAAAGAGACTCTAGGTATTATTTTTAACAATGGTATATCTTGATATTCAATATAATGTATTTTATTTTGAATTTGTTCATAATTGTGCATTTGATTATCACAATCTTATTAAGTCATTGTATTTGTTTTTGTAGCTTTTTCTTGTAGTATTTTTTTTTATGACATTGTCTCATCTACGTTCCACATTTGCTTAATGGATGAAAGGGAGAAGAGTTGTTCGACTTAAATTTCAAACAAAGATATATGGGAGCAAGATATAGATTCCATATGTGTCACTAATTAATATATAGATCTCAATATTTAAAATGTATTTTTATACAATGATTAAAAATTCTACATGAAAACATATTAAGATTTAGAGCTAATACTTAATCATATAAAATTAAAAATTTTACATTAAAATATATTAATATTTAAGTCTTAGATGAGAATAAAAAAAAGTTAGAGCAAAAATATATCATACAAAAATTAATATTTTACATCAAAGCATATTAATATACAAATAAAAATTACTAATATTTAAATTTTAAAGTAAAAAATACCACTAAGATGTCAAATATTTTACATAAAAATATATTAATATGAATATAAAAGAAACTTCAATTTAGTTAAATATTTAGTTTCAATTATGACAAAATTTAAAAAATACTGAAAAAATTAATGAAACTTTGAAATTAATAATGAAATTATAAATATATTTATACCTATCTTTTAAATAAAATATAAAATTATATATTAATTAAAGCAACTATTTTTTGTTATTTTTTAATTCATAAAAATACAAAATTATATTAATGAAGGTAATTATGGCCAATATATATTTTAATTTGAATTAATTAAGATAATTATGACTAACATATATAATTTAGATTTACATTAATTGATAATATTAATATATATTTTGATTCAAATTTATAGTATATTTAAATTAAAATTACTTTAAAAGGTAAATAATATTATAATCTTTTTCACATAGAATAATTTTATATTTTTTAATTACTTTTTTACAATTTTAACATTCTATAATTATCATTCTTAAATATCATATATTAATTCATTAATTTATGCCTAAAATATCACACTTAAATTATAAATTAATATAAATAAAGTAAAAATATTAATCCATAAATAAAAAATACGTATAATTTTTGAAAAAAATACCTGACACTTTTTAATATTTATTAATTTATTATAAATATTTATTGTTACTACTATTATATGAATTAATATAAATTATGCTTATTTATTTTGCATTATATTTTAACCTTTATACATTATTATTGTTACTATTATGAATCATTTAATTTATAATAAATGTTTTACGAATGTAATAAATTTTAAATTAAATTGAATTAAATTAAACTTAAAAGACATACAAAAATTATCACGTAATTTATAAATACTCACAAAACTTAGCTCAAGTCTTTTATCTTTTCATCGAACAAAAATGTTTGTTTTTTCTTCTTCTTTGAAGTATAATGAATGTTTAAATGGATATACAAAGTTATTCTAATACAAATTAAATTTAGAAGTCAATGCTCACACACACACACAAATATAAATGGACAAAAATTCCATATTATTATGAATTAATAATTAACTTAGGCTTTTTAAAATGATAATTAATTTAAAATAGATATTCCATATTATTTTTGTAGCTAATTCAATTTAAAATAAAAATTTTATTAAAAATTTAAATGATTCTTAATTTCAAATTTCAAATATATGCTGAAAATCAATATATTCAAATTTATGTCGAAAATCAATATCATTCATATAAAAAGTATCACAATCAAATTAATTAAATGCTTATATAAAAAAGGAATTTTTGTAAAATTAATAAAACAAATAACTGCATCCATTATATTATAACTAATTGTGTATTTAATCAAATTAAATAAAATAATCTAATATAATAATAATAATATCGATAATTATATATATATATCATTACCATTACCATACTCATGTTTTTTAAAGTAATTTTATTTAATTATCTTTTAATTATTAATAAAAGAATGCTTAATAAAAGAATAATTTATATATCATGAATATTTTGTTTGGAACAATATATTACAATGCTATCAAAATATTTTAATTAGTTTAAAATTTTAAAATGATATCTATAATAAACAATTACTATACATATGAAACAAAAAAATAAAAAATAAACACATACTTAAATATCAATATAATTTATTCGAGTATTTGTAAATTTAATTAGTCTTTCATTTGATTGATGCTTTATCTTTCTCCCTTATCTTATTATCCATTGAAAATTGAGATTTAAATAATATATCAAGTATTACAAAATATAATTACATGTAATTTTTAATTATTATAAGTATTAGAATATATATATATATATATATATATATATATATATATATATATATATATATATATATATATGAATGTATATGAGTCTACTCTATATTTATACATATTTATAAAAAAAATTGACAAAATATAATTAAGATCTAAAGCAATATAAGTAGTAGTACCTCATACTTGGTATCATACAATAAGGATAGGAATAATTGCTTCAAAATATTTCAAAAATCAATGTAAGGACTATGGCCCATTATATATTTCTTTGAAATTAAGTTTTAATGTCTTTTAATTTAAAGAATAGTTTTGATGTAGGACAAAAATAAAAAAACAAATATCCATCGTTGTAAAAAAAAATTCTAATTTTGCAATCAAAATTAACATAAATAATAATTAACTGTGCAAAACTTTTGCATTGACATTGAATACCTACTAACTTATTTTTAAAGAAAAAACTACTAATTACAAATTTTAATTTAAAATATTTTTTTAACATTAATATCTCGTATTAAAATTATGTATAAATTGTAGTTATATACAAATAAGAATATATTGATAAAGGTAATATTTTTTAAAACATACATTTTTATAAATTAAAATGATGTGAGATTCATGTGAATATAAAATTATTTGAATTTATATTAATATCCATAATTATATATATATATATATATATATATATCTATATATTTACTAATAGATATTTTCATAAAATTAAAAAATAATTAAGAAATATATTAAATAATTATACTAATAAAAAATTATAAATTATAATTTAACACCCAGTGCATGGCACAGGTTATTATACTAGTATTTTTGAATATCAAAAGACTTTTTGTAAGTTGTAAACAATCTTAACTAAATACTACTAGATTTATTACCCTCTTAAAAAAATCTTAATAGTCCTAATTGAATACCACAAGACTTATTTTTATTATTTAAAAATCTTGATTGAATACTACAAGACTTTTTTTTATCACAAAAAAGTCTTTTAAAAATCCTAATCCAATAAACCCCTAACTATTGTTGTACAAGTTCAAATTTCGCAAGTCTTGCTACACAAAAAATGATAACTTCATTGGCTATCGAGGTCATTTTCTGTTGTGTACTTTATATATCTTAACAACTAACAAGAAAGAATCACAATATATATATATATATATATATGTCAGGATTCATTGATACCAGGTGTCAAAATTAGTTAATTACACTTTAATAACTTTTTGTAAAAATATAAATTTAACTATCCAATCGTTGAATTACTGTAATATTATCTTTATGATCATGTATTTCAAATTTCACATTATTTAGAAGCTGTTTAGATATGTTATCTAACATTGAATATTTGGCATATATTTTAATATCATATTATACGTTAAAATAAAGTAATGTGATAAACTATTAAATAATTTTAGAATTGTATGAAATTTTGTATACTTAATCTAATTAATAAGAACATCAAATTTAACGGTTGAATTGGTTAAATTTGTATTTTATAAAAAATTATTGAATGTGTAATTTGACTAATTTTGATACTTGGTGTTAATGGATCCGACTATATATATATATATATATATTAACATTAACACAAATGTGCCAACAGGGACAAGGACAAGGGCAGGGTCTTGCGGTAAAAAATGATCTTTTGGGAGAACGGAACCGACAGTCACCATTGGAGCAGGAACAACGTTTTGCAGTGAGTTGGGTGAGACACAAATTAAACAAGTTTTTAGGGGTTGTGTTGTGTTGAATCAGAAACATGTTGATTGTGATTCAGAAACATATATATCTCCGCTACCTAGAAGGTAATCATTAATTGAAATAATAATATTCAAAAACATTTCAAGTTCTACTATATATGATTGGCATTGACTGGTTTGTCCAAACCTCTTTGGACAAATTTTTTACTGGTCAAAAGATGGTCCAAAATGGTGAGCCTCAGAATATAATTCGATAAAAGGAAAATATAATTGCTTTGGACGATGAAAAGTTAATTGCTTTGGAAAATATAATTCGACAAAAGGAAAGGCTTTCTTGATTTTATTACAAAAAAGTTAAAATCAAAGAATTTTGATGTTGGAGACTTAGTCTAGAGGGTCATTTTGCCAATGGATAAGAAAACGAGAACGTATAAAAAATGGTCGTCGAAATTAGGATGAGCTTTACAAAGTCGAGAAAATTTATTCTAACAAAGCTTATTTAATTGGCAAAGTTAATACGAATAGTCGAATTATGTCAATAAACAGAAAATATTTAAAGCAATATAAACCAACAATTACAGAAATTAAAATACCCATACATTAATGAAAAATCCGATTGTACCAAGATCCATAAAATTAAGGAACTAATAATAAAAAAATAAAGAATAATACATCAAAAGCAAGAAAAGTTTAAAAAGGACATTTTTCTCTTAGAAATTCCTTGCCTTGAGCGTGGAGATCAACGACTAAATCTAGAGGTTTTAGATAAGACGAACTACTCTTTCGATATGTTAGATTCGAATTATACTTGAGTTTTTTGGGTCTTTGATGGTTTGGTAGTCATTTTGATCGGAAGGTCTTCGTTTGATTCTAAATCTTTTTTCGAATCATCTTATAGTGTAGCAGATTTTTTTTTTGTTTGGGTTTGGGTTTTATAGTGTAGCAGATTTCTCCATAATAACTTGTTTCGAAAGGAAACTTGGATATAAAAATTCAAAGATAACTAAGAAATGGTGGCTGATTGACCAATCTGGTGCAATTTTAAAAACAAAATACCAAAATGAGACTCTTTTAAAACATATTATCAGCATGAGTCTGTTTTGACCATTGAAGGGTCAAACTCGTCAGTTTGACTAGCGGGAATGGGTCCACGTTAGCATTTTTTATTTTTTTTTAAAATTACACGTAAACATCCGATGTGAAAAATAGATCGCAACATCAACTAGCAGAAATAATGAGATGTTGACACATGGCGGATCTCAGTTATTTCTGCTATTCCCACTAGCAAAAATAACAGGATGATGCCACGTGGCATCATCTCGTTATTTTCGCTAGTCTGAACAGCGGAAATAACTAAGGTCTGCCACGTGGCTCGCTGTAATAAGACCACCATGCCCGTCAATTCGAAGTGGACACGTGTAGTGTCTGTTGATTTTCGCAAGTGTGAATAGCAAAAATCACCAGGTTGTGCCACGTGGCACACTGCGAGGGGACTGCCCATAAGTTTAATCGGGAAAGGCCATGTGTAAGTGCCCTGTGGATTCCGTAGTTGTGAATAGCGGGATTAACAGGGTTGCGCCATGTGACGCATTGCATGGGGACCGTTCGTAAGTTTAATTGGGGAAGGCTACGTGTAAGCCCCCTGTGAATTCCGCAAGTGGGAATAGCGGAATTCATGTGTGTCCGCCACGTGGCGTGACGTTATTAGTGACCGCCTTACCTGCCAATTGGATGGCGACACGTGGCAGGCAGATGGCATTGCTGCTGTTGTGAATAGCGAGAATGGCACAGCAAAATTAAAAAAAATGATTTTTTTGCCTCCCTTTAAGTAGTCCCCAAGCCCCACACCGAACCCCACTTGAAAGCAACAGCTAGAGGGAGTGTAAAGCGGTGTTATTTTGGTTTTTGGAGTGTATTTACCATATTCAAGTTATAGGTAATAATTTTTTTTGTATATATTTTATAAAAATTAGTTATTTATTTAAATAATAGTTGTATAGTTTTTTAGTTAAATAATAAAATAATAATAAAAAGTTGCTTATTTTTAAGTTTTTTTTGTGATACAATTTATAATCTGTACTTATATTTCAAATATTTATTTGGTATTGTGTTAATTTATATGGTATGTAATATATTGTAATTATTTTATTAATTATATGTTTTATTGTATTCTAAAGCGGTGATTTTATTCAATGAATGATTTAATTTTTTCAATTATAAATTTTATTGTATATTTTATTTAATTTTGATAATTGTTTATGTTTAATTTAATTTTCTTTAATTTAATTTATCTTTTGCATTAATTTTAATAATTGACTATGTTAATTTATGTTTTTGTTTATTTATTTATTTATTTTTGTAATATAATTGTTTTTATTTATGTTTAAATATATATGTGATTATTATTATGCGTTAGGAAATTATATGAGAACTTGTTTTTTTATATACACAAAGACTGAATACACTATTTATTATGGTAAATGAATATTAATTTTTTTATTGTTTTAGTGTATATTTTATGAAAATTAGTGTTTTTTTAAAATTTATTGTACATATTTTATTTAAATAATAATTAATTTATAAAATTATTTATTTATTTAATTTTTTGGTTATTCAATTTGTAATATGTATTTATATTTCAAATATTTGTTTGATATTGTGTAAATTTTGTATTTTAAGTTATGTATTGTAATAATTTCATTGATTACGTGTATTATCGTATTTTTAGGTGGTGAACGTGTTTTTTGATAAATTATTTAATTTGTTTGATAAATTATTGTTTGAGCATATATAATGTTATTTAAATTTTTGGTTAATTATATTGAAAGTAAGTAGTTTTTTTTTAATTTCAAATAATGTTTTATTTATGTTGCCTAATATGTTTATATTTTTACTAACATTAACTCTCTTAATAAAGATAATATGGTTGGGATTTTATTATTTAGGACAATAATAATAGAAAACAATTATTTATTTAGTTACATATAAGAAATTTATTGATTGATTATATATTTTTTTGTTGATTGATTTACGCAGTGTTTTTTTATAGATCTTCACAAAATGGCGTCTTCTTCATCTTTCGATACAAGCAGCATTCATTCCGAACCAATTGATGATGACGTCTTATGGATGCAAAGTATGCATGTCTCGCAACATGTGTGGAATGGTGAACCAGAATGCAAATTAATTGTTAAATGAGCTTTTCCTACACATAATGGAGTAAAAGGTGTTCTAGAAGCAATTATTGAATTTCTTACTCAATCTGGCTTCTATTGGGTTGCCAGAATGGGTTTCTTAAGGGTCAATCCCGGTTTGGTGAATGCTTTGATGGAAAGGTGGAGACCTGAAACATATACATTTCACATGAGATTTGGAGAGTGCATGATCACTCTTAAAGACGTTGCAATTTTGTTAGGGCTTCCTGTTGATGGGCTGTCTCTTATTGGGGCAACATGGCTTGATTGGGGAGCTCTGTGTGAAGAGTTGCTGGGTATTTGACCAACGAACCTAGATGGTAGTTTTGTTAAACTAAGCTGGTTGGCTGAGCATTTTGATGACATTGGTCAACATGTCATCAATGAGGAATAGTTGCGGAGATATGCTCGAGCATGGATCCTTAGATATATCGGTGGTGCATTGTTAGTTGACAAATCAAGTGGTAAAGTCTCGTTGCGATATCTTCAATTTTTACGAGACTTTAACGAGACACGGACCTATGCATGGGGAGTTGCTATACTTAGCTGTTTATATCGCGAGTTATGTTTAGCCACTAATTATAGGACGCAATCCATTGGTGGCATGTGCTTATTATTGAAGCTTTGGGCGTGGGAAAGATTCCAACATATAGCTCCAAAAAGAACGCCCGACTTCATTGTTGGTCAACCCTTAGGAATGAGGTAACATTAATGTTGTTAATATGCACTTGTTATGATTTGCACATTTGGCTTAAATTGTTAATGACTCGATATTTTTATAGGTGGCTTCGTCGTGGACATAGCCACATAGGGAACGACGATTTAACATCGCACCGACAAGCGTTCGACATTATGAGGAGGCATGATGTAAGTATTTATCTTGTACAGCCTGTAATTGTAATTGTAATATGCTATACATGGTGTTAACTTAATTGTTCTTTGTAGATTGTTTGGGAGCCATACACTGAGGCTATTATGCATGCAATGCCTCTAGTATGCCGAGATGGACATATTGTCTAGAAATCAATTGTGCCATTAATATGTTTTAATGTATGTAAATGGCGTCAACCTGATAGAATGATGAGACAATTTGGTTTTCGGCAACCAATTCCACATCCTCCGCTTCAGCCACAGGAGTTACATGCGTTGACTTTGTGTGGAAAGTACAGTGAAAATTGGTAGAACATATTGGCACCAGCAATCAACACATGGAATCACAAACACGAACTACAAGTTAAGGACACCAGCCCACAAGTCGGAAGTTTGGGTCACAATTTCGTGTACATGGTGTGGTACAAATAGAAGACAAAGATGTTTGTCGACCCCAAGAACGCTAAGGCAACAACTTTGGTATCATAACTTATATAAATTGACTTGTAATATTTTTGTTGATATTGAAGTCACTGTGTGTCTAATTTAATTCTCTTACAGGGAGAGGTAGGGGAGACATTAGCGTACATGGTCTCCGAGGAAGGCAGAGGTACATGGGGGGTTGAAAATTTGGTGCCTTATGTCGAGAAAATCATGATTTTAGCTGACGCAAAGGATAGTGTAACTGAGGCTACTACGCCAGCTCCACCTCCTCCGCTGGTATTCTAGGCACAACAATTTCATATTCCTGAGCATCGTGTTGAATCGCAAGGGCTTCAAAGAAAGAGAAGGGTTGTTAAGGTCGAAACATATCATTTTCCAACAATGCCCCGATGTCAACTTGGGATGTACTACACACCTACACAGTTTGTACATTATCTTAGTTCACAACCTATGTACTATTATCCTTCTCAGCAATAGGCTGATGCTGGAACTTCGCAACAACACCCTCCTCATGCTCATCTGTCCGCGTCGAATTTCACAATGGATCAAATATTTGGGACTCCATACTCAACACCAACACCAAACATGCCTTTGCCATATGCAACTCTAGGCGCCCCACTATATAACATACCTAGATCTCCATGGTTACAGGGGATGGATCATATGATGGGTGTAGATCTACGTGCCCAATTTTCGTCAGAGGCAGATAATGTTAGTCAATTATCTGTGCAAACATTGTTGTTATAGCGGATGATGTATGACCAACAAGAAGAAATCCTACATGACTTGCTAGAAAATTGGTCATGTCCTTGTGTTTTGACTTTTCCAAATGAAGGTCGCGAACATTCGGCAGAAGAACAAATTCAAATATCTGATGCAAGCTTTCAACGACAAATATTCAAACGGTTAAGTAAATTGGACGTTCCAATAAAACTTAGCCGTTTGAATATTTGTCGTTGGAAGCTTGCATCAAATATTTGAATTTGTTCTTTGGATGGTCATCTTAAGTAGTTCACTGGACGGTCCTTTTATAGCGAGTCTTCTGGACGGTCTTCTTTAACATGTCTACTGGACTGCCTTCTTTGACACCTCTACTGGACGGGCCACAAAGAGAAGCTTGTTTGCTGTGACAAGGTTAGTCCTTTGGCAGAAACTTGAATATTAATAAGTTTGTTATCTTCAAAACTTTGAAGGTTTAAACGCTTCTACGTCTTTGGTTCTAACAATCTCCCCCTTTTTGATTATGACAAACCATATTAATTTTTAAGTTTTTGCTAGAATATAAAGGGACACAAAAGGAGTTTTCGAAAGACTTACTATGCTCCCCCTAAGTCTGATATTCCAAGTTTTGTATACTTTGAGACACAAGATATATTAGTTTAAATCCATATCGAATAACATTCAAAGTATCAAGCATATTATATCTAACAGTTATAGGATTTAATATAAGCAGAGTAACACTTGAAGTATATCAGATCAACTATGTATTTTATTAAGCTGTACAGAGCATAAATTTGAAGAGAAACAACAAAAGCAGAGATAAAGAAAAAAATGCGATAAAGGCAAAAACAGAATGCTTTTTCCCCCTTTTGTCATTAACAAAAAGCAGACAAAAAGAAAAGGGAGGCGTCATCACTGTCACTGTGGTGGCAGCGGCGGAGGAGGTGGGGAAGGTTGAGAAAGATGTAGAAGGGCTTGTTGGTTTTGGAGAATTTGGTGAAGATGGGTTGAAGTTGGGTGGCAACGTATTGTTGAACAGTGGGGTCAATATGGGGGATGGGTAAAGGGGCAGAAGAAGAGATAGGAAGGCTTGCGGAGGCTTGGGAGCCAAGAGTAGGCGGTGGTGGAGGTTTAGGTGACGGTGGTTGGGAAGGAGTGGGTGGAAGAGCTTCAGAAGGGGGAGGAAGTGCTTCTAGAAATTTTAAGTCTTGTATTGCGAGTTGGTAAGGATGAGGAGTGGTCCAAGGGTAAGGCGGTTGGAAGTTGTTTGGGTGAGTAAGAGCAGCAATCATGGTGTACAGAATAGAAGTTTCTGTACCAAGGAGTGGATGCTCGTCTGGTGGACGGACAAATGCAGCCGAAGTGTCTGAAAAGTGAAAGAGACGAGCTGGATGCTACATGATGTTGATGTCAGAAGCATTCAGCATCAGCCTTGTCCAAGTCTATGAAGATGCTGAGCTAGGAACCATTCACGGGAATGGGTTGGATGCGATTAAATTTCAGCTCTGGACGGCAAAGGCAAGGACGGTGCCTTGGTCAGAATCTTCTTCTTTTTGCGGTTATCATCTATGATTGATAGTCTTGGGCAGACGCGATCTGGTTACATGCGAATGGATGTGGAAGGTCTTATGTTTTGTGAAGGAGGGATGAAGAGTTGAAACTTCAAGGTGGTGGAACCTTTGAGAGTGTTGCAGAACATATTCTCAAAGGCAGATGGAAAGAATCCATCTTTTTCCGGATCCATAGACTTAAACTTTAAATCAGCAGGCCTTAAATGGATGGTCCGCTTGTCCCCTGGTCGTCTTGTTTGTAGAGTTTGCTCGGTGTCATCCACTGGAGGTACTCTGTGTTGAAGTACTCCAGGAGAATAAGCATTGAGGCGCCAAACTCGTACAATTCTAGGATACCTTCGTCTGATAAACCGCTCGAGCGGCAAGTGTTTGATAGCTTTAGGAGGCATTGCCAGATAATCTTCTAACGGTTGATGGACATAGTCCTCGATGTATTTGTCCACATCAATCGGAGAGTAATCAAAACTGAATTCAGGCTCAGGGAGTTTTGGATGCAAAATGATAGCATTATCTTCTAGGAGGTTTTGAGAGTTGCCTTCAACAAAGAGTAGAGGCCATTTCTGTTTGGTTTTCATCAAGGTTTCTGAAGGGGTGGAAGATGTAGGAATGGAAATGATGGTTGAAGAGGAAGGTGATTTAGTAGGTTTGATGGAGAGATGTGTCTTAGATATGCCGGGGGTGGGGATGGTGCAGGTATAACCTTCATCACCAGGCAGCAACATGTTTGGTTCAGGTGTGGCTTGTGTTTTGGGGTGTGTTTGGGTAAGTGGTTCAGAAGGTTCAACAAGAATTAATTCAACAAAGTCACTAACAGGTTCATCAGCAACAAGAGAGGAGAGCTTACTTCTTTTAGACTGTGCTTCCCCTAGTGGTGTTTCTGTTGATTGTTTGGATAGGACAGAGGTGGTTGATTGTTGGACAGGTGGAGGTTGTGGTTGAGCAGAAACATCAACCATGGCAGCTTTCTACTTCTTGACAAGCTTACCAATTGACTCATTGTCTTTGTCGTTAGAAGCAACAATCAACTGTCTCTTCGCAGGGACTATTGTTGGAGCAAGAGAAGGAGCAGAGGTAGCGATAGGAGCAGCTACAAGAGGAGCAGACGGAGTTGAAGGTCATTGGGTCTTGAATCATGTAGCTCTGGTTGTTTGTGTCTTGGATGACCTCCTCTTGGTGGACGGTTTGGCAGTAATAGGATTCACAAATAATGCCTCGTCGTCCATCAGTTCAGCATGCTGGACGCTTGGCTCTATTGTCTGCAGAGGTGCCATCTCAACAAATTTTTCTTTAACGTCCATTAATTTGGATGTGGTCTCCAAAGGCTTCAACACGAACCTAGCCTTCATTTGTACAACATTGTTGCGTCCAAACGGCAGTTGAGAGAATCTGTGGCCACCACCCAGAATTTGAATTTGATTTTGCTCTCTAAGAGATTGAGCAAAGAAGGCATGATACGCCTGCTGTTGCCAGAAAAGTCTGTTAAGAAGAGCGGCGTAGGTGATCTGGTCGCACTTTTTGCATCCTTTCATGGTCTTGAAGATGTTGCTCAGGATGAGGTGTGGTAGGTTAAACTATTGGCCTGTGATCATGTGGAATAGCGCGAACCTATGCAGGAAGGTAACGATGTCCTTCGATCCAGCTTTGTAAAGAATTCCCTTGTTCAGAAACTGCTGGAATATCTTCTCCTCTTTTGTCAACTTGCTGTATTCTACTGGCCGTTCGCCTTCTGGACCCATTAGAGTAATGTCAACCGTGTCATGTCCTCCAAAATTGTCTTCCCAGCCATTCTTGATGTAGGACCCAGCGTGCTCACAGCCAATTGCTTGGGCAACAGAGCCAAGGTCCAGTGTGACCTTAACTCCTAGAACAATTCCAATGATGTCCATCTTTGATAAAACAGCAAAGTTCAAGAATTGTCTAACGAGTTCTAGGTATATGATCTCGTTCAAGTGGATGTAGTTGAGAATTCTACATCTGAGCAAGTTGTCCTTTACATTCACACCCATGTCTTCCAGTGCTTGGATATCGAAACAGCTTTCGATAAGAACAACAGCCTTGTTTAGGCTCTCTACATGAGCCACGGCCTTTACAACAGAACCAGCCTTTTCGGTTGCCATATCTGAGAGTTTGAAAGATTGTTAGGGTTTGAGAGGTTTCGAGAGAGAGAGAGTTTAAGTGGATTTGAGAAGAGGTGAGTGTTTGGTTTAGGTTTGAGTGTATATGAAGAAACCAAAGGGTTTTGCTTTTGGCGGTTCTTTCAATTTCGAAGAGAGAGGTGATGTGCAATAAATGCTGGGTCAGGTGCTTACATTTCTCGAGGTTGGTTATTCGGCGCATGAGTGACTCAAACAGGAATAAGGCATTTATTTGAAATCATTTTCAGAGAGAACATAATTAAGTATGGATAAAGATTTTATGCACACATAAATGTAAGTTGTTATGGAATGCGAAAAGCTATGCAAGTGGATGTTGAAATATTGGACGCTACAAAACATTGGACGCTCACATCCTTGGACGGTCAAGGCATGTTGAATAAACTATTCATTTATAAATTCCATACCAAGAAGATCTCGAATATGGATGAGTTTATCTTCAGGAAAGGGTTTTGTAAATATGTTGGCCAATTGATTTTCAATGTTAATAAACTGAATATTGACAACTCCCTTCTGAACATAATCTCTTATAAACTGATGTTTTATTTCAATGTGCTTTGCCCGAGAATGCAAAATAGGATTTTTAGTTAGATTTATAGCAGCAGTATTATCACAAAAGATAGGGATGTTACTCTCGTAGATATTGTAGTCTTCTAACTGATGCTTGATCCATAAAATTTGTGAGCAACAAGATGCGGCTGAGATATATTCTGCTTTCGCTGTGCATAGGGCAATCGTCCTTTGTCTTTTGCTCGTCTAGGAGACTAAATTCCCACCAATGAGGTGACATCCTCCACTGGTGCTTTTGCGTTCTATTCTGTCTCCAGCATAGTCAGCATCACAGAATCCAACTAAACTATAATCTTTGTTTGACTTAAAACACAGACCAAGATTAGTGGTTCTTTTTAAGTATCTAAAGATTCTTTTTACTGCTGTTAGATGAGTTTCTCTAGGGTCAGATTGAAAATGGGCACATAAGCATACACTGAACATAATGTCAGGTCTGGACGCTGTGAGATATAAGAGAGACCCAATCATACCTCGGTAAGTAGTTTGGTCTACCTTTTTAGACGCGTCGTCTAGGCTAAGTACTGACGATGGATGCATATGTGTACTCATTTCCTTGGCATCATCCATCTTGTACTTCTTGAGAAGTTCATTGAGATATTTTGTTTGATGTATGAATATGCCATTTGCAGTCCACTTTACTTGCAATCCTAGGAAGAGTTTTAGTTCTCCCATCATACTCATCTCGAATTCTGCTATCATAATCTTAGAAAAATTCTTGCATAAAGCGTCATTAGTAGCACCAAATATAATATCGTCTACGTATATTTGTGCAATAATAAAGTGTGATTTGACGTCTTTGAGAAAGAGAATGGTGTCTACTTTTTCTCTAGTAAAACCATTTTCTAAAAGAAAAGAACTTAACTTTTCATACCAAGCTCTTGGAGCTTGTTTAAGTCCATACAAAGCCTTTTTGAGTTTGAAAACATGTTTTGGAAAAGTATCACACTCAAAACCAGGAGGTTGTTTCACATAGACTTCCTTGTTTATTATGCCATTTAAGAATGCACTTTTTATGTCCATTTGATAGAGCTTCATATTATTATGAGCAGCAAATGAAAGTAAGATGCGAATAGCTTCTAATCTAGATACTAGTGCAAAGGTTTTGGTAAAGTCTATACCTTATTGTTGAGAGTAGCCTTGAGCTACAAGTCTCGCTTTATTTCTTACCATTTTGCTAGCTTCGTCTAGCTTGTTGCGAAACACCCACTTTGTTCCAATGATAGACTTGTCCTTAGGTGGAGGAACCAGCATCCAGACATCATTTCGTTCGAATTGACTAAGTTCGTCCTTCATGGCACTGATCCAGCCATCGTTTAGGAGAGCTTCGTCCATTGTCTTTGGTTCCAGTTGGGAAATCAAAGTAGTTTGAGCTTGCTCCTTGAAGGTCAATCTCGTCCTGACATGATCTTGAACGTTTCCAAGAATTTGATTATCTAGATGATATGTCTTCATTTGCCAAGAACGTCTAGTTGGTTCCTTTTCTTCTATTTTTGGATCGTTCAATTGACTTTTGGACGCTGAAGGTCTGGCATCTTCCAGCTTCATATCTGCAAATGAATCGTCTAGCTCTGATATTTCTTTATCAGGCTTATTGTCATTGAACTTAACATGGATGGCTTCTTCAACTGTTAAGGTTCTAGAGTTGTAAGCTCTATAGGTCTTGGATGTTTCAGAATAGCCTAACAGTATTCCATCATCACACTTAGAATCAAACTTTCCAAGATTGTCCTTAGTGTTTAAGATGAAACATTGACATCCAAAAGGATGAAGATATGATATGTTGGGCATTCTTCCTTTCTACAATTCATAAAGAGTCTTTTTCAAAATAAGTCTTATATAAATTCTATTTTGTAAATAACATGCAGTATTTATGGCTTCAGCCCAAAAGTGCTTAGGAGTTAAGCTATCATTTAGCATGGTTCTAGCCATTTCTTGCAATGACCTATTCTTTCTCTCTACCACACCATTTTGTTGTGGTGTTCGTGGTACAGAGAAGTTGTGGAGAATTCCGTTCTCCTCACAGAACCCTTGAAAACTTTCGTTTTCGAACTCCCCTCCGTGATCACGTTTGATTGAAGCTATACAAACACCTTTTTCATTTTGAATTCTTTTGCAAAAGATTGAAAAGATCTTATAAGACTCATCCTTGTGTTTTAAGAACATAACCCATGTCCATCTAGAGTAGTCGTCCACTACGACTAGTCCATATTGTTTTTTGCTATGGGAGGTTATTCTAGTTGGACCAAACAAATCAATATGTAGTAGCTCAAGAGGTGTAGTTGTGGAAACAATATTTTTTGATTCAAAAGAGCTTTTTACTTGTTTCCCTTTTTGACATGCATCACAGAGAACATCAGACTTGTAAGCAAGATTTGGAAGTCCTCTTACGAGGTTATGCTTATTTAGCTTTGAGATTAGTCTCAAGCTTGCATGTCCAAGTTTCTTGTGCCAAGTCCATTGATTCTCTTTGATGGATACTAGACACGATACATTTTGATTTGTGAGGTCATTAAGATTAATCTTATAAAGATTGCTTTGCCTCTTAGCAGAGAATAATATGGATCCATCTAGATTCCTGACAATACATTTTTCTTTATCAAAAGAGACATTGTGTCTACTGTCACATAATTGACTTATGCTCAGTAGATTGTGTCTGAGTCCTTCAACATATAAAACATTTTCAATGGAAGGGAAAGAGTGCTTACCGATTGTTTCTATACCTGTGATCTTTCCCTTCTGATTTCCTCTAAAGGTGACCTATCTACCATTCTTGGGTTGTAGGCTTTGGAACATACACCTTTCTCCCATCATGTGTCATGAGCAACCACTGTCTAGGTACCATTACTGGGGTTTTCTTTCGGTTGTCAAGCAAATCTACAACAGGGATGATCATAGACTTAGGTACCCAAATGGACTTAGGTCCTTTTTTGATAGTTCTAAAGGCATTGGACACCTTCTTCGTTGGACGATATCTACATTTTGTTAATTCATGTCTATTCTTTCCACATATTTTACAGAAGTTTATGTTTTTACTAGGTTTGTAATTTTTTTTCTTAACAAAATTAACTCCAAATTTGTCATGAGGACTTCTTCTATAAGATAGAATCTTATTTAGGTTCTTTGTTCCGCTGATAAATTTGGACAAACTTTCTTTTAGATGAGTAACTTCTTTTTGAAGTTCTAAGGCTTCATAAGAAGGTGTCTCTTCTGAAATGTTCTTTGTTTTTAAAAGCTCATTTTCTTTTAAACTTCTTTGAGCAAATTGAATTCTTTTGTTATTTTAGAAAATTTCCTTTTAGTTTTTTATACCCCATTGAGAGAGTTGAGGAATTAGCAAGCAAATCATTATAGGCTTCTTGTAAAGAGATTAAGTCATTGAAGTTTACCTTTTCGTCTTGCTCATTATCTGAGCTGGTCTCCGCCATGAGACATAGGTTGGCTTCTACTTCTCCTTTGTCTTCTGATGAAGATAGGTCCATGTCTTCCCAGGTAGCCATGAGACCCTTTTTCTTGAAGAACGTCTTCTTTTTGTCCTTCTGTAGACTGGGACATTCAACCCTGAAATGTCCAGGCTTCTTACATTTATAACATACTGAATGACTCTTTTCTTTTGGTGCCTTGTTAAACTTTTTGTGAAGTTTTTGGCTTTAGATCCTCCTTTCTTCCTCCACATAGCCTATATTTTTCTAGAGATGAAAGATATCTCATCTTCATTAGAGTCATCCTTTTCGGACTCTTCCTCAGAGGATTCTTCTAAGTTTAGTGCTTTGGACGATGATCTTTTGGATGGACGCTGGACGCTTAGAGTGATGGACTTTTTCTTTTGTCCTTCATCTTGCTTCAGCTCCAGTTCATGGACTTTAAAAGTTCCTAGTAACTCTTCCATTGAGAGTGCTGTTAGATCCTTAGAGGCTTTTAAAGCTATAACCTGCGGTTTCCATTGCCTAGGCAAACTTGTCAAGATTTTGTCAATGTGATCATAATTGTCATATGTTTTGCCTAAAGATCTCAGGTTATTTATTATGGTCTGAAATCTACCAAACATGAGTTCGATAGTTTCATTTTCTTCCATAGTAAAGAATTCATATTGTCTTACTAGTAAGCTCAAGTTGAACCTCTTTACTTGTGAAGTCTCCTCATAGGCAAGAGCGAGGGTGTCCCACATTTTCTTAGCATTTTTTAAACTATGCACCTTTTCATATTCAGATTCAAATAAGGCGCACATCATAGCATTTCTAGCTTTTGAGTTTAGAAGATACCTCTGCTTGTGAGTTTTTGTCCATTGACTTCTTGGCAGCTCCATTCCATCTTGGTCAAGGGGTAGATAATCGCCAGTTTCTACTATGTCCCACATGTCTATGTGACACGCATCAAAGAATGCTATCGTTCTTTGCTTCCAATAATCATGGTTTTGACCTTTAAAGAGAGGTGGTTTGTTAACGGCTTGTCCTTCGTTTTCCATGAGTGATTAGGATCGTTTTTCCCCTGCAGTGTTAGATGCTCAATCCTAAGAGGTTGAGCTCTGATACCAATTGAAATAGAAAACGCGCACAAGAAGGGGGGGGGTTAAATTGTGCGTTTAAAACTTTTTCAAAACAAGTAAATAAGTATGAAAAATGTTTTCAAGCTTAAGGATAGAAAGAAGGATAACACAGAAAGTTTTTATATTGGTTCACTCAACCTGAGCTACGTCCAGTCCCTTCACCCAGAAGGTGTTTACCAACCAACCTTAGGTTACAAGTACTGTTCGCGGCCTTTTTCAGGCTTTACACAACAATCACCCTAGATTGCTCAACCCAAGTATTCTTTTTCACTAAGTCTCTCCAGGCTTTCACAACACAGACAAGTATTTTTACAAGGATATCAACTCACGTAGTGAGGATTTGAAAGATAAAGCTCAAAACACTCTGAAAATCTTTACAAGATTTTGCTATCGTCCACTGGACGCTTCTATCAAATGTACAGAAGTTTTTATGTTTGCTAAGATTTTTTTACACAAGGCATGTATTCTCGCTGTCTTCGTTCTACCTTGGTGCATATATATAGTCTTCAGGGAAGAGATCCGTTGTAGAAGACTTTGACTTCATTATGCAAAGAGGGGCGTGTAAACTATGCTTTTAGAAAGATCAGGCGTGGTAGTTTTTAGACTTGCACTTAAAAGGAAAGCGCAAGACTATGCTGGCGAAATGCTTT
Organism: Spatholobus suberectus; assembly: GCA_004329165.1. Classification (NCBI taxonomy): domain Eukaryota; kingdom Viridiplantae; phylum Streptophyta; class Magnoliopsida; order Fabales; family Fabaceae; genus Spatholobus; species Spatholobus suberectus. Next base: position 82,987,975 of record CM014730.1, on the reverse strand, counting down.
TCTGAACATTCTTCATTCGGCATGATAGCTTGATAAGTTGACTTGTTTTATTTGTTTTGCTGTGCCTTTGCATTAGAAAGAATCTGATTACATTTAATGTTTCAAACAATTTGAACGTTAGATCATAAGAGTGGTAATGTGTTAGTTTCAAGAAAAACTATCATGGACGTTCCAATAAAACTTAGTCGTTTGAATATTTGTCGTTGGAAGCTTGCATCAGATATTTGAATTTGTTCTTTAGACGGTCATCTTAAGTAGTTCACTAGACGGTCCTTTTATAGCAAGTATTCTAGACGGTTTTCTTTACCACGTCTACTGGACGGGCCAAAAAGATAAGCTTGTTTGCTGTGACAAGGTTAGTCCTTTGGCAGAAACTTGAAGATTAATAAGTTTGTTATCTTCAAAACTTTGAGGATTTAGACGCTTCTACGTCTTTGGTTCAAACAATTGTATCATGTATTGTACATAATATTTATATTTTATTTACTATACTCCACAATGTTGTCATGTACGTTGATTTATTGGGTGTTTATAATTAAGTTAATAACAAAAAAAACACATTTACGAACAAGTCTAAAAATGGTAACGACAAAGTAACATTTTAAAGAGACAATTTAAAATTTTCATAAATTAACATTATGAAAATTGTTATGAACTATATGTTTTCTTCATTACTTTGCTTGGAATTGCTTGTCTGCGCTTGTAAGGGACAATTGTGCCTATTGTGGCCTTCTCGTCCGCATCTATGACATCTCTGTTTGGGTTGTGATTCAACCCAGTCCATTTCATTTATGATTCTTCTTGATTTTGGTCGTCCTTTTCCACAAACGGTTGTTCGATCTAGGACAAGTACCCATTACTCATCATCGGGTGGCATAGCTTCTTCATTATCCAATGGCCACCACTGTCCTGAATATGCTTGCAGTATGTACTTGTTTGTGTATACTGGTTCTATGTACTAGTTGTAGTCAATGCTAACTACACTGCACATAGCAATAACATGGGAACATGGATAATGAAATGCAATAAAGCGTCCACATTGACAGTAACGTTCATTTAGGTTAACTATCCATTTCTAACCACCATGCTGAGTCAAAGGATTAAATGCCTCCTCAACTTCAAACCGCATTGACTGGATGTCGTATCTACGAACCTGGTGGGAAAATTCTTCCTCTATATTTTTTTTGCATCGCCTCAACTAACTTGGCACAATATATATTGCCAACTGACAAATCTGCCCTCACTTGAGACCCTCATTATACAAGTACTCAACACATCGCTATATGTTGACTTTACCAAGGCAGTTATTGGAATGGTCTAACAATTCTTCATTTATTCACGCATTCAGACATGTTCGTGGTCATGTGACCGAATCTACACCCCTCCACATTATATGCCATACTCCACTTGTCAATAGAAATGACATTTATCCATCTATTGACATCTGCGCTACACTCATGAAATGTTTGTAGTTTTTTGTCAAAAATGTGTTTGCATGGAGTATATCCTACAATAATAAAAAAATAAAATTAGTTATTGAAAATATGATCATGTAAAAAATAAATTTGTGAAGTTAAAGGTTATATACTCACAACATACCCAGATTGACCAACAATTTTTTTTGTTTTCCATTTTTGAAACGATGATTAAAATTGCTTGCAATATGTCGAATACAATACATATGATAAGCATATGGAGGTTGCCATCCAAGGGCCTCATTCTGCACAACAGACTTTATGCTACGATGTCGATCAGAAATTAGACATATGTCCTGTTTATCCGTGACATGCAAACGTAAATGCGACAAGAACCACGACCACGCTTGTAAAGTCTTGCCCTCAACCACAACAAATGCAAGTGGAAGGACATTACTGTTGCCATCTTGTGTTGTGGCGATTAACAAGGTCCCACAGTACTTGCCATATAAGTATGTTCCATCGACTTGTATTAGTGGCTTACAGTAGCAGAAGGCATCACCACATTGCTTGAATGTCCAAAAGACTCAATGGAATTGTCGGTAACCGCGAATGACTTGATTACCAACAAAAAATTCATTGTGGCAAAGTTGGTAATATGTACTTGGCGCATTCCCTTGCATATACTTAAGCCATCTTGGAAGCATGGCATAGGACTCATCCTAGTCTCCAAATTCACAGACCATGGCTTTCTATTTGGCCTTCCATGCTTTTCTGTATGTCACCTTGTAACCCGTCATAATTGTTATTCTCTCTTGAATCAAACTTATTTTAAGGATGGATCTTTGGAGATCATTCCTATACATAAAATAAGAATTTCAAATATATTTATGATAATATTTTGATATTGATTCACAAAGTCAAATATGTAAACTTGCAATAAACCTTGTACACATGAACAAATGAATTTAGAATCTAACTTGTCATGATCTTGTGTTAGTGACAAATTCAAGCATGTATATGGCCCACCCCATTAGGTGACAACCTAAGTATCGGTCTTTTTTGATAAAATTGCCCTCATATACCATGGACAACTGTCATCCTTATTTGGGCATTTGCAAATCAACTTCATGGGTTTGGACTCAACAACAACAAATGTTTGATGCAACTTCATTGCATAATGTTTTAAGGCATTATGTACAGCCTGTTTGCTCTCAAATTGTAACTTGACATATAATTCTTCCCCAACACTCCAACCAACAGAAATATCTAAAGATGACATCTCCTCCTGATCAGGGTGACTCCAATTAATGTTTGTATAGTGGGAAGAATCATTCCTAAATGGACATTGAGTTGCACTTGCATAACATTGTTTAATTATTCATCAATAAAAAAAATATAAAAACATCCATTTTGTGAAATAAGATTCTAATTCTGAAAAACAAACATAAGAAAATAATTAAAGAAAAAAATATTAAAGTTATATAAAAGTAAAATAAAATAAAATATTAATAATGAAAATTTGACATCAAATATAAAATAAAATAAAACAAATATAAATAATTGGTACTCTATAAATATAATAACCATTCAATAAATGATAACATTAAATAAAAAAAATACAAATTGTCAAATAAGTAAATACGGTCTTGGTAGGGATTTATATCTAGCGTGATAAACATATACATATTATAATGAACTTTGATTGCGATAACGACCCACATGGAATAATCGATCTACTATATTTGTATGTGACACTAATTCCTAGCCATCAGTTACTATTTTATTCGTCAACTTCATAATAATTTCTAAACATAACAATGTCTATAAATTAGTATGAAAATACTAAACAGAAATGTTCTACATGGTAAGGAATTAATGCCACATAGAAATATTGTACTCTGATTATCCCAAATGCGAGGCATCACAATTATAAGTTGATTATAGTATGTAAATATTTACTTCTGGTGAATGTAATTCCCTTAAACATCGTCTTAACTTATTTCAACTTTTGTATTTTTTATTCAATATTATAATTTATTGAATTATTATTACATTTATAGGGTATCAATTATTTATTTTTATTTTATTTTATTTTACTTTTGTTTGTCAAATTTTATTTACTAGTATTTTATTACATTCTAATTTTATATAAGTTTAATTTTTTTGGTCTTTATTATTTTTTAATGTTTGTTTTTCAAAATTAGTGTCTTATTCAACGATAAGATACTAATTTGAAAAACATATGTATGACTATTTTATGTAATAATTTTTAACTGTCTATTTGTATTTAACTTCATGAATAAACATTAACTACTTATGCAATAATATAACAATATTATGTAAGATAAAAACATACCTTCCTCAGATTGATATATTGACAATGGTTCAATCATACGACTTACTTCAATGGACGTTGTCTCACCATCTGTGTCAAATGATTCATCATCAGGAATGTCATCACCGGATGATTCCTCACATATGACTGCGACACATAATAGTCGTTGTTGTCATCTTCATCGTCATCTGTTTCTACCTGTCTATGCATCCCAGATTGTGCTAATGATTGATTACAAGACAAATTCTGATCACAAGATATGCGATAATTTGTTCCACCACCTTCTAACGGAATCATAGAACTATCAACAACTTCTACTTCAACATACATTTCTATTACTGACATTTCATTTTGTTGCTGAAATGCATGAATCATGCATTCTACGTCTTCATTGTCACATATTTGTAATGCACTGTATTTACCTTCACTTTTTGAAATTAAAAACCTACATGTAACAGAGGATATAACTTGGTTTGCCTGCAATTTAAATTTGTCATGAATTTTTCTCTTTAAAACATTAAAACTAATGCCATGTCTAATTTGTATTGCTTTCTTTGTCCCTTCGAACGTTACTCCTTTGACTCCTTCATACACCCTTCCATTTATATACACAACTGCTACAATTGAATTCATGATTCTGTTTGATGTACCTACAAAAAAGAAGTAATATTAACTCAGTAATAAATAAAACATGAAATAAATACGAGTGAGGATACTTATTACAAATATAAAAATTTATAAATGAATAATTGCTAAATTAAATACATAATAAATTCATATACAATAAAAAATTTATTTATCTATTAATTACTTATTAAAAACATATATAATGCATGGCAAATGCATATATATAAAGTATAAAAGATAAATTTACATACTATAACGCTTGTGTAAAAAAAACATATAAAAATGTTTATTTTTTTTAAATGTAAAAAAAAATTATTATATATTTATTGTTCAAATAAATATAATATTGCACAAAAAATATAAAAACGTTACACAAATATAAATTGATTAAAAAAATATAAAAAAACAACACCTAACTACAATGCAAAAGTCGTGTTGTGAGCGGAAGGCAGAAGAGGCAATTTATAAGCATTTAAAACATAACACCAACTAGCGGAAATAAAGAGATGATGACACATAGCATCATCTTGTTATTTTCGCTGTTCAGACTAGCGGAAATAACGAGATGTTGCCACGTGGCATCATCTCGTTATTTTTGCTAGTCTAAATAGTGAAAGTAACGAGATGATGCCACGTGTCATCATTTCGTTATTTCCGCTAGTTGGTGTTGCGATTTATTTTCCACATCGGATACTTATGTGTAATTGAAAAAATAAAAATAAAAAATGCTGATGTGGATCCATTCTTGCTTGTCAAACTGACGAGTTTGACCGATCAACTGTCAAAACAGACCCATGCCGGTAATATATTTCAAAAGAGCCCATTTTGGTATTTTGTTTATAAAATTGCACCAGATTGGTCAATCAGCTAAGAAATGGTATAAAAGGTCCAATACGAATTTGGATTCAGTGCAGTTAGAGAGAGAATATGATAAGAATCTATACCGTTAATTTTTTTTCATACATTAAAATGTTAATAAAATATAAGCTGAAAATAATTTGGCCCATTGGATCTTGACTACAGTCATACAACCGACTACAGGGAATCCTGGTCCATTAAATACTTATTGGTTGCTTGGTCAAAGTTGTGTTGGCGGCTGTGGTTTTTTGTTTTTTACCTTTCATCGTTTTGCAACAGATATTTTTCTTTTGGAAGTCTTTTCCTAAATTTTTCTCGATTTTAGCAACGGTTTCCTCAGTCACTTGGTTTTTGTTTGTATAAGACCACAAAATTTGATCGAAAGGTGGCAAATGGCAATGCAATAGGGCTAAAAGACTTACGATTTTTTCAGTTAAAGCCTCTTTTATAGCTTCCTTCTTTGACTTTTTCCTTTCAGGTGCTTTTGGAGCCTTAGCAGCACTAATTGTCTTCTTTGAGGATTGTTGTAAAGGAAATTAGATCTTAGTCAAGATTGATAATGATATTATTATTCGAATAATTCAATTTTGTGATTTCGAAAAAGAATTTCCTTTTTTTGTAGCACTAACACATGCTTCTTTGGCTAGCAAAGCTTTACTTTTCGAGAGGATTTTAATTTGAGAGGCTCATCTTCACCTTCATTCTCACAATCTTCCAATTTTTTTGGGACTGGTTGGTCCAAAGCTGTAAGTGGTAATCATTTCAGTTAAAAAGTAAAGGAAGTAACTAAATTCAAAATATACAAAGAATTGAATTGAAAACTCTTACCAATTAACTCAGCCATCTCTAATCGAACCTCTTTTTATTATATTAAAGCCACTTGGGAGATTCAGGTAACATTTAGTGAAGTGGCTTTCTCTTCTTTTTGTAATTTTTTTGGTTTTAAAATTGATTCTTAAGAGTGAAGTTCTCGAACCTATACATGATATTGTGAATCTTTAGCCACTTTGAAAAGGACAGTCGAAAAATGAGGTAATTGTCAATAGGTCTGTATGATTACAATAAGCAAGAACTGGCCACCTGTTAGGATCATCAAAATCTTTGTCGAATATAATTATCGAAGATAATATATGAAGATGATAAAAGTATATGACCAAAGAATCTTTCATAGCTCTCGAGAATATAATTTCGATTTTATCAAAATAGCCTATTTGAGGAGATTTTATGGTATGTATAAAGACGATTGAGTAATGTTTGAAAGGAAGTTTTAAGTATGATCCGAGAAGACTTTAATGCATGTGAGAAAAAACTCAAGCCATGCTCGAAAAGAAGACTTGTCCAAATCAGAGTCACACTCGAAAGGAGGTTATGTTGAAGTTAGAAGCAATTTTTAATAAAAGACAGTTTCAGATAAGTGGCAACATCTTATTTAGGTTCATTTATGTATTATACACACGTTAATATTATACAGATTTGAGTGTTAGATGGGTTATCTATAAATAAGCAATCGCGTAGCCATTTTTTCTTAGGTTTTAACATTTGCACAAACTCTGTATACCACACATATCGTACTAATGGCTACTAGTTCAAAGGAGAACGTGTATGTTCTAACCCAACCTTTATTTCAATGCATTATGCTTTTCTCATCTTGAGTTCCACTACCTATGACCCTTTTTTTCTATCGATAACTCCTTCGTCGTATTTAATTTCAATCTTTCTATAACATTTTCTTCTATATATGACTTTTTCCTTTACCTATAACCCTTTCTAACAATATTTATGTAGCTTAATGTATGTTTGGAATCATACATTAGTATAAATTAAAAGTGAACCTGAATCTAATGTACATATATGTATCTTGATTCGAATTGAAATAATGTTGAGTTATTGATTCAAACTGCTAGTTCAAATAAAAATAATCCATATTAGATTTTAGATTCTAAGTCCCATTTTAAATATCTTCGCTTGTTAGTTAAAATCTTGTGAGAAGTTATTCATTGAGAATTGAAGTGATTTCGATTCTCAAAACAAATTTCCATCATCAGCACCACTTTATCACATTCCCCTCCTTTTCTTTTTGTATTGGTTTTGGAACCAATAAGGTCAAGTGTAACATCCCGAGCGCTAACGAGGGCGGGGAGTGATCGCCGGTGCAAAAGAGATAAGACATGGACAAGGAGTGGCTCTTGGCAGGCTTCCAGCAGGAGGGGTACATGAATGAATTGAATACACACCAGAATGATAGGAATCTAGAGGCTGTGCAGGTATGTGACTGTACAGTTGAAGATAATTTAAAGGAATTAATTAGTACTACCTATACCAACAAGATGCATCTACTTTTCGGCAGCCTATCACTTAAGAACTCCATAGTTAAGCGTGCTTGACTTGGAGCAATTCTAGGATGGGTGACCTCCTAGGAAGTTTCCCAGGAAGCATGTGAGTGAGGACAAAGCACGTTGAAAAGTCTTGTGTTGGTTTGTGGGGATAGTCTTCGATCCTGAAAGCGGCCAGGCGTTACATCAAGCCCCAATAGTAGTATATTATTATAATGAGTAAATTATACTCACTTTCTTTGAGTTTTTTTTAGATTGCACTTGATACTCCTCTGTTTTTTAAACCTACAAAATCCCCTTTAATCGTTTCCCACTTGTGACATTGTGTACCCTTCCCCCCAACGACATCAAATGTTTAACAAAGTGAAGCATGTGGGTTGCACGTGAGTTTTTTAAAGTTTTTTGTTCCTAAAATACCTCCACCCCCTCCCTTTAGATGCCCACTATTCGCATAATCAAATTTTTGTTTTCCTTAAGTCAAGCATTTATATCACAAAGGCAGTTTCATTGGGCAACAAGCCATTTGGTAATAGCCCACTAGGTGGCTGTGCCCACCCTTTATGTTCTCCCATGCAAGTCTATGTTTCAACACTCCCAACAAAACCTACCAACCCAAACTAACACACCATCACCACCACCATAGCATTTCCTAAATAACCTTAACAACTAATATTCAAACTCACAAAAACAAAAAACCTAGAGCAGTAGCTATTATCTCAGTCTTCTCCCCCAAACCTTTGAAGGGGAAAATTTTTCCCTTCCACAACAAAGACTTCATTCCTTCTATAGTTCAAAAAATTTAAAATAATAAAAAAAAGCAAAAACTGTGAAATTCCACTAAACCAATTCTGGGTATTCCCTAAAAACAACACAAATAGATGAAAAGGCACAATTTCAGAGAACCCTATCAAGTACCAAACAAATCCCCTAAAGTTAGAAAAACTAGATTTTGCAAGACACTTAAATGAATCAAACAATCGAAAAGTTGCGTAGTTGTAATAAGAGAACAACTTAGATGATTAAAACCTTAATGGAAAAGGGTGAATCCCAACACAGTTAAAGCATGGGGGCAAATCAATAGCGTAGTGGGCAAGCATAGAAATGCGTAAAGGAGATGGTGGGCATAAAAAAATTAAGGGTAAAAGGAGTTGGGGTGTGATGAAAAACGAGTCTTAGTGCGGCGAATGTTCTTGAGCTGCTTGCATTCGTAATCGGTCAGTTTTTGATGTGCCATCGATGAGAGAAAAAGTTAGCGACTTGGTTTTCTAATAAGTGAGGGCTAAAGGAAAATTGTGGTTTCTTAAATTTACATAAGGGTAATTTGGTCTAACCACATAAAACAAAAGGCATTTGTTAATGCTGTTTAAGTAAAAGGCTAGAAGTAATGTCAAAAAACAGAGGGGTATCGGGCGCAATCTTAAAAAGAACTTGGGGAGAGCAAGTGTAATTTACTCTATTATAATTGTAGATTCTTTGACAAATGTTAGTCTCTTTGATACTAAAGGACAATATAGGTAACTCCCATGTCATCCTTCAAAAAGCCAACATCTTGGAACCTGAATATCTGATTATGTTCTAGCGACATCTAACAAACTTTCTTAGGATATGGTCAAATGCATATCAACTTTATATTGAAAGCTTGCAGAACCTCCTAGAGACATCCAAGCATTTCATCTCTAAGTTCATCCTTGTCCTTAAAAGTGCCTTTTCCATTAGAGATCAAGGTGATATGTGGAGTCTAAGTGTTGATGGTGGAATTTTTTTTTAAAAATCAAAACAACATCAATCCCTAAAAGGTAACTTCTCACAAAGCTTCTAACCAACAAATATAACTTTTAAGTAATATTAATGGGACTTAGAATCTACAATCTTTTAAGGATTCTTTTTATTCAAACTAGCAACTAAAATTTTTCAACTTGAGCACAATCTTTTGAATTACAATTCGATTTTGATTATGGCTTTAATTTCAATATCAGTGTTAAGAAATGACTCATTATAATTTATTCGAATTGCAACTATGTCTCTATTTACTTTAACAAATACGAGCATTTCCACGTATGACATTTAGACTAAAGTTTGATTGTAAACAATTAAGTGTAGTTGAATTTAGAATTATGAAAAACATAATAAAAAAAATTCATAAAAGGTGTTATAGATAATAGAAAAAGTCATAGAAAAAAGAAGGGGTTATGGAACGAATGATAAAATAAAGGACAAAGAAGGAATTATAGAGAGAAGAAGGGGTTATAGGAAGAAATGTACAGAAATAGAAAAGAATCAAAGATTAGAGACTAGAGAGAAGTAAGATGATAATTAGACTACTAAAGATCTAATTAGCAAGAAAATAAAGACATCGCATTAATATTTGGGTGAGAACATACATATCTAAGTGTGGCATGTATGGTATATAGAGTATTGTGTAATTGTTTCGACCAAAGAAAAATGGCTACATGGTCCCTTATTTATAGATAATCTAACTAACGATCTGTTTTGGAGGTTACTCGAACGTTCAGTCTTAAGTCGGTTTGCTTGCTACTTATCCCAACTAGTATAGCCACGTATATCTCAGACAATAATTCCTCGTCGTCCCAGTTCGAGTTTATGCCTACCCTGGTATGGTGTGGAAAGCGCCTAACGACAAGGAAAACGTGTAATGAGGCACCCAAATGCATATGCCACGTGGCACCAACCTTAATGAAAATTTCCTCCAAAACACTCTAAATAAAAGGCTTCACACTCATAAGGTACACATGCTCTCTCTCATTCTCACTCACTCTTGCACCCCTACTGACTTAAGCATCGGAGTCCTTACAGGTGCTACCACTGGAGACATTAACGACCACCGTGGAAGCTTACCAGAGATCCATCCTCATGCTCACCACACAAGATTGGCGCATTTGTGGGAATCATTTTCTGATTCTCTTTTCCTTCTTCATCATTTGAAGATTCATTCGTGATGGTTAGCACGAGAAACTGCAAGTCTGTTGTGGTACCATCACCACCAAAGCTTTCACCACCATTGCCTAAGGATGGTGAAGCTGCTTTCGCCACACCTGAGGCGGCTTCTTAAGCGAATAGTGTCCTAACAGCATCCGTCAGTATGGCTGAACTCACTGTGTTACTACAGTAGTAAAGGGAGACGTTGAAAGAACATGAGAGGATCATTGTTGAGCTCCAAGCAAAGAGGGAGAACAAGAAAGTTATGAAGAATAGCTACGACCACACCAAGAAGACAGTAGCATCTATTTTGAGACTAGGTCACGTTGTGCAAGAGGTGCATGATGCGCATATGGCTGTGGAGGTGAACGAAGATGGCGAGATGATTCTATTCAACCTTTATTTCTTTACAAGAATTTTGAATTTGCAGGTTTCGAAACAACTACAACAGCTGCCTTTGTTGGAGTTGTATGACGAATCCACTGATCCAAACCATCACATCTCGGTGTTTGAGTCGGCTATGTCGTATAAAGGAGCTTCTGCTTTGCTGACATGCAGAGTGTTCCCGTTCTCACTAAAAGGAATGATACTGAAATGGTTTCAGTTTTTGGAACTGATATCCATTGATTCGTGGATGACATTGAAGGAGAAGTTTAGGACTGTCTTTGCGACTAGCAAAGCCAGACCTAAAACTGAGGCTGATTTGAGAAGGATTCATCAAGGGGTGGACGAACCACTAAGGGATTATATCGGCAGGTTCAACTAAGAAGCAAGGAAAATTGAGAACTTGTAGCATGGAGTGGTGTTGATACTGGCAAAAGACGGGGTGAAGGAAGGGTCACCTTTTTTCATGTTGATTGCTAAAACGCCTCCGACGTCAATAGAGGAATTCCTAAAGAAAGCAGAGAAATACATCAACTATGAGAATGTGCTTGAGGCCAGGAAGATGAAAACAGCTGAGACTATAACGTAGAAGAAAAATTTGCAATCAAAGGCTGACAAACTATCGCATCATGAGGATTGGGGTTTGTATAAAGGAGGACCAAGATTTGAGGAGTATACATCGTTGAACACCTATAGTGGAAGAATTTGAACAAGGTATTCAATGTGGAGTTTGTTGAAGAAGGAATAAAACCTCCAAAGCCGATAGAAATAGAGAAGGTGGAGATTAGTCCAAGTATTGCCAATATTATAGGGTGTCGAGACATGATGCCAACAAATGCTACCAACTGAAGGATGCCATTGAATTGTTGATTAAGCGGGGAAGAGTTAATCGCTTCGTGAAGCAGAACGGAGGTAATCGCGGCATATTCTGATATTCCTCACCACCAAAAAAGAAGAGAACCAAAAGTTTGAGAAGGGGGCGTTCTCTGCCTAAGAAGGAAAGATCACCACGTTGACATAGTCCTATGAGGAGTCACTCCCCACCTTAGCCATCATGAGATGACGCCAAGGTTCAGGTTATATGACAACAGTCACCACGGCAATTGTCATCCTGGTGACCCACAAGATCTCATTCATTCACCTACCAGAAGCCACGAGATCACATATGTCATAGCAGAAAGATTTTTTGGAGGAGGCTCGTCGAATAATGCAAGAAAAAGACATGTTAGAAAAGTATTGACAACCTTTTTTAGGGTTCGTATTGTTGACAATCTTTCTAAGAAGAGGGCACTACCATTAACCTTCGATGATTCCGACTATGCTGACATTGTACCAAACCATGATGATCCCATTGTGGTAAATGCTCTCATGGCAAATAAAGAGGTTCACAGGCTTTTGGTGGATACAGGGACCTCCGTCAACGTTATGTTTTATGAGCTTTTTAAGAAGCTGAAAATTTTAGAATTCAAATCAATGTCATATAATGAAGATCTGATCAAATTCTCAGGGCACCACATCACGCCAGTTGGATACATAAAGTTGCATGTGACCTTTGGGGAGCCACCCTCTACAAAGACTGTGACTACTTGATTCATTGTAGTAGATGCTAAATTCTCCTACAATGCCATTTTGGGGAGATCGATGCTAAACGCTCTGGGAGCTGTTATCTCGGTGTCACATCTGGCAATGAAGTTTGTGGGCGACAACACGAAGGTAGTTACTTTGCGGGAAGATAAAAAAAAAGCGAAAGAATGTTATAAGGAGTCCCTTAAAGCCGGTCCTAAACTTGAGTCGGAATACCAACCCAACTATGAAAAAGGTGAAGTGTTATTAACAGAGTTAGATTGCCGAGGTGAGAAAAAATGAGATTGGTGGATACCCTATCCAAAACCAGAAAGGGAGTGTGTCTCGGTCCAGATTTGGAAAGAAGTTAGTCAGGTCGTGAAAATTGGTGTCGACCTTGATGAAAAGGTGAAGAAGGATCTATCAGCTCTTATGAAGAACAACACCGACCTGTTTTCTTGGAACTCAGCAGCCATGCTTGAAATAGATCTTAATTTCTTTTGCCATCGGCCAGAGGTGGATCATTTGGTAAAGCCGCTGTGTCAACGAAGAAGGAAGATGGCCCTAGAGCGTTTATAGGAGATTGAGAGGCAGCTTGATGAACTGTTAAAGGTCGGCTTCATCCGAGAAGTGAAATATACCACTTGGCTTTCCAATGTTGTCCTTGTTAAGAAACAGAACGGTAAATGGAGAATGTGTGTTGACTACACTGATCTTAACAAGTACTACTCGAAAGATTCATATCCTCTCCCCAACATTGATGGACTAGTGGATGGCTCCTCCGGGTATTGTTACTTATCCTTCATGGATGCTTATTCCGGATATAATCAAATTCTGCTATACCTGGGTGAACAGGAGAAGACTGCCTTCATGACTGAGAAGGCCAATTATTGCTATAAGGTTATGTCTTTCGGGTTGAAGACCATCAGAGCTACGTATCAGAGGATGATGAACAAGGTGTTTGAGGAGTAGATAAGGCGAAACTTAGAAGTAAATGTGGATGATATGATTGTGAAGAGTGTCATTCTTGAAGCGCACCTTTGAGATTTAGAGGAAACTTTTGCCTAACTGGCAAAATACAACATGAAGTTAAACCCCAATAAATGCACATTTGGAGTTTCGATGAAAGGGGTATTGAGTTAAATCCGGAGAAATGCTAGGCTATACTGGAGATGAAAAGTCCTCAGAACGTAAAAGAGGTTCAGAAGTTAATAGGGCGCCTAGCTGCGTTGACGAGGTTCATTGCTAGATTGGCACAAAATGCCTTTCCTTTGTTTTGGCTTTTAAGGAAGGCAAACTGTTTGAATAGAACGAGGAGTGTAAAGCCGCATTCAAAAAGTTGAAAGAAACTTTGTTGTCTCCTTCCTTACTCACTAAACCCAAGCTAGGTGAGGTGTTGTACTTGTATCTGGTTGTGACCGATGAAGTTGTGAGCGTCGCATTAATAAAGGAGACATCAGAAGGACAAAAGCGGGTCTATTTTGTAAGCAAGGCCCTCCAAGATACTGAGCCAAGACATCTGAAAATAGAAAAGGTTGTATTTGCACTTGTTATAGTAGTAAGGCGGTTCATACCATATTTCCAGTCGCATCAGATTGTGGTGAGAACGGATCAGCCGATCCGACATATTTTACATAGACTTGAGCTAGCTAGAAGGATGATGGCTTAGGCTATTGAATTATCTGAGTACGAGATTCAGTATGAACCAAGATAGGTGCTCAAAGCCCAAGGACTAGCCGACTTTATTGCAGAGTTGACTCCCACAGATTCCTCTTCCAAAGCCTTGACCTACACTATCTTTATTGATGGTTCATCTAATGAAAAAGGTAGTGGAGCTAGCATAGAATCGGTAGACGGAGTTATGTTGGAGCAATCTCTGACTTTTATATTCCCTACCTCTAACAACCAAATAGAGAATGAAGCATGTATAGCTGGGTTGATCATGGCATCCGACATTGGTGTCACCTTGCTTTGTGTGTGTAGCAATTTACAATTGATGATTTCACATATCAACGGAGCATACCAAGTTAAAGAGCCGATATTGCAGAAATATCTGGCAAAATCAAGACTCTTCTCTTGAGTTTTGATAACATAGATTTTGTCTATATTCCCCATAAGAAGAATGTCAGAGCCGACATCTTGTCCAAGTTGACAAGTACAAAGTCTTTCAACAATAATAGGTCGGTCATCCAATAAACAATCCACAAGCCTAATCTCATGATGAGAGTAGAGTTGGAGTAAAATTGGATGACACCCATTATTGATTATCTAAAGGAGAATGTCACCCCGGAAGATAGGAAAGAAGCAAGGAGGTTGGAAAGGTCGGCTATGCATTTTTGTATTATCAATGACAAGCTTTATTGATGTGACTTTTCTCAACCTTTACTTAGATGCTTGAAAAAGTCAGAATCTGAATACGTAATGGCGAATATACATGAAGGATGTTGTCGTCAGCACCTATGAGGCTGGTTAAGAAAATACTCAGAGCAAGATACTACTGACTGACACTAAAAAAAATGCTATAGAGTTTACTAAAAAATGCTATAAATGCAAAAAGTGCTCCGACATTCATCTCACCCCTCCTGAAGAATTGAGCACACTTACCTCCTATTGGCCTTTTATTTTGTGGGAGATCGATATACTTGGCCTTTTTTCGAAGGTGTCGGGTCAAGTGAAGTATCTAGTGATAGCAATCGATTACTTCACCAAGTGGATTGAAGTAGAAGTGCTAGCCACTATCACGGCTAAGAATATGGAAAACTTTGTATTCCAGCAAATTATCTACAGGTTCGGGATACTAGATGTCATGGTGTTAGACAATGGCACACAATTTACAAACAGAAGTTTTCAGGAGTTCTCGCCCGGGTTGAAGATAAAGCAACACTTTATCTCAATTCAACACCCCCAAACAAATGTGTAGGCAAAGGCGGTGAACCAAGTCATTCTTCGTGGACTCAGAAGGCATTTGGACAAGCAAAGACGTGTTGGGTTGAGCAACTACCACACGTCCTCTAGGCGTATCACACAACCCCTTACTCTTCCATTGGGGAATCTTCTTTCTGCCTTACTTATGACATGGAGGCAATGATTCTGGCAGAAATTAGAGAGTCGACTTGGAGAGTGGCTAACTTAAGATTAGAAGATAACGACCTACTCCTCTGAACTGAGTTAGATGTTGCTGAAGAAAGAAGAGAGGTTGCCGCAATAAGAGAAGTTGCTTTGAAGAGACAGGTTGCAGCGAGATACAACAAGAAAGTTGTTCCTTGAAGCTTCGATCCCGAAGATTTGGTGTTAAGGCGTGTCGATATTGGAGGGAAAAATGCCAAGCAGGGGAAACTTGCTGAAAAATAGGAAGGCCTTTATCGGGTTACCTCAAAGACTGGCACAGGAGTGTATACACTTGAAACGTTAACCGGGGTTACCATCCTGCGGACATGGAATGCGAGCAATCTCAGACGATATTATAGCTGAAGCACGATTGGTAATGAAGTTTAAATGGCTCTTTGATTTCGTATAAGGTAGTTTTTATTCATAGTGTAACTGGGCTAAGTTACGTACTACAATTCGTAGCTCTTGTACTATTTTTTGCCTCATATGATTAATAAAATGAGAGTTTTTCTGGCCTAGAAAGCAAAGCACAGGACAAAATAGATTAAAGCAAAGAAGAAATCGTAAGAAAGAAAGAAAAGTCTCTACCATGTGTATGTGGATTCTCTTTAGTCATGATAGAAATACTTCCACCCCATGTACGTGAATTCACTTTAGTTGGGGTAGAAAGATTACCACCCTTTATACATGGATTCACTCTAGCCAGGGTGGTTGAATTATTACCCGCGTACGTAGATTCGCTCCAGTCAGGGGAGAAATACTTCCACCCGTGTACCTGATTCGCTCCAGTCGGGGACAGAAGATTACTACCTCGTGTACATGAATTTGCTCCAACTGGGTAGAAAAACTTTCACCCCGTGTACGTGGATTCGCTTTAGGCGGGGTGATTAAATTATTATCCCGTGTACGTGGATTCGCTCCATCCAGGATATAAAGTTATCACCTTGCGTATGTGGATTCACTCCAGCCGAGGTTGAGATGAACAAGCAAAAGTTCATTGAAATAACGAAAATGAGGCAAAAGGTGAAAAACGAAGAACTCAAATTACACGATGATAAACAAAAGCGAGAAGGTGAAAAACGAAGAAAATTAAAGTACGAGCAAAAAGAGCGTGAAGCCAAAACACGAGTACTCACGGTGAGATACCATAAAACGATGACAAAGTATGATAAACTACTCAATATCTACAATTTGCATGAAGGAACACACCGAAAAGGGATAAAATTGGTGAAGTCATTTATATATATATATATATATATATATATATATATATATATATATATATATATATATATATATATATATATATGTTCAGACTATTTAAAATTGCAAAGTACATAAATCGTCAGAGTACATCAAAATACAAATTGTTTTAAGCAAATTATAAGTAAAACCAACAATCCGGCCTTTCAATATCCGACTTTGGTAGCATCTTCGTTTGCAGCTTTAGGGTGAGGGGCATTAGTGACCCCGGCATTAGGATCATCGCCTAAAACCACAACCTCGTTTGGGGGAGGGATTGTCGGCGTCACCTGCGGGGTCGATATAAAACTGTCTGCAAGCTGCCTTTTAGTACCTTGCCTATCAGCATTCAATCCAGAATCGACCCCAAACCCCAGTTGCTCCAAGCTGGCTCCAGCCTTTTCATCGGCATTGCCTTCCAGGTCAAAACCTGCGACAACAACACTAGGATCTGCCGGGATCATCTCACCATTAATATTTGCATGCCAAACACCGTCAATAACCTCGTAGTTGGCCCGGGAGCAGTCGATGTCCATGTTTTGCTAGAGGAGGTAGCACACTTGCTCCATTGTGTTCTTGAAGGAAAACTAGACGGACCTTTTCCAGTGGCAACGCATTTGTTGAGATTCTTCTTGAGAAATTGCCACGCCAGCTTCTAACTCCTTTACTTTAGCTTTAATGTCTTGAACTTTAGTCTTGAAAGCTTTAAAATGGGAAGAAAGATTCAACTTCAGCTGTACCTACTTAGCGTTGGTAGCGAACAATTTCACTTGAAGATCCATTTTGGCCTTCTCCAACCATCTTTTCTCTGATCGCTCGTCCGCCAGTTGTTCTTTCAAACTGTGTACGCTTTCCTCCAGCTCAGCTATCTGGTTGTCGGACTCCTCCTTTTCCTTGCATGCCCCCCTTCTCGCCCTGCTTCAGCTGTAACATCCCTGGCGCTGATGAGGAGGAGGAGTGATCGCCAGTGCAAAAAGAGATGAGGCGTGGACAAGGAGCGACTCTTGGCAGGCTTCTAGCGGGAGGGGTATATGAATGAATCGAATACACACCGGAATGAGAGGGATCCAGAGGCTGTGTAGGTATGGGACTTTATAGTTGAGGATAGTTTAAAGGAATTAATAAGTGCTACCTATATTAACAAGAGACATCTACTTTTTGGTAGCCTATCACTTAAGAACTCCATAGTTAAACGTGCTTAACTTGGAGCAATTTTGGGATGGGTGACCTCCTGGAAAGTTTTCTGGGAAGTGTGTAAGGACAAAGTACGTTGAAAGTCTTGTGTTGGTTTGTGGAGACAGTCTTCGATCCTGAAAGTGGCCATGCATTACATTAGTCAAATAGTAACGACATCTTTCTCGACTAGAACATCCAATGGGCTCTTGTCGCCATAGGCCTCCCTCATTAGCACATATTGAGAATATCCACGAAACATGTGGCTAAAGAGAGAGGCAATTCCCTCCATCCCATCTTGCATGTCCTTTGTTTCGCTAAGTATGCTTTCCTCAAAAACAGAAGAGTGACCGGCCAAGATCTGCTTAGCAGCCCTTTCATTAAGAGAAGTAGTGGAGGGGGCGCTTCACTACTTCTTGGAAGGTGGCTCCTCCTATATTTCACCACTTGTAACTATTTTTTCAACGGCTGAGGGGGGGGAGCGCTTGAGGTATCTCGACTGGCACAATATTAGAAGCCTTGGCCTTTATAGTCGTCTCAGGAGGAAGTACCTAGGTTGAAGCTAGCATAGGTCTAGCTTCGACCTCTCGAATAACAACCCCTTTGGTCATGGCGCGAGTCGGAGTAACAGAAGCCTTGGTCTTGTTGACAACAGTAACCTTCTGTTTTCCCTTAGCTTTTCTTGGTTCTCTCGGCTTCTCGGCCTTCTCCTGTTGAAAGGTCAACGCAAAATCGACCATCTTGGACTTCACTATATTTTTTGTAGAAAAATTTGTGAACCCAGTTAGCATTACGGGTGAGCATGACCTAATCCAACTCGCGAACCCGACCCAGCTTGAAGTGATTTTGACGGGGTCGGGTTTTGAAATTAGACCTAGTGTATTTTAAGGACGGGTTCGGGTTATGCTTCGGGTCGTCCCAACCCGGTTTGGTGTCTTATATTTTCTTAAAAAGTATATGTTTTTTAAGCAATTGTATATTAATAATAAAACTTTTTAATTAATAGATAAAACTTTGTATAACATGATATTATATTTATAATGATATTATTTATTTTAAAATAAATATTACAAAATATACCTAATTTAAGTTTTATACTTATTTTAGTTTACAATTTAACTATACATAATGTTAAGATTGATATATTGTGTTAGAAAGCCAGGTTGACCCGGTCTCGTCCCATATCTTTCGGGTCTTGATCGGGTCAAGTTTAAGTTTGAAAAAAATGACCCATTCAAAATTTTGGGTTGGGTAGGGCATATATAACCTGTCTCAACCTGTCCCTTACTTACCCCTAGTTAGCATACCAGGTAATGCATAAGATACAAGATAACAACAAAATCAAACTGATAAAATTCACATGCAAACACACCAAAAATTTGTTGGTACTCTGAAAGAGTAGTGCCAATAAGCTATATTGGCAGGGAATCCGGTCTTGCAAATTCTTTATTAATTCAGAGAAATGATCCCGGGCCCTCAACTCATTCGGGGTTAAATCACTCTCTCAATTGTAAATCAGCTGGAATTTAGACAATAATAATTGTACAACCAATACAGGGGAAACCTAGGTTCCGTTACATTTTTTCTCGCACCCCGTACAACAAACAGAGCCTTCCAGCTTTCTTCGCGAGGGTGAAGGAAAAAGAATTTGTTTTTGTATTCTTTATAGGACTCTTGGAAAGGCTTCAGTAATGCTTGACCTCGGACGCTACGGAGGGAGACTGAGGAGAACTTACTCTCATAAGTTTGGCAGATAGGGGAAAAATAATACAAAAACAAGTTCAAGGTGCATACGACCCCCTCCTTGTTGTATAAGTTTTTAAATTCCACCATAAAAGCCCAAGAGTTAGGATGGAGTTGCGAAGGGGCGACATTGAGGAAGTTGAGAGTGGGAGCTTAACCCCAAGATGCTAAAAAAGGTCAGGTACATTGGCAAAAAGCCAGGGTATAGGTAACCAGTCGTTGTGGCCACAATATCATCCAAGAGGGTCCCCATATTCTCTTTAGGCCTTTGAAAGCAGATCCTGTTGTCGTCTCCTAGCACCACCACGTCAAAGGTCATCTTGACGGCACCTCGACTCAACTTTAAGCGACTCGATAGTGCATCCAATGCTACTTGATTGAAGCACGACCAAGTTCCAACAACCTCTTTATCTACCCAGTCTACATTAAGGTTCGTTGTGTTGTGGTAGCCTTTGAGGCGGTCTCCACATTCCTCATGATTTTCCCCATCTTCCTATTAGAAATATTGGAAGAAATGGTCAGATTTGGCTATTTGAGATACTCAGTTTAATGTAACCTCGGTGTCCTTCCTCATCGATGTGGCCACCTCGGACGTGTTCCCTGGTCCAGAAAGGATCCTCATCAAATTTGGAAACTATACCCAAGCCTTGGCATACTCCAATACCTTATTAGAGCCATAGGGCATCCCCATAGCCTTCAGGTGACTTCGGCATTTGTTGAGAGCCTTGGGGTAGATAATAATCTCTAGTGGAGGTGGCCCTTTTGGGTCAGCTGTCATTGGCCATTAGTCTCTCCTCCTCGTGGCACTTACCCTCTCTCCCTACCTCAGATGGCAGTCCTCCTGCCAGGAGCGGTAAGGGCAGCTGAAGAACCGACATGGCCTTTGATGCCCCCACAACCCTCGAAAGACCTTTGCTGGTCAATGGGTTGAGATGGAAGGAGCGTCGGAGACCTAAATAACCAGTTGGTGGTGAAGCCCGTCGGGCGACTGCCACAACCGCCGCGAGAAGAAGATGAAGCGTTGCGTTTATGAGAGTCCATCTTCGACGAAAGAACAAAGAAAAAATGTGTATACACACAGTGCAATGCAAGAAAAGACTCAATAAAGAAGAAAAAGAAGGATGAGGACATTACCTTAATTTGAAGAATAAAAGGATGCTGGAGAAGTGAATGAAGTTGACAAGAAGTGCTAAAACTTTCGCTGGAAGGGAAGTTGCAAAGTGCATAGATAAATTCTCGCGAAAGAAAGAAGGCAACAGTAAAAGTAAAAGTGAACTGAGTAAACGGCAAAAATAATAGTATATAATACATGGGCCTATATCATTTTGGGCCCAAATACACAAAAATTTGAAAGACAGTGCAAGAATTCATGAAATTGCCAAAATCTCTTGGAATTCGAAGGGTTGTGGATTTCAAGAATTTGAATCATTGTGCATTTAATGCACCTCGGTCGTCTCAAAAATGCGGTGAAGTTGTCTGACAAGATGAAAAGACATAAACTGAATCGTTTGACTCCAAATAACCTTAAGCCAGCAAGGTTTTTCGCTAAAAACCTTATCGGCTTAGGGGCAACATCATTTTGGAAGTCATTCTAGATTTTTAACCCGACAATGCTTTTTCTAAACATCACCGGTTTGGGGGCTACTATTTTGGAGGTTACTCAGACATTCAATCTTGAGTCAGTTTGCTTGCTACTTATCCCGGCAAGCATAGCCACATATATCCTAGACAATAATTCCTCGCCATCCCGGTCCAAGTTTATGCCTACCCCGGTACGGCGTGGAAAGCGCCTAATAGCAAGGAAAATGTGTAATGAGGAACCCAAATGCATGATGCCATGTGGCACCCAACCTTAACGAAATTTCTCTTCAAAACACTCTATATAAAGAGCTCCACACTCATAAGGTACACACGCTCTCTCTTATTCTCACTCACTCTTGCACCCTTACTGATTTAAGCATCAGAGTCCTTGTAAGTGCTACTACCGGAGACATTAACGACCACTGTAGGAGTTTACCGAAGATCCTTCCTCGTGGTCACCGCACAACACGATTGAATCATATGATTTCGACACGTGTACAATAAATAAAAAACTTCTAAACAAGATACTAACATTGATATCTTGTTCTTTAATGTATTTATCCAAATTTTTTTATTAACATGAGTTTTTTTGGGGTATTTTTGATAAATTTTGCGTTATTCTTATGAATTAATGAAAGACTTGTGGTTTGATACATAAAAAATTATTTATTGTGTTTTCTAGATAGGTGAACTGGTTCGATAACAAATATTTCTTTTTTCATAAATTTTTTATTTTTATTTTTCTAATAAATGTCTTCAACTACTGTGTGAACCTTTTCTTTGAGCATGTTTTGGTCATAACTACTTAAAAGAATTTATTTCAAACATGTCCTTGTTCAATTTTCTTGAATGACCATTTTAATAATTCCAACACTTAACACTTTTTCATTTTTTCTTAACCTCTTGCATACTTTTCAAGTAATCTTCCCTGTTCATAAAATGCACCTCTCAACTTTGCTCCTTTTTTTTTTGACTCAAAAAGTCTAACAATAACATTACTTAAATTTTTTTCTCACACCCCAAACAGGCACAACCCAGACAACCCCTAAGTTAAGTGACTGCGGCTTGACAACAACGCTCAACTAGCTAGGGGTGGCAAAGTGGGTCAACCCACCCTGCCCCGCCAAAAACGGGGCGGGCGGGTTGACCCGCTTGCAAGAAATGGGTTGAAGTGTTTAACCCACCTCGCTTAGCAGCGGGTTGACCTGCGAAAGAAAAATGGCAGGGTCGGTGGGTCATTAAAAAAAGCGGGTTGGTAGGTCAACCTGCTAAAAGGATTGGTGGGTTGAATAGGGCGGGTTGACTTGCCCCACTTTAACCACCATTTTTTTTAAAAATTAAATTAAATTTAAATATCTTTTGTAACCATCCAATTAATTTGGATTAAATAAATTTTATTTTAATAAATATTAAATTACTTGAAAACAAATAATACTTCTCATTCAAAAGTATGAGATTATATTTTTAAAAATTATTTACATGGTAATCATCCATTCGTATAATAAGTAATTATTTATTTTAGTCAAAATTAACTCCAACACTTCTCATTCTCATATCTTTCAAATTGACAACTTTCATATTTCTTGAAACAAAAGAAAGAAAAATCTTAAACAATGAAAAGATTATTTGATGATGTTTCTTATTTGATTTTTTTTTTTAGTATACCATTGAATTATATTTAATTACAAGTATAACTAACTTGTATTCACATTCAATAAATTTCTATCCATGTATTAATTGAATAAGATAACCTTAGCTTAATATGTTTTATACATGCTAAATTAACAAGTATTCTAATTCCACCTTCCAAGTTCAAACATGAATATATAAGATCTTTATTCTAAATTCATATGTATCCCAAACTAAGTGTGGAAGTGTTCAAAACTTCAACAAAATTGCTCAAAATTTCAATCTATAGCAACACTATATTTTAACACCATAATTCAAAAATTGTTCAAAAATCAAAACACATATTAATTCAATACAAACCAAGTACAAATTAGTCCATTAATATCACAATTCAAAAATTGTTCAAAAGAGTCCTTCAACTTCAAAAAGACAATAAACAACACTTCAAATCAAATTATTCATCATCTTCTACATCAACCACATTAGATGCACCCCTAGAAATGGTTGACTCCACTTTTGCATCTTTGCCATTTTCATCCTCCTCATCTTCATCTACATAATTTAAAGTAAAAAATAGTTATCAAAATAATTTAAACAAATAATAAAAATAAAATCACAATACATTAAATAAATTACCATCATTAAAGCCATGCAACCAATTATGAGAACAAATTAATGCCTCCACATTTTTAGACAATAGACGGCTTTTATACCTGTTACGAATCCGAGACCCAATACTAAATGAAGATTCAGAAGCAACAGTGGTAATGGGGATCCTTAACAAGTCTTAAGTCATTATTGAAAGATCCGAGAACCAATGTCTATTATTTTTCCACCATTGCAATACATCCATTTGTTCCACTTCCATAAAATCGAAATCCAAAGTTAGTTCATCCAAATAAATGTCAAGTTGAGTCTTTCCAGTTTTGTTAGCCGCTTGATGCTTGCGCATTTTTAATTCCTAATAAGATAGTAAAACAAGCAATAGATGAAATAAAAAAACAAGTTAGAAATATACATAATCAAAAATAATAAATAATAAATAATTGAATTTGAACTTTGCTTTGAAAACATATAATAACTTACATCAAAGAGGCTTGGTTTGTAAGGGAGAGACTCATTTGCCACACTAGATGATGAGAGTCGAGTAGTCTTTGGAGCATTAGAAGTAGATGTAGAACCTTTGGAAGAATACTGGGAAAACAACATGTACACCTTTTTCTTTACCTCCTCCAATTTCATTTCCCAAGTAAGTGGATCTTTTCATAACAATAACCCAATGTTTCCAACTTCATCCTTGGGTCAAAAATTGCACCAAATGCAAGCACAATACGATACTCGTCCCAATATTTCTCAAATTTCACCATCATCATTTCAGCCATATGCTTACTGACCTCATCCTCATCTCTTGCACTTTCCATTAAAAGGCATTGGATTTTCCAAACTTGTAAAAAATACAAGTTAGAAGTATGATAACTTGTGCCAGACATCAAAGTAGTAATATCATAAAAAGGCAACAAGAATCTACACATTTTTTCTGATCTTTGCCACTCTTCCATTGAAGGACAATATGTATAATTTTCATCATCCAAATGTAGAATTTTAAACACACGTTGATACTTAAGAACACTTTTAAGCATCAAATAAGTTGAGTTCCATCTTGTAGGAACATCTAGACACAACCCACTAGATGCATCAATATCACCAATTTTTTCAATGCATTGCTTGAATTTTATCATTCTACTCTCTGAACCTTTCACATATTTGATGCTCTCCGTAATTTTATGCAAAGCATGAGTGGCCACCTTCAATCCTTCTTGAACAATTAAATTTAAAATGTGTGCAGAACAACGTACATGAAAGAATTCACCATCACATAACAACCACTTTTGTTATACAAGCTGACTTTTCAAAGTTTTTTGCATAACATCATTGGTAGAAGAGTTATCCAATGTGATACAAAAAATTTTCTTCTCTATTCCCCAATCATGCAAAAATTCATTAACTTTCTTAGATAACTCAAAACCGGTGTGAGGAGGAGGCATATGACAAAAGTTAAGAATCTTGCTATTTAACTTCCAATTTGTATCAACAAAATGAGCAGTCAAACTAATGTAACCCTTAGTATTACAAGATGTCCATAAATTAGAAGTTAAAGATATCCTACTAGGAATGGAAGTCATTTCTTCTTTAAGCTTTGCCTTCTTTCTCATATATATTTTCAAGACATCGGCTTTAGCGGTATTTCTAGAAATAGGAATTGCATCAGAATTCAAATACTTTATCCGATTCCTAAGCTCTTTATACTCAACAAATTTGAAGGGTAAATCATGCTTAGGGATTAAAGCAGCACACATATCCCGTGATACCATTTGATTTATCTTTCTAGACTTCAATTTTCCTTGCATGTCCATTATCATTTGACCAACATCTTCAAATTTAATTTGCTTACATCTTTCAATATGACGATTTAAAGATGAGGTCCTATATCTTTTACCACCAACTATATACTCTTGTTTACAAGCATTACATCTTGCCCTTTCCTTTCCATCACCTACACCTATCTTAGTAAAAAACTTCCAACAATCAAATGTTGTTGACTTAGCTTTTTTGGCATTAGGTTCAATAGATTGAGATTCTTCTTCAATAGCCTCAATCTCATCATCATGAACATCATTTGGAACTGATTTATTAATTGAATCCATTCTAAATCAAACTCTTGTTTGAAATTAAAATAAAATTTGATTATATCATCAATTCACATTATATTAATAGCTACTATATTAATGAGATGAAATCAGCCACAAAACATATAAAAATAAAATACCAGCTAATATTACAAATTTTGAAGAAAGAAAGCATCCTCTGTTTTCGATTTTTCTTCATTGACCTGGCCTAACACTAATGGTGTCATGTTCCTTGCAATTTTATAACTAACCAAATTAAATTTTTCTCATTTTCTACTTTCCTCATAGAACAAATCCACACAACCACAGAATAGACCCACAAATCAGTAAAATCACTAATCAATAATGGTAACAATTCAAACAAATCAAATCCAGCCAAAAAGAATACATGAATAAAATTAACAAAAAAAAGCAAGACTAAAAATGGTTAAATGGACGTACCTGTCCTCCTGTGTGTCCAAATTGAAAGGCGAGAGCTACCTGCGCCTGGGTGCGACCCGTGCGGGAACTGGGAAGGCCAAACTCCAAAGGCGGAAGGGAAGCCGAGAAGAGGGTCCTCATGCTGCACTATGAGCGCCAGCAATGATGGAGTGGTGAAGCTGACGACGATTGGGAGCGCCACTGACGAGGGTAGAGCAGCGTCAGACTTCAATGATTGATGGACTGGGAGCGTCTTTGGGATGGGTCTGTATGTCACCAGAACCGGCGGGCGACGGCTTTGTTAGGTGGTGTTAAACAAAAGGGCTGGATCCAAGAGGGGGGATGAATTGGATCTTTCAAAATTTTCAAGAATCCCCAATTTCTTTTCAATTATGAATAACTAGATTTTTCAAAAACTTTGAATCTTATTGATTTGGTTATACAAATGAAATAGAATTGGATCAATTTATCTTGAACTTTTCTATGCAAAGATCTTTATGATTTTAAATGCAAGTGATCAAGATACAATATGCTAGCAAGAGAGTAGAGGAAAGAGAGAGAGGAAACAATATTTATATTGGTTTGATCACTACTACTGTGATTTACATCCCGTTTCCAATCAAACCGATTGGTGTTATCACTAAGTAATTCAAATGTTTACAAACACTATGCACAAACACAAGAATTACTATCAAACAAATCACACAATCAAGTTTCTTGAACCCTTTCAAGAAAAACTTGAATCCTTTTCTTGTGGAACCCTACCATAAGGAAGATCAGAGAAACACCCTCTCAAGAAAGAAAATCAATTTAGAAGAAGGTTAGATATCACCTTGGTTTGTGATAGATGGGAAACAATGAAGAACCAATCAACTTTATCCAAGTAAAGACTTTTCTTTATCCTCAAGATTGATCCATGATAAGCTTTTTGATCTTTGATCTAAAACTTGTAGTGGAGTAGAGGAATAATATGAATTTTCTCTAGAAAAGCTCTTTCTCAAATTTTGAAAAGTGAAGTTGTAGAAGTGTTGATAAAAGACTCACAAATGTTCACTATAACTAGTTATTTAAATTTGTAATCAGTTATTTTGTTATTTGAAATCTGGAAAATGAACTTTGAATGGGTTTAACTAGTTATTTCCGTTTATAACTAGTTAAAACAGAGGCCATTCGAATTTGCCTTTACTAGAATAACTGGTTACATAACTTTGTAACTAGTTATTTTCATATAAGACAAAACAACTTTATATTATGTAACTAGTTACAGAATTATGTAATTGGTTACTGCTAAAATAACTGATTACATAATGTTGTAACTAGTTAAAACAGAAAATATGTAACTAATTACATATTGATTTAATTAGTTAAAACAATGTATATTTTCACTGTTTACATAAAATTAAACGATTTTAATCGATTACAAAACTAACTTAATCGATTAAATGGTTCTTTAATATAGGATTGAATTATTCTAAGGTTTTAATACAATGGCTTTCACTTCTTATCAATTTAAAACTTAGTTTTATCCAATTTTAGACTTATAGAAAATATATTTCCACTTTGTTAACCTTTAATTCTTAAATCTTGAGCTCATTACCATCAAACCATTAAGAATAGAGATAAATCATGCAAGACCACACATATACACACATGCATAAACACACATTACAACTTTGCACTCATCAAGAGGCTAAATCATCAAAACTATATTAATTTTCCTTAGGGCAAGAGTAATCTTCTTCTTGCTTCTTCAGGTGGAACCAGAACCAACGCGTCAGGGACTGAGGGTGAGGGTTGAGCGTTGTGTTTGTCAGTTTGTGTCAAGAGTCGATGCGAAAAACAGTGAATGAGCGATACTGGGTACTGGAACAAACGAAAAATCAGAAATTGTTTAAAGCAAAAGGGGAAAACATTTTTTTTTAAAAAAAAGGTGATCCACAGTCTAGCCCGCCAGGTTAACAGGTTGGGTAAGGCGGGTTTCAACGGGTTGGCAAGTTTTGTTATCTAACTCACCCCGTCAAATTTGGCGGGTCAAGCAAGTTGACCCGTCGAATCAAACCCGTTTTGCCATCCCTACAACCAGCCCAATTTTATCAACCAAGCAACCAACACAATCACTTATTATATCTTAACAAAAAATAGCTCGCATCCATTGCTACATACATAAATGGACAATTTCACTTTAACACCATCTTACATTACCGCAACGCAAAATTAAATAAACAAATAAGCCTACAGTAAACAAATTGTTGGCACAGCATTTCATTTGGGCAATAAATAATTAGAAAGGCGAAAATGCGAGCCAACCGGCGTCATCATCTAGAAAACGACGTCATCACATAAGTCTTCCTACTTGTACTCTTTCACTCAATCGCCGGTCGCCGAATCTTTCTCCGCATCCGCAACCACCATCGTATTCGCCTTCGCTCGTTCACCGATGGATCGGCCGGCGACCGGAGCAGCCGTGGACATGCCGATCATGCACGATAGCGACCGCTACGATTTCGTACGCGATATTGGCTCAGGGAATTTCGGCGTCGCCAGGCTTATGAGGGATAAGCACACGCAAGAGCTTGTTGCTGTCAAGTATATAGAACGCGGAGATAAGGTTAGTGTGAATCATTGTTTTCTCAGAAAAAAAAAAAGGTTTGCAAATTTTTGGGGCGAAAGGATAAAAAGAAAAAGAATAAAATTCACGCGTTCATTTTTCTTTAGTTGTTGTCGGTTGTATATTGACGCTGACGTATGATGCTACTTTGTTGTACGATGTTTTGGGTTTCTATTTTTGTTTCGGTTCGTGTGAAAGGTTTTTTATGTCATTTTTTTTCTGCCATTAATTTCTCTCGGTCTGTTTCGTTAGTTTTGGTGACGTATATGGTTGCTGAGTATGGAAAATTTGCGTAGCTCAGCTGGCTCCTGAAGCCAATGACCAGTTAATGATGCGTAGGGAAAACGGAAAGAGAGAATGCTAATCAATTAATCTTGTGCTTTTTCGGTTTTCTTATTGAGTACTGGTAATTCAATTGTCATCCATGTGGCAATTTAGTTTATCTTCCAACCTTTTTTATTTATAGCTTTCTGCTGTTATTGTTATTTTTAAAAAACTAAAATAAAATCTTGTACTCATGTCTTGCTACATAATTATGTTTAGAATTGCTACATAATTATGTTTAGAACTGACTCAATTGATGATAAGATAAGGTTGATTGGTGAGGAGAGGCCGCTGCAAGAAATAAGGTGACTTATTGTTCTGATGATGGGGTGATGCTATAAAGTTTAAGTGGATAAGTGGGGATCTGGTGCATATTGTCTGTCTGATTTGTTTTTGGTTGTTCTGATAGTGCACTAGATTAAGAGTGGAGTTTATGGAGTGTGAGACATAAAATGATAAAATCATTTGCGTGTGAGCTTAAGCTGTTGGGATAGTGTTAGATATAAAACCATTGTGGTCTATAGTTGGTTCATGACATGGCGTTGAAGCTTCTATAACCACGTGGTCTATAGTTCGGTCCTTATTATCCCATTCTTCTAAATGAAAGATAAAATTCAACATGAGGTAAAGTGGGCCTCTGCATCGTCTATGCTTCAAGCCAAGAAGGGATTTTGCACGAGATGTATAGTCAAATGTTGGACTGGTTCAGGTGGTGAATCCATATCATGTGGTTTAAGTAAATTTTAGGTTTACAGATTCATGAAAGGAATAGTGAAACAAGGAAAAATTTTGGTGTCCTAAATCATACTTTTGATTCAAGTGTGATCTTTTAGATTGACCTTTATTGTGTTGTGCAATGTTTGTTGCCACTTTCTTTCTAATTCTAGTTGATGAAGCATTAGACTAATCTTTTTCCTTTCATTCATTGTGTGTCACAGATCGATGAAAATGTCAAAAGAGAAATCATTAATCACAGGTCTCTAAGACATCCTAACATTATCAGGTTTAAGGAGGTTGGTATATTTTTATATTTCTATATTTTTATGTTCAGAGGAGGAAGAATCATATTTATGGAAAATGTTTTATGAAATTTCATTCAGGTCATTTTAACACCTACTCATCTGGCCATTGTAATGGAATATGCATCTGGAGGAGAACTATTTGAGCGGATTGGCAATGCAGGGCGTTTTACTGAGGATGAGGTTCTTATACAATTTGTTTACTTTTGCTACACCAATCATTCAGTCAGAAGAAATTTGTGCTAGTTATCTATTTCCTGAGTAACTATTATTAACCCATTGTTTGGCCATAGGCTCGTTTTTTCTTTCAGCAACTCATATCTGGGGTCAGCTATTGTCATGCAATGGTAACTGATCTCTTTCTCCCCCACTATCTGATATAAATTGTATTTAACCTATGCTAGAATGTAGTATAGGCAATGCATCAATCTTCTGAGTATTATGTCTGATGTATCATAATATGTCTCCTCATGAAGGAAGTGTGTCATCGGGACTTGAAGTTGGAAAACACTTTGTTGGATGGAAGCCCGGCACTCCATTTGAAGATATGTGATTTTGGATACTCCAAGGTAGTGTTTCTTTGTCACAAGCTTTTCATGGTGTGAGTTCCATGCTTATATATTTTATTGGGATGTGTAAGCTCTGGTTCAGTAAGTTTACTTTTCAATGATGCTTTTGTCACAAATTCAATTACACCTTTGTAATAGCAATTCAGGCTCCTTTGAAAACTTGCATATCTGCAAATTACTTCCTCCATCAGGTTGTTCTTTAGTTTTCTTATGAAGCCATTTTGTTCTACAGATATAGACTACTGTACTGGACTTGGGTAACTAATTCCTTAAGTTACTAAAAGGTGCTTTTAGTAATTTTGTTATTGGAAAGGGACAATTGTGCATGACTATTGCGAATTTTGATAATCTGAACTATTTAATAAGTTTGTGCTTGATCCATTCATTAGAATTTTGCTTATCCCAAGTCTAAGTGATAGAGTGCTAGACCAGAATGTGGGCTTGAGTTTTGAAAGGCTTGGGATTTGGAAAATTTATGTTCATAAGAAGAGGAGTTAAGGGTGTAGGGTGAATATAGGGAAATGCAGGAATAGTGTTTTTTTTTGTTTTAGAGAGAAAATAACTCTTATTTTCTTAGGAGTTGATGCTTTTTAGGTTGTAAAGAGCTTAGGCTCCATTTTTGGTTCTTAATATAGTTCTCTTACTAGTTCTTAAGAATCCTGTCAATTGGTTCGACTTGTCGAATACTAGTCTGTGGAAGGCTGACTCATGCCCCCCAAGATGGTGGATAAAGTAGAAGCGTTGGAACTTGGAAGCCAAAGTTGCCGCGTTCGAGGATTTGGTGAAGCTTTCCTTGGTGGAATTTAAGCAATCACTTCTACAGTAGATGAGTAAGGTGCTGGACAGAAGCTTGTATGATGAATGAGGTAGTGGAAGCAATGGGGGGAAATTTGTTTCAGGTTGGCGATTCCATCGATGAGTGTCGTATGGCAGTGGAAGGTTGAGCTTCCCTTAATTGATGGTATGGATCCCGTTGGGTGGATAACCAGGGCAGAGACTTATTTCGAAGTTCAAAATACGTTGGATGAAGTAAAAGTTAAGCTGGCTAAGCTAAACATGGATTGTTCTCCCATCCACTTACTTATTTTGTTGAAGGAGACCGAATGGCATTAGTCTTGGAGGAGATTGAAGCAAGTGCCAATAGAGTGCTATGGAGGTCGCCATTACAACAATCTGTTTGAAGAGTTGTTCGATCTTTGTCAAATGAGAACAATTGAGGAGTATATTGTGAACTTTGAGTTCATCTCGTTGTAAGTAGGATGGTTACTTTGTGAGTGGCCTTCGGCTAGAGTTGAGATGTTGAGTTTGAGCTTTTAACCCACGCAATTGATGTAATATGATGAAGCTTGCTCGTGATTTGGAGGTAGAGGTGATGGGTACAGTGGAAAATTTGGCCAGCTTTGGTTTCTGATCGTAGGGAGGTTTTTCTAGTGTTTATCCACAAAATTATAAAGGTAGTTCATTGTATAGAGAACTAGAGCTACCTAGTGCTTTGAGTTGCCCAATATTTAGGGTGTGGGCTAATGGGTCAGACCTGACTTTACCAGAATACAGCAGGTTGGAGTGCAGGGTAAAATGGTCTCTTCAATTTCATCGTCCATCTAAAACTTATGTTTTTGTTGTGGCAAGAAGTTTCACCTTTTACACCAATGCCCTGAAAGGCAATTACGACTGCTTGTTCTTGGAGATGATGAGATTGTGAATGAGGAAAGGGAGATTGTGGCCATTGAGGTGTATGCAGTTGAAGAAGAGGAAGCTCTTGAATGTAGAACAATGGGCTTGTGCAGGCTTACCCATGGCATATTGAACAAGGTATAGAGTATGAGAATGGAAGGTAAATTGAATGGGATCACAATAGTAGTGATGGTAGATAGTGGATCATCACATAACTTCATTTCTCCTCAAGTAACTGCTGCTCTTGAGATACTTATAAATCCAACTCATGAACTGGGCATTCGGTTAGGTAATGTCATAGGGCCACAACTAGAGGTAGATGCTCCAGTTTTAGCATTCATTCAATTGGGAGATGTTGATATTCATATTGATGCTTATGTGTTGGATTTAGGAGGTTTGGATGTGATATTAGGTGTGTCTTGGTTAAAAGACTTGGGAAAGGTGGAAATGGATTGGGGAGAGATGGCTATGAACTTCATGCATCATAGTAGTCTAGTTCAGCTTAAAGGGATGGGTAATAATGTAGGGATACCACATAGAGGTCTTGACTAAACCCATGATCTAGCATTATTTCATAGTTTATTGCAGTAGTTAGTGATGAAGGATGTGCAGTGTGGACTGGTGTCAAGTTGAAACTGAATCACTGGCAGTTGCAGAACCAAATTTAAATTCTATTCAACAGCAAGAACTTTTGAGTGTTCTTGACAAATTTGCAGAGGTTTTCAAGGAGGTGATGGATTGTCCCCAAAGAGGGAAATTGAATATGCAATCCGAAGCAAGGCCTGTAATTGTAAGGCCTTATCGCTATCCTAATTTGCACAAGAATGAGATAGAAAGATAGGTGGCTGATTTATTCCAGAAAGGGGAGTGATTAGATGTAGCTCAAAGGTCTTTTTCAGGTCTAGTGATATTGATTAAAAAGAAGGATTCTGCTTGGTGTATGTGTGTTGACTATCGGGCCTTGAATAAGGTGACCATTCTAGATAAGTATCCTATTCCGGTAGTGGATGATCTGTTAGATGAATTGAATGTAGCATGTTATTTCTCGAAGTTGGATTTAAGGTCTGGATATCATCAAATTCGGGTGAGGGAGGGCAAGATCCATAAAATGACATTTACGGCTCATGAAGGACGCTATAAGGACCTAGTTATGCCTTTTGGATTGTAGAATGCCCCAGCTACCTTTCAATTTGCAATGAACTAGATTTTTAAGCCTTACCTAAGGAGATTTGTGCTAGTATATTTTAGTGGCATCCTTGTGTTATGGTAAGGAATGGCAAACACATTTATTGCATCTTCAGCAAGTGTTGAAGAATAATCACACTTTGTAGCCAACAAAAAGAAATGTACTTTTGGAAGGCAACAAGTGAAGTATTCGGGTCATTCAATTTCAGATTTAGGAGTTACAGTGGACCCTGCAAAAGTGAGAAGTGTGATGGAGTGGTCAATCCTTATAATGTCAAAGGTTTGAGAGGATTTTTGGGGTTGACCGATTATTATAGGAAATTTATTTAGGGGTACAGGAAGTTATTGAGGAGAGGATGCTACGTGGGAGGATGAACTGAACTTGTGCAGTCCATTAGTGCTGGACCAGAATGTGGGTTCTAATTCTGAAAGGCCCAGAATTTGGAAATTGTATGTTTGTAAGAAGAGGAAAACTAGTGAGGGAGAGAATTAGGAGAATGATAAGGTGGCAGGTTGTTTTGTTTTAGAGAAAGGAAAAGAAAAACTCTTTTTCTCTTAGGAGTTGATGCTCTGGTTCAGGTTGTAAAGAGCTCAGGCTCCACTTCTGATTCTTAATAAATTTCTCTTATCAGTTCTTATTTCTGGAATCCTATCAATAAGCATGTTAGGTTGTCTGACATGTTTGGCCCTTGATGAAAAAACTTATGTTTTGTCAACCCCATGCATAAGGTGATAATCCATTTTAGTGGAAGCAAATTTGAATTTGCAACGTTCTGATCTTTGAACTTTCTTCTTGTGTTTATGTTTCAATGTTTCACATACAGGGGAACAACAAAATTAAAACTATGAAATGTTTCCTGGTGATTTTATTGATTCCAAAATCTGTAATTCGGAATGAATGAAAGGGTTCACTTTGACTGTTAAGAGTAGATAACCCGTTTCCCTTGTCTTTGTTTCTATTGCATTCTCTCTTATTGTATCCCATTTTGTTCTACGATATTTGAGACTCGCCATCAATACATACCTCGATGTAGGTTCGGGGTACTCCTTTGTTCTTGAGGCATCTGATCATTTAGCTGTTGCACACCTTGTGGTGTTGTTAAGATAATTCAACTTGTATTTGTGTCGTATAGTTTATGGTACATTGTTATTAAAATGGAGCTTCCCGTTTACATGCAATGACACCTTGAGGTCCTTAAATAGTTGGATTTTTCTTTCATC
The DNA here is from genome assembly GCA_004329165.1 of Spatholobus suberectus. Lineage (NCBI taxonomy): Eukaryota > Viridiplantae > Streptophyta > Magnoliopsida > Fabales > Fabaceae > Spatholobus > Spatholobus suberectus. The sequence goes on along the minus strand of CM014730.1, from coordinate 82,953,337 downwards.
CTTTTTATTTATCAATTCAGTGTCTTCCTGGCTTGTAAGCACCTACATATTCATTTTTTGATCTAATTTGGGACTTCAAGCATAGATCACCATTGTATTCTAATTTATTTTAAACAATTTGAGTTGTTTTGATCAATTGCTATATCTTACTAATCTAGTAGATTTTGTTATTGGCAGTCTTCGGTGCTTCATTCACAACCTAAGTCAACTGTGGGAACTCCAGCATATATTGCTCCTGAAGTATTGCTGAAGCAAGAGTATGATGGCAAGGTAGAGTACTTTTTAGTTTCATAGTCTTGCTATTTTTTTGTATTAATCTCATAATTTGATGGCAATAATTTGTGGGCAATTGAGTTATATTGACTTATCCTGGAATAAGGAGCTAAAGCAATTTTTTTTAACCTATCTGTCATCACCGACTCCATTGGTAATTTTTTCCTGTCTCTATTTGTTTCTTTTCTGGTTGTCATCTACACATAGTTCATATCTTCTTGGCACTAACTGAACTTCTTGACTTACTTTAAAGTATTTATTTAAATATCTACTTTTATTAAAATTATAAGAGAGCAGGAGATAATTGTTGGTCCTGCATCTTTTTCTCTTAAAAAGTTGAAAAGGTCCATAGCTTATTAAGATTTTTTTGTTGATAGATTAATGAAAAAAATGAACTTTTCCCCCCCTCTTTTGATCTTCATTTAAGTCCTTTTGTTATTCTGAACCTATACATGTAATCTTGTACTCACTTTCAGTAATTGAAATCAGGAATGAATCATAGTAGTCAATAGCACGCTATAGTAAAGCAGGCTTGGGCCACTATAGGATTCAAATAGCATAGCAGCCATTGTGGCCACAATAGTGGCCAAAATAGTGGATTTTTGCTTGCTATGGCAGCACTACCATGATATAGGCATCAAAAACCCATTTTTACCCCTAAAAAAAAATGTTTAGGGTTCTTTGGGGTAAAATTGTGATTTCTCCCCATTTTCTAATGCTTTTTTTCGCTTTAGAAACATAATAGGATTTGAAACCTTGACTGTTCTACAAAAAGTTACCTTTAGTAGACGTGATTCACAACGCAACATTATGGTGTCGTTTGATTCATGTAGCCAATCTCACCTAATGGGAAATGGCTTGGTTGTTGTGGTTGTTTGTTGAAAATCAGAATAAAATATTCTGAATTTATTGTAGTTTATAGGCATGTAATCATTGATTTAGAGGAAACTAAATATTCTCTATTTATGTATCATTAATGTAATAAGCCTATATAAACTCGTTTCCGTTGTGTATTCAGACACACGGTTTCAGTCAAATATGTTTCTGTTTTCTCCCTTTCAACATGGTATCAAAGCCTTTATTAAAGGTAATGACAAAGTCATGGGATTGGGTAAGACGATAAACAGAAAGCAGGTTAAAAGGACAATCAGGGACATATAACACAGACTCGACAGTGAGGGAGGGTAGGGGATGTGTAATGCCAATACCACTGGATTTTGTTTGAGAACCATTGGCAGATGTAATCGTGGGTAAATAGCCAGATGTAGACAGAGAAGAGAAAAGGGAACGATTACCAGAGATATGGTCAGACGCACCAGAGTCAAGCACCCAGGGACCCAGGGAAGGAGATTGGGAAATGCAAGCAATAGAATTACCAGTTTGTGCAACAGAAGCAGTGGTGCTAGGGGTTTGGCGAGTCTCAAACCACTTGACAAAATCTTCATAAGTAGCCGGGGTAGCCCGGGGTTGATCAGCAAGCTGAGTGGTTTCTGCTGGAGGTGTGTGAGCTACATTGGTGGGACGAGGTGGTTTACCATGTAACTTCCAGCAACGGTCAATGGTATGCCCAAGGCGATGGCAATGCTCACACTTGGGACGATTCTTGGAGTGAGATGTCCCAGTGCGAATACGTCCGGAAGTAGTGCTCTGAGATGCAAGAGCAGAGGTATCACTAGTTGTGGGAGTAGGGATCTCCATAGGGACCTTCGGTGGAATGCGGAGGAGGGCAGAAGAGGCGGATGTCATTGTAGGGACCGTGGGTGACCCAAGAATTTGGTCACGAGTAGCAGAATACTCTGGTGACAAGCCGTAGAGGGCAAGGACCATGAAAAAGGCACTCCGATTCTCCAGTTCCTTCTTAGCTTCAGTTGGAGTCGAGGTGGCAGGAGGCAAGAGTTCATTAAAATCATGCAGAGCAGCATGAACTCGCCCAAGATATGCAGACATAGGGCCATCAAAGCGCTGAGGGGCAATGAGGGTCATCAAATCATGGCAAACACTATATAAGCGCTGCGTGTCATTAGTATAAAGGGCGCGTGCCTCGGTCCAAACTGATTCACAAGTGACATGGGGTCGAAAAATCGGCTTGATAGAAGGGTGAAGGGTGGATTTAATGATACTGCATAATTGGGCATCAATCTTTGCCCATTGTGTACGTTCACTTGTGTCGACAGAATCAATGGTACTAGTGAGGTGGGCTTTGAAGCCCAGACCACTAATCCATAAGGTTATGTCCGAGGCCCAAGTGGAGTAGTTCGAACCATCCAGTTTCTCAGTAGAGAGCGGAAAGTTCGGAAAAAGAATGGTGTCTGCCTTAGGTGGAATGGAGGAGCCAGAAGACGCCATGGCGATGGGTAAAAATCGTCAAAATAGCCAACAGATGAACAGTACCCGGACTTGCAGGTAGAGAACAGGGGGCTGTCCAAAACTGATCGGATGGAGACGAAACTCGGAGGGTGAGGTCGGCTGGGTTTGGTGACGCCGGTGCCGGAGTCGCGGTCGGAAAGGAGCCGCCACGCGCCGGCGAGACGCGCTGTTTGGCGCAAATAAGAAGGGCGCGTGAGCACGCGTGGGTCGTCGGATGCCGGCGCCGTCAACGGATCTGTGTAGATCGGCGGACGGCGATTCGGACCCAGTGGTCGGTTGCCGGAAAGTCGCTGGAGAAGCGGCGGCGGCCGGAAAAGTCGTCGGAACAGCGGCGGCGGCCGGCGGCAGTGGCAGGAGAAGACACCGGAAAAATAGACGACGGCGCTGGAACAGGGGCGAACCGGAGACGTACACGGTTCGCCAAAAAAAAATTTTATTTTTGTCTCCGGGGACAGTGGGTCCACCGGGTAGGCACGGTCCTTGAGATGTCTCTGTTACCTTGCAGGACCGGACTTCGGGACGGATGATTGGCATCGGATGTGAGTCTCATGGCCTCTATTATCTCTCAACACCTCCGCAAGCATACTCAACCACTGTCTCTCCGACGACCATCCACGCTCAGCTGGGACATCCTGGTTTGCCGAAGCTTCAGAAGATGGTACCCAGTCTCTCTAAAATCTCTAGTCTTCACTGTGAGTCTTGTCAGTTAGGAAAACACACTCGTACTACGTTCCATGATAGAGTCAATAAACGGGCTATGTCCCCATTTGCCTTAGTCCATTCTGATGTTTGGGGTCCTTCTCGTATTGTTACCCTCTTCTGGTTTTAGGTATTTTGTAACTTTTATTGATGATTTTTCCCGTTGTACGTGGTTATGTTTGATGAAAAATAGATCCGAACTTTTTTCCCTCTTTGAGAAGTTTTATCATGAGATCAAAACCCAATTTGGTATTCCTATACGCTCTATTCGTAGTGATAATGCTCGTGAATATTTGTCTCATCAGTTTCAGCACTTTATGGCATCCAAGGGCATTCTCCATCAAACATCTTGTGCCCACACTCCTCAACAAAATGGAGTGGCTGAACGCAAAAATAGACATCTCATTGAAACTACTCGGACTCTTCTCCTCCACGGTCATGTTCCCCCACGCTTCTGGGGTGATGCTGTACTCACAGCCTGCTATCTCATCAATCGCATGCCATCCTCTGTCCTGAATGACCAGGTTCCCCATTCGATCCTTTTTCCTCACTCACCCCTTCATGAGCTTCCTCCTCGGATCTTCGGCTCTACCTGTTTTGTCCACAACCTAACTTCAGGTCTTGACAAACTCTCCGCCAAGGCCATCAAATGTGTCTTCTTGGGTTACCATCGCTTGCAGAAAGGATATCGCTGCTACTCTCCTACCCTGCAAAAGTATTTTCTTTCCGCCGATGTCTCCTTTTTTGAGTCTATCCCTTATTTTGAGTCTGCTTCCTTCCCTCCCGATCTGTGTCTGTCTGCTCCTCCTGGTACCCTTACTCGTGTCCCCCTTCCGTCTGTCTCTTTGGATGTCCCTGAGGTGAATCACGATGTTCCAACGGAGCTTTCGGCCGTGCGACCTCTTCAGACCTATCACCGTCGCCAACGACCTAATGCCATTCCTCCGCCTGCACCAGCTTCCACAGATATAATAGAGGCCCTGTCAGACCCTTCCCCGGCGCCATCTTCTCTACCGAATCCGGGCTTGCCCCCTGCCACTGATTGGCCCATTGCTCTACGAAAAGGTATTCGTTCTACTCGCAACCCGTCTCCCCATTATGTTAACCTTAGTTATCACCGTCTTTCTCCTTTGCATTATACATGCCTCTCTTCTTTGTCTTCTGTGTCTATTCCTCACTCTCCAGGTGAAGCCTTATCTCACCCTGACTGGCGGCAAGCAATGATTGATGAGATGTGTGCTCTTCAAAGCAGTGGTACCTGGGATTTGGTTCCTCTTCCCACTGGCAAGTCCGCTGTTGGGTGTCGTTGGCTATACACTCTTAAGGTTGGCCCTGACGGAACCATTGATCGTTTCAAGGCCCGTCTGGTGGCTAAAGGATACACACAGGTGTATGGGCAGGACTACACTGATACTTTCTCTCCGGTCGCCAAAATGACGTCTGTCCGCCTCTTATTCTCTATGGCTGCCATTCGCCATTGGCCCCTCTTCCAACTTGATATCAAAAATGCCTTTCTGCATGGCGATCTTGATGAAGAAGTCTACATGGAGCAACCTCCCGGGTTTGTTGCTCAGGGGGAGTCCTCTACTATGGTGTGCCGGCTTCATAGATCCCTATATGGACTTAAGCAGTCCCCTCGAGCGTGGTTTGGCCGCTTTCGTACCGTTGTACAGCAGTTCGGTTTGACTCGCAGTGAAGCCGACCACTCTGTCTTTTATCGCCATTCACCTCAGGGATGCATATATCTTATTGTTTATGTGGACGACATCGTCATTACGGGCAGTGATCAGCGTGGCATTCTCCGTTTAAAACAGTACCTCTCCCAACAATTCCAGACTAAAGACCTTGGTAAGCTTCGGTATTTCCTAGGCATCGAAGTCGCTCAATCCAAGGATGGTTTGGTGATCTCTCAAAGGAAATACGCTCTTGATATCCTAGAAGAAACTGGCCTATTAAATGCCAAGCCAATAGACACTCCTATGGATCCTAATGCCAAACTGCTACCAAATCAGGGGGAGCCCTTATCAGATCCTGGGAGATATAGGAGATTGGTGGGAAAGCTGAACTATCTCATAGTCACTTGTCCAGATATTGCCTTTGCTGTCAGCATGGTAAGCCAGTTCTTAAACTCTCCTTGTCAGGATCATTGGGATGCAGTAATTCGAATACTCAAATACATTAAGAGTGCTCCTGGTAAAGGCCTCATTTATGAAGATAGGGGACACACTCAGATAGTTGGGTACTCAGATGCCGATTGGGCTGGTTCACCCAGTGATAGGCGATCCACCTCTAGGTATTGTGTGTTGGTTGGAGGAAACTTGATATCTTGGAAAAGTAAGAAGCAAAATGTTGTAGCAAGATCTAGTGCTGAAGCAGAATACAGGGCCATGGCTTTAGTAACTTGTGAACTCATATGGTTGAAGCAACTTCTCAGGGAACTCAAGTTTGAAGAGTCCACGAAAATGACGCTGATTTGTGACAATCAAGCGGCTTTGCATATTGCATCCAATCCTGTCTTCCACGAACGAACCAAACATATTGAGGTTGATTGCCATTTTATCAGGGAGAAGATCGAGTCGGGGGACATTACCACGAGCTTCATCAACTCTAGTGACCAGCTAGCAGATATCTTCACCAAGTCTTTAAGGGGACCAAGAGTTGACTATATATGTACCAAGCTGGGTGCATATGATTTATATGCTCCAGCTTGAGGGGGAGTGTTGAAAATCAGAATAAAATATTCTGAATTTATTGTAGTTTATAGGCATGTAATCATTGATTTAGAGGAAACTAAATATTCTCTATTTATGTATCATTAATGTAATAAGCCTATATAAACTCGTTTCCGTTGTGTATTCAGACACACGGTTTCAGTCAAATATGTTTCTGTTTTCTCCCTTTCAACATTGTTATTGTTGTATGCTTTGTCATATTTTTAATGTGCAATATCACTAATTAAGCATCTACAGATAACCATGTATTCTTGAGTCCCACTTGTGTGATGAAATTGGATTGTACTGTAGTTGAACATTTCAATTATTTAATTTTGCTAGTATATATGTTGGGTATCTTAATGGATTTTTTTTAATGTTGTCATGTACTTAATGTCAGATTGCAGATGTCTGGTCATGTGGAGTAACCTTATATGTGATGCTAGTGGGATCATATCCTTTTGAAGATCCTAATGATCCAAAGGATTTCCGGAAGACAATTCAGGTTGATCTGATATTTAAGATATTTGCATGTTTTCTTTACAAGCCTCTGGTTGCATGAGCACAACCTGTTTTGGTTGGTTCCTTGCAGAGGGTTCTCAGTGTCCAGTATTCCATTCCAGACTTTGTTCAAATTTCTCCCGAGTGTTGCCACCTTATCTCAAGGATCTTTGTTTTTGACCCTGCAGAGGTAATTTCTATTTTCTAATAAATCACCTACTTCTGCGTATATACAATTTGAGGTACACTATACAATTCCTGAGGACTTTTGTTCTATAGATGCATTTTTATATACTACCATTACCAGGCTCCCACTTGAAAGTTTTGTTAGAAGTTTTTCTTTTCTTTTCTTTTCTTTTCCCAGCTCAAGCACTATATGAGCTGGATTGTTGAAGGAGAACCTTCATATTTGGTACACGCACACACATATATAATAGCCTTTCACATTTTCTAGGTCCTGAGCCACTTAGGTTTTATATCTAGCATCAGATAGGAATATCTACTGTTTTGATACCTTAATATTATACCTTTCATTTCTAGGTCCTACGCTGTTTAGATTTATAAATCTAGCATTGATAAGAATATTGTAGGCACAGCTGCATTCGATACTAAAATAAGAAATTGTGATCATAGACAGCAGGGAAAACTATTATGAATTGATCCTCTTAATTGTATAAGGTAGGGACTAACTTCCACACTTGCTATTTTATTGATTTATTTTAACCTTATGGCTTTGGACATTAATTTGACAGAGAATCACTATTCCTGAAATATTGAAAAATGAATGGTTTCTGAAGAATCTTCCACCTCACTTGATGGATGAAAAGATCATGGGTAACCAATTTGACGAGTCAGATCAGCCCATGCAGAGCATTGATGCGATCATGCAGATAATTTCAGAAGCTACCATACCAGCTGCGGGGACCTATTCTTTAGACCAGTTTATGGCTGATAACATAGTAGATGATGACATGGATGAATTAGACTCTGACTTTGAGCTTGATGTAGATAGCAGTGGGGAGATAGTGTATGCCATATAATTTTATCATCGTCTGCATTTTAGAGACAGTATATTGAAAGGACAGCATCTGAATATCAACTTTATGGCCTTCTCACTTCTCAGAATCAAGGAAAGAGAAATGTGTGGAGACCGTATTTCCTGTAGATTGGATGATACACGAAGTTTATCATGTTAATATATATGTTGTATGCTTCTTGGAACTGCATGCCGAGGGGAGGAACATGATTCTTACACTCTAGAAGGATTGGTGGCTGAGAAATGATAATTACCCTTCCCGCTTTTCATGCTGAACACTTGGTTTACATCATATATATACATTAGCTTTTTGGTTGTCTCATGTCAGTTAAATTGGTGTCGGGATTCTTGTTTGCATGTACCTGCTTATGTACCCATACTCCTTGTGACCTTTCCCCTAGGAGTTCTTGTGTTTATCATGTGATCTAGCACATCTCATTCCTGTTTACCATTTCAGTTTTTTGCTTGTTTCCGTGGGAGCATTGTTGTACCTCTTGTCCTCTTCTATGCTGCAATGCAAGTCACGAAGCTGTGAATGTAACTAAAAAGGATGTGATAAATACAACTCCCAGACGATTCTACAATAGTGTACTAGGATGGGGTGGACGGCCTTAGAATTTTATTTCCTGAACCAGTATTGATATGACTCGTCTCGTTGTACGTGGGGGGTATATATTTCGATTCCTTTTATTCTTAAATTGCCTTCTTTCCAATGGCATTTTTATGTGTATGATAAAATGTTTCATTTTACCTCTTGCTTCACGTGTGGAATAATTTCGGGTACAGTTAGATAACCACTTTAATTAAGTTTATATTTAATAAAAATTTTATCAAATAGAAGTTTGTTTATAATTTTGATTGTGAGACTTGTTAATTAGAACTTATAAAGAATCATATGTTACTTTTATAAATTTAAAAAAACTATTTCAAATGTTTCATTAGTCTATTTTCATTATTAAGTTTATGTAACGTTTAGTTTGTTAATTTTGATGATTTGTTTTGAAACTTTCTTCAATGAATCTTACCCTCTGCAGACAATTGTATTGAACCGTAATTCATCTCCTTTTGAATACGGTGAGTTTATAAATATTAGCTTTCCAACATAAAAATGAGAATGATTTCCCCATATTAGTTGGATACTTGCAAGCCAATAGTAAATTCAATTCATCCACCAATATTTATGCAATTTTGCGGACAAGCGAAGCTGCAATGGAAGAATAGATCAAGATAACTCCTGCACAAGCAACCAAAAACATAAGATATCCTTATAACCCCATTTAGGTATCTTTTACCTGGTGTATCATGTTATCGTGACCATGCCATTTTTATTTATATATAAAATAGAGACTTTGGTTCCGTGAATATTTATCAAAAATTAATTAAAGCATATATAAAATGCCATACACGGCGATCTCCCTCTTTTTTTCAAATAAATGAGAATATATTGCACTAGTTGTTCACAAAATATAAATGACCGTGCTAAAATTACACATGAAGTGTTCTTTCAAGCCACATTAATGCGTTATATTTACAGAATCACCTAACACAAACTCCTGCTTTTTTCACTACATCTACATGAAAATCGTTGTCCAATTTCAACATGATTCGGAGGCACCATCAATTTCAGGACACAAGTCTCAGGAATGAACTCCAGGAAGCCAATTTAAGTTGATCTCCACTGTAGATATCTCTATCTTCAAATTGGGAATGGTAGAGAAATTTTCCCATAAGGCAGCAATTTCTTCGTCACAAATCACACTTATTTTATGCTTTAAATGTTCAAAATTAATGACGGAGTGTGGCAATTCACTCAGTTTTGAGCAACCCTTCATGTAGAGCTTCTTAATCATCTTCAGCTCACCAATGTCATCTGGTAATTTGGTAAGACTTACACAGTCTGAGATGTCAAGACAGCCTAGCTTGTTAAGCCCTTCAACAGAATTTGGCATCTCTACCAAATCAGAGCAGGAACATAGCCTTAGCACTTCCAAATTCTCCAGCTTTGCAATATCTTGTGGCAGTGCAGAAAGCCTGTGACAGTTGGTGATACTAAGCTTCTTCAATGGGGTAATGTTACACAGCCATCAGGCAATTTAACCAGATCATTGCAATAGTCAATGCTCATCTCAACTAGATTTGGCATTGCATCTGAGATTTGGATAGAAGAGCTTTCGAAAGCCTGCCTTGTATTACACATATGAAGGGACAATTTTTGCAGATTCTTCAATATGCACAGGGAAGGGACTGAAACTTTCTCCAATCTGATTCTTTTCAAGTTAGATAATGAGCCAAGTAGCTCAAACTTGTTTATTTCAGAACGATGAAAACCATAATTTGTGACTATCAGAACTTTAAGTTTACTCATCTTTCTGTGAATTGCGGTAATGAGTACTGGCTAGAGTGAAGATTTAAAACCAGAACCTCAGCTTCTTCAGGTTGCATGTCACACCAATCTGAAGTAAACTTTTCATCTGCAAAAGCATCATATTTGACATCAATAATGGAAGATGAAGTATAACAGCACAGGAGTATTTCTTAGTAGTCCTTCTGTTTTCAAAATAGCTGTGAATTTAATTTCTTTTTCCAAAATATTTGTCTATACAACTAAGAATGCATTAATTACTTTTTTCTACCTTTATTCTTATCTCTTGATATCTAAATTAAGTAGAATGAGAGCACTTTATTAAACAATATGTGAGTCAACTTAAAAATAAAAAAACCGTGCTTCATTCCTTTCCCCTTCAAAACCTGACATCAAACATACCCTAAAAGACAATTATTTTGAAACTGGGAGTAGCATTTCTCATTAGTACATGTGCATTCCCTATAATTTAGACAGAGAGAAACATACCAGTTGAAATAGACAATATGCGGGCACCAACTCCGAGCTGTTTCTGTCCTACCAACATTCCGAGGAAGAATGAGAACATACGGCCAATGATTCCTTGCTGATTCTGTCCTACCCACCATTCAGGACGATTATCTCCATTTAAGTCAACAATCAGCCTTTTTCTCTGTTCAAATGGTTCCTCTTCGCTTTGATGAATAGCTAGCTCTCTAAGGAAATCATGCAGCATAACAAAGTGGTTATTGTAGTACATGTCTGCCTCCTTTGCAACTTTCCTGGACAATGAGGGAAGAACAAAAACCCCAACAAGATGAACAATTTTATTTTTTCGCTACATAATGACAGGCAAAAAGTTACATATATCCATGCATTCTACTTGAATTTAAACTACTAAATTTATCCCAAGCATATATTATAGATACCTTTTTATGCATGTACTAAGTTCATCAACTATGTTGAAATTATAACATTTTAAACTTACATTACTTTCATTCTTGTGTAATAAGGAGGAGAGGATGCTAAAGCAATAGTGATGACAATTGTATCTATTTATCCACTAACCATCCAATCCGTTTATGCATAAATTCAACTAATCCACCCAATCATAAGAATAAAACTTGATGGATTGAATGCATTGGATCAACAATTACTATTGGTTCATCGTATTTTTTAAACCAATGGGTCAAGATATTGGATCAATGATGGTTATAGGAGCAAAGGACTGTTGCAGGTTCTTTTGAAAACAATCTTTCATAAAGAAAGAGATTTTAGAGAGAATTTTCACAATGGTTAGTTTTTTTTTTTTTAAATGAGTCAAAGAACGGGTCAGATTTTTTAAATACATTTTTAAAGCAAACCAATTTACCAATAAGTTAAATGATAACAATTTCATTAGTTTTTATTATTTATGTGTTCACTGAAAATATGTTACACTTTTTTTTTTTTGTAGCATTGAAGTTTGTTTTGAACTATTTTTAAAATAACTTTAAATCCTCCTTCAATATTTTCGTACTTATCCTTAAATACTTTTTGTATCAGCACAATGTCTATAAGCTTAATTAATCAAAAGTTCAGGATGCATTAAATAATAATGAAGTTCATATTAAAAAATGAGCTAAAGTATTTTAATATTTTTCTAAACTTTTGATTGGTTATTCCTAAAGGCATCATGCTCATACAAGAATTACTCACTAATTCTCCTATTTTCTAACTGAAGAAAGTATTAAATGTTTTTAATGTCTTCAAAATATTAAATACATTTACTTTTTTATTTAATACTTTCTTTAAAAAGTATTAAGATGATTTGGAGGAAGATATTATAGGAGAATACATTATTATAGTTGGTCATAAACATTTGTGTAATGAGAGAAAAAAAGAAGAAGCTCTTTTATTTCTCTTTTTACTTTATTTTTGTAGCCCAAAGATGTCTACTAAATACTAATAAACTTTAAAAAAAATGCTTCAAAAAATCTTTGATAAAGAAAAAGAAAATAATCAAATTATAAATCAACTAAACAAACAAAGCTCCAATTTTAAATTTATCTCAATCTCATTTAATTAAATGATTTGAGTTCCCTCGTGTTTTCCACAAGTGAAACCTAAGTTATTAGCTTGATTGATTCACATACATCCCTATTCAAGCCATATTATTGTAAGAAAATGTTTTGGGTGCCTATAATGACCAACAGGGAGAAAGGGGGGGAGATGCCATGTACCTTGTAACTATGACATTAATCAAATTCCTGGTGGTTAAATCATGGACGATGGTCATCGCATTCCTACCATTTTCATCAAGGTTATACAGTTCTGCCCACATATCAATCAGGGCAGCAACAGGGATCCTTTGGTCTTCAGGAAATAGCCCTAGATCCATGAAGCACTCCTTTTCGTTATCCTCCAACAAATCTAAACTTTGTTGAAGGCGACAAAGCAAATCATTACTACCACTAGGCCCCAGAATGGATTGACTTTGTAAACGCTCCTTCATATTTTGCCACACCTCAAAAGGCTGTTGACAGAGTGATCCAGCAGTGACCTTGAGTGCCAATGGTGAACCCTTACAACCTCTCACAATCTGCATTAATTTCAGTGCAACATAGTAAAATCAGTGAACAAGATAAAAGGCTCCGGTAACTAGGCTGTTCATATCCTAATGCAGAAGGATGAACATGACAAACAAACATAAACTTTCTGTATTGTTACATCTAATTATGTCTCACTGGTGTGAATGATATTGGAGAAGTAGAAGAGGAAGCACCTCGTGTACAAGATTTTCATCAGGCATGTATGAGCTCTTGTCATTCAGCTGTGCATAGTGACAGAAAAGGGATACTGCATGATCATGATCAAGTTTATCCAACTGGCATGGGGTGCCAAATCTTGGAAATGCAACCCTGGAAGTCACCAAAATCTTATAATCAGGTATCTGGATTTTGAACTTTTCGACAAGGGCTTCTGAGTTAGGCCAAACATCATCCAAGACCAACAATATTGGATTTTTCCCCACATGCCTCAACAGAACTCCCAATCGGTTAATTGCATCTTCATCGCTTTGAAACTCAGGCACCCGACATCCACAGTGTTCAAACAGTGTCTCTACAATGGTCTTCAAGTTGGGCGTTTTTGAGACGGTCACAAAGAAGATGTTTCCCCTGAACTTGCCTAGTCAAAGCAAAATAGCTTTCTAAACCAAACAGAATCTGAGAAAATATTCCATAATGCATGCCAGACATCACTATACCAGCTAGACTTGGAGAGTAATAACTTAGGTCAACAATACATCATATGATGACTAAGATGTACACATAAAAAGTTTGTGTTTCAATCTCCAAAAAAACAGGGTTGACCAAGAAACAATGAACTACTAAATAATGAAATGGAAGGGAAGAGATATCAGTCCACTTGAAGTCTCTCTAAACTCAATACTCAACAACTACTACAAGCAAAAACAAAAGAAATCAAACACTTAGTCTATGTCATAATTGATGGAAAGAGATAGAATAAAATGAAATGAATTAAAATGGAATGAAATGAAATGAAATGGAACGACATAAAACCTCCATTCTAGTGTTTACATGCATGTTAAGATGAAAAGGAAGAAAATTTTCATTTCATCCCATTCCTCCAAAATTGGAAGAAAAGAAAAAAAAATGAAGATAAAATAGGATGGAACACGTTCCATCTTCAGGAAACCAGGGCTTTAAAAAACGGTATGCAACTGCAATTTCAGTTGCAACATCAAGGTTTTTGGGGTTCCTTTGACCGCAATGCAACTGCAATTATCAAGTATCACGACAATATCAAGTAATTTCCCACAATGTCAAGTATCACGACAAAACTATGACTAGGACCGCAATTTAAAACCTTACACGAAACATAATATTCTATTCGACTCTACTCCACTCCATTCTATCTTTTTCCACCAATTCAAACATACTGTTATGCTGGTGAAAATAAAAGAGGGAAGGGAGTTAGAGTTAGTTACCTTTGACTTGAGGGTGCCAACAGATCTTCTTAGCCAGGGTGCTTTTCCCGGATCCACCCAAACCAGTCAAGACAATCACCGACACACCATCCTTGAGGAGGCCGATCCTGAGCTTGTTCATAGGCTCGTCCATTCCCATACACTCGGGCTCTTGGGGAGCCCCACTTAGACCCATTAACTGATACCCCTGGTACTGCCTGAAGTCCTCCTTCTTGAGCAGAATCTCGAGAATCTGTCTCACGCTCAACACGATCTCCATCAAGTCCCTCTTGTTCTGAGCCGACACGTTCACCGAAAGGTGCCTCTTCAGCGCCTCATCCTTCCTCCGAAGCTTGCTCTGGTAAAAAGGGAAGGACGCGACTCTCCAGAGACTGAATTTGGAACACTTGTCAACAAGCTGTTGACCATCTCGCACATGGTTCTCCAACTCTTTTATCTCCTCTACGGGACGATCCAACATGTTGTTGTACCGTTTCATCTCTTCCACGACGGGACTCAGAGACTTTAAGGTTTCTATGTTGCTCTCCAGGGTGGGTTTGAACTCTCGACCCTTGTTTACGGTTGCAATAGCCCCTTTCAACAGCTCCCCCATCACCGCTCCCACAGCACCTCCACTGAACAGATCTGCCATAACAACTAACCACTCTCACACCGCAACGATTGAAACTGTTGTTGTCTGGGAAAACAAATGAAGTTGTAATAAAGTGCGAGAAAGGTGTTATCGATCACCAAACACGATTTTTCTTTGTTTGTTTGGTCTCTGTTATCTTCTTAATTTATACATCCATTTACGTTACCTAATGCTTATACTTCGTCGCATTTGCCAAGCAATTTACAGGAAAAAGGAAAGGATTTTCCTTTTCGCCTGTGCAATTGAAGTTTCATTACAATTAATTCATGGAAAAGATTTGTTATTTTATGTTATAAAATAAAAAAAAAGTTTATGTACGGAACTTTATATTGTTATTTAATTATAAATTACTGTATATAATAAATTTGTTGACTTTTATAATAATTAACTTAAAAATTATATTAACAATAATTTTTAATTGGTTGATAATGTAAATTTTTTTATATTGATAATGTATTACTATTAAACTTATAAATAAAACTTTACATAAATAAATAATGGCTTCGGCTAACTTTTTACTAAAAACATTTAGTAGAAGAATAAGTGTGTAGTTCATAAACAATATAATAGTTTAATAAATATTTTGTTTCTTACATAAATTCTAAAGACGCGTATCAAAAAAACAGATAAATAATGATAAATAAATAAAACTTTACATGAAATCAAAGTGAAATAATTTAATTTAATTCAATTTTAAATTTTAAATTCACCATTTTCCAATTATAAAATGACTAAGAGATCGGGCCCTTACTGGCAAGGCTACGGTGAAGTCTCAAAAATATGGTACACCGGTGGTGAACAGTGTTTGACCGGTAATAACAGGTTACGCTCAAACATTTCCGGGAAAATTACTTGGGCGAAATGTACCTCCGACGCGGAAATGCGAACGCTAACGACGCGTTGAGCAACAAAAGGCGAGCACACATGAACTATGTATTGTAAGTGTGCGTTATGTTGTTGAGGGCAGTGTGGTTGTTTTGTGAATTACGAAAGAAAATTACTAAGAATTTTCTCATCATATAGACATATAGTTTCATTCCTTGCTGTGTTGATGAACCAGCCATCCTGGCTTCTTTACAAATATTCCTAAGTCTGCTTTGATAAAACTTGTTTGGTTGTTATTAAGTTGTTCATGGGCTTGTCTAATCTTCAAACACTCGACCTTGCTACTGATCATTTCACTGGACACCTTCCAACTTCCCTGTCCTATTGCCGCGAATTGAAAGTTTTAAGCCTTGCTTGCAATGGTTTTACTGGTTCTACCCATGAAAACTATGCCAACCTCACTTAACTTTTGTTTGTATCCTTGTCAAACAACATTGAGAACTTATTTGGGGAATTGTCTGTTCTGCAGCAGGGCAAAAATCTCACCACTCCTACCCTCACTAAGAATTTCCATGGTGAGGAAATTCCAGAAAGCGTGACAGTAGGACTTGGGAGCCTTATGATTTTAGCGCTTGGGAACTGTGGTCTTAAAAGCTATATTCCTTCTTGGTTATTGAATAGAAGGAAGTTGGAAGTCCTTGACTTGGCTTGGAACCATTTAAATGGTATTCTTCCTTCTTTGATTGGTCAGATAGAAAATTTGCTCTACTTGGATTTCTCACATGATTTGTGCAAATGAGTCAGATGGACACAAGTGTTTGATGCAGGACTGAGCCGACTGGAGGTTGATTTGTAATCTGAATTAGATTATTTCATATTAATGTTGTTAAGAGCAATCTAAGTGGCCATTGGGAATTAGAAATTCTGATGTTTGTAGTTGATAACTTTTGAATTGTACATGACCAACTATATATGTACTCAAAATAACCATGCTCAGCTGCTATAACAGCCTGCATAATTGTATATAATTTAGCACGACATGCTTCCAGTTGATTCTTGTTTATCAGTCATGACAAAATTGTGTAGGGACTTGAATCAAAGTATTTCCTATAAAATTTAACACATTCTTGTGAAATTTTCAACAATTTCCTATAAAATATCCATATACAGTTTAAAAAACTATAAATAATATGGAAAAAATGAATCCAATAGTAAAAACCTACGGCAAATATTTCCTGCATAAAAAATTTAAATAATTTTTATTAACTCTCGTTAAGATAAGAGGGTAAGCAATGCATTGAATCATTGGGATTAATGTTCAGATATATTAAAGTACAACTGCAAGAAGTATTTTGTCTTCAACATTGTGCTTGGAAGGAAAGTCACAATTATCTCTAAAACTAACAATATAGGAACCACAATTTCCTCTGTCCCCTGCGATATATTAGCATCTTTGCCACGAAGCATCTGCAGCGCTGCCTCAAAATCCTCTCTTTGCTTGCAACCGTTGCTTGGTTGGTACTCTTGATGTTATGCAAACCACTGCGTATTCAACATCTGGTGTCTCATCAATATATTGCATAGCCTGCTGTGCTGGACCATAGTTGTTACAGCCTGCAAGCATATAATAGGGTCGTCAATAATAGACAACACCATGTTTCGGGACCATTTACAGAAACAATTAGATAACATCTGAACTAAACTCCTATCAATGAAGAACCTATGGACGTGTTTTTTTTGGATAGCCTACTCACACGTAACTCTACATGATAGGGAATAAACATTCTCATGGTCCTAACATGCAAATTAAAAACGATGAAATAAAAATCAAGATAAAAAGATATATACTCTTTGTAAATGCGCATTAAGTATAATGTCCCCTTGGTTGTCTAAGCAAAATTTCCATCATTTATTCCCCTGAAATTACTAAGCATTTGTAAACAAACAATAAACAAATTCCATTATAAATGAACAAACAACTACCAAATTTTCAAAGCAAACTAAAACTCTAAACCTCCTTGCACAAAACACACCACAGGGAGATTCACGTAACCTAAGAGATTTTTCCACATTGAAAATAAAAAAATAAAAAAATTTACTATTAGCAAAACTCTAAACCTCCTTGCACAAAACACACCACAGGGAGATTCACGTAACCCAAGAGATTTTTCCACATTGAAAAAAAAATAAAAAAAATTAATCGTAGCGCAGCAAGTACCTGTTTAAGCCGGCCGCGTTGTTTTGACAAAACGACAATCTGGTCATTGAGGGTTTTGACATAATTCTACAATTAGCAATTGTTTTATTGCCGCATCTAAATTCCTCGTTTTCACTTACCAAAAATTTCAGAGGAACTAACAATTTCAGTTACCAGATTCGTCGAATTTCAGTTCAGAAAAAATAAGCACCGCTATGCCAGATTCTCTGGTGCGACTTCTCTCCTCTTAGCCCATTCTCTATGTTCAAGCAATGCTCTCAATTAAGGCCTAACCTTCACCAAGCTCTTTATCCACAAAGGCCTCCACAGGCAGAATCCAAGGATATCTTTAATAAATAAATAAATAAATCCAAGGACATGTTGGTATTGAAATTAAGCTCATGGTTGACTGAATGAATCACAAGCCACTTCTCAAGAACGTGATGCAGACATTTCCTCATTAAATCTTTGTACCTCTCCCAAGCTTGTAAAAAGGACTCATTATCTTGTTAAGTGATCTCATTTCATAGGTCTATAGTTTTGCTTGAAGGGAAGTACTGGTCAAGGAAGGCTTGTTCCATTTGTGCCCAAGTTCTGATGGAGCCGTAAAGAAGATAGTGAAGAGACTCAATCTTATAGCATATGAACAGACTCCATTTATCTTCAAGGTGTGAGAAAATTATTCAAAAACCGCAATGTGAAAATTCGAGCCCTCTGATAGTTGCCCATGGAATGCATTCTGTTGGAGCATAGAGAGATAGGGCTTCAGCTCAAAATTGTTTACTTCAATCGTTGGCCTTTTGATGCAAGAGTACAGGCCTTGAGTTGAGCATTGGGTACACAAGACTACATAAGCCTGGCCTATAAATATGTTTAAAAACTTATTTTCTTATAAAGTCTATAAAAAAGTGAGTAGGTTTATTGGTTTAAGTAGACCTATTGGCCTAAAAAAGCTTGTTAGTAATTTTATATTTTTTTATATTATTATATGTAATATATGTATTATATATAATTATATATATATATATATAATATAATAATGTTTTATTATATATGTATATAAATAGGTCGACTTATCAGGTTTAATAGGTCTTTTTTAAGACTTAAGGTCTAGTCTTTTTACTTAAATAGGTTTTTTCAAAAGCCTAAGTTTAGTCTTTTTAATAAATGAATTAGGCCAAATCAGGCCTTATGTAGGTTAGGCAATAGGCCCCAATAGTGGCTTGGCCTATTTTCACCCTTATTAGCTTTGTTCACTATTGTTATCAATGGAGTTGATAACTTGCTTTCTCTTTTTCCTTTGTGACTGTCTCCTATTCTGAAAAGTCTTTTCTATCTTAGGGTTTGTTTCGACCAAATTCTTTGGATTTCTTGATCTTGTCTTAGGAATATTTGTGTCTTATAGAAAAAGGAATAAATAAGATTTAAAAGAGATAAAATAAATTAAGAATTAAAATAAAGACAAAAACAAAAATGATTGTTTAATCTAGCTAATTGCAAATAAAATTGATATCATTAACTATAATTCCCAACAATGATGCTAAAAACTTGATGTGTTGCAAGCATATTATTTTGTCAAGTAATATAAAAGATTATCGTTTCCATATGGACTATAGCAATGATTATCAAAATATTTGCAATAGGGTCATCTAAACACCAATTAATTTAATCTAAAAAAGAGGAATAAAACAAAATTGTAAAAAGAGGGGAAATTTCAAAATAAACTATAATTATAGATGACATTCAAATTTGGAGGGTTGTCAAGGTCTTAACCATTACGAAAATTAATGAATTTCTAAATATTACCCTTTTTATTAGGTTAGATTTATTTTAAAGGTGAACTACCCCAATTTAATTATTGGCTCCTTTCAGAATCACAATAACATATTTGATTTATGATAATTCAAACTCATTAAGATTTATGATAATTCAAAGAAAAACCCCAAAAGACTTTTGTAGTTTGAATCTTTAGGCTCAATTTTAGGGTTATTAATGTTAAAGTTCATATTTCAGTCATTCCCTTAACATCTAAAATCATATTAATAATAAAAAATTAAATCCACAAGCATGAGGAACATCTAAAATTGAATTAAAATAATTCTAATATTAACTAAAAGGGCATATACAGGAAATCGTTAGTCCTAATGATATTTGACCTAAATAATATAAAAATATGTTATTTGTTTTGCTTTGCTTGTTTTGTCTTCTATGTACATAATATTTAGGTAGTCATATGTTGTTTGTTTTGTCTTCTATATGCATATTTAGCCCTTCAAACATAAGTGCATTTTTTATGCAACCAAGATGCCAACCTAAGAAATGACCATCATGATTGAGGAAGAGCACCTCGTTTTGCAAACTTTCGTAACCTTACTACCTCAAACTTTTACTGACTTGAGTGTCATACTCTTTGTAGGTGTCACTACCTCAGTTACTAAGTCCCTTGGTCCCCCAACAAATCTCTCATCCACAAACAATTGATGAACCACCTAAAATATCACATGAGCTAGAGATGGATTCTTCGAATTTGGGCTTGTTGTGCACCCTCAACCTTTATCTTTAGCCCGCAATATACAAATTTTGGGTACATTGAGGTAAATAATTTAATTAAGAATGTATTCAATAAATTCTTATTAAGTAAGGTTTTATTTGTAAGTTTGATAGTGAAATTTGTTAGAATAAGCCAACATGGATCATATGTCACTTTAGTTTATTTTTGTATTAAATTTATGTATAGTTTAATTTGTGAATTTTGATGAGTTGTTTGAAACCTTTTGTAAAATGAATCTAACCCTCTACAGACAAGTATATTAAATTTAAAGGATCGTAATTCATCACCCTTCGCTGAATATATATATATTTGCTTTCCAACATAAAAATGAGAATGACTTGCTCCACATTAGTCTGACACTTTTCTTATTTAATATTCTCCTAGCAAAGTTGCAATGGAAGAATATATCTCGATAACTCTGCAAAAGCAACAGAGTACAAACGATAGCCTTAATGTGTGTTTGGACGAGCGTTAGCAAAATTGATTTTAATTAAAATTAATTTTGAAGTGATGTGATTTATATTTAGATATTTTTATTATAAAAATAAGTTAGTAGTAAAATACAGTATAAAATTTTTTATCTAACGAAAAAACTACTTAAAGTTACTTCAACTCAATCAATGTTCAACCCAGAATCAATTCTTTAACGTGAAACCAAACATATAAAAATTTACCTTAAATTACGTTAATTGGTATTTCAACGTGATTCTAGAGAATCTAACGTGAAACCAAACACACACTTAATTAATAATCACGTTGAGGCCTTTAAATTATAAAGATTTTGGCTCCGCGAATATTTACCGAAGTTAATTATAAAATAAGACGTCATACACAGCGATCTCCCTTTTTTTAAAAAAAAAATAAAGGAGACAATATTGCGCTAGTTGATCATAAATATATAAATGACCATGCTAAAATAACACATAAAATGTTCTTTCAAGCCACATTGATGCGTTACATTTACAGAATCACCCAACACAAACTCCTGCTTTCTTCACTTCAGCAACATTGTTTTCCAATTTCAACTTGATTTCGAGTCGCTATCAATTTCAGGAAACAAGTCTCAGGAATGAGCTCTATGAAGCCAATCTAAGTTAATATCTATGTTAAATATCTCTATCTCCGAATTCGGAATGGTAAGGTAATTTTTCCACAAGGCAGCCGTTTCTTCGTCACAGATCACATATATTTTATGCTCTAACTGTTCAAAATTAATTACCGAGTTTGGCAATGCCCTCAGGCTTGAGCAACCCTTCAAGTATAGCTTCTCAAGCTTCTTCAACTCATCAATGTCATATGGTAATTTGGTAAGACTAACACAGTCTGAGATGTCAAGACAGCTTAGCTTGTTAAGCCCTTTAACAGAATCGGGCATCTCTACCAAATCAGAGCAGGAACATAGCCGTAGCACCTCCAAATTTTCCAGCTTTGCAATATCTTGCGGCAATGCAGAAAGGTTGTGACAGTTAGTGATACTAAGCTTCTTCAACGTGGTAATGTTACACAGCCCATCAGGCAATTTAACTAGATCATTGCAATAGTCAATGCTCATCTCCACTAGATTTGGCATTGCATCTGAGATTTGGATAGGACAGCTTTCAAAAGCCTGCTTTGTATTACACATATGAAGGGACAATTTTCGCAGGTTCTTCAATATGCATAGGCAAGGGACTGAAACCTTTTCCAATCTGATTCTTTTCAAGTTAGATAAAGAACCAAGTAGCTCAAAATTGTTTAACTCAGAAAGATGAAAACCATAATTTGTGACTATCAGAACTTTAAGTTTACTCATCTTTTCTATGAACTTCGGTAATGAGTACTGGGAAGAGTGAAGATTTAAAACCAGAACCTCAGCTTCATCAGGTTGCATGTCGCACCAATCTGAAGTAAACTTTTCATCTGCAAAAGCATCATATTTGACATCAACAGTGGAAGATGAAGTATGACACAGCGCAGGAGTATTTCTTATTAGTCCCTCTGTTTTCAAAATAATTGCGGGTTTAAAGGTTTATTTTCTTTCAAAATATTTGTCACTTTATACAACTAAGAAGGCATTCGTTACTTCTTTTCTAGCTTTATTCTCATCGCTTGATATCTCAATTAAGTAGAATGAGAGAATTTTAATGGAGCGAAATAATAATATAGTCAAATGAACTTATATTCCTTTAAAATAGAGAAAAGTAAATGACTTTTTTAATCATTGTGTAAAACTTTAAAGTTATGTTTGGGAGTGGAGTTTTGGCGGAAAAAAAAAAGATAAAATTTTCATTTCTAATAAACATTTCTTAATTTGATAATTTTTTAAAATAAAGGAAATAAAATGACAGATAACATAGACCTACTGTCGCTAATCATTTGTTTATTTTATTAAACATTATGCAACTCTCTTAACTTAAAAATAAAACCCTTGTTCTTCATTTGCTGCTTCTCCAAAACCCAACTCCAAACATACCCATACAATTATTTTGAAACTGGGAGTAGCATTTCTCATTTATGTATATGTGCATTCTCCATAATTTAGACAGAGAGAAACATACCAGTTGTAATAGACAATATGCGGGCAGCAACCCTTAGTTGTTTCTGTCTATACAACATTTCGGTGATGACTGAGAACATACGGCCAATGATTCCTTGCTGATTCTGTCCTACCCACCATTCAGGACGATTATCTCCATTTAAGTCAATAATCAGTCTTTCTCCATGTTCAGACGATTCCCCTTTGCTTTGAAGGATTGCTAGCTCTCTAAGGAGATCATGCAGCATAACGAAATGGTTATTGTAGTACATGTCTTCATCCTTTGCAACTTTCCTGGAAAAAGAGGGAAGATCCAAAACCCCAACAAGATGAACAATTTACTTCTTTGCTTCATAAAGACAAGCAATTAGTTACAGATTCACACATTCTTGACTTCTTGAATTTAAACTACCAAATTTATGTCAAGCATATATTATAGATACATCCTATGCATGTACAAGTTTATCAACTATGTTGAGATTACAATATTTTAAACTTATATTACTTCTATTCTTGTGTAATTTCAGGAGGAGAGCACGCTAAAGCAGAAGGGGTGGCAATTGCACCTATTTATTCACTAACCATCCAATCCCCCATGTATAAATCCAACTAATCCGTCCAATCATAAGAATAAACCTTAATGGATTGGATCAACAATTATTACTGGTCCATCATATTTTTCAAACCTGTGGGTCAAGATATTAATTAGATCAATGATGGTTATAGGAGCAAGCGTCCATTGTAGGTTCTTTTGAAAACAGTCCATACAAGGAAAGAAATTTTAGAGAGAATTTGTGTTGACAAGTAAAAAAAGTTTAAAAAAAAAAAAGGTTTAAATAGCTGGATTAAACATCCATCTATGAAAAATTATTAACGGAAGAGTTGGTTTTTTATTTTTAAAATGAGTCATGAATCGATTATATTTTTTTAACACACTTTTAATAGAACATTAATGGATTAAAGACTTACTTTTGACCCATCTATTTTAATCTAACTCAAAATTTATCTAAGAGAAATGCTAACAATATTTTTTCTAACACATTCTTCATTACTAGTTGAAATTTATTGAAAATCACAAAAATTATGTAGATCTTGCCCCTTATTTAATAAATCCACATCCATTAAATAAAGAATATGTTACAAGAAATGTGCCACTTACAAGAAAAATGCCAGAAAATATATTACTAACAATCTTTTTTATCCAAACTATCTAGTTTACGCCCCTATAAAGCATATCAATTTACCAATAAGTTGAACGGTAACAATTTCATTAGCTTTTATTATTTCTATGGGCACTATGAAAATATGTTGCACTTTTTATATAGCATTGAAGTTTGTTTTGAATTATCTTCCTCCTACAACATCTTTTACTTATCCTCGAGTAATTTTTGCATGACCACAGTGTCTATTAACATAACCAATCAAAAGTTCAGGAGCATTAAAATAATAATAAAGTTCATATTGAAAATATGTGCTAAAGTTACTTCAATATATTTAAAGCTTTTGATTAGTTATTCTTGTAGGCATTGCGCTCATACAAAAATTATTCACTGATCCTCCTACTTTCTAAATAAAGAATGCATTAAATATTTTTAATATTTTCAAAATATTAAATACAATTATTTTTCATTTAAAACTTTCTTTATAAAGTATTAATTAAGATGATTTGTAAGAAGATATTGTAGTAGATTATTATTATTATTATTATTTGGTCATAAACTTTTGCATAATGAGAGAGTACCCAAAAAAAGTCCTTTTATTTCTATTATTACTTTATTTTCTAGCTTAAACATCTCTATTAAATATTAAATAAACTTAAAAAAGAGATTTGATTAAGAAAAATAAAATAATCAAATAATATATCAACTAAACTAACAAAGCTCAAATTTTAAATTTATCTCATTTAATTAAATGATTTGAGTTGCCTCATTTTTTTCACAAGTGAATCCTAAGTTCTTAGTTTGATTGTTTTATAATGAAATCATTATTAAATGACCAACTGAGAAAGAAAGGGAGAAATTATTATATGGTGTTGAATCATCACTGTATCTATAGTTTTAGTTAATCTTCATGTAACATATAAACTATATTTTCAATATACGAAAAAAAATTATTAAGGGTTAGTTAGGTAAGTAAAAATTAGTAAATCATAATAATCTTGGATAATAGCCCACTAGAGTCGGCCTAGTGATGAGAGATTGGAGTAGTATGCATGAAGTCATAAATTCTAATCTCAATGTAATCATTGTAAGAAAAAATTAAAAATTGGATGATGTAAAGGTTGAGGGGGAGGGGCGAGGGGCGAGGGGGTCGTGTACCTTGTAACTAAGACATTAATCAAGTTCCTGGTGGTTAAATGATGGACGATGTTCATTGCCTTCCAACCATCTTCATCAAGGTTATACAGTTCTGCCCACATATCAATAAGGGCAGTAACAGGGATCCTTCGGTCTTCAGGAAATAGTCCTAAATCCATGAAGTACACCTTTCCGTTGATGGAGAACTTAACCTCCAACATATCTAAACTTTGTTGAAGGAGAGGAAGCAAATCATTACTACCACCCAGAATGGTATTTTTTTGTAAATGCTCCTGCATTTTTTGCCACTCCTCAAAAGGCTGGTTACAGAGTGATACACCAATGACCTCAAGCGCCAATGGTGAACCTTTACAATATCTCACTATCTGCAACATAGTAAATTCGGTGAATAAGTTAATGTAGAAGGATGAATAAGACAAACAAACATAAACTTCTGCCCTTTTACATCTAATCATGTCTCACTGGTGTGAATGATTTTGAAGAAGTAGAAGAGGAAGCACCTCATCTACAAGTTTTCTCTGAGGCACGTAGGAGCTGTTGTCATTTGGTTGAGCATAATCACTGAAAAGGGCTACTGCATCATCGTGATCAAGTTGACCCAACTGGCACGGGGTGCCAAATCTTGGAAATGCAACCCTTGAAGTCAACAAAATCTTATAGTCAGAACCGTTAGGTATTTGGATTTTCATCAATTTGCTAACAAGGGCCTCTGAGCCAGGATAAACATCGTCCAAGACCAACAATATTGGTTTTGTACCAACACGCCTCAGCAGAAATCCCAATAAGCCAGTTGCTTCTTCATCGCTTTGAAACTTAAGCTCTTGACGACATCCACACTGTTTAAACACTGTCTGTACAATTGTCATCAAGTTGGGCTGTTTTGAGACGGTGACAAAGAAGATATTTCCCTGGAACTTGCCTAGTCAAAGCAAAAAATAGCATTCTGAATCAAAGAGAATCTGATACTATGCCACAATGCATGCCGTGCATCACTATATCTTAGAATATGGGTTTGAGCTTAACTCAATCCTAAAAACTAGTTCCTACCCTAAAAGCTAGCTCCCTGGGTAAGGGTTGTCTCCTATTTATATACTATATCTTGGCACTATCTCTAGCTGATGTAGGACTTGAGTTTTTCTCAATATACCCCCTCATGCCTAGCACTATTGGACTTGGTACGTGGATAATATAATAAGTGACCCGTTAATGAATTTAGGATAGGCTCTGATACCATTTAAGAATATGGGTTTGGACCTAATTCAATCCTAAAAGCTAGCTCATAGGGTGAGGGTTGCCTTCTATTTATATACTATATCTTGACACTATCTCTAGTCTATGTGAGACTTGGATTTTTCCCAATACTATACGAGCTAGTGGTTTCACTAGATTTGCAGAATAATAATTTAGATCTATAATATATCATATGATGACAAACTAAGATATACACACAAAAAGTTCTTGTTTCAATCTAAAAAATAACAGGGCTGACCAAGAAACACTGAACTACTCAAATGATGAAATGGAAGGGAAGAAGAATCAGTCTGCCTGAAGTCACTCTAAACTCAACTTTATACTCTGCAACTACTGAAAGAAAAAACAAAAGGCAATCAAATTTTTAGACAAATATTTGAGTGGATGGAAAGAAATAAATAGAATGAAATAAAGTGGAATGCAACGTAATAGAATACAACCTCCTTCGTGTTGTTTAGATATATTGCGATAAAATGGAACAAAATTAACATTCCATCTCATTCCTTAAAATTTAGAAGAAAAAAAAAGATAAATAATGGAATAAAATGAAATAAATTTCATTAATTTCCACTATATTTCATCTTTGATTTACCAATCCAAATAATAAAATATAATATTATATTCCAATATTTTATCCTTTATCCTTCCGTTCAAGGGGATTGATTAACTTATCCCAAATTAAAATAGGGTAAATAATTTTATCAAAAATTATTAGTGTAATTTTTTATATACTTAAAAAATGATTAGTACAACATAAAAAATTATACTAATCATTTTTTATAAAATTGTTTAATTTTATTTTTATTTAAAATAAGTTACACAACTCCTAATAATCTTATAATGGGACAGGAGACTAGAGAGGGAAGGCAGTCAGTTACCTTTGATTTGAGGGTCCCAACAGATCTTCTTAGCCAGTGTGGTTTTGCCGGATCCACCCAAACCAGTCAAGCCAAGGACCGACACACCCTCCTTGAGCAGGTTAGTCTTCAGTTTGTTCAAAGGCTCATCCATTCCGATGCACTTTGGTTCTTCGGGAGCTCCACAAACACCCTCCGTTAACTGATGCCCGAAAATCTGCTCGCTGAGCAGAATCTCGAGAATATTTCTCACGTTGATCAGGATCTCCATCAAGTCGTTCCTATTCTGAACCGGCACATTCATAGCCAATTGTCTCTGGATAGCCTTGTCATTATCTCCAAGCCTGCCCTGGTAACAAGGGAAGCAGGGAAATCTCCAACGACTAATTTTGGAGTACTTGTCAACAAGCTTTTGACCATCTCGAATAAGAGTTTCCAACTTTTCTATCTCCCCTTTGGGGCGATCCAATGTGTTGTTGAGTTGTTTCATCTTTTCCACTTCAGGAGCCAGAAAGTTCAAGGTTTCTTTGCTTCTTTTGAGGGTGGGTTTGAACTCGCGACCCTTGTCCAAGATTGCAAGAGCCGCTTTCAACAACTCTCCCATCCCCGCTCCCACGGCACCTCCACTGGGCAGATCTGCCATAACTACTCACACCCAGATGGCAAAAATCCAAACTCTCTCAAAAATCCAACTCAAACACCGCAACGGACGCAACTATTCGTCGCGTGGGATGGAATGAAAATAAGAACGAGTTGCCTTGGAGAACAAACGAATTTACAATAAAGCGGGATGAAGGTAATACCGATCACCCCAAACACGCGGTCGTTGACTCTTCTTTTTTCTTGTGGTTGAAGTGAACTAGTGAAGTTTAGGTCATGAAGGTAATACAGTAGTATGAATTCGATTCTTACCAAGTGCCCCAGCGAATGATTGCTTGGTCTCGTTTATCTTAATTTATTCTATTCACTTTAGCTAATGCATCCACTTAACTTCGCGGTTTTTTCCCACAAATATATCTATTATTACTTTACATTAGAAGACTGTCGTTGCTTTTCAGCCAATCCCAGATTTCCACTACACGCGTTCCGTGTAGGCCATTGTTAAGGCATAGTCAATGCGTTCACTCCTATCCTGTGAATATAAAATCTATTATTTATTACTATCTTTTCAACAGCCTTTTTTTAAGTTTTAAAAAAATGTTGAAATGAGAAAAAATAAACTGTTCCAAATATATCTATTATTACTTTATATTAAAAGACTGTCTCTGCTTTTCATCCAATCCCCATATTTCCACTACACGCGTTCCGAGTAGGCCATGGTTAAGGTATAGTCAATGCCATGGTTAAAGTCTAGTCAATGCATTCACTCCTGCCATTTCCTGTGAATTTAAAATCTATTATTTATTACTATATTTTCAAACAGCATTTAAAAAAAAAAAAAGCTGAAATGAGAAAAAACAAACTGTCTCCAATATGTTATGTTCAATTTGGTTTAGCTTTTATTTTAGAACTTCTGATTATAATTGATTATAATAATAATAATTGATTATATATAATCAATTGTTAAAATAATTTAATTTTTACAATAGTCTCATTGTTTTAATTTTTTATTTTTGTTTTAAAACTTTAATTGTTTTAAAATTTCAATATATATATTTGTGCAATTTTTAAAATTTCAATATATATATGTAATTGAGTAATTAAAGCTATTTTTTAGTGAAATATTAATAATTTTGATTTTTACAAAATACTTACAGTGGAGCATTAATGCTGTGTCTTAGTTGAAATAATATAAAAAATTGTTTCATAGGAATATAAATGAAATAGTTAAAAGTAGTATAGAAAATTGTAAAACAACAAATGAGGATAATTTAGTCTAAATTTATGTAAATTAAATATTTCTTAATTTGTGTGCAAAAACTTTAAACAAACTATAGGTTTAAAATGTAGAGAATATTTATTTATATTAAAAGAATGTCTTTGCTTGTTTATGCAGATTCACTACACGCGTTTTGTATAGGCTTGGCAGTATAGTTAATGTGTTCACTATTGCCTTTTCTTGTGAAGCGAATGGGCCTAAAGTAAGTTACGACACACTATGATGGTTGTTTGAGCCCCCGAATGATAAGACATATCTAGACATTGGTACCCTAGATCCTTCCAATATTTATAGTATGTTTGGTTTAACAAAGAAAGTAGAAGAAAATAAAGAAAAAAGTGGAAAGTGAAATGATTTTTTAATTTGTTTGATAATAAAGAAAATGAAAGGAAAGAGTGAAAAAAAAATTCATTCATTTTGTTTGGTTATATAAAAAGTAAAAAGAAAAAAAAATATATGTACAAAATAACATTTAAACCTTAAATAAAAAATGAAATGTGATATAAAAAATAATATTTTAGTCTTTGTATAAAAAAGTAACACTTTCCTTTCACCTTCCATCTAATTTTGAATGGAATACAAAATGCATACAGGACTCATTTTTAGGCTTGTATTCCTTCCTTTGCAGCATTGTGCCAAATGAGGGAATAACCGGAAAAAATGGCCCATTTCCATATCATCCTACAAGTCTTCCTCCCTTACTCCACAGAACCAACGTTAGGACAATTCTATTTACGTCTTCCTTTTTTTTCTCCGTCACTTTTTCTGCATTTTCAATTTTTTTTTTACGAAAATATCTTTCCTAAGAATTAATTTTCGTAATATATACTTAAAAATTTGTAAACTTTCAGAAATTGATTTTCAAAACAGTATTTTATAATATAACAAAAACTAAAATTTAGAATGTTACTAGATTAATTACATTCTGGAATTTAGTTTTCGAAATAGTTAATATTTAACTATTAAATTTAGTTTCCGACATAATTAACATTTAACTATTTTCTAATATTTAGTGTCCAAAATAGTTAACAGTTTTCTACAATTCGTTTAAAATAAATATGTTATACAATTGTTGTTTTTCTTACCAGTTTAAATAACTTGATAAATATAATAAAAGACTTAAATATTAGTCAAATAAAAATAAGAGTGACAAAGTAATATAATATTTAATAGGAAATAGGAAATGATTCAAATACAATTAAAATACAAAATTGTCATCTATGGGTCTTCTTCCTCCATTGGTATGCACAACTTGCTTTAGTGTTAGCCAGCAAAATGTTCAATGCCTACTAAGTGGTGTTCCAAGCGCCAGCCCCGTCCATCACCATCCTTAAATCAAGCATGGAGGGATGTTGTTAATAGGGATGACAATTGGTAGGTTTTGGGTAGGGTATATAGTATTTGTCACCATACCCATGTTTGAAAAAAAATCTTCGTACCCAGTTCCATGGTTGTCAAACTTGAGAGTTCACGTAAAATCATGAAGGCTCGATAAACTCGACTCATAGACTTGACTCGTAAGCTTGTTAGAGTTTACTTAATATTAAAAAAAATTAAATACCTATAAATAACATAATAATTTAACAATATACAGTGGTGCTCACTCAGTCACTGCTCACAGTGTAAAAATACCCAATGTGCAGCAACAAAATATTAGTGAACATAGGAACAAATAATGACATACAAAGACAAAATAGTCGAGAGGCAAAACAACAAAATATCATTGAGTCACTACTGTTACTTAGGCATTTGGGGAGAGAGTCGAGAGACAAAACAAATACAAAAAATTATGAATTGAAATTAAAATACAGAGCATATTGACATAATGAAATCAAAATAAAAAAAGAGTTGCTACCTTTCTTCAATAGAGTTGAACAACTGAGAAAGAGATGCTCGAAGAGTCGAAGTCAAAAACAAGTAAGAGAACGTTGCAATTGCGTCGAGAAATGGGAAGAATCAAAGTCGTGTTTCATGCAGACCAAACGAAGTTTAAGTCCAAGTCGAGAACCATAGTTGACGGTGAAGTCGCAAAGCAAGTCAGAGAGTGTGAAATTGCGTCGAGAAAAGGGAAGAATCGCATGAGAGAAAGAGAATAAGCCCTAACCTAACATTTTGTTTTGTGGTTAAATGACTCAGATGACACAAGAAAGCGTTGTTTCGAACTTTTCATGCCAACCCCTATGAGCTCGTCGACTTGGTCCTGAACTCGCGAGTTTGAGCGATTTTGCACAAGTTCACATGAGTTTACTCAAAAACGATTTAGCATCCGAGTTAATCAGTGGGGTCGTTGTGGGCACATAAACTTGTCTAAGTTTACAAGTTAGCACACGAGTTTGATAACCATGCTCGATTCCATACTTGTGTGAGTAACAACTTCATTCTCTATCCCCGATACCAATTGGATACTTATATACCCACACTCGCTAACCACACTTTACTTAAGCGCAGAGTAGTGGAAAAAAAATTTGGGACCTTAGGTGAAATTTATATTCAAAATTTAATTAATATAGTTTGTTAAATCTCATTTTATTTTTCTTATCAATTACAAAATTATTGATCAAATTTTTATAATTAAGTTTTCTAATATTTTACTTTCAATATATAAATGCAAATTCATTTAATTCATCCTTTAACATAAGTAATATCAATTCAAATTTGAATAATTTTTAATTTAAAAAAATCTACATTTAACAATAAGAATAATTACAAGTATTTCAATAATATTTTAGAAACAATGCATATATTTAAAAAAGAATATAATCTTTTGATATAATTTATTTTTAATGGAGTATAAATTAGTTTTGAAATTTAATTTATATACAATGGCAATGCAAAACTTTTTTACACATACGTCTAATAAAAGTTAATTATTTCATCATATTATCCCATTCATTAATATGATGGGACAGTATGGTGAATTCCTAGCTTGTATATATGTAAACAAAAGTTTTACACTAATAATGCATATAAATTAATCTCTTATTTTTGTTTGTATTTCTTGCAATCTCTTTATTTTCAAAAATGAATTAAGCTTTTTAATATTGTAATATTCACTAGAGCATATATATATATATATATATATATATAGGAACCAAAACTACACATAAAAGGTCCATAGTTTTTAGGGAAAGAAAGGCGACAAAATTTAAGCTATTAGCAGTTGAACTCAAAAAAAAAGAAGAATGAATTAAAGACATTAATAAAACAATATTGATTTAAAAATAATAAAGTACCATATGTTTATAATTGTGATGGTATGTAGGGGATCTAGCAATGATTATATGCTTCCTTGTTAATTCCTATGCTAATCCTCCGGTCCACTTTGCCTAACTTGACCCATAATAGTTTTTTTTTTTTTCTCTGGCTCGTCCTTTAGATACTCTCTCTCTCTCTCTCTTTGGTGGAATCCATTAGATACTCTCTCATATTCGCATACTTTTTTGGATGTAAAATTTTTTCCTACTTGAATATTTGATGGCGTGACCGTAACGTATTTGACTGAACATGTATATAAATGAAATAAAAATGTAATTTACACAAGTATGATTTAGTAAATACTTTATTCATTAATATTTTTAAATAATTTATTGAATATATTAATAATTCGTATGCAAACTTCAATAAATTGTTTTTCTAATACTTCAATAGCATTAATAATCCATTTTTTTGTGTGAGTGCAATAATAAATTGATAGTCCATTTTGATTAATATTCCGTTACCACAAAGAGAAAAAAACTGTGCTTAAAATCGCTTTAGTAGATTTTAATTATATTCAAAATTTAATTAATAAAGTTTGTTAAATCTTATTTTATTTTTCTTATCAATTACGAAATTATTAATCAAATTTTTATAATTAAGTTTTTCTAATATTTTGCTTTCAATATATAAAGACAATTTCATTTAATTCATCTTTTAACATAGATAATATCAAATAAAATTTGAATAATTTTAAATTAAAAAATCTACGTTTATCAATAAGAATAATTACAAATATTTTAGAAACAATGCATACATTTAAAAAAGAATATAATCTTTAAATATTATTTATTTTTAATGGAATATAAATTAGTTTTGAAATTTAATTTATATGCAATGGTAGTGCAAAACTTTTTTACACATAAATCTAATAAAATTTAATTATTTCATCATATTATCTCATTCATTAATGTAATGCGACAGTATGGTGAATTCCTAGCTTGTATATATGTAAAAGAAAGTTTTACATTAATAATGCATATAAATTAATATCTTATTTTTGTTTATATTTCTTGCAATGTCTTTATTTTTAAAATGCATATATATATATATGTGTGTGTGTGTGTGTGTGTGTGTGTGTGTGTGTGAGTGCAAGTATGAGGCAGGTTAGGTATTATAGTACCTATACCTGCACTCATGCCATTAAATTTTGCGGGTAAATTCTTGACCCTGCTTTCATTTTCATTGAGCAAGTATTTATTCTATCTATTATAGATATTTTTTGCAAGTATCCATAGGATTTAGGTAAAATTGTGATCCTTAGTTGTCAACTTGTACTGCTTCATGCAGTAAAACAAGATGTTGTTGCATCGCCGCATGTCTCTAAGTCAAATCCAGCACCTTTTATATGTGGCATCTGTAGGAATTTATAAGTTTATCACAACATCCATAGGTTATCGATTACCAAAAAATAATATTTTGAAACCTAGTTTCTAGAATGTATAACAACATTTGGGAAACTCGTTTCTAAAATGTTGTTCTAGAATGTAAACAATATTTCAAAAACTAATTTTGGTACATTTGCAACATGCGAAAAAAAGGTAAAATTCATCGAAAATATTGAGAGAAAGGAAAAGGAGAGGGAGGGTGGAAGGAGTGTGCTAGTGAGAAAGAAAGAAGGGAGTGTATTTGTGAGTGAGAAAAGAGAAGGAAGAGAAAGAGATTTTGATTTAAAAAAAAGGGAGAAGGGAGAAGGATATTTTAAATATTTTTCAATTTAAAAAAATATAATGAAAAAAGAGAGAGATGCAAATAGAATGGCCTAAACATTATGATATACATTTATAAATGATTAAAGGTGTTGTGAAGTACTTTTGAATGTCGTAAATAGAATAAATGTTTTTAATATGTAAATTATATTATAATTAAAATTCATAATAAGTAAATATTTTTTAACATATGAGTTATATATTGGATTTACAATAAATAATTTATATTGTATTATAATGTTACTTTTAATTGTTGACAATTTTTTTATAAAATATTGAAATTCAATTTATAATTAATGATTAAAAAATGGATTGAAAGAGATAAGCATTTAAAAAAATCAAGTATACAAATAAAGATAAAATAATAGTGATTTGAAATGATTAAGAAAGATAACTTTGTACTAGTTGTTACATTAAATAAAATTTGAAAATAAAATTTAGAAGTATATCTAAGTGTAATAAAAAATAAAAAATTAAATTAAATACTTAATATGTGAAATTAGGATAAGACACTTGGCTTAATAAGAGTGTATTAATTTTTAAAAATGTTCTCATTTAAAAAAACTTTTAAAAACACTTTTGTTAAAGAATAATTTCTAAAAATGCTTTCATTCAAGATGAAGATTCATATTTATAATATAGTAGTGATTAAAATTTATAATAATTAATATTTTGAATATATAAATTATATTTTAATTAATTGATAAAAAATTATTTTGACATATCTACTCTTATATAGGTTATGTTTGACAAATAACTGAAAAGTTAACTGGTCATAACTCGGGAAACTCGGCCGGTCTAAACAACTTCGACCCGCTATTTCACTCGGCCGGCCTGCACTTCGACACACTATCCCGCGCCATGCACCCTGTGCCATCGACGATACACGCAATGCACTTGCCACCCTGAGCCGTTCATTAGCTGATACACGCAAGCTGTCCCACTCACAGTCACTGACATGCACGTGGTGCCCACAAGTTCTGGATTTCAAATTCAATTTCTCCAGTCTACGTTCCCGAATTGAAATTGGAAATTATTCACCTATTGGAAATGTGCAAGGCTGGAGTCGAACACGGATCCCTTGGATATCTAAATAAGTTGAACCATTACATCAAGTTAAATACTTGATTTTTTTATCTATATACAATACTTTTACAATTAATAAATTAATATATTTCAATTCATGCGATTCAATCAATGACTCACTAGTTCAACCAGTAACCTAATGATCCAGTATCCTGACTGAGTCCATGACTAGTCTAATTCTGATAACACTAACTGAAAGCTATTAAACTAGCTTATTGAATTTCTTATATATATAAATTCGAATAACTAACTTGAATGAAAGCATTTTTAACATTTATTTTTTAACTCTTATCTCTTTTAATTTATCATTTTCAATATCTTTAACTCTAAATTAAATTTCAATACTTTTTTTAAAAGAAAGTATCAATAATTAAAAAATTAATATTATATTACAATAATTGTTTATTGTAAATTTAAAATATAATCTATATATTCAAAAATATTTATTTATTACGAATTTTAATTATAATATAACTTATATATCCAAAAGTATTTATTTATTATAAATTTAATTTTTAAAAAATAAATATTTATTCTGTGCAATATATAGGTTAAAATACTAGTTATAAGTATTTGGCAAAGTTACTATTGAAGTAGCTAATAAATGTAAAATAACATAAGTAAAGATATTTATATGATATTTTTATATAAATTTTAATTTTATTTATTGATAAAATATATTTTTGATATTTATAATTTTAGTTTTTTTAATTAATTTTAAACTCTTGTAATTTTTTATTTATAGATCAATTATTTTAATTACATTTTTTTAGTTTCAATTATTATATTTTTTTTCATATTGTGTATTGTACTATTAATCTTATACTATATTTTTAGAATATTTCCAATAAAGTTTAAAATAAAGTAAAAATAACATACACTTAAGTAAACGGTATACTTTCATTATGTTAATTAATGCAATGGTTAAAATATCTTGAAGTATAATATTAAAAATAATAGAATAAATTATGTAAATAGTATAATGGTTAAAATAAATAGTGTAATATAAAAAATATTCAAATAATAATAATAATAGAATAAAATAAACTTATTATTTAATCATTATGAATATCTTATATAATAAAAGGGTAAAAATAAGAAAATCATACCTTATGTAAAAAAGGGTAAAAAAAATAAAATCCTACCTTATAAGTGAAAGAAGAGAAGCAAAGAATAATAATAATAATAATAATAATAATAATAATAATAATAGTAATAATAATAATAATAAAATCTTACCTTATGTAGAAAAGGACAAAAAGAAAATTTAATAGACATTTTATGGATAAAAGAAGAATAAAATATAAGCAGTTGTTAGAAGCTTGCGTTTTAAAAATATTACTTGAAGTAGCGTATCAAAAATCGTTACAAGCTACTTAAAAAAGTTTGTTTACCAATATTACTAATAAGGTCAAACAAGCTTTTTAACTAGAAAATAAAGCTAAAAACTAACTGAAATGGCACAATTTGTTTTAGTTATCTAAAAGGATTACAATTCGAACCCCATATGTATACCTTTGGTGAATTATTTTCGAACCTTAACTGAATGTGTGTGTTGTTCACTAATTAGAAATTTGAATTCTTAACATTGGATAACATGTGGCCAGCATCTGGGACAATGTGTGGGCGTCAGCATCTAGGATAGCGTGACGTGGGTTAGTGAGTGGGATAATGTGAGAGATTGTGTAAAGTTTCAAATCGATAAATAAAGTGCCTACAAACTTGAGAAACTCAGCCAGTTTAATTCGATTAAATGCCGAGTCAATGACATCAGCATCGAACCACTTGCATAATTGATCTAATAGACTAATTGGATCAGCTATACGTCCGGTTTTCAATTAAACTGATCAGATCGGCCGGTTCGGTCTGAGTTTAATAACTATGCTTGTTGCTATAGGTAAGACTTACTAATTCCTTTAAGCTATCCTCAACTGTACAGTCTCATACCTGCACAAGCTCTGGATTCCTCTCATTTTGGTGTGTATTTGATTCATTCATGTATCTCTCCTATTGAAAGCCTGCCAGGAGCCACTCCTTATCAGTGCCTTAACTTTTTTGCATCAATAATTACTCCTCGCCCTCGTCAGTGCCTAGGATATTACATCTCTCACTCTACAGAATTACATAATTCAATTTGTGCTCTTTTTCTTTTCTTCTGTTTATTTGACAATCATGTAGAACATGAATAGAAAACTTAAAAAACCATCAAATATAATTAAACTTATTTCCATATGCTATAACAATTAACTAGCACCAAACATAAGAACTAACTTCATCCAAACTTGAACTTTAGATTGCAAATGGATCCAACGCCACAAATCATACGCTAAACAAAAGTGTCCCCTAATTAATTAAACTAACCAAGATATTTTCCAAAAGTTTAGTTTTTAAAAGGACACATATCAATAGATTTAACACAATTTGAAATGTTAAAAAAATTAAAAAGAAAAGAATACTAGGAAGCATTCACACAACTTAGAACAACACAAAGAAAACAAAAAAGAGGAAGAAAAGGGAAAAAATAGCTACACATTCCGATTATTCAAATTGCCAAGCAAATGGTTGCCAAATTCATCTAAAGCAACTTCATATGTGAAAAAGTCTTCGCTTTACGCTTAACAACAAATATATTGAAGGTATTCACGTCTATAAATTGTGACCAAGGCGATGCATCCATCATTAGATCTACAGTAGATTAACACAAATAAACTAATTAACATGGAATAAAAGAAACTACATGAAAGTAAAAAGGGAAGTAACAAAAACTATACTCCGAAATGCTTATGTCACGACGAAACAAATAATTACTAAAGCAAAGTGTCTATATTAACATGACAAATGGAATAATTACTAATGTGAAACCGACAACGCTTGGCAGAACCCCCTCTCTCTCCCATTCCAGGCTGCATGTCCTTCAATTTGCTTTGTGAATCTCCAGTAAAATTAATGTAATCAAATCTGTAAATTATTAATATTATTGTCGGTAAAATAATAATTATTTTTTCACAACCGGACAATAATCACAACCAAAAACAAAAATAAAATCCAAACAAACAGCCCCAAAAAAATTGAAATCTTTCAAAATCGAATCTTAAGAAGTGACCCAAAATAGGAATCTGGGTAGCAACAGAAAATGGAGTAATTTTGAGAGTTGATCAGATAAACAAAATTCAATCAAAATGACAACGTACATATTTTATTTCCATGATGAAGAATGAGAAAGTGATATTCCTATGAGAATATGAAAAGTTATTTTCTATTACACTTGTAACTTCCATTTTTACTTATTTTTTATTTAAATTATTTTGAATTTTAAAAATTATTCCTAAGAACACTAAAATATAATCAAACATCTTTTTAAATATACTTAAGAATAACATTTTTAGTTATAATATTCTTGAAATGTGATTCCTGATAATATAATATGACACTTTGAAACAAATGCTCTTAATTATTTCGAATAAAATAAAATGAATCTATTTATTTCCTAATTATTTAAAACAGATTTTCAAATAAGATATAGCATAGTATATTGTTTAGTTTAAGAAAAAGTAATTGTTATGGATGAAAAAATTGAAATTATAACAACATAAAATTATAAAGCTTACCATTCCTTACTTGGCTTTGTAAATTCCTTTGACGCTATTTGTACATCCCTCACAAATCATTCAATGGGTAGAAAATGAGAAGAGGATTTTAATTTTTAGAAGAATTGAGGAGGTAAAATCCCAACCTAGAGGATAAAGACAGCGTCACCACCAAATATCAAATGAAATGAAAGTCTTTCTATGGAGTAACTGTAGGAGGAGAAGTGTCCTTTAAGAAGGAGGAAAAAGCATAGAACAAGGGAAAGAACAAAAAAAAAAAACAAACAGAATGTAGAAGTTAAGAAGGAAAAGAAGGTAACACATAAGACATTAATAGCGCAGATCTCTATTGACAATGCAGAGCAACTAATTAGTAATAAAGTATTGCATAACCTCACATTGAACAAAGCCAAATTGTTTAAGATACGAAGAATGACGCTATCTGGACATTCAGAATACGGCAATAAGCCGAAATCCCAAAGCATTTTAACCTGTGTTCTAATTATAACATGAAGGATCAGGGGGTGTCTTCACTGAGCCTCAATTCCATAGATGATTCATTCTCCAGCAACCATTTTGTTGCAACTGGTAAGAGGAGGAAATGAGAACAGCGACCGCTCAACTGGGAGAATGAAATGAGAAGAGTCAACTGGTGGTGGGGTTCGTGGAAGCAGAAATCTCCCATGATGACCCTACAAAATCACCATCCTCGTATCATAGATATCCTTGTGCAGTTGTGCCTCACACTCTTGCCTCTTTTACGTTTGAATACACATACGTTGTGTGAAAGAAGTATGAGGGAAAGATCGTTACGTGGGTGAGTGTGCAGTTATAGAATAACAGTTAGAAGGCCAAACTTTGAATGAATACCAAAAGACTCCCCGTTAGCTTTATTATTGTGTGGTTTGTCATTAAAAGTTAGAGGTTAAAATTGTCAAATAACAATGTATTCCCTTTATATATTGGTATAGATGATCAATTACATAATCGATTGTGATATATATATATATAATTGATTATATATTTTTATTACTAGTAGATACACAAGCACGGCTTTGCATTTCTATTACACTAAATTTGATTGTTACAAGGAATAGATTGCTTTACTTGTATAACTTACATGTCTCGTATTTCTCAAAAAAGCAATTTGATTGATGAGATTTAGTATGATACTTATGAGATCAATGAGATTCTAATATTTCTTCTTAGAATGTATTGATTTGGCCCCATAAGCGGGACCACCACCCCATAGTAAGTTGCCACCAAAAGCAAAACTCTGTATTTCTTCTAGAGAATCTCCTAATTGTTGCAGAGCAACTACAATTTCTGTTATTATACATTAATATATATACTCTCTTCGAGCTCGTATATAAGCAAAAGTAATCAATTTCACACTAATTAAAAGTTAGTTAATATCATTTAATTTCACTAATCTCAGTTAAAAAACAAACTTTTTCCTGAATTACCCTTCATTGAAACTTCATATCATGAATAAAAAAGGAATTATTAAAAATAGAGTCTTAATTAAATGAAGGGTATTTTAGAGATAATATCATTAAATAGGATGAAATTAGTTAGATTTGCTTATATTTTAGACCATCATACATCAAAATTTTGTGGCTTATATTTGAGTTTGGAGGAAATATTAATTTTAGTTTAATAATTAATTTATTTTTTTTCTAAATACATATTTATGTATATGATGTATTTTACTTTTTGTGTCACTACTATTTATAGTAATATGGTAATTTTTTTTTTTTCAATTGATTCATTGAAACACGTATCCATCATAAGTCATCTCTTAAAATAAAAATGCAGACATAAAGGTACGATTATACAGTAATATAAATGGACCAAAGGGAAACACTGCCTAAGCTTGGTGTGAGTGTAATATTGATCCCTTTCTATTATTATATGTTATAAATATTAAACTATCTAAAATCAAATGAGAACTCACAAAATTACTTAAAATCCAAATCAAATGAATAAAACTTGAGGTGAGTGTAATATTGATCCCTTTCTATTATTAGGATGGTGACAAGAAGACGACCTACCTTACTGAAAAGTAGTTGCCCAATTGTTAACAAACCTGATAGATTTAAATAATATGATGTTGTGTTTTATAATATTTTTTCATATGCATGTAAATGAGTTATATCTCAAGCGGAAATTAACATGGACAATATAGTATGGTTAGTTCTCTCAGCAAATAATAAATATTTTCTATCTTAAAAATAGAAAAAATATAGTATATTAAGACAATAGAGTTTTTCCATGAACATGTAGTATGGTTTATTGATAAATGTATGCTTGAGTTGAGAAAAAAAATAAAAAAATAAAAAAAGTTAAGAAATGATTTAATCTGAGAAAATATTTTTTTATTTTTTACCTTTAATTAAAGTTTCACTTTATTTTTACTTTATTTATTGTCTTAAAAGTTTATGTAAAAAATAGTAAAAATAATAATAAAATTAACGTTTTCTATATAAAGTTTATAAAAAAATAACATAATATTTTAACAGTTAAAAATGAAAATAGAAATAAAGAAAAATTCTCTAATCTAACGTTCAGTATTTTATTCTATCTTAAAAATAGTAAAACATTGCATATTTTCATGAGAATATAACATTTTTTTATTAATAAACGTAAAAAATATTCTATCACATAAACATGATACAAAATAATTAAAAAATAAACATTTTATCGTCTGATTTTTTAATACCTTTTTTTCTTATTTTTTATATTTAAAAATCTCATTTTTTATAAATTAGTCATGCAAAATATATAGGTGAGAGGACATATCCAATGCCATCTTGTAATAGATAGAGGTATCTAGCTGATCCTTGGGTGATTGGATTTTCTTTTATTTTTATCTTTGATGTTTTTAGTAAATGAATCTACTTGGATAGTGAGATTTCGATAAAAGTTGGTCACTAACAAAAAAATAAAAATCTGTAAGCCAATTCATCAAATGGAAACATTTTAAAGTGTTTATCAGGCAAACATAACTTATCTTGGCTAATAAAATGATTACGTGGTCCAAAATTTATTTTTATACCTAGCTTAGAAGCTAAAGAAGCTTTGACCAGAATAAACAACATTTATCGCTGAATGACTAATGCTTACAATATAAAATAATTACGAGTATAAAATGAATTTATCTTCTTGCATAAATTAAAAGTTAAATTATACATATCAACTTTTTCAATAAATCCATAATCTAATTCTTCTATAAGTACTTATAAACTCAACGAAGTTTAACATGCTTGCCTTTAAAAAGTCTTAACAATAGAGTTTATATTTGTGGTCACTGGACATTGCTTATATGTTGATGGAATTGGACTCCTCTATAAGGATGTATCGTACACATTGTAGCATGTATTATGACAAAAAGAATTCATGAATAACATGAGAGGTAGAGATATAAAAATATTGCAAATTAAAGCCATGCTTCACAAAAAAACAATCAGACGTTAGTTTGCCGAAGGGAGGCAACATAAAGGTAGCAAAAATTAACTTCACCATTCAGACATTAGTTTGCTTTTACAAAGTTGAGGCTAAGAGGCAAATCATTTTTTTTTTCTTTCAGATGTGGCAAGTGGCAACAAACGTTAAATACTAACAAAG
Source organism: Spatholobus suberectus (assembly GCA_004329165.1). Classification (NCBI taxonomy): domain Eukaryota; kingdom Viridiplantae; phylum Streptophyta; class Magnoliopsida; order Fabales; family Fabaceae; genus Spatholobus; species Spatholobus suberectus. The sequence goes on along the minus strand of CM014730.1, from coordinate 82,911,130 downwards.
AGCAGATCCGAACTAAACTACTATATATGAACATATATCTGATCTCAACTCCTATTAACAAAAGACAGGTCATCTCTCAAAACATTTCATGATCGAAGAGCTGGAGCAGAAGTTAGAAATTTCACTACAGAAGATCCACCAGGAAAGTATGATATAGAATAATAACCAAGTGAGAGAACCTGCAATTAAGGTTAAAATTTCAATTTTAATGCAAGACGGATATATAATTTATTCTATGTCTAACTTTAATCAAAACAATTAACTTCAACATGGATAATCAGATAATAACAATGTAAATAATGCAAATCACCAATGAAAAAGAAAACCCATAAATAGTAGAGATACACAAGATAGAAAAATGCATATAGATAGATATGTATTAAAGAAAATATTAAACTAAAATTAATATACACCTTAATGTATAATAGAAAATTGACTTTTACATCCAAAGGGAGGAAAGCAACCCAACAACAGAACACTATCAGATCTTCACACCAGAAAATCCAGTATTGAAATTCCCAAAAAGTCACCCAAAACTGCTTATTTCTCATTCTAAAAGTAATTCTGGGTCAGGGAAATATGTAAATACTTCTTTCACTTTAAAATCCCCACTCTATTCTTTCCATCCACCATTACTCTCTTCAGGTGCAATGTAACCCCGCTCCTCATATTTCTGCAACCAAAAGGTAATGGTATATTATTTAAATAGAGAGAAAGCCAAGCATCAAATCAGGAAGAAAAACAATAGAAAAAATAGATTCCAGCATTACCTCAGTAGTAAAAGTGAGAGCCACTTTCATCTTTCCACAATATTCTTGGTCCTGCACTGGATACAATTCACTTTGATTTGTAATTTTAAGCGCTCTTATTTTACAATTCACTGAGAAATAAAATACTGCATGAGTAGGAATATGATGGTTCTGATATAATTTTTCTTTGCATAGAAGAAATGACACTAAGAGGGTTAAGAGTTAGGACAAAAAAATGAAAATGATTTCGCAAACAAAGAGAAAACAGGTTTCAACAAAGGAGAGTCTAGATGCGTGTAGAAAATGAGTGAGAATGAATGGAAGAAAGAAGACACTTGAAATTGTGAATGTATTGTTTGGTGTGGTGCATGAGTCAGAAGAAACCCACCCACGACAAAGAGAAAAAAGAAGGCAAGGGATGAAAATTGTAGAAAAGGAAGAGAGAAAGAGGAGGGTGAATAAAACCAGAGTGGGATAAAAAAGTATGTAAGTTGTTACTAATCAGAACATGGGGAAGTGTGCAGTTACTCTTAATTGGTTAATACTATAATAGTGAATAAGAAATGTGGGACCAGTTTGCATCGGTTTTATTAATTATTAGTAAGTTTTGAAGGGTAAAACTGTTACAAATTAATTAATTGATTAATTATTGTAAAATTTTTATTTGTATAAAATATGTTGATTAATTAACTCAAAAATTTGTAAATTTTTTATGAGTATAAATTAAAATACTAACTGGTTAACTAATATAAAATATGACTTTATACAAATAAAAATTTGGAGGTATTATACATTATTTACTACCGAAATGACTTTACAAAAATAAAAATTTGCGTAAATTTGATTTAATAGAGGTTTGTATTTTAATTGATTGATTAATTAACTAAATTGTTACAAATTAATTAACTGATTAATTACTGTAAAATTTTTATTTGTATAAAACATGTTGATTAATTAATTCAAAAATTTGTAAATTTTTTATTAGTATAAATTAAAATACTAACTGAGTAACCAATATAAAATTTGACTTTACACAAATAAAAAATATGGAGGTATTATACATTATTTACTACCGAAATGACTTTATAAAAATAAAATTTGGGTAAATTTGATTTAATAGAGATTTTTATTTTAATTGATTGATTAATTAAATAAATTGTTACAAATTAATTAACTGATTAATTACTGTAAAATTTTTATTTGTATAAAATATGTTGATTAGTTAACTCAAAAATTTGAAATTTTTTATGAGTATAAATTAAAGTACTAACTGATTAACGAATATAAAGTATGACTTTACACAAACAAAAAATATGGCTTTACACAAATATTTATTATCAATTTTTTATGAGTATAAAATATGACTTTACAAAAATAAAAAATATGGAGGTATTATACATGATGAGTATAAATTTGTGTAAATTTGATTTAATAGAGGTTTGTATTTTAATTGATTGATTAATTAACTAAATTGTTACAAATTAATTAACTGGTTAATTACTGTAAAAATTTATTTGTATAAAATATGTTGATTAATTAACTCAAAAATTTGTAAATTTTTTTTGAGTATAAATTAAAATACTGAGTAACTAATATAAAATATGAGTTTACACAAATAAAAAATATGACTTTACACAAATAATGTATAAATTTTTTATGAGTATAAAATATGACTTTACACAAATAAAAAAATGGAGGTATTATACATTATTTACTACCGACATGACTTTACACAAATAAAAAATATGAAGGTATTATACATTATGAGTATAAATTTGTGTAAATTTGATTTAATAGAGATTTTTATTTTAATTGATTGATTAATTAACTAAATTGTTACAAATTAATTAACTGATTAATTACTGTAAAATTTTTATTTGTATAAAATATGTTGATTAATTAGCTCAAAAATTTGTAAAGTTTTTATGATTATAAATTAAAATACTAACTGAGTAACTAATATAATATATGACTTTACACAAATAAAAAATATGGAGGTATTATACATTATTTATACCAAATAAAGTTGCTAATTGAAGTTTTCCTTTTATATAATAGCATAGATTACACACACACACACACACACACACACACACACACACACACACACACATATATATATATATATATATATATATATATATATATTTATATTATATTTTTAAAATTTTAATAATCAATTATGTTATACACATAATTAACACACGTAATCAATTATGTGTATAATATAATCAATTATTTAAATTTTAACAAATATTTAAAAATATATTTTTTTATTTCTCTTTAATCAAACAACTTTTATTTTTATTATATTTCTTATTTATTTCTCTTCTCTCAATTTCTTTTCTACCTACTTTCTTTTCCTTTATTTCCTTATTCTCCACCAAATACAGTGTAAATAATATATATTGATGTACATATATTCGAATCCCATTTATATAAATTTATATAATTTATATAATAAATATATGCAGTAACAAATAGATGTACTAGTCATATTGGTTAGTTCCTTATTTAGGAATTGAATAAAAAAGGGCCCTTTACATCTTTTTATCAACAAAACATTAACTTTTTGTTTGATAAAAGAAAAATATGATAAAGAAAAAAAAAACAATTATGTTTAACAAAGAAGAAATGAAAAAAAAAATAAAAAAAATGTGAAATCTTGTAATTATTTCCTTTATTTCTCACCTATTTATTTCTTTCTTATTTCTTATTTATTTTTTTTAAACCAAATACTTTTATTTCTATTTTATTTCTCATATATTTTTATTCACTTTTTTTAATTTTCATTTACTATTTTTTTCCTTTTTGCCAGACGGACCTTTAAGATTATATCACAAAAATAAACACGAACAAAAAGAAGGTATTGAACCCGACGTGAATCGAACACGCAACCTTCTGATCTGGAGTGAGACGCGCTACCATTGCGCCATGGATCCACATGTGCTACTAGTTCCTACCAATTAAAGGTAGAAACTGAAGTACCAATTCTGAGTCCTGGCTTATGAATCCATCCATTACCAAAATATAACAGAACAAATACTAATATTTTAATATTCATTAATTAATATTGCATAACCATGCCCATAATTTATATACCAAGTTACGAACTACAAAAGCAAATTACTCTCTTTTTTTCTTCTTCACTATTCTGCTTTTAATCTTCTGAATAGTCTTCTCATCAATAATCTCATAATATTTCTTGTGTTTCTCCCTCAACCACTCCACGAATCTCTTGATCTTGTCCTCGTTCTTCACATAAGTTAATAGAACTGTCAGTCCGACTAATACACCTACACATTAAAATAAAAACAAATAGTGAGATCGAGAGAGAAACAATTGGTAAAAGAACTTAACCACTTACCCATATAAACTAGTGTAAGGAGGTCCATGCAACTTCCTATGTAAGATAGTGACCACAATCCAGCCACAACCCCCACAAATACGAGCCACTCTTTCTCTGCGCCCACAAGGAACAACCACCTCATTGCTTCTTCAATCCATGCTCGAAATGTGTTTGCTATTCTCGTAGCTGTTTCTTTAGTTAATTCCAACCTCAACAAGTTCGGTGGTTCCCTAAATTTCACACAATCACAAGGGGAGAAAAGCCAAAAGAAGCTAGTTATTATGGTTTTCTTTGAGTAAATTTTTCAATAAACACTTATAAAAAAAATTAACAAAATAAAGTAAATTAAATTTTTGTCATAAATTAAAAGTTAGTTTATATTAAAATCAGTTTCTTTACGGTTAAATAAGAAATTTTTTATAAATTAACTTATACATAAACGAATTATTAAATTTTTAAAGAAGCTAAATAAAAAATAATTTTTTTTTATAAATTATCTTATGCACAAACTAATTTTAATTTACAAAAAAAATTATTTATTTTATTTTCTTATTTCCATAAGACAGAATTTTGTGTTAGAAGAAGAGCAAGAAAAGAAGGTGCTCACTTGCCCAAAAGTCTAAGCATATTGGCATAGAGAAATATTGAAGCAACAACGATTATGGCGACCCATGAGATGACAGTGAGGAAGTTGAACTCACATACTTTCATCAACACCAATGCTGCTGTTGCCGCTACAAGAACGGTTATATTTAGTTTCTTTCTTCTCCATAAGACTACATCCTTCACTTTATCATTGTCGACATCTACACCACAAAATTAAAGTGCAAAGTTGAGTCAAAAGGATTTTAAATTTTCATCTCTAATTACTATCACTACGTAAAGATTATAAAGCATGATCACATAAATTACCTGAGGAGTAAGAGGGGGTGGTCAAAGGTTGTGTTTCTTCTTTTGCTTCTGCAGACATGAAGAAGATTGTTATGAAATGGAGATGATATTCAAGGTTAGGAGCAGGAGCTACTTTAAGCTTAAATAGTGGTGTTTCGGTGGAGGTGGTTGCCAACAGAGTAATTCTGTGTCTGACTTACACGTGTAGCGCTCGGAGGAGACGTGGAAACCTTGCAGCATTCGTGGCTCCTCCATCTACTTTTTGCATCTTTTAGCAAGCGGTGCCGTTTTCATCAAACTGATAGAGATAAGCACAGGGAACTAAGGATTACCGTGAGACAAATGTCACCGACCTCTCTCAAACGCATTCTTTTAAATATATTTATTATTTAAAATTTATAAAATTTGGTAAATTTCATTTTTTATCTAATAAAAACCACTCAAAAGTTTATAATTTTTAATAAATTTTAATTAATAATAAAGAATATATTAAAAAATATGTTAGAAAAAATATTATTAGTACTCCTCTTAAAGCCTGTGAAGTAAGAAAAAAACAGTTACAGAAATAAAGAGGCAAATGCGAAGGGTGAGATGAACGATCAGTCCTGATAAACGAACAACAATTGAGCAATAATAATGCATAACGTATAATATATATCTTTGTCAGCTGAGCCAATGAACGTGCTAATAACTATATATATATATATATTAATCAGCAAAAACAGAAACTTAGCTAATTTTCTACTCATCATTGGTCAAGTTGGAATGATGCAGCTAGCTAACCATTTTTCACACATTCAATGATTCATACAATTACAAGTGCAAAAGCAAAGTGTACAAAACTCCATAATAAATAAAAGAAAAGGGCAAAGTGTGATATATACAAGTTTCAACAGTCTAACAGTTGACCAATATGAGGATATGAACCACATCTACAGCCTTATGACCGCCACAGTTGAACTAAATGCCATGTGGAACAAGTATTTGAATTGTCACATGGTATGTTCTTCATCCTAAGCATCCTTTGCAGAAGTGGCAGTTTCTGAATTCGATAATTGCTTCACTGCCTAAACAGTCGCATATTACAATTAAGATCCATTATCCAGAGCGAGCAATTAAGATTTTAAATGTCACCCAGGGCATTTCATGAGAATTATACATGATGTTTGTTATTCAAAATGTGCAGTTGTGCACTACTATATTACAACAAAAATGAAAGCACAAAAATTTACGCATGAGATAGTTAAAATTGAGAAACCAATCATACTGTAATTCGTGAAAAATCATGGAAGAAAAAGTCTCATAATATTTAGTCACGTATTTTCATGTTAGTTTATACAATAAAAAAGTCTCATAACGTTTAGTTTATACAATAATATTTAGTCTCATAATCTAGTAACGTTTAACATTAGAATAAATAATACATGCTCTTACACCATCATTCAATTACAATGTAAATATGATAAATTTATTAATTTTTATAATAATTTCTAAAAATCAAATTAAGGATGATTTATATGATGAATTAAGAGAAATCAAATGTGGTTTGCAGGGAAGCAATGTATAGTGGACCAACTGGTTGAGGAATTCAAAATATGAGCGTGGAAACGGATATCAGCCAAGGTCTCCGGTTTTTCTTATCCATTGACAGCTTGGGTTATGAACCCTGCAGGGTGCTTGGGTCTCAGATTGGACTGAAGGTTGTGCTGGGCGTGTGGAAAGGGAGCGGTGGTTGGTTCTTTTCAATTATGGCAGTTCATAACAATATAATTATGACAAATAATTCAAGCTGTTGGGGTGTATATTTTTTGGTGGATTTTGGTTTTCTGTTGGCTGCTATTTGAAGCTATATCTGACTGTTGCATAAATCGTTGGAACTAATGTGGTGTCATTGCTGTTCCATGGGTTTGAGATGGAAGATGATAGAAAGAATAAGAGTATGATTATGTGAGAGTAGCTTGAGCAAGGAACTTTTACTACTATATAGCCTCTTTTATGAAGATCTCCAAATCAGTAAGGAAGTTTAAGTCAGGTCTGCTTTGGGGTTGGATTTATGTGGGGAAGTTTAAGTCAATGGACATAGCTAGGAGTTGTGTGTATGTGGGGATAAGTGAGCTAATAATAATATCTTGTCTTCTTATGCCGTGTGGGGTAGGACAACACCATGTGCATTAGATGTAGAAAATGGTGCTGCAATATATTTAGATGATGCATGGAATATCTATGTAAAGTGGTGTATGTATGAAATGCTTGTGTCATCACATCCTACTGGATGGCTAAGTGTGGTCTATGGTATTTTTAGGGTTCGAACAAAGGGGTGCAGCAGAGTTTTATTAATTGTAATGGTTCACAACTTCACATTGATGCCCAAATTACTGTTATAGGGTGAAGGCTTTGGCCCGGGCTTAGTTAGTTTTGTCTGAAGTGGGGATTGTTGTTCACATCCCTGTGTTTGGTTTGATTTTGAGACTACTTTACACCTATGATTTATTGTATCTTGGATTTCTTTTTTCTAAACTTTGGCACATCTTATGCTAAGTTTAGAATATTTATTAATATATTGATTTGATTTATAAAAAAAAAGAGTACAAAAATTTTATATTAACATACATGTCGATTAAACTTTTTACATTATATTATATTCAAGGTAAAATTACATTTTTTGTCTCCCTATTTTTTTCAATCCGTAATTTTGGTCCTCCTATTTTTTTTAGAGACATTTAATCACCCTATTTTTAAAAATCCACAATTTTGGTCCTTTCGTCAAATCACTTGCGTTGACTATTAGTAATTTAATATTGATTCTAACGTATCAACACTTAAATGACATGTTAAAGTCAAAGTCAACATTGACACGTCAGAGTCATAGTCAACGTTAAACCACTAACAATCAATGCAAGAAATTTGATGAAGGGACCAAAATTGCATATTTTTAAAAATAAGGAGACTAAATGTCTCTAAAAAAAAGTAGGAGGACCAAAATTATGAATTTTTAAAGATAAGAGGATTAAATGTCTCTAAAAAAGTAGGGAAATCAAAATTTTAGATAGAAAAAAATAGGAGACCAAAAATATAATTTAGCCTATATTCAAATATTATACTATCCCACCTAAATCGATCAGTTGTTAATTATGTCATGACGTTCAACTAAAAAAAATCAATTAATTATAATATTATTAAGGTTCAAACAAGTTTAATGGTTTCTTATCCCTGATTCTCTGTGTTAATTTATTTCTATGAAAATAAAGAGGAAGGAAGTTAAAATGAGAAAGATAGGATAAAAAAACCAAATTCCATAATTTGTTTTAGGGGAAAAATAATGAATGAAGAAAGTTTTTTTGAGACTTACCTAAAAAAACTTTCCTTCCACCTCCAAATTGACATGAAATGGTGGAAGTAGGAATGATTTATCTCTTTTTTATTTTTTATTTTAATTTTTAATAAAATTAAATATTTTTTATAATATAAAAAATAATTTTATATTTGTAACACCCTAGAGGGTATTACCGTAACTATATCTAGATTTCTACGAGTGTGAAAACTTTAAAACATAAAAACATCATGCGAAAGCTATTCATAAACATAAAAGATATCTATACAAGAGTAATACATAAAATACCATACATGACAAATACAATTTAGCTATTGCCCAAAGGCTTCGTACAAACATAAGGAAAATATGAAACCATAAATTAAAGCTAGGTATGTCCTTCTTGCACACAACTCCAAGCTCCATCAACACACGTCTTCATTTAGTTCTTGAAAAAGGAAAAACTTAAAGGAATAAGACAAAAATCTCAATAAGTGCTTTAAGGACTTTATGGCTGGGGTAGATCTTTTTACTCGAACAACTTTTATCACTTATCTCTCATGGTTTTACTCTTACTGGTCTCTAATAAATCTCCATACATATGGTCAGATCTACAACTTTTAATTATCAATGCCTCTTGTTAACTACCTACTCATTCTTACAACTATTACATTGATTATTCTCATCATTATCTTGGCTATCATTTATATTAACGCCTTTTATCTACAACTTCCTCTGGCTGAACTAAACATTCTTGTTTAGAATCTATCCTTATTCCCTTTGATACTTAAAGCTGTCCACTATGGTCAAACCTAAAGCTAGTAATACTCTAGGGCACTCTTAACATTCACCTTAATGTACACCATTATATTTCTCTTACTAAAATCACACTTTCCTAATACTTCGGGTGGGAATTTACCCTTCCTCTTTCTTATTAGGACTATTAGAACTCTCATAACCCTATCGTAGAGTGTAACCTCTCACATATCTTTTAGATAGCAAAAGAATTTTTAATTAAAAACATCTATTATTGCTTAAGGTACAAACATACTTTACATCTTTCGCCTAGTAGTTAAGAACACATCTCATTTCCTATCAAACAAGAACAATACACATGTGTAACAAGATCACATACCCTTAAACTTAACACTTCATCTATTCATATCACAAGGCACAATTGCAGTCTCAACATACATATAGTATAACAATCAGTCATGAACAAAGGCACACAAACTTCACATAATTACAATTAAGTACAATTCAATATATCACACTACAACAGGATGCATACGCATGCCATGTTCCTCAAACTCTACTTCATGCACATGTGGTACCAATTCTAATTCAAGAAAGTAGTTTAGGAATACATGCTAGCCATAAGGAAGTGCCATCAACATACTAATGCCTTCAACTTAGCACTCTACACTAGATTGATATTCTCTTATGACCAGTTAGGGTTACCCAACTTTCGAAGTATGCTCTAACTCCATGGGATCAGCATGAGTCATTGGAGTTTCCATATTAGGTATAATCACCCCTAAGGCTGAGTTAAACAACCCCTCAGGGTCTCCACTATTCAAATTCATACATACTTTTCGTCAGCACAATCATTTCAAATGTTATGATGCATGTCTCATATATACAATACACACAAGTGTTCCTTTAGACCTTTTATTTATGAACAAGTGAGTCCCATCCTTGCCTCTCACAAGCTAGGTCCTTCACAAACAAGATATCACTTGAGCTCATTCTCGCCTTTCATAGGCTAGGTCATTCATCACAATGATATTAAGTCATATCATACATATTATAGCATAATACACACAAGCATAATATCACAAGTCACAATCACTGTACAAGTAAACCAACATTCATAACGTCATATACTTACTCCTCTTATCCCATATCATATTCCTATCTCTAAACAGTTTAATTACTAGTCTCTTGATTCAATTTTTGATTGCCTAAGCTAGTCCTACTATTCTCGTACTCCAAAATTCACACACTTCACAAGAAACTCAATACAGACATGCTCAATGGAGCACGGGCATGTTAGATCAACCAATTTTAAATGCTTATTATGGCTTAATATTTGGCTTTATTGAATGTTTATTAGGCTTAATATTGGCCTTCTAGTTGAGTTTTGCTTGTTTGGATTTAATTGGACCTTAATGAAAATCTTAATTAATTTTTGGATTTTTATGGGTTTTGACCTTTTGTCCTTGGTTGGGTCATAATTTGGGCTACAGATATGTGTTTGAGGTGATCTTATTGTTTATGGAAAGATAAAAGAAAAATCTACAACTTTCATGCATAAGTCATGAGCTGATTTGGTATAGATTATGGACGAAAATTGACTTAAAGTTGGACACACTGCTTCCCGCTTACAGTTTGACATAGGTGCGGTATTTTGGGCATATCTTGAATTATACACATTATTTTTAGGTGATTCCAAAGCCATTGGTTAGATAACATCTAGGGCTAAAATTCTTATGCAGACCATAAAGCCTAATTCTATCATCTTCCTACTTGATTTTGTCCACTAAGTTGATATTTTTTGTCAGGAAGGTAAGCACGAACGTGTTCACCACTCAGCAATTGTAAAATTGCGATTTCCAAGCATGGGGGCTTCTTGAGGCCTTCCTAAACTACCAAAATTCTATAAGGTCATGCTCATACTACTTAATGTCCAATTTCTTAACATTCTATTTTAAAATAGGAATTTCCTATCAATCTAAGTTGTTCTCATTTAAGTCTAATCCTTTAATTCCTTATCCAAAATAGAGGAAACCCTCGAGTTAACCTAAACCCTCACAATAATCTCATTCTACCCTTAAATAGTTAATAGGTTCAATCAATCCACATCAAATTCATTTCAAGAAAACCAACATAACCACACATTCACGCAATACACATGAAGAGCAATAATTATAATTCATACTAAACCCTAACATACAAAAGGCATTATAATTAACCCTCGAGAATTTAGTCCTAAGGATTCAAGGATTTGGGGAATTCACACTTCCCTTCACAATCACAATCAAACACAAATAGATACCCAAAACAATTGGGGTCTAAGGCCAACCCATTTACCCGCGACTATTATTACACTCATGAGCGAGATAGTTTCACTCCCCCTTTACATTTCTAAACATCAATTCAATCCTATAAATCACTAATCATCCATGATCTCAATAACTATTCAAAATCCCTAATCTTAACAATATAATTAGAATTGGTAAGGATATGGGAAATAACATTAATAATGAAGGTAAAGGTTTAGGAAGGACAAGGGAAAGCACTCACCTAGGGAAGACTGCAAAGATAAGCTCTAGGGCTTGGGTTTCTAATTTCTTTCTCTTCCTTCCTCCTCCTTTCTTCTCTTTTCTTCTCCCTTCTATTTTCTAACAGCTAAGCCTAATGTCTCTCTATCTTCCCTTCATATCAAACCTAGGTGGATTGTGGCTTATTGGCCTTAGATACTTTCTTTGAGTTTTATTATTTCGTTCTTACTAATTTCTAGCATTAGGATATTAATAACAATAATGATCCTAATCCTAATAATAATATTGATAATAATCCTAAGGTATCCTTTATCAAATAACATAATATTAGAGTCCTAAAAAGGTCTCCTTATGATTTATTTCAAATACTCAAAATTTGGGTTGTTGCAATATTAAGAAAAATAATTAAGTAAAAATTATTTTTTAATTAAAATATAAATATTTTTTATATTATTTATTTATTTATTTCATTTCTACTCATTTAAATAAGTAGAGAGAAATTTCTTCACTTTTTTTTTAATTTTTATTCATTTAAATAATACATTTTTTTTTTTTTATCTTTTTTCTTTGTATTTTAATTCCTAATGCAAACACAAGATACTCTTTCTTAATATATTTGCACTTCTTTCTGAAAATATTTGATGATCACTAGTTGAAAAATAGAGTTATTATTAGCATATACTTTTTCTTCAATCTCATTTTCACTCTATTTTTTTTTCTTATCTTTTTCTTCATTTTCTATCATATCATTTATCATATTTATTATTTTCTCTCTAATTCTCTTTTTCTTCCATCCATACAGTAAACAATGTGATGTGGATTCAACATTTTCCTAAAATATAGCACATGGGCTTTTCGCTCATTTCCTTGATGTGACTTGCATGTCAATATTGAATATTACTTTTTGCATTATCTTCTTTAGTCATTTCATTTTTTTATCATTTTTAAAAAAATTAATTTTAAAATGTATTAAATACTCTACATTATTTTAGAAAATTTTTATAAATCACCTTTCATAAACTTTTAAAAAATATTTAATACATTTTAGAATTGTTTTTTATATAAAAATCAAATACTCTTCTAAAATTTAATATTTAAAAGTAATGTAAAAGAGTGAGGCGAATAGTTAAAATGGCGCGAAAATATTCCCCTTTCAAAATTTTAAAAAATATTAATTGGCCTGGCCTGGCCATAGTATGCCTGCCCATCCTTAGTTGGCCTGGCCCACCTCTGTTCCAAGCCTTTTCTAAATTTTCCATCATAGTGTCCTTTGAATATAGCGTAAGCATTAGAGCTCAGAACATTTAACCAAGTGTTTTTAAAATGTAGCGATCATTCAACTCATCTAGGCACTGCTTTAATGTTTAATGATTAAATTTTGGTTGAATGATGCGAAATTAGTATTAATAAAATAATATTAATAATTAAATAATATATAAAATAATATTAAAAATATAATATTATAATTTTATAATACTTATTAAAACTAAAAATAAAATACTATTTTACTAGTTCTTAATATTTAAAGTATATATAAAATCTAAATCAAATATATTATAATACATCAATGTAAGTTGATTATCAATACATGGATTATGAGATTATCAATACATAAGTGTAATTTCATTTTAAATTCAAGTGGCTAAAAAAATCATTATATCGCATTAAAGCTCTTTGTGCCCTTTACGAAATTCACATGGACGTAGTTTGGTATATTTATTAAATATTATAAATAAAAATTCATCTTCTTCAAACCGCACCTAACAAAATTCAAAATAATGGTCTTGTCGGTGCTGCCTTTTTCTTTTCCTTTTGACAATTTGTTAATTACATTAACTACTCTACATCGGTATTATTACATAGTTTATAGTTTAATAGGTGGAAACTTTTTTTTTTGGGGGGGCGGGGGGTATTAAAGGTATAGGTATAAACTCGATTGAAAATTTTGCGAGAAATTTTTGGACACTCGTCTATGTTCGCAAGGTTGGAACCGCGTAGATTACCTTAAAGTGTGTTCCTTATACACAGACAATTTTTTTTTTCCACATTACAATATTATTTGTCTGATATTACCACTTAAAAAAATGTTTTGTTACAAGTTTTGTAAATGGGAAGGTACCGAGTTTAGAACAGAGTTCAAAGTTCAAACTAAACGATGAAGAAAATGCAACTACACACGTTTGCGAGTGAAAAATCACTACAGGAAAGAGAGGAGGGAGTAAGGAAGAAAGTTTCATTTTAATAATGGGATAAATATATTGGACATAATTCCTAGGTGGGATGGTATTTTCTTTAGCTGGACGCAACAACTAACTAACGCGGAAACGCGTTAACCGCGCCGAAAATGAATGATCCATTTGCAACCTAATAAAACAAACAAAATCCTCACTTTATTATTAAAATAACTCTCAATTAGCTAGTCCAATCATGTTTTCTTGCTCTGTATATTTTTGTATATATTAAGTCGGCACAGACCTAAGTGGGTGTAAGTAAGTCCTGGGAGTGAGTCAATCTTCCAGCAGAACCCAGATCTGGTATGGTTTCCAAATGTTTCATTTTGAGTCTTAGTTCCCAGCATTCTTTTTATTTTCTCCAGTGATGTTTGAACTGTGTAAGTAATGAGTGTGTTTTTTCTTTCGTCATTTTCAGTATACAGTATGGGAAGCACTAGTTTGCTACATTTGCTCTGCCTTGTTATTGCTCTAGTAAGTGTGTCTCTTGTGCAAGCAGAGGATGCGTATAAGTATTACACATGGACGGTGACTTATGGGACTCTCTATCCCCTGGGTAGTCCCCAGCAGGTGGGTAACCAATCTGCTTTTATTATTGGATCTAAGATATCTTGGGAACTTTTGTTCTGACGTTTTTGGTGCTTGTTTTTTTAAGGTTATTCTTATCAATGGTCAGTTTCCTGGACCTAGACTTGACTTGGTAACTAATGACAATGTAATTCTCAACCTTATCAACAAGCTGGACGAGCCATTTCTACTCACTTGGTATGGTTCTGTGTTTGGTGGTGTCTTGTCTCTTGCTTTACTCAAATTCTGTGCAGCATTGACTCCCTTCTGTGCATATATCAACTTGTGTTTTGGTTATATGGATTTTTACTTGTCCCTTGAAAATGAACGGAATCTGTGGTGTCTAATTGCTTAATTGTGATAGATCTTGTTATTTCAACATTTTGGATGAACGGAGTTGGACAAAAAGGGTGCCATTTGTGTTATGTGGAGCGCTTACTGTTTAACTTCCACAAATATCGCTACAACAATAGCGGTTTTAACTTTGTGAAAGTCACATTCTCATAATTTTGATGATATTCTCTATGTTGACGGTATATCCTAAGATTTATGAAAAGAGAAACATGTTCACCTAAAAGAGCCAGAAGAGATGCATTGCTGTCTACTAGATTTCCAATATATCTCTTTGTCATTTATCAATCTTTGTTTTTAATTTCTCTTGGCCTTTAATTTCTCGCCTTGCTTCAAAATGCTGGGTAATATAGCATAGCAAACAGATTTGAATTTTTTTGTCCTCGTTAATGTTGTTGTGAGATTTTGTTCGAGAACATGGTTTAACATTGTTGTCATAAAACAGGAACGGCATTAAACAAAGGAAAAATTCATGGCAAGATGGGGTTTTGGGAACCAACTGCCCCATTCCTCCAAACTCAAATTACACATACAAGTTTCAGGCCAAGGATCAGATTGGCACATATACATACTTTCCATCAACTCAACTGCATAAAGCATCCGGAGGGTTTGGAGGACTCAATGTTTATCATAGATCTGTCATCCCAATCCCTTATCCAAACCCGGATGGGGATTTTACTTTACTCATTGGTGATTGGTACAAGACCAACCACAAGGTAAATAAGATTCTTTTTACCCTTTCTCATAAACATACTGTTTCAAAATATTCTCCATACTCACAAGTTTGCCTCCATAAATCTGAGATTGGAGTGAAAATTAAAATTCCTATTGTTTCCTGTGAAGTTATCTTCATTCATTTTGTCTTCTTGTTTGCAGACACTAAGGCAAACTTTAGATTCTGGAAAATCACTTGCATTTCCTGATGGCCTCCTTATTAATGGCCAGGCTCATTCTACCTTCACTGGTAACCAGGGTAAGCCTGTGTTTTTTAAAGGATATAGTTCAAATATACGCAAAGTTTAAGCCATTCGTTCAACTTTGTTAAAATTGCTTTCGCCAACAGTATTTGCACTTTGTTTTCAGGAAAAACCTATATGTTTAGGATCTCAAATGTAGGCTTGTCAACCTCAATTAACTTCAGAATTCAGGGTCATACCCTAAAACTAGTTGAGGTTGAAGGATCACACACTGTTCAGAACCTATACGATTCACTTGATGTGCATGTTGGCCAATCAGTTGCTGTGTTAGTAACCTTAAATCAGCCTCCAAAGGACTACTATATTGTTGCCTCAACAAGATTTGCCGAGACACCTCTCACTACAACTGCAGTACTACACTATTCAAACTCTCAGTCCTCTGCACTAGGACCCGTGCCAGCTCCCCCCGTTGATAAATATGACTATGACTGGTCTATGAAGCAAGCTAGAACCTACAGGTGAGGAGGCTACTAAAAAAAAAGAAAGAAAAGTTTTTCTGAGTTTACTTTGATTTATTTATAAATTCTAATCTGTTTTCAATTAATTATTCCTGCAGATGGAATCTGACAGCAAATGCTGCTAGGCCTAACCCACAAGGGTCATTCCATTATGGGAAGATTACTCCTACAAAAGTAATTAAATTGGCCAATTCAGTACCTTTGATTAATGGAAAGCTCCGTTATGCTGTTAACAGCGTCTCCTATGTTAACCCTGACACCCCTCTCAAACTTGCTGATTACTTCAACATTCCCGGAATCTTCAGTGTGAATTTACTCCAAAGCAATGGTCCCGCATACATAGCCACCTCAGTGTTGCCAACTTCTCTGCATGATTTTATTGAGGTTATTTTCCAGAACAACGAAAACACCATGCAATCTTGGCATCTTGATGGCTACGATTTCTGGGTCATTGGGTATGTCGGATTCCTTGATTGATAAGTTTTGTTTCTATCTATCAATATTTTTTATTGGTAGAAGCAATTTAGAATTAGCCTAAGAGTTTTAATGATGTTCATTGCCACAATTGCAGTCATGATTTCGGCCAGTGGACAGATGCCAGTAGAAAAACATATAATCTAGTGGATGCCCTGACTAGACACACTGTACAGGTAACTAAACAAGAAAGTGCCCTATTCCTTCTGTTGATATCTCTTAAGAAACTCTTATAATAATGAATAGAATGTGGCTATTTGTTTGTTTGTTTCTGACATGCATAGCTGGTGTGCTTTAAATGAATGTAGGTGTATCCAAAATCATGGACTGCCATATTGGTGTCTTTGGATAACCAAGGCATGTGGAACTTGAGGTCTGCAATATGGGAAAGGCAATATCTTGGGCAGCAGTTCTATCTAAGGGTGTGGAATGCACAGCGCAACCTTGCTAATGAATATGACATTCCCAGTAATGTTCTGCTTTGCGGCAAAGCTGTTGGACATCACCCTTAGTATATATATATATATCAACCATCAACATCCTATATATTGGTGCATTTTCTAGTCGTGAGGGCTTGACTACAACTAGAATTCTTGTTCCTTTTTCTTTCTTTAGATAGGACATAGAGGGAGAAGTCAATTTCTCCAAATTTCGTATAGTCTTGCGTATATTTGAGAAAAAGTCTTGTATTAATTTTTCATTGCTCGTTTATGTGTTAACAATTGATTTCATACTTACTTATTTACAGTTATAAGTTGGGAAGAAATCAGGTTAGATTTCATTCATTTAAATTTGATCAGCTAGCAAACTGAGTTTTACATGGCCAAATTTTACGTTCAATATTAGGATTCAAAGTTACCTTAAAATCAGGGTAAAACTTCTATATTTGAACAGAGCTTAGTCGTGTAAAAACACCTTGTGGTAATACTTAAAATAAATAAATAAAATAAAATGGGAGTCAGGTCGCCAGATCCATCTCGTGCTAGTTTAGCAAACCGATATGTTATCTTAAGTAATTCCCACCATTGAATTCACACATTAAGAAATCATAATAATTGGATTGGGAGATTTTAATAATGGTTTGGTTTGGGAGAACCTTATTATTATTAATTCATTTGCAGAGGGCCCTTGTTTGTTTTACAAATGGAACAATTTCTCTTTGTGTTCCTAAAGAGGTTGGTCATTTTTTGCCCTTGTTGTATACAATACCTTTCTTTCATACTAAAACAAAGGGTATAATATTTATTTACTTCCTTATCAGGACATTCTTATCTCCATGCCCTACAATGGAGGCTGTCACTAAGGATAATATCCATGTGAATGCTATTAACAAAATGGATAAACTTTTCCTTATCACATTGTCAGTGGTCCTATCAATTTACATTTTTCATCATAATAAACAAGGACTTGGGTTGGGAACAAAAAGTGTGTAATTACCATTATTCCAACTATTGGTATACAAGTGTGAGTAATGTGATTAAAAAGTTTCACATTGAATAGAGATGGGTATGTTGAGTAACATATAAATGAGAAAGACCAGCAAACTTGATGCCTAAAGATTTTAGATTAGATGTGGTGTCAAGTTCACTTGTGTGATTGACTCATGACCCATTCATGCAGTTTACTCCTGGTGTTTTACACCCCCCCCCCCCAACATATAAGAAAAACCTGCAAACCTGATGTCTTAAGGTTTTGGTTGGACTTGGTGTCAAGTTCACCTATGTGGTTAGCTCGTACCTCATTGATGGAGATCTCCCTGGTGTTTACACCCCCCCCCCCCCCCCCTCATATTCATAATACCAACAAGACATGCAAGTTCCAAGTAAAAGATCAAGTTGGAAGCTTCACATATTTCCCACACCAAACTCTGTTGTGTTGCGAGGGAATAGGAGATTCAACATTGCCCAAATCATATCCATATTGGACATTGGTAAAAGTCTTCCTTTTCCTAATGTTTTTCTCATGAACTGCCTAAAAGATTCCACTGTAAGAAGGTAATTAACCATGCATCTCCATGTATTGTTGACCCCAAAAAAAAAAGCATGCATCTTCATCAAGATCGACATTAAACACATTAATATTTCCTCCCTATATTCAACTTAATGCTTGTACTTTTCACTTTTCTAAGTGTCCATTTTTGGAGTAATTCTAGCATGAACAATATATAGTAACATCCATTAACTTTCGGAATTAGGGCTGCTAGATGAAGCTCATTGATTAAAAGAGTTCATAGATTACAGTAAATGTATGAGTCTCTTTATTTTCACGGGCCAATCAACAACTGTTTCAGGGGTGCTGCTATTTTCACCCTCTTTTTTCCTTTTCACACCCCTAACTTTAAAAAAAAGTGAAAATACCTAACTACCTTAGCCCCTTCCCCTCCCATCCGACTTTTAAATTAATTCTCACCCCCTCCTCTTCCTTTTCGTTCCACCCCACCCTTCAGACTTCCTCTTCCCTTTCCTTTTCCCTTTCATTTTTCCCTTTTCATTTCTGTTCGTCGCATCCTGCTGGAGCATCATTAATGACGTTGGAAGTTCATCTCGCCAGAGCATTGTTCATCTCACTGGAAGTTACTCCTTGAGGCAACCACAACTTTGTTGAAAGTTGTCACTTCGCATTCCAATGAGCTGCCTTTTTTTTTTTTTAAGTTTTAGATTAAACGGAATCGCGATTCCATTATGTATTATGTATTTTTAAATTATTTATTTATTTTCATTATTTATATGAATTAAATAATTTAAATTATTTGTTTTTAAATTAAATTTTTTATTTTAATTAAATAATTTAAGTTATTTGTTTTTGAATTAATTTTTTATTTTAATTATTTTTATGAATTAAAAATTTAAATTATTTTTTTATTTTAATTATTTATATGTAGTAAATAATTTAAGTTATTTATTTTTTAGTATTCTTTACTTTTAAGAATTTTTATCCTTTAATTATTTATTTGATTAAATTATTTATTAATTTTTTATTATTATTTCAGATTCATCATGTCACGCACGAGGTTTAGTATCCATCGTCCTGGATGAGGCCCTCTGTCAAATGGTGAGGCATGGCATACTGCGGTCAACAAACACCTTATATGTGCCTCTATTGAGTAATGGCACAAGGACACTAGCTATTTCCACTTGTCAGTAGGGCAGACGACCATGACTCTAAATAATGTGTTATCTCATGCACTTGCCTATTACAAGCAAGGTCTGCAAGCACACATATTATACGCGTGATGACGTTGTGGGCTTGTTGATGAGTGAGTTAGGCGTGACCTTTGTTGAGGTGCATGCTGCGATCACGAAATGAGCTTGCGTCACCTTATCATGGCTGAGGGAGACCTAAGTCACAGAGCAGGCAGCTGGGCAGACCACATTTGCTGCACGAGCCTATTTGTTATATCTTGTCGACTGCATGATATTCGTCGACAAGAGCTCTACACATATGCAGGTTTACTATCTGGACCTCTTCCATGATCTCTAGGCCTGCCAACCTTCGATCTATAGTGCAGTTTGGAGGATACATGAGCTTGATCATGGTACAGTTTTTTATTTTTTGTAAATATGTGTGTAGTGTTTATTTTGTTTATGTAATTTAATATATTAATTGGTAATTACAGGTGTGGATCTATGAGCACTTCCCCCACTTTAGAGCGAGAGTCGACTCTTGGTTAGTCAGAGCAGCATTCCTTTTTTTGTTGGTGGAAACCAACAAGGGACATGGGCTTTGCGCTAGGGACCAAGTAAACACTAGACCAACTGCAGTTGCACGACGTCATATGGGTGCCGTATGACACACCCTAGGTCATTCGGCCATTAGAGACAATATCTTCCTACTTCAGCTTCATCAGGTGTGGTCCCCATATTCTCACCCATCTACTAGAGAAGGTGTTTAGATTGTTTGGGTACATCCACGAGATCTTTTGCCCTCCACCTATTCAGCTCCCGTCGTTGATCAGCCAGTTTGGTGACTGAGAAGGCTAGTAAGCATACATGGTGGACACAGGAGTTGTTGTGCCGCACAAGGCTCTGTGGACATCTACCGATGGCTATGTGTAGTGGTGCCACCATGTTTCTCACCCTTTTCTGATTCCTTCAGTGGGGGGAGATCCTCTGCAAGGCCCTCCACTAGTTCCTGTGCCGCAGCAGCCTGTGTAGCTTGTGACAGAGTCTTTGTTTCGCGACTCCCATTCATATGAGGTAAGTATCCATATCTTTATATTAAGTTTTTTCAATGACAATGACATGTTTTTTTTAGTAAAATTTGCATTTCTTGTTTTGTAGGCACAGTGGGAGACAGTTACTGACATTATAGAGCACATGTTGCAGCAAAGGGCGGTGCCTGAGGGCATGGACTGTGATAAGATGGTCCGGAGACATTGGCCATTGCACAATCAGACATTATTGTTTGATATTTTTTTTAAGTATTTTATTTTATATGTGTAGATCTTATTGTATATATTTTAGATTTTATAAACGTTCATGATTTTATGTGTTACACTTATTGCGTTGTTGGTATCATTATTACGTTGTTACAATTATAACACGCGATACAAATAAAAACAAACAAACGCAACATAAATAATATTATTCGATAAATAAAAGCACTTTTACATAGATTCGATACAAATGCAAATAACAGTAAACAAGGTGCATCGTCATGGTTCACTTAAACTAATAGTTGCTTGGTCGTTGGAGCTTGTTGTCGTGTTTAATGTCCATAGACCTGTGATGAACACAGTCATCCCTTAAAGATATAGGTTGACAATAATGAATATCAAGTATTTTTCTACTACTTCCGATCGCATCTGAATTTTTTTCTTTAGAGTAGTTACCGTCATATTCTCAATGACCCTAAGAAAAATAGGATCATGAAGACATTAAAACAAGACCCCTTCAGATGTTGTTGTCATATGACCATCGTAATACACCACAGTAAGAAATCCATCTTTAAAGGAGAAGAAATACTATGGAATGAAGATGGCTATCAAGAAAGGCAACGGTAAGTGTTTCAAATCACACATCTTTTTTATACTAGTGTAGATACTGTTCACGCATCAGAGTATCATTAATCCTATGCATCAGAAAAAGAAACGGTCCAGATTGCACCGACTAAATCAATGGTCCAAATAGCACCAATTCAAATGCGTGCCCTATTCATGCTTTAGAAAATCATTCAAAGCGATGCCCTATGTGTTAGAAAAAGAAAGGTCTAGATTGAATCGAGGGTTCAGATCGCACCAATTCAAACACAGGCCCTGTTTATTCACCAAAGAATCATTAAATGTGATGTCTTATGCATCAGAAAAAGAAACGGTCTAGATTGGTCAAGGGTCTAGATCACACCAATTCAAACATGTACCCTGCTCATGCGTCAGTGAACCATTAATAGTTGTCCCTCAAAAAAAATAAATGAATTTAATAAATATAAAAATTTAACTTAAAAATATATAATGAAAACATGTTTTTAGGCTGTGGCTAGTGTGGGAAAGCTAGCCATATCCCCCACGGTGCAACAACTTTTACAAACCATTAGATTTTGTGTTTGAAAATGGAAGGTTGGGGCTTTTGTGGACGTAATCGGACTGTACTTGCCTTGCCTTTTAAAAAAAGGAAAAATTCATGTGGATATTGAAAAAGTGTCAGGTAACCATTTTGATGGTTTTGCCCCCCTAGGTTGTTTGTCTACAACATTTGAAACCACCATGTGTAATGCGCTATATATATATATATATATATATATATATATATATATAGTGAGAGAATCTTTTTTATGGCAGAGTTAGAGGAATAAAGTTGGACTATTAGATCTTATCATGAATGATCAAAATTAAAACACACAAGTCATGTGAGATTTTTAAAAACTCACATGACATTAAATCTTGACCATCCATGTATAGTTATATGACCTAGATTTATTCATCTCACTCTCATATAAAAATGACCTTCTTACTAGATATGCCCCCCCTATATATATATATATATATATAAGGATCCGTTGACACTAAATGTTAAAGTTAATCAAATTACACTTTCAATAACTTTTTATAAAATGCAAATTTAATCTATTCAACTGTTGAATTTGATGTTCTTATTAATTAGATTAAGTGTACAAAATTTCACATAATTCCAAAACTATTTAGTAGTTCATCGCATCGCTTTATTTTAACGTATAATAAAAAATTAAAATATACATAAATATTCAATATTAGATGACATATCTAGAAAAGTTCAAATTATGTAAAATTTGATATACATGATCATAAAGAAAATATCGCATAATTCAACGGTTAGATCGATTAAATTTGCATTTACAAAAAGTTATTGAAGGTATAATTTGACTAACTTTGACACCTAATGTCAACGAATCCTAATATATATATATATATATTGGTGAAAATGCACAATATATTTTGTTGTTGTTAATTATGTATTATTAATCCATGATATATCGTTATTTCAGTTTTTTTATTTTCCTTTTAATTTTAATTTATGTTATCGCTAACAAATTGTAACATTCTTTAGTATGTCATAAAATTCTAACAACTTACATATTAATAAAGTGTAAAAATAGGTACTACAAATTACTTGATTAATATTTTTTTCTTATAAAAAAAATTATCTTTATAAGCAACTTTACTTACATTTTATAGAAAAAAATTATATTTATAAGTAACTTTAGACAAACCGTAAACTTTTACGTCTTTGAGAAATTTTAAAAATTTTCACAATCACTTGTGTTTTAATCAACCAAAACATGTTTAATTTATTGTATTTTAAATTTATCGTTTAATTTTATTTACATCATTTAATTATTGACCTCTGTGAATGGTTTTATTCTTGTTTCACTATTGAAGGAAAATATTAAAACGAGTTTAACTTAAATCAAATATTAATATAAATTTTTTAACATATTTAAATACTCATTTTTTTTCATTATACAAAAAAATAAATTAAGGGTTAAACAAATATAATTGAATTACCAACATATCATTAGTTCAAGTGGTACTGGACTTGAATCCCTTAAACAAGGTCTTCTTGGGTTCAAATCTAGTGGATTGAAAAAGCGTGGTTGGAAGAGGAGACTTTACTAACACATTGTTTGTTTGTGGTAATTTTGGAGAGAGAGAAGTATGTAAGAAAGAAGTGTAAGAAAAAACAAAGTTTTTAGTTGTTTGGAAAAAGAGAGAAGAGAGAAAATAATGGTGGGATCCACAAAAAAAAATCACCTCCTAAGTGACGAGATTTGAGAGAAATGTGGCAAAAAAAATTATGGAATCTATTAAAATATTAAAATGACTTATGTACCCCTTAATTTTGAATTATATAAACATGTTATTAAAGATAAATATGTCTATATAATATATACTTACTTTTCTTTCTCTCCTACTTCTTTATTACTTTTTTTAATCCAAACACCGTAAAAATTAACTGATTCTCTCTTCTCTCTTACTTCTTTCTTTTCTACCTCTCCTTCACCCAAACAAAGTGTAAAGGTGGCCAGCTATGTTTTTCGGTGAAAATTAATTACCAGCAAAGACGATGGATACTTTACACCTATTACATGTTTTCTCCAACAAACTTTATCTCCAAAATTTAATGTTTTCTTAACTTCTTTTTTATACTTTTTTTTTCTTTACATCACTAAAATACTAAAATCCTAAATTTTGCATTAAAATAAAAAAAAATGATAAATTCTATTAACTTAGTTTAATTAGCTACGATTTTAAGCATATTACCGATAATTAAAACTAATTATAATTTTTTTTACTTTAACTAAAACTTCAAGGGGGTTTAATTATATTAAAAAATAGATAATTTGAAAATTAATAAAATTGAGTAGATACATGAGATTATTGGTAAGTATGTGAGAGAGAGGAGAGTAAATAGGAAATAGAGTAAGGGAGTGATTGCAATAACCAACAATTAAAGAAATGTTGCGATTTTTTTTTCAACGAAAGGAACATGAATTTGAGTTAAATTTTTAAAAAAAGATAAATTCATTATATTTTATCTACTCAATTTTTTTTTCAAATTATCTATTTCTTAATGTAATTAAACCCTCTTGAAGTTTTAGTTAAAGTAAAAAATCATTATAATTAGAGTTTTACTGATGAGTAATAAACTTAAATTATAGTTAATTAAATTAATTTAATAGAATTGATCATTTTTCTATTTTAATTCAAATTTACGACTTTAGTATTTCAATGGTGTAAGGAAGAAAAAAAGTTTGAAAAGGAAGATAAAGTTCGATTCTTATATTATAAATTTATAATTGCCCTGCATAAGTAAATTATTTTGTTTGAAATTCAACAATAAATTGTTAATTCTTTGTTAAGAATGTGATAAAATTAAAAAGAGAGAACTTTGGAGATAAAATTACTGGGGATAAAGTTTGATTCATATATTATAAATTTATAATTGTTCTGTAGAGGTTAATTATTTTGCCTGAAATTCAACAATAAAATGTTAATTATTTATTAAGAATGTGGTAAAATTAAAGAGAGAGAAGTGGTATACATTAAATAGAGTGGTGTAATGTATTTAATGGGATAAATTATAGAGGCATCTTTACATATATAAAAGTAAGGTTTTGTAGGATTCTGAAGTATTAATGAGCGACATTAGGGTTTTTGGTGCATTAATTAGAATTTTCTTAATGATTTTATTTATAAAGATTTAAAATTTGAAATTATAATTTGAAAACAAATAGTTGATTGATTCTAATTAATAAACCCTAAGATAAATATATAGATTTAAATGGATATGATAATCATTTATAATTATTTATAATTATTGAATGATATGATAAATAAACGTCCACATTATTAGCTAATTAGAATTGAATAAATAATTATGTATATATATAAATACATTAACTATTTTAATTATGTATTTTAAAGTAAATTTAATTACATTAATTTAAAATAATATTTATTACTATATATATATATATATATATATATATATATATATCTACATGTGTGTGTGTGTGCTTTTGGTCCCTTATTTTTTTGTCAATTTCTATGTTTAGTCCCTCAAAAATATTTTGACCAGTTATAGTCCCTCATAAATTTTTCATTCATGTTTTTAGTTACTACCATTAACTTAAACCGTTAAGTGATAATATGACATCCACATTGGCAGTCACGTGGACTACTAGTCTGACGTGTAGTCACGTGGCAAAAATTATTTTTTCAAAAATTGATATAATTCTTTTGTCAATTTCACAGCTACCAGAAAATGTAAATTATGAAAATGGTCTTTCATTTTATTACAATTTACGTTTTTAGTTCATAAAAAAAAGTTTGAATGGTTTTAGTCCCTTAAAATTTTTTCATTCATGTTTTTAGTCTCACTAGCTACCATGTTAGATTAGTTGCCAATGTGGATGCCACATCATAATTTAACGATCCAAGTTAACGATAGGGACTAAAACACAACGAAAAATCTATGACAGACTATAATCAATCAAAATATTTTTGAGGGACTAAAAATAGAAATCGACAAAAAATTAAGGACCAAAAACATAATTATCCCTATATATATATATATATATATATATATATATATATATATATATATATATAAGATAACAATATTTAAACTGTAATTTTAATTAATTAAGGTAATGATGAGATATATATTTTTAAAAAAAGGAAAGTAAGATTAATTTAAATTAAGGAAAATATATTATTTTAAAATATATAATTAAAGTAATTAATGTAATTACTAAATATATAATTAAGGTAATTAGTTTTAGTTATTATATATAATTTATATTTTTTATTAAATGTAATTATTAATAATATAAATTTAATAAATAATAAATTATTAAATGATTTATAATATGAAATCTATTATTTAACAGTAAAAAATTTATCTTTTGTATATATTATGGATAAATTATAAATGGATTATGTGTTATAGATTATAAATTATAGATATTTTGTAAAATAATCGCTTTTCTAAAAATCATGGTGGGAAATAATAAGCATCTGAATTGAATATGGGAAATAAAATATAATCAATGAAATTAATTATTTATTAAATTAATTATCGATATATGATTGAAATATAGCAAGTTGTTATGAATCAATTTTGCTAATTGTAGGGATATGTTACAGACAATAACAATAAAATCATACATGTATAAGTTATTCTTTATTATATTAATTATTTCATATATAAATATTAGGTAGCATATAATTGTATAATGCAATTTTTTGCACCAATGACATGTAAGAAAAATCTTCATTTAAATATTTGGAAAATAAATAATCATTTAAATTATTTAAAAAATAAATAAAATTGATCAAATAAATTTTAATATGAAAAAGGAAATCAAAAACAATTTTAGTTTATTATTTTACGAAAATAATAATAATTTGTAGGTTTGGGCTAAAAGAACTTTCATAATTTTTGTTTCCAAAATGTATCAAATACACATAATTAATTTATTTAATATATAAATATATTTAGAGGCATGTCTATAATTTTTCACCTTTTTTTATGGACAAACGATTAACTTAAACATTTTAGAATTTTATGTAAACTATTATGAATCATCTATAATATAAATACATAAATGAATTTCTGTTTTAATATTTTATATATTTCTTTTTAAAATAGTTTTTTTAATTCAAATTATTCATTTAATATGATAATAAAATATTTACTAGAAAATTATATACATTTTTAATAAAATTATTATTATTTTGTGATATTAGAACCTTACTTGGCTTAAATTTTTATATATGAGATTAAAACTAAAATGTTTAGATATCTAATTTTATAATTTAAGCTTAATTAATTTATAATTACTTACATAAAAAATCAAATTAAATAATTATATTTGTTTTTATCTTCTCCATGCAACATTGTAATAAATGGTTTAGATATTTCATTCTTTTTTTATATTCTTACCAATTTTATTATATAACTAATTAAAGTAATAAATTGTAAAATGCAATTTTATAAAACTAATAAGTATCATTTCTATCCTATGCATCACATGGGTACAAGTACTAGTAAAAAGTAAAATTAATATATACGTTAATGCATAAGAAATAATAATTTTCCTTGTATTCCTTTTAAGATGTGTTCTTATGATTATTAATAAACCAAAAAATGAGATTTTTATAACTCATTTTATTGTGTTCTTGTAAAATTCCTTATGTCAAGAAAAAAAAAGAATCATATTTTAAGAAATAATAATATTCCATGAATTCCTTTTTGTAAGTCATGTGCCATGCTTTTTTTTTTTTTTTGAATTGATTCACAAGGATTTACAAATTTCTCACAAACTTAGCATCTTATTCAAGAAGTAAAAAAATACATATATATATATATATATATAAACATTTCGTCAAAAAAATATTAAATTAAAATTAATATACACGACAATGCATAAAAAAAGAAATTGTAATATATCAAATTTAACGTAATAAAAAGATGTTAGCGCAATAAAAATACAGACACACAAACATGATAGTGCCTTTGTTTCCGCTAGTTTGGATAAAAATGATGAAAAATAGTCAGTTTAATTTGAGTTGATGAGAATATTTTATATTTATAGATAATATGTTCAATTATATTTATTTAACCCTTAATTTAATTTTTTTGTATGATGGAAAACAAATGAGTATTTAAATATGTTAAAAAAAAATTATATTAATATTTGATTAAAGTTAAACTCGTTGTTTTAATATTTTCCTTCAATAGTGAAACAAGAATAAAACCATTTGCAAAGGTCATTAATTAAATGATATAAATAAAATTAAAAGATGAAATTTAAAATAAAATAAATTAAGCATGTTTTGGTTGATTAAAACACAAGTGATTATGAAAACTTTTAAAATGTATCAAAGACGTAAAAGTTTACGGTTTGTTTAAAGTTACTTATAAAAATAAGTTTTTTCTATAAAATGTAAGTAAAGTTTCTTATAAAGAGAATTTTTCTAATGAGAAAAAATATTAATCAAGTAATTTGTAGTACCTATTTTTACGCTTTATTAATATGTAAATTGTTAGAATTTTATGACATACAAAAGAATGCATAATTAACGACAACAAAATATATTGTGCATTTTCACCTAAAAAAAAAAATTTATCGTGCATTACAAATGGTGGTTTCAAATGTTGCGGACAAACCACCTAGGGGGCAAAATCATCAAAAAGGTTACCTGACACTTTTTCAATATCCACATGAATTTTTACTTTTTTAAAAAGGTGAGGCAGCTATAGTTTGGTTACGTCCACAAAAATTCCAACCCTCCATTTTCAAATATAAAATATAATGGTTCGTAAAAGCTATTGCACCGTGGGGGATATGGCTAGCTTTCCCACGCTAGCCACAACCCATGTTTTCATTATGTATAGATGGGCACACCCCCTCTATTATAACAGAAACGTGTTTTTGTTGTACAAAATAACAATGAAAATGCATTTCCGTTGGAATTTATTTTTGAAACAAAAAATACAAACAAGAGTTCGGGTGAAAATAACAAAAACTAGGGTGAGAATAGCAACACCCTTATTTCAGTTACACAAAACAAGTCACCCAATTAAGGATTGTTACATTTTGGCATGAGCATGCTCTTCACACCACCTTTTTGCTCTTCAAGCTCCCCAAATTTTTTGGTTTTTTGATATTTCCAAAATAATTTTCTTACCTCTCACTTTCACACCTTTTTTTTTTTTTTTTTACAGATTTTACATAAACTAATTTTCTTAATGTAAGATTACACTACAAAAACTAGTTTTTATAATATTTTTTTTTACATTATGAAAACTATTTTTCGTAGTGTAAAAATTTACATTACGAAAACTAGTTTTCATTATGTAAAAAAAGAATTATTTAACAAATTTTTTTTTTTTCATAATGTATTAAAATGTAATTATGTTACAAAAACTAGTTTTCGTTAAAGGTATTTTTGTTAAGGAAAAATTAACAAAAAATGCAAGCAATACGAAGAGTAAATACGAGGGTGTCAATAGAATCACCCTTTTTGCATCTAGTCATTTTACACAGCTTGTTCTCATTATTGACTATTCCAACCATGCTTACTATATGGGCATCGCTATTCTCAAACCCTTTTTCACTTTTTTGCACCCCCTTCTTTTTCAAAAACCAATAATTTTAGTTAAGTACCCTCCACAACACACTTTTTAAAACCTCTCACCCCCTCTCCTTCCCCTTCCCCTTCCCTACTCGAAGCTCTCCCCCACCCCTCCCTACCCTCTCTCATTTCTCTTTACTCCCTCAGCCCCCAGCCTCTACCCTCGCCAAAGCACAACTAGAGCTGTCAAAATGGGCTCGGATTGATAGGCCGCCTCGTTTGGCCCTCAAAAAGAGCTAGGCTGGACTTAAAAAAATACAACCCAAAAAAAATCGGGCCATTTTGGCCCGACAGACCAACTGGATCTAGGGCAGGCTGGCCTGGTATTTTATATACATACATACATATATACATACATACATACATACATACATACATACATACATATATATATATATATATATATATATATATATATATATATATATATATATATATAATATCAATGTACTTAAAAAAATTAAAAGAAAAGGTCACACACGTTTGTAAAAAAAAAAGACTAACATGGATACTTCATTTTGTAAATAAAATTTGCTTAAAGATATATTTTTAATGAGACTATTTAGTAATTAAGTCAATTATATATGAATAAAAATGTTCGTTTATGCTAGAAAGTATGTAAAATTTAATTTTATGTAATTTTTGGCCAAAAAAATAATAATTCAAATAGATAACAATATTAATCGGTGTGTAAAAAAATTCAGGCCAAATTGGCCCGGTGGCCCGTATAGGGCTGGGCTGGGCCCAAAAAACATAGGCTCGAACACAAACTGGGTCAGCCTGTTAGCAAACAATGGCCCAGGTGGGCCGGGCTGGGCTAAGCTGGGCCTGGCCGGGCCGCTACTTTTGACAGCTCGAAGCACAACACAAGCTTTTGGAGGCTCATCTTGCCAAAGCGCTGCCTTCGCCAACCTTCAACTTCCTTGCTGGTGAGTCTTTTATTGTTTTTTTTTTCTTCTAAGTTTTAGATTTAATGAAATCTCGATTCCGTTGTATATGAGGGTTAGATAGACAACGAAATCGTGTTTCCATTGTGTATCCAACTAGGATACATAAAGGAATCACAATTCTGTTATGTATCCTGGTTGTATACACAACGAAAACATGATTCTGTTGCGTATCCAACCAGGATATATAACAAAATCGTGATTTCGTTATGTATCTGTTATTATGGGTGGAAATAGGCCAGCTGCCTATCAGGGGCCAATGACCTAGCCTACATAAGGCCTGGCCTGGCTCGTTTATTAAAAAGGCTAGGCTTAGGATTTTTAAAAAACCTATTTAGGTAAAAAGGTCAAGCCATAGGCCTTAAAAAAAGCCTATAAGCTTAATAGGCAAGCCTATTTATATGCATATATAATAAAATATTATTATATTATAATATTATGTTATATTATATATACACAATTATATACAATACATATATTATATATAATAATATAAAAGAATGTATAATTCTTAACAGGTTTTTTTAGTTTAATAGGCTTTTTTAGACCAACAAGCCTACTTAGCCTTTAAAAAAGCCTTATAAGAAAATAGGCTTTTAAACAGGCTAACAGGCTAGGTCCATGCCTTTTAAAAAGGCCTATGACAAGTATTTACTCCACACCTAGGTTTTATCTTTTTAATGAAGGTCACACTCAGGCCTACTAAAGCCTGGCTTAACCTGACATATTTCCACCCCTATCTGTTATGTATTTTTAATTTTTAATTTTTTTTATCTTGTAATTATTTATTTGATTTAAATTATTTGTTTTTAATTATTTTTTGTCTTTTAAATTATTTATGTAATATGTAATATGTAATTTATTTTTTGTCTTTTAATAATTTATTAATTTTAAGTAATATTTTTTTAGAATAATTCTATAATAATATTGATTATGTTTAATTATTAATTATTTTCTAATTGTTAAATTATTATTCCTGTTTCAGATTTATTATGTCACGCATGAGGTTTGATGCCCATCGTCTCGAATGAGGCCCTCCTTTGGATAATGTGTCAGGCACTTCTAGGATCTCATGGTCGACTACATTGGCATGTCGAGCTAGACAAGCTGAAGCATCTAGGCAGCAACAACATCAACAATAACAAAATGAGGTACAAGCTGACATACTCAAGGTAGATATTAACGTACCGAAGGCAAAGGCAAAGATGCCTCCGGTTGAACTAGAGGTCTAACATTTTTGGACATATATGGCTCAAACAGCCCCATCCTGACCTAAGGCTAATCAACCATGAGGTAAGATATTGTCGATGCCCATGCTTCCACAGGTCATAGAAATAGTGCACGGTTCAAGGCTTGCCTTTCTTATATAGGCACGGTATACTACTGCCAATAAGAGCCTTATATATGCCTTTGTTAAGTAGTGGCATAAGAACACTAGCTCCTTCCACCTGCTAGTAAGGGAGATGACCATCACCCTAGATAATGTGTCATCTCTCTTGCACTTGCCTATTAATGGCAAGGTCTATGAGCATGCGTATTATATGCGTGAGGACACTGTAGGGTTGTTAATGAGCGAGCTAGGCATTACCTTTGCTAACACATTCGCTACGACCATGAGAGGAGCTCATGTGACACTATCATGGCTGAGGGAGACAAACGCAACATGTTTGGTAGTTGGGCAAACCACATTTGCTACGAGAACTTATCTGTTACATTTTGTTAGTTGCACGATATTCGCCGATAAGAGCACGATGCAGGTGCAGGTCTACTACCTAGACCTCTTCCATGACCTATAGTCCTGCAGCAAATACTCTTGGGGTTCCGCTACGTTAGCGTTCCTCTACGATTAACTCAATGTTGCTAGCCTCCAATCTACAGCGTAGTTTGGAAGATACATGGGCTTAATCATGATACAATTTTTTATTTTTTGTAGATATGTATTTAGGGTTTATTTACTTTATATAATTTAATATATTAATTGTCGATCACAGACATGGATCTATGAGCACTTCTCCACGTTGGAGCGAGAGCCAACCATTGGTTATTCAGAGTAACTTCCCAGCCTTTATTGGTGGAAGCCCACCAGGGGCACGAGTTTTGTGCTGGGGACCAGGTAGGTGCTGGTCTAACTGTAGTTGGATGGCGTCATTTGGGTGCCATATGATGCACACAGGGTCGTCCAGTTGTTGGAGGTGATCTCATTCTACTCTGGCTTCATCAGATGTGATACCCATATGTGCACCCATCTACTAGGGAGAATGTTTGGGCAATTTAAGTATATCCAGGAGATCCCTCGCCCCCTACCAGTTCAATACCTTTCGTTTACTAGCCAGTTTGATGACTGGGAGGGCTGACAAACACAAGTGGTAGACAAAATAGTGACTGTGCCACATGAGGCTCCATGGATATTTGTCGATGGCTACTTAGAGTGGTTTCACCACGTTTCTCATCCATTTCTGATTCCTCCAATGGAGGGAGATCCTCCGCAAGGTCCTCTGTGAGTTTTTGTGCTGCAATAGCCTATGCATGATTAGCTTGTGACAGAGTCTTCGTCTAACAACCTTCATTTATGCAAGGTAAGTATCTGTATCCTTATAATGTGCTTTTTCGATGATAATGATGCATTTTTAGTAAAAATTTGCATTTTTTTTTCTTGTAAGAAAGTGGCAAAGAGTTGCTGGCATCATGGAGTGCATGTTGCACCTGAAGGTGGTACTTAAGGACACAGATGATGATAGCATGATGTGGGAGGCATTAGCCATTGCTTAGTCAGGCATGACATCCAGGTGTACTTATTAGAGGAGGAGGTAGAGGAAGACGACCACTTCTGATTATTGACTTTTTATTTTTTTGTTTATTATTGTTTGATATTTTTTTAGTATTTTATATCGTATGTATGAATCTTATTATATATATTTTTAGATTTTTGTAGACGTCATGATTTTATATACGTTACACTTATTACATTGTTGGGATTACTTTGTTACAATTATAGCACGCGATACAAATAAAAAAAATGTAACATAAATAATATTATTCAATAAAATAAGCCACTTTTACATAGATTCGATTCAAATACAAATAACAGTAAACAAGCTGCATCGTCATGGTTCACTCAAACTAATGGTTGCTTAGTTGTTGGAGCTAGTTGACGCCTCAGGTTCACGCAAGTATGCAATAATCTCTTTGACAATTCGTGGTCGACGCAGACACGCAAGGATCTCTTTTGGAGATCTACCTAACATAGCATACAACTTAATCAGCACAAGTCTAGGAAATTGACAATGATAGATGACATCCTTATCACATCCTTGTTGTGTTTAATGTCCATAGACTCATAATGAACACAATCAGCCCCTAAAGATATAGGTTGGCGGTAATGAATATCAAGTATTTTTCTACTACTTCCGATCACATTGTGAATTTTTTTCTCCAAAACAACAATCGTCATGTCCTCAATGACCCTAAGAAAAGCAGGACCATGAGGACATTGAAACAAGACCCCTTCAGATGTTGTTGTCATGTGACCATCGTAATACACCACAGTAAGGGATTTGTCGATCTCATAAGGAGAAAAAATAATATGGAATAAAGATGGCTGTCAAGAAAGGCAATGGTAAGTGCTTTAGAGCACACATCTCTTTTATACAAGTGTAGATGCTGTTCATGCGTCAAAGAATCATTAAAGGCTTTGTCCTGTATATCAGAAAAAGAAACAGTCTAGATTGCACTGACTAAATCAATGGTCCAAATTGTACCGATTCAAATGTGTGCCATGTTCATGAATTAAAGAATCATTTAAAGTGATGTCCTGTGCATTAGAAAAAAATGGTCTGGTCCAAATTGCATTGACTAAATTGAGGGTTCAGATCACACCAATTCAAACACATGCTTTGTTCATTGGTCAAAGAATCATTAAATGCAGTATATTGTGTATCAAAAAAAGAAACAGTCTAGATTACACACAATAAATCAAGGGTCCAAATTGCACCGATTCAAACGTGTGCCCTGCTCACATATCAATGAACCATTAGAAGATGTGCCGCAAAAACATAAATGAATTTAATAAATAAGAATTATTAATTTCCAAAATGCATAATGGGATAGTGTTTCTGTTAAATGCATTTCCTTTATGTTAGAGGGGTGAGCTCAAGATACATAGTTTCTATTATGTATCCTGGGCACATCCTTTTAACATAATGGAAACGCGTTTTTGTTATATATCCTAGGCGCACCTCTTTAATATAACGAAAACACGTTTTTGTTATGGAGAATACATAACGAAAATACGTTTCCATCAAAGGATATTTTCAAAATAAAAAAAAATACAAACAAAAGTTGGGGTGAAAAGAGTGAACAAGGGGTAGAAATAGCAACACCATTACTATGTATAGGGGTGAGCAAGACCCAATCAAACTTGGTGACTTGTCCAGCCCGAAGGATTCAGGTCGGGTTGAACCCTGTCCAAAAAAAAAAAAGACAAAAGGATTGTCCTCATATTTGACCTGGCTTCAGGTTTACCCTTGGGTTACCTGGCCCGACCCGAATACTATTAAACTATAAGAGAGATTTTTAAATTTTTACTACTTACTAGTTACTACTTACTAGTTAAGCTGGCCCAAGCCCCAGACCCACTTATACTAAATTATTAGTTTTTTATGTGTTTCATTTTTCATGCTTTCCTTATCCTAAATCCCAATCCCATGCAGTCACTGCAATTCGCATTGTAGTCTTAGGGTAGGGCTAGAACTTTTCCCTTTTCTCTTCTTCCTCCTTACCCGAGTTACCTCTTATTTCCTCCAGCTACACGATGTATGCCTATATGGTAAAGTGAAGGAGGTTGCGGTGAACTACTCCAGCGATGAACCTCCTTCGTGGTTCTTTACTCTTTAGTGACTCACTCACAATGCTTCCTTCCACCTCCTCTAGTCCCTCGAATCCCGACACACCAACCCACCGCCCTCTCCCTCCAAAGATCCTGTCTTTCCACTTAGTACAACAATTTCGTTTCTTTATTCAGGTATGTTCACCTTGTACAAAATTTAAGCTTTCCTAATTCCTTGTACATGCACACCAAATTGCACTCCATCTCCAACCAACACCTAACTCCACTAGATTGCACACAGACCCACCTATGGTTTTTTTTTTAAGTGCTTGTTTGGTGTGAATTGTTTGGTTGATTTTGGCTCTATTTTTCCTTTCCCGCATACAATTAGTGTTATTGTGCTTGGATTTTCAAGATTTATTGGTTGGTTGGTCAGTATAAAATTGTTGTGTGAAATTGGATGAAGTTTTTTTTGGAAAGCAAAATACTTTTATTGAGTAGGAACAGGCCAAAGCTTTAAGCATAGCCCAAAACATGGCTCAAGTGACATAAGCCACATAATCCACTTAGCAGGGGTTTAAATTCACCAATTGATTCACTGTTGCAATTTAGCTTTTGTTTTACATTTATAACTATAAATAATTGAATATGTATATATATACTAGTTCGTGACCAGATTTTTACACGTCCTTGTGTCAGGCATATCAACATTTATCCTTTTTGTATTCCAATAATCTGGACTTTTGTGCCTGTAGGTAGATAAAATTAGAATTAATGTAGTTTTTAAGTATTTTTCTTTTTGAATTTGTGTACGAATTACTTTTTTGAAAAATAATACTAGTTTTCATTAACAATACCATTTTAATATTGATGATCAAATTTATGTATATATGCAGCTAGTAAGTATGTGAGATCATAGGAGGGGCATAACAACTGAATATTTTCATTGCTCATAAGATGAAGAAAAAAAAATGTGAGAAGTCAGTTCTTGAAGAGTTGAAGGATACAAAAGTATTCTCAATTCCATAGCAAGGAGTCCTTGGTAAATTTTTTTCCTCTTCAGAAATTATTTAACTGCTTTCTTTTTCTTTATTTTTATGATTACTATCATGAAATGTTTGTGTTGCCTAAATTGATGATGTCGCCCCATCTTTTTTCAATTATTACAGAAAAATATGTTTTTCTCTCTCTATATCCTATGTTTCTACTCTTAGCTTTTGTAAGTAAGTTGTGCACAAATTCTGCACAATGCACATTACTTGTTTGATGAATTGCTTACTTATTGGGGAAATGTTCAATATCGATTATTCTTATTATTTTGATTTCAATTATTAAGTCCCAAGCCCTTAGACAATTTTCATTGTTATTATTTAGGTTTAGTGTAAAACAAATGGAAGAGGTAGAGCCTACTGCAGCAATAGAAACATGTGAGGTTGACCCTCCTAATCCTGTGAACCCAAATCTTGAAACTGTTGTTACTACAACTGGTCCTACTACATCAACCTTAGATGAAGTTAAGGGGGAAGGTGATAAAAATACCATTGAGGGAGAAGGTTGTAAGAGTAAGAAGTTAATGGTATGGGATCAATTCACAAAATTACCTTTGTCAGAGACTATGGGTGAACATAAGGCCAAATGTAACTATTGTCGTGTAGTGTATAGTTACCACCCGACTAAGCACAGCACAAATTCTTTAAACAAGCATTTGCATCGGTCTCATAAATGGATATTTAATAAGGAGGGTAAAAAATGGACACTTCATGGGTATATGCCAAATATCATTGAAAGGGATGGTTTAGTGGTAACAAATTCTGTTGGTTATAACTTGGAAGATTGTAGGAGGGCTGTGGCTGAATTTGTTATATGTGATGAGATGCCTTTTAAGATTGTAGAAAGGTGTGGTTTTCGTAAAATGATGAACCGACTAGAGCCTAGATTCACTGTACCGTCTAGGTTCACAATTGCAAGGGATTGTTACAAGCTGCATTTAGATGAAAAAAAGAAATTAAAGGCTTGGTTTAAGCAGTCAGGCATCCGTGTTTGTTTGACTACAGATTGCTAGACCTCAAACCAAAATCTAAGCTATATGAGTTTGACAGCACAT
The DNA here is from genome assembly GCA_004329165.1 of Spatholobus suberectus. Taxonomy (NCBI): domain Eukaryota; kingdom Viridiplantae; phylum Streptophyta; class Magnoliopsida; order Fabales; family Fabaceae; genus Spatholobus; species Spatholobus suberectus. The sequence goes on along the minus strand of CM014730.1, from coordinate 82,873,496 downwards.
TTTGTTGATGAAGAATGGAGACTTTAAAAAAGAATTCTAAACTTTTGCCTAATTAAAAACCATAAGGGTGAAACAATTGGAAGAGAAATTGAGAGAATGGGGAATTGAAAATGTGTTTACAATCACAATGGATAATGCAAGTTCAAATGATGTGGCCATTTCATACCTTCAAAAGAAATTAGATGCTAGAGGTGGGCTAATATGTGGTGGAAAATATATGCATATAAGGTGTTGTGCTCATATTCTAAATTTGGTTGTTAATGATGGCCTAAAGGAGCATAATTCTTCCATTGATAGTGTAAGGAATGCAGCTCATTATGTTAGATCGTCTCCCCAAAGACTTAAAAGATTTAAAGAATGTATTGTGGATGAAATGATCGAGTCCCAAAGTCTTGTGTGCTTAGATGTTCCAACAAGGTGGAATTCCACTTACATCATGTTGGAACATGCAGAGAAATTTGAAAAGGCATTTGATAGGCTTTATGACCAAGAATCAGATTTTCGAAAATGTTTTGGTGAAGATGATGTAGGTAAAAAAAAGAGTGGTCCACCTACTGATTTTGATTGGGAGCATGTGAGGATATTAATTCCATTTTTGAAAATTTTTTATGATGTGACTTTATGTTTCTCAAGTTCTTTATATGTGACATCAAACAAATGCTTTCATGAAATTGCATCAATACAATCTGAGTTGATTAAATGGAGTAATGTTAATGATTCTGGACTTTTGCGCTCAATGGCATGTTCAATGAGAGCCAAGTTTAACAAATATTGGGGAAGTGTTGAAAATTTTAATCCTTTGTTGTTAATTGCTGTTGTGTTGGATCCGCGATATAAACTTGACTATGTTGTTTGGAATTTGGAGGATTTATATGGTATCAATTTAGGAACTAAGATGTCTGCTGTGGTTAAAGATACCCTTGATGAATTATATGAATTTTATGCAAAAGGAATTGCTAAACACAAGGAAAGTGGAGGCAATACAGATTCATCTAAAGATGCAACCCTAGATGAGAGACTTAAAGGGTCAACTAGTGTTAAAAGTGTTGCAGAAAATAGAGTACAAGTTTGAAAAAACCAAAAAAGAGCAAAAAGAAATTTAGAAAAATCAGATATTGAGAGATACTTGGCAGACGATACCATAGATGTTGATGAGAATGTTGACTTTAATATTTTGGATTGGTGGAAGGCAAATTCTTCAAAATATAATATTGTTTTTGTCATAGCTCATGATATATTAGCTGTTCTAGGTTCTACAGTGGCATCTGAGTCATGCTTTAGCACTAGCGGACGTGTTCTTGATGTTTTCTATAGCTCTTTGTCTTCAAAAATGGCCGAAGCACTAATTTGCACACAAAATTGGTTATATTCTGCTGGTCTCTAGTTTGATAAGAAAGATTTTAATCAATTAGACAACACTGAGAAGATAATTAATGGTGAGACTATTGATTAATTCTTTTGCATATGCTTATAACTGATTTTGTGTTTTGCAGATGTTTTCACTGATATTCAACAGATGCAAGGAGCTAATGACAAGCAAGAAGTCAGGCCTATTGACTAATAGCATGTTAAGTATTGATTGGGGTTTGGGAAAGGGAAATCAATTGTAGTAATTTTTTGGTATTTAGCTGCAGGTTTAAATTATTTTTTGGTGTATAGAGAAATGAAAGGTAGCTATAAATTCATTTCGGTGCAGCTACATTTGATATGTGCAGGTTTCAGTTCTTTTGTAAAGGGCTAGATAGGTTACAAAAGTAGGAATTCATGTAATTGCAGTTTGTGTTTTTGCTATGTAGCTGCAGTTCACTGTGGTATATATTTCTAGTATAGATGCCTAACTTGGTTTGGAATGCACTGTGTAGTGTGTATAACTGTATGAATATATAATTGTAGTTAATGTTGATGAATGATTTGAGTCATATTTTCCTCCTTACCTTCTACCTTGTTGCTTTTAATTTTGTTATTTACCTTGCATTTAATTTTATCTAACTACTTTTACTTGATATAATCATCACAAACAGTATATGTATGCTGCTTGAGAATAATGGCTACCAAAGCTTTTGCTTAATGCTCATGCTGTTTTCTATTGGCTACTTTCAAGTCTTGGTCACAATGCAAGGTGCTATTTTTTTTTTCCTAATCTTGGATTCTTATGGAGATTTACATTTATTATGCCTGTCAAATTCCTTTATTATGTTCCTTGAATTTTCAAAAACAACCCCCAGGCCATGACAACTGCAAAAGGCAGGAGATTAGCTCTAGTGGTGCATACTACTAGTTATAAAAAATTTTCTATTAACAATATGTGTGCTATACTTGGGTGTGGCTCTGTAATTGCCTACACAACTTGTGTTGTACTACAAGATTTTCTTATGTTTAATGAATTTATTTTGTTTTGCTTTAAAAAAAATAAAAATTGAGATATCTAAATTACCTTGTAAGTGGCATTTGCTTTCCATTTGTGTTATGGTTATTTAGATTATGTATTATTACTGATATGGAACCTAAACCGTGAAGTGAAGAAAGAAATAAAGGAATTTGTTCTTTCTTGAATACTTTATAGTTTGTTTTGTTGTTAATTGCTATATCATTTCTACTAATATTTCTCAATTAAGGGTTCTCATGTAAGTTTTTATGACGTTTGTATGATAAGTGATTAAGTAACTGCATATTGATTTCAGTGTAATTCAAACCAACCTATAGATATGAGGAATTAGTTTTATAGTTTTATTTTCTTTGTGTTTCGGGTCAACCCGGTCCCATCTTAAATAGACTCGGTCTTAATTTGACCTGTTTATTATCAGGTTTGTTTGGGTCTAGGGATGGCTTAGGGTCTAACAAAATGGCCTGATCAAAATTTAGGGCTAGGTTAGGGACAAGTATAACCCGTCCCTTGCTCACCCTTAATTATGCATGCTGCATCCTATATTAAGGCTGCTTCCAGTCCATTTCCTTTAGGCCTAAGTCTGGCAAAGGCCTAAACGCCTCTACTTTCTTCGGAATTTTGACTAGAATTGGTACTTCTACCTAAGATGGGAAACGGATTAAAAAATCCCAAGGTGTCTGAATTGGTGATCGAGTCTAAGTGGGATTTGTATAAAGAATACCACCCTTTTTCTTTCCATGAGATTAATAGTGTGTCTGGTTTTCTCTTGGTGTATTTTCCAAAGTAATTAAACATAAAAACAATAACCTGGTGAATTGACATTGAACGTGAATTCTATGAAGAATTAATCAAGCATGCTATAAGAGGTGAAGGCAAAATCATGTTTTTATTGATTATTTTTTCGGTTTAACATGCATACATGATACATCTTATTATTAATGTGATTTTTTGTGAGAAAAATCTCTTCAAAACAAATTTATCTCTAAAATGAGTAAGGATACAATCACTTTTAACTTTTAATCGATTAAAATAATTATTCACTTTAAATTGAACAAGGATAAATATATTCTCATTTATTCATATTTAAAAGAAATCTTATTTAAAATTTTGTGCAATCAATATAATGATTTTCTAATTCAATTCTAATCAAAATTGAATATTTTAACTACTTTTTATTTTTTTATTTTATTCTTACCATTTTTTACTTTCAAAAGTCAAAACCACATAATCTCATAATATGGAGGGAGTCACTTGCAAGCGCATCTTTTGACATATTGATCACGATAGAGATACAATACAATGTTACAACAACTAAGCCTTTTTTTATTAGGTGGTGTTGACTACATATATCAAATAATGCCATAATGTTTTACCATAAATTATATTTATTGATAAATTATTGACTTCTAAATTATTCTTAATATTTTTGTGTGTAATTTTTTTCAATCCCCTCCTACCTCTATTTGTTGGGATACTCTCCATTTGATCTACTTTCTTTACTCAGATTATTACATGTCGTTTCTCTTCACATATACCTAAATTACCTAACACAAGTTTCTACCATTTTCCTTTAATAGGTGTTATCCCAACTTTTTTTCCTACCATATTCATTCATAATCTTATATTGTTTAGTATGTTCACTCATCCAACACAACACTATCATTTCTACTATATTGAATTTATTTTCTTATTGCCTTTTTTTTACCACCCATCAATTTCATATATCACAAGTTACAATTACTTTTTGTCTCTTGGCTTGAGCACATGTTGTGTTTCAAGTCAAATTTTATTCTTATTAATGAAGTTTTTTGCTTATAAAAATACAATATCACAAGTTTTATTGCTATAGGACATTTTTTTTCTTTAAGCTTGAGTGGTAATTTGTCACAAATAACACACGAAACACTCTCGTATTTCATCAATTTCACTTGAAACCTATTGTTTACATCTCTGTCATTTTATAAGATGGGCCCTGGATACTTAAGTGTATGACTTGTGAGATATGATAAAGTATACTCTTCAATTTTTACATCAAAATTAGGATTGTGACTCTTACTAAACTTGCATTTCATATATTTTGTTTTACTCTCATTTAAGCAAAATTGAGTGTCCAAAGCTTGTCTTTACATCCCTAAGTTCTCATTTATCTCCTTTCTTAATTCTCCAATAATTAAAATTATATCATTTACCAAAAAAGAAAAAGAAAAAGCATCGTGTGGCTCTTGAATATTCCCATATATCACATCCTTGACATATGTAGATGACAATACAAATTTGATCTATTTAGTTAACTTGTTTAATTTGTTATCTTTGGCTTTTGAGGAATGATTTGGCGTTCAATGGAGTCAAGTGTGATTTGATTACTATTTTAGATCTAATTGAAGTTCGATCTTGGCATTGGATATCAAGGCATTTAGAAGGGTTTATTTTGTTTTCTCTTACTAGAGTATTGATCCTCTTTATTGTATTGCTCAATTGTAAAGCATTGATGACTTAACTTTGTAGATGGGTTGGAGTACCCCTTGTACTCCCTTTTAATGTTATTTTTGCTTATCAAAAAGAAATAAAGCTTGTTTAACATGTAAAAAATTATGGATATTTAGTTGCCTTTGGTTAACTCATTTATCAAACTTAATTAATTTGTTTAACATGACTTACTTAGAGCATCTTCATTAGGGGTGCTTATCCCACTTTTTCTTATTAAGCACCATGTCTTAATAAGAACTCATTAGAGCTGGTGCTTATTAAGCACTCTTCAAGTAGCACGTGCTTAAAAAATTTGAGTCTCATGTGCATGTATTTAATTTTATGAAATAATGATAAAATGTAAGGATGTGAGGTTATTTATAAGACCCATGTAGTAAAATTTTTAGAGTTGCTAGGTTGGAGAGATGAGTTACTTAAATTGTAAAAAGTAAATATGAGTGATATGTAATGGTGAGACCCATTTAAGAACCCTGAAAAAAGGAAAATGGGTTGCTGGGAAAGAGTCAAGGATATGACCTTAATTTGCATGTTATTATAAGTTAACCTTTTAGGTCATTTTTATAAATTCTTTTAGTTAGTTGTTAGTTTAAATGATGACTTTGAGTTAAGCAAGTTATATTTGACTTGTGTAACTTGTTATTTTTGTTCAATTTCAAATTAAGTGTAAATCATGTCAACAAATGCATAACATATGTTTTTGTTAATTTGATTGGGTTGACCTACCAACCATTTGTACGTATATAGACACACACTTCAGCTCATTTTAGACCCAAAAAAATCCCATTATATGATTGAAATCCCAATATTACCTCACTCTTTATACTTTAATTTGTGCTAAAAAAAATATTTTAGTGTTAAGAATCGGTTTTTGTATAAAAATTGTTCTTACACCATGACTTCTAATTCAGTCTCCTCTTATTTTGAATTCAGATAAAAACTCGGTCTTGTACTTAATAAACCGGTAAGAACTACTTGTAGAAATGCTCTTAGTTTATGAATACTTCTACCTAATAATTCCACATAAACTTTTGTTATATGTTTTCTACACCCTTCACATGTTAATTATATAGTTTTTCTTAATAAAAAATTATGTCGACTCAACAATTTTAACCCCTGTGAAAAAGGATGTAAGAGCGTAAAGTAGATGTAAAACGAATATTTCTCTTCTTTCCAAAGTGATATCGTGTGTGTATCACGAGACAGTTACTTATATCGCACGTCTTTGTATTCTAAATAATAAAAAGAGGACTGCTAATTAGTAAGAGTTCTGATATGAACTTGTGATGCCACATGTTTATATTTTATTGGACAAAAATTAAATAAAAATTAGTAAAAAAAATAACAGATTTGACATAAGGGTAATGTTTTGTGGATACCCAACACAGAGAAATAAAGAAGTAATAGAAAGAAATGATAGATATAATAGGAGATATGGTGTGATAAGAAAATAGCCATAGAAAAAAAAAAGTGTTAAATAAGCATTTGTAATAGTGAGTGTTTATGTATCATTATCCTTCACAAAATCAGGTATGTCTTTGCAAAATAATTTTTCTTAGTCAATTCGTGCAACAAATTTCGTACTATTGAGTTCCTTAATAAAAGGAAAAATATTTGATTCTTTAGTAACGAACTCAAAGTAGACGACCACTTAATTAATTTACATGTTTTCATAAAATTATGGATAATCCTCAATTCTGGACTGCCTTGAATTCGTGCTGCTTGTTTTGTCAAATATGATTGATCAATAAGTTTTTATGCCCATATCATTAACACAGAATATCCACTGTGATTGGTTATTGATTGGTTACTAATAAATTCGTGAAATTTTCTTACCGAAACCGTTCGTACTTAATAGCGTCGCTTAATTTCTTAATTTTCAATTGGTTAGATAGACTCTCAATATTACTCTTTGTGTACCAAAATGCACGATGAGATGGCTACTAGCTCCAGAAGAACATTGTGTGCTAGATGTGCGAAGGAGAGATTTTTTTTTTTTTAATTACTGGAAATTAATAGATAAATTTAGTCCAATAGCGGAGAAGCAGAAGTCAGACATGGTTGTTCAGTGACGTCTGTGTCAAGAACCACCTGCTGTTGGATTGCTCGATCACAACCAACATCAAGAATCTAGTGCTGTTTGAGGAAACTTTTTCCTAAGGCTGCTTTTGCATTAGATTCATCGATTTCTCGTAACAAAACAAAATCTTGCACTTGCATATGCTACCCACCATGCCTCCACCACCTTCACTTCCTAACAACTAAACCCTAAAGTTTTTGAGTTTACCAAGATCATGTATATTCTTGTAGACCAGCTTTACTCAATTTTTTAGTATTTTATAAAAATAGAGGTTGACTGCTACCTTTGATATAACGTCAACACACCCTAAATCTTCGCATTCTGATGATGCCTACTATTATAAATATTTTAATTTATTCTGTAGAGGACCCACACCTCTTAGCCACTAATAGCCTACTACTTAGAAGCCAGAGTAATTTGTATTAGAAATTTTAGCTAGAGGTAAAGTAAAGAAACGGGAAAAGTTGAAAAGGAAATTCAATGCTAAGGTGCACAAACATTTTGAAGCAATTGAGAAACATTATATTTTCCATTCATTCCAAACTCTCTGGTAGTCCTTGACACACCGTTTGAGAGAGCTAAGCTAAACACACCATTACACCATCAACCAGAAACACAGACGGAAGCGAATGATAGACGCGAGAGTGGGAAAAAAAAATAAAAAATCTAATGCTACCTACACATACATATTCTTTAATTATCCACCCCAAAGCGACCAAAACAAACACAAAAGAAAAGACTCTAATACAGATTAACATCTATAGACTATAAATTAAGGATTCTATATATATATATCTAACGCGAAAAGAAAATTTGAACAGTGAACAAAAAAAGGAAAGTAGTTACTGCGGTTAATTAAGGATATGCTCCATTGGTTGTGGGAAGATCAGACCAGGAAAGGGTTGGATTCCAGCACCCGAATTCACTCCCAGAAACTGAAGATGACTCCAAAATGTTGGACAAAGAAGAGGGAGAAGACATGTTACCTAGAAAGACAGGTGAGTTATCACTGCAACAATAATTAACTGATGACGATGACCTGAGCCTGTGGTAAAGTTCTTGAACTCCACTACTTTGATGTTCTCCAAGTACAAAACCGTTATTTTGCTGCAGATTCTGATCTTGATTGTTCCTCCAAAAGGAGCTGCATAGACCAAGTGAAGGAACTTCTCCCACACCATCATAGCCTAGAGTTCTAGGATTCAACAACCCATTAGCGAGCAATGGCTCAGTCACCATGTGGGACTGGGATCCCATTAAGTTCCCCTCTCCCTTCACAGCAATCGACATGGGACTAGGGTTAGGGTTAGGGTTTTGGTTTTGGGTAGCTCTTAGTAAAGCCATCAGTGGAGTATTTTGCGGTGAACCCCACAGGTTTGGGGTTTGTGGAAGCTCTTGATCGAAGATTGCTGGTGACCTTCCAAGCTCTGATGCAACTGCTTTCATCTTTGTGGCGGTTTGCTTTGCCGCCGAGTTGGACATGCCGGCGTTCTTGTTTTTCCGGCAGCCACCTCCGATGGGAACATTCCTGAGAGCACCGCCTTTGGTCCAGTACCGGCGACATGTCTTGCAAAAGTGGCGAGGCTGAGTGAGGTTGTAGTTGTTGTAGTAACAGAACTTTGTGTTTGATGAATCACATCGAGGGCACCTCAAATTTTGGTTCTCTGAATTTGATGATGTGGCGGCGGCGGTGGCGGAAGTGGTGACGCTCGTTGTGCAAGAAGGAGGTGGAGAAGGAGAAGATGGTGTGGGTGGTGTAAGTAGAAGTCCTCGTCCGTTATTAATGGAGATTTTCCTTTCTCCTGCTGTGAGGCTAGCACCACCCAACAGTTCTTGGATCATCTTTATCTTTTAGATCTAGCAACAATCCAAAAACACGCAAAAGCAAAAGGGTGATGACTGGTGAGTCTTTTTGCGTTAGTGGAGAAAAGCAAAAGAAAGTAGGTTTGTTCTGTGTGCTAATCAATGTATGCGGAAATGGGGAGAGAGAATATAGGTTGGGATAGAGTTATATGATGAATCACCTTCGCGAACTCAATATTGGGTTGCTTGGTTGTTTTATGCTAGGACAGCTTCCTTGTCGGCTAGGTCCTTCTTGTTGCCAACGAATGTATAGAATGGGGACTGCCATGATTATCTATAACTATTTTTATAGACTCCATGTGAGAGAAAGACAGCCATGATTCATAAGCTCCTATTTAGTCCGTCCATGTCATAAACGACAACTCTTTATTAATGTTGGAATTTGTATTTGAAGACAACTTATATTATTGTAGGGAAATTTTGTTAGGTTGGTAAGTCTATGATAGTCATTCAAATGAACCACCCACGTATATAAAGCAATTTATAGAAATTATAGAAATAGGGTAAAAGTAATATTATATATTTATATATACGAAAAAAATTGGATCATTAGGTTTAACCATATTTACGGAAATTAAATTATTAGGTTAAATATTTTGGGTATATGTTAAGAATATAATGTATCATTTTAACAATAGGATGAATCTATAGGATATATTATTATTTTTATTCTAAATTTCTACACCTTTTCGCAACACATTTTTTTTTTCTATCTTTTTTTTTCTCATCACTTTATTCATCTTATCCTGTATTTTATGTCATATTCTTTTTCTCTTTTTATCTCTCTGTTATTATAAAATTGGTTGTGAAAATTTTAAGTGATAATAACATTATATACTTATACCGATATAATATATATCATTTTCATATATTAATGAAAATTAATATTTGTTAGTGTGATAGATCAATACTAGTGTAAATCCATAATGTTTTGTGATAATAGTTTAATTTTATTAAGGCGGTTGCATCAACATAGACAAATTTAAATATTAATTAACTTTTTTTATTACTCCCTTTATTTCAAAAAAGGTGAAATTTTAAGACAAAAAAATCATATTAAGTGACATTTTCGGTTTTCAATGAAACATTAAATTGTTTATTTCAATTTTACTCTAAATAAATAAACAACATGATGATTCTTGACTATTGCATGCATCAATTTTTGAACAAGCAATGAAGATAATTTAGTAAAGGACTAAACTTATATATAGTACTTTAGTTATTATTGGTGCTGTTTTCTAATCAAAATTGAAGATTTACCTCGATAATCTACAAAATCCTTTAATATATACATGTTTTTATTATACAGATTATCGAGATGAATCTCTAATTTCAATTGGAGAATAGCACCAACACTACCTAAATTATTGTATCTAAGTTTTGTCTATTAGTAAAATTGTCTCACTCAGTAAGTTATTTATTACTTTTTTTAATCTTTGTGAAAAAATCTTAAATGTTGCTCCTTGCGTTCTATTTAAGTGTCATTTCATAAAATATTTTAAAGTTTTCTATTGTACCTTTTTTTATTTCTATTCCACAATAAATACATACTAGTTATAAATATATAAATTAATTAAAAATTAAGTGAAAAGTAAAGATATAATTGATAAAAAAAATAATTAATGTTATGTTAAATTTTAAAAATGACAAAATAAATAAAAATATTTTTTTTTTTAAAAATCGACAAGTAAAAAGAAAGGCAAAATAGAAGCAAAATATGATTGTTTCTTAAAATTCATCATTACTCTGATCTTAAGTTTCCAATCACATTTAGAAGAGATATATTAATGCCTTGATCATTACACTTATTATATCATACGTGTGGTCTTTGCAGAACCAATTATGAATTATGTAAGGAGAAGAAATGATTTTGCCTGTTCCACTTAGGAATAATTAATGCCGATAAAGACTCATCATTATTTTCTAAGGATCCTAACAGCTTGATTTCCCTTTCTATATGCATGCATACTAACAGAAGCCACACAACATTTAATACTCCCTCCGGTTCTAAATATAAGGCATTATAACAAAATTATACATACCAATAAAAATAGTTAAATTAACTGGTTTTATTGTTTTTTTTAAAAAAATATTATAACATACCAATTTTACATTTGTTAATCATTATTAACTTGTTGTGGGTGACGTGAAAACATTAAAGTCCAAATATATTATATACCACTATTAAATAAAGACACAAATATTCAAAGTCTTTAATAAAGACAAGTAATGGGAAAAAAAATTAAATACTTCATAGGAATTATAAAATGCCTTATAAAAAGGACTATCAATATTTTCTAGATAGTGTCTTATATTAAGGACCGGAGAGAGTAGATCTTAATTCCTCCTCCTTCCTTTTTTTTTTGTCCCCCATACGGATTTTAACCATCTTTATCTTTGACCATTCTATATTCGATTTATACGGCTATAAATGTTTTCTTATTAGGAATGCAAATACAAGATTTTTTTCGTGTGGAGTGTACTAGTGTAGGCGTACTTAATTTGCTTCCATATATAACATTTATCAGTAATCAATCATGTATAATCATTATAATGCCAGTCAAGCGGAAGAGTAGAGCAATATATATAAAGGAGCAATTAATACAGTAGTAATCAAGCCTTTCTTAAACAATAATCCTTCTTGTGAGGGAAGGGATTGTGGGTTTCTTAGCTAAAGATGCTCCGTGTTCGAAAAAACATCATTGCAAGCTGAAGGAGACTAGGATGGGGGGTAATCACGTGGAAGTACGTGTAAAGCTGATTGTCCCTACTGCTCCCAACTTAAAAATATGTGTCACTGGACAGTGGACACCCGAACCAACCGGCTTGAATTTAGCCCTTCAGCTCTCTGCTGCAGGCCAAAATGAAAAAGAGAAATATTTTGTTACAATATATTTTTATAATCTTTTTATAATTTTAATTTTTTTATCATGTTACTCATTTTATTTCATATTTTTATTTCTTTCTTTATATCACACTCCTTTTTTATAAAATAGAGTAAATCTTCAATTTTGTCCTTAAGGTATCATTTTCCCTCCTACTTTGTGCCTAAAGTATAGAAAAATAATAAATAATTCCTAGAATTTTTTCACATTCATCAAATTAGTCCTTGACATTAATATCGTTTTAAGACTGTTAAGTGCAAAGTTGGCACATTAATTGTCACTTAGATGACACGCACTCTCTCCTATGTGTTTTATATATAGTCCTTTATTTATTAAAATACTTCAATTTAGTCCTTAGGCAATTTAGCTCCAAATTTCAAATATTTTTACTCTTAAAATTTCATCAATTCCATCTCTCAATCCCTTAAATACATGGATGTCTCTCCTTTTTCTCTACACTTATCAACCGATTAAAATAAGTACTTATTTGATATTGTTTATAAATAATAAATAATAACATAATAGGGGGAATCCTTTTTGGTGCCAAAAAATTTGCAGTGAATTGAAGTATTTCACTGTAAATTTTAACGCATTTCCCTGTAAAATTTTTGGCACAAAAAAATATTTCCCCTGTTATGTTATTATTTATTATTTATAAGCAATATCAAATAAGTGTTTATTTTAGTTAGTTGATAACTGTAGAGAAAAGGAGAGATATCCATGTATTTTAGGGATTGAGGTATGAAATTAATGTATTTTTAAGAGTAAAAATTTGGGGCTAATTGCCTAAAGACTAAATTGAAGTATTTTAATAGATAAATGGCTATTTATAAAACACATAGGAGAGAGAGTATGTCATCTAAGTGACAATTAATGTACCAACTTGGCACTTAACAGTCTGAAAACGGTTTTATTAACAGTAGGGACTAAATTGACAGATATGAGAAAATTTTAGAAACTACTTACTATTTTTCTATATTTTAGAGATGAAGAGAGAGAATGATACTTTAAAATTGAAATTGAGGGTTTACTCTTATAAAATATATATTGTAAATTTTTGTTATGGGAAAAGCATTATCTAACAAAAAAAATGCCTGCGATCATGGGTCCGTGGATGTGGTACACAATCCCAGTCAGCATCTCTCTTGAGCATATATGTTCATTTTTTTTATCCAATAGAAGAGACACAAAATAAGTCTTAGAAGGAGAAAGGAGAGAGAAGATAATAGAATTAGAAAGGGATAAAACATTGAAAATAAAATGTGTACTCATAATATATGTTTATCAGCTTAGTGTGTCTTAAGCAAGTTAACTACAAATTAATGCAGTGATGGACCTTGTAAAATTTAGAATTTGTCGTGGTTAATCGTCAAGGTGAAGAATTTTACTTTTTCTTTTTTTTTTGAATGGTCTTTAAATCTTATGCTTTGCATGAAAGCCTTAAAACAAGTATTAAATTTTTATATAAAAAAAAAGTATTAAATTTGTATATGAGTTGGGTGCCCCTTGTACCTATTATTTAATATATCTTCACTTTGCTGCTAGCTTATTTGATAAAATGAGTATATTAAAGGTATTTGGTTAGAGAGGATTTTTGCGTGTGTGTGTGTGAAAAAAATACTGGTTTAAAAGCTCTAATTTGATAAATTAATAGAAGTAGCATATACTTATGACTTATAAGCTAAGAGTTAATTGTATGAATTTTTTTTTTCAAATTTTGCCTATGTTAATTTTTAAAAGAGAAATGCTAGTAACACACTCTTTACTATTAATTGAAATTTATTGAAAATCACAAATTTTGTGGGTTCCTCATTTGATGACTCCTTCTCCTGATTTTTATAGTTTTCAATAAATACATTAAATAAGAAGTAAAACCCACACAATTTTGTGATTTCTAACAAATTTCAACCAATAATAAAGAGTGTGTTGCTAGCATTTTTATTTTAACCAAAAGTGGAGTACTTCCTTTGTCCTCAAATATAATAAAAATTAACTAATTTTTGTACTAATTAAGAAAGTTAGTTAATATCATTTAATTCTACTTATCACATTTAAAAAATAAACTTTTTCCTAAAGTGCATTGAAACTTGATATGAAGAATAAAAAAGAGTCATTATTGAAAATAAAATCGTAATTAATTGAAGGTATTTTTGGGATGATATTATTAAATAGGGTGAAAGTAATTAAAATTTACTTATATTTGAGTCCACTAAACCTTTTTTTTGGTTGCTTATAATTAAGTCCAGAAAAAGTATGTGTTAAAAAAAATATATGTTAGAGAATGTATTGCTAGTACTCCTCTTTTTAAAAATGATAACTTTTACCCTCCAGTAATGCTCTTATTTTCAATAAAAAAATTATATGTGCAAACTTAGTAATTCGCCTTTTAATTTTTTTTATGAAATGTACTTTACCTAATAATAATAATATATAAATTTATTAATTTTTTAATTATATACACCCAAACATGTATTTTATATTATTGTATATGGTTAGTTATTAATTAATTTCATAAAGCACTCTTAATTCAATTCTAAATTATCAAATTTCAATTTTATCTCCTAACTTTTAGCTCCTAATAATTTTTAGTTTTTAATTAGTTTTTTAGCTAATTATGTCAAATAAAACATTAATCAACTGACCTGACATGAGGGGATAAGAAAATAAACCTGAGAATGAATCATGAAAATAAACCTACATATAAAGTCCTTAGTTTTTAGGGAAGAAAGGCGAGAAAATTTTAAGCTATTAGCAGTTGAACTCGAAAAAATTTAGGATTAATTAGAGACATTAATAAAACAATGTTGATTTAAAAATAATAAAGTACCATATTTTTTTATAATTGTGATGGTAGGTAGGGGGATCTAGCAATGATTATATGCTTCCTTGTTAATTCCTATGCTAATTCTCCGGTTCACTTTACCTAACTTGACCCATAATAGTATTTTTTTATTTTTCTCAGGCTCTTCCATTAGATATTCTCATTTTATATTTTTTTGGTGGAATCCATTAGATATTCTCATATTCGCATACTTTTTTGGATGTAAAATTTTTTCCTACTTGAATATTTGATGGTATGACCGTAACGTATTTGATTGAACGTATATAAATGTAATTTACACAAGTATGATTTTTACATGTCATAATTAGTAAATACTTTATTCATTAATAATTTTAAATAATTTATTGAATATATTAATAATTCGTATGCAAACTTCAATAAATTGTTTTTTTAATACCTCAATAACGCATTAATAATCCATTTTTTTGTGAGCGCAATGATAAATTAATAATCCATTTTGATTAATTATTCCGTTCATTCTACCAAAAAGAGAAAAAAAAAAAAAACTGTGCTTAAAACCGCTTTAGTAGATTCAAATGGCAGTATTAATTGAACACACACAATGACACAAACCATTTTCCTACACAGGTCTGCGTCAGATACAAATACCGTGGATCCCATGTAGAAATTGGGTCAACCCACACTTAAATGCGTACATGTAAAAGTTTGATTTTGATATTAACAACGTTTGTTTTTTTCTTTCTTTTTCTATGTGCACATAAAGGAATACTTAGAGTTTTTTTTTTTTTTTGGAAATAAAGAGATTATCAGAGTATAACTATTGTCAATAATTTTTTTATATACATGATTAGACATTAAACTCTAATAACATGCTTAAAAGATTCAATTATATTTCAATTGTTTCAAATTTTATTGGTAACAATATTTTTTTTATCTATGTGCATATGGATAAATGTTAAGGAATAAAAAATAGAAAAAATAATTAAAAAATATTTATTATATTAAAAATATAAAAGTCATTTAATACTTATTTTTTAAATAACTTGAAATATTTAATAAAATATGTTTATTGATCCTAATTATCACACTATAAGTTCCATCATTACCAACGACTTATCGATGACTAAATATTTGTTGGAAATTTCTAACACTGAAAATAATGCCGTCACTAGCTAATTAATACTGACAACTTAGTCGTCAGTAAATTGGTTCATACTATACGACCAAGGTGTGACATTTACTAATGACCGAATTATTGGTACTAATTAGCAACAAAGAGGGACAATTAGTAATTAACAGCAGCTATGGCCTATATATGACCCGTTTGGTGGCCAAGATATGACAGGATAACTATTCTATCATGTTATAATATTATTTGTTGTGTTTTTTTTTTCTCTTTCTATGTATGTTATGTAATATCTTGAATATTATAAAAAAGATATTATATATAATATAATTATATACAATATTTGTTATAATATATAACATATTATAAACAATTATATATATATATATATATATATATATATATATATATATATATATATATATATATATATATAGATATATATATATATATATATATATAGATAGATAGATAGATATATAAAATAACAAATATAATATATAGTAATATTATATAAATAATAAATATTTATATTATATTTATATATATAATTTTTTATTATATATATATATATATTTATAATAATTTTGATATATAAATTTAAAGTATATTATTAAATTAAATATTCAAAATTAAATAATTAATATTTAAATATTTTTAAAGAAAATATTTGAATAATACTTATAATTTTATAAATTTTTTTATAATTTTAAGAAAAGTAATTATATAAATAAAAATAATATTATATATTTTAGTTAAAATTATATTTTTTTTGTAAAAATTAAAAGTTACTTTCTATAAAATTATATGTAATTTAACAAAATAGTAATTTTGTCATTTGAACATGTTTTATATTTATCTTATCATTATCTAGTTGTTAAGTGGTGTGAACCAAATATTAGATAAGATTATAGTTTTTCCTACTCTTATCAATATCCTGTTCTTATCCTGCTGTCATATCTTATCCTAACCACCAAACGGATTGCATAGAAATTTTAGACAACTTCTACCGATGGTCTAGCTATTGGTAACAACAGAGAAATTTTCAATTGTTGTTATAGACGTCTTGACTCTTGATAATTCTTAATTTATTTTTCATTTTACAAATTTTTAAATAAATAAATTTAAGATAAATAACAGTACTCCGTTTTATGTTAAATAAAATAAAATAAATTACATTTAAATAAATAAAAAATATAAATAACAATCAAGATAAAAGTCATAGTATATGTAAGTAATAATCGTTATTACAATATCCAAACATTACAATATATAAATAAAATAATAAAACAAAAATTAAAGCCTAGGTTTTTATTGTAATCATTACTAAATTGGTCACTATCATCGTCATGACGAGGTAACTGTAGTGGCTATTGTTGCATCAACTATAATATCTCATGTAGTTGTTGTTTCCTCTACTCCATAGACTTTATATACAATAAGGGTGTTACTGATTCGGATTGAGTTTGATTCAGTCTTGTTTAAGACTCAATCCAATTAAACATATTGGGTTGGGTTGAATTTTTATTTTTATTTTTTAAAGTGGCCCAACCTAACCCGACCTTAATCAAGTTAGATAATCGGGTTGAATAATTAAAATATTAATATAATTCTAGATATTTGAAAAAAAAATAGAAAAAAAATGAAATACTTAATTAGTTCAATTCATCTAATGTATGTTCAATTTAAAATACAAGTCTTAACCACACAAATCTAACATTCAAGAAAAATACAATATATGTGAATATTATAATATTTTAATTTTTTTATTAATAAAATAATAGGTCGGGTTGGGTCAAGTTCACTGGTTAAGAATGCATCAACCTATGACCCAATCCAATCTTAATTAGGTCAATGAAAATGAATGCAACCCAACTAGCTGAAATGTAGTTGGGTTGAATCGAGTTGGTTAGGTTCATGGGTCAATTGCAACCCGCTTACGCCCCTAATACACACCCTTGGTTCTGCAAACTTTTAAAAATGGTTTTATTGGGGTTCTCGTTGGAGAAAGTGTGAGATTAGGAGACTCTAGGGCGACAACTAGTACTAAGGTCACCAATATCATAGATACACTTTCGTCTTCTAATTAATGACATCCACAGACATTTTCAAGTGCTCTTGCCCATGCTACTAAGCATACAAGGAGGTCCCAATCTCATTGGAGGTGGCTTGAAAGAGACAATCTTGCCTCAAAAGTTGCTTACAAATATTGTTAAGTGCAATTTGATAGGATAATGTAAATTAAAGCAAGTTATACATGGTTTGAAGTTATTTTACCATAGTTTTGATGGAAGTGTTCATTTGCAAACTCTCTGAACGTCTTCCTATATATATATATATATATATATATATATATATATATATACATACCATATAAAATGCATGCTTAACCATAGTTGTAGACCTTTCAATATGGAGGGATCCAACCTTCTCTAAGGCTTAATTATTTTTCGGATGTTGTGATTCCTTTTTAAAAGCATATATCGACCAATGACAGTGAAGGCCTTCCCATGTGGACTTGTATGTCCAATTAAGGCACTAATCACCCTTTTTATGACCAAACTAAGCATGTTGGATAAGCTTAGTATGGGAGCTTATATGGTTAAGGATCCTCCAAATGGTAGGCTCTCCCTTTCCATTTTTTTTCCTTTAAAAGTGATAGATAAAAAAAAGGCATCAAGTTCATGGATCAACTAATTGTTCCTGCTTAATCAGCTATCTCGAATTTGAGTCTTAGGTATACAATTGTATTAAATACTCGTGAGAAGAGATTTGTCACTTATAGTAATCTTACCTAGTTCGAGTATGATTGCCTCTTGTGAAGGGTGCTTGTGGACTCTTACAACAACAACAAAAAAAGTTAAAAAGAAATAAAGAAAAAATCTTCTTCATTTAGTGAGTAGCAGAATAATACAACGATATTATAGGATGATATAAAATTATTCTTACTTAAAAGGTAAGTGCTAATTAATACTTTAAAGACATTGGTTATAAAAACAAAAAAAAATATTAAAAATTCATTTATTATATTAGAAATATAAAATCATTTAACATCTATTAAAAAAAATAAAATCAAACAATTTTTTATATATGTTTCCGATA
The DNA here is from genome assembly GCA_004329165.1 of Spatholobus suberectus. Taxonomy (NCBI): domain Eukaryota; kingdom Viridiplantae; phylum Streptophyta; class Magnoliopsida; order Fabales; family Fabaceae; genus Spatholobus; species Spatholobus suberectus. The sequence goes on along the minus strand of CM014730.1, from coordinate 82,854,767 downwards.
TAATGAATGTTTTGCTTTTTAATAAAGAAATTATATTTTTTTTCCTTAATCAATGTATCTTCTACAATGGTCGCACTAAAATTAGAATCTATGATCTTATATATACTACCTCAACTTCCTACCACTAGGCCAACCTAGTGGGTAATCAATGCATCTTCTATTTCTACATAAGATAGAAAATTATCTTCATATGCATAATATATATATATATATATATTAAAATTTTAATTTACAATTATAAAAAAAGGTAATTATGGACAAATGATAGGTTCTTACATGACATTTTCACAGTTTGTACGCTAATTCAAAAAGTGGTAAAATTAATAATGAGCGTATAAAATTACTAGTTTGTACGCTAATTTATGAGAAAAAAAGGTTGTTGAAGATAGAAAATAAATATCAGAGTACGGAGAAACATTTTCCTAACTAAAATTGGATGCACGTGTATGCATAGGTAGAGACGGCTAGGAATTCTGAGTGTCAATCTGATACGACTACATGAAAGCAAGCAGTAATTAGTAGAAATTTTACGGTAGTTACAAAACATAGACTCCGGTCGTAACGACCAGAAGTTGTACTCACCTAGTGCATGTCCATACTACTTTATACTGTTTTACCTAATAAAAAGAAGACAAATTGAGCGTAAACTTTATGTAATCTGTCAACGTGCCACGCATGAGACCATATGAACTGTAAGCATATATTATTGAGCGATTAAACACTGAAGTGACAGAGTAACCACAATCGTCATTCAATCAGTTACCAGTAACATATTGCGTGAACAAGCAGCTTCGCGTAAATTGCTGATCAGGCTATATGAGAAACCTTTTACCATATATTTTCACCGGAAAATGTTCTCGAAACGTGATTGTAAAAGTCAAGAATAATTTAGTTAGAGGAAGAAAGTGATCAAAAAAGGAGATGGCACGACGAGCTTATGGAAAAAGGAGGGGTCTATATGTCCCCGATTTGCAGAACCATTTGTCAATTAAGATCTTGATCGATCGAGTGAGGGTGTTGATGATGAAGGATAAAGTAATGTATATTATCACTTAAGTTGCAAGATAACATAACTGTTATAGCAACCAATTAATCGGTGATATCTCAAGAAAGTCGTGATTCTTTATAATATTTATCTCCGATATTGTCTCTTCGTATAAAATCTAACGGAATTGATGGATCACTAGGAGTTACTATCTAGGCATTTTTATCCAGTGGACCTAAACATTATAAAAAACTAGCAACGGAACATCCAAAGTCCAATGTTTTATAGACTATTTGACCAAAAGGAAATGCTCTCTTTCACACTTGTTCCAACTTGACAAAAATCCAATACATTGAAGGAAATAAAGTTAATAATATGTTCACTTCAATCACATATAAAAATGTCGACCACAAAGTTGGTTGCGACTGACCAAAGCAAAGACTCCACATTCGAACGAGAATATGGTAGTGTGAACATACCAGCCAGGTAAATTAAACAAAAACGAGAATCATGCTTATATGAATAATCAAGGAAATTGCTAGCTAGATAATTAGATATAGAGAAATTAAAAAGTGACGAGAGAGAGAGCTTTAATGTACAGGACTAGTCCAAGAAGAGGCAGAGACAGATACGTGCAGAGAGGAAAAATAAGGGAGGCAAAGGGAAAGTGAAAGAAGAGACCGGAGCGCAAAAACGAAACTGCAAATGTAAATTATTGGGATCCATAATTCGTGACGTGATGTGATGGATGTACAATACTGTTACTGTAGAGTGAAGAATGAATGTGCGGAACATGAAAATAAATGAGTGCCCTGAGCGCGCGTGCCGTCCGGAGAGGGAGACTAAGTCAGATTATGAGAATTGAATTCGGAATATGAGAACGACATCGCTTTTGGCTTTTTATTGTTTTTGTGTTGCTAGTTAATACAGTACATGATAGGTGATACATGCATACATGCTATTGGAATTAGGATTATTAAAGAAAGATAGAGACAGTGATTGAGTGAGTGTTTGCTGCTGTGTTCAGCTGGAGTGCAAAACTTTATTCTTTCCCTGAACAATGAAAAGTGGGCACTTCGCCGGGCACAGCGGAAACGACGCCAGCTTTGCCTAAAGACGACATGTTGGGTAACGCGGGCAGTGCGCGCGGGCACCTACTTACTATTTATCTATCTCTGTAGTCGCCGTCAAGGGCCCTGCCATTGCCCCTCATATTCCCTCCCGCTGTTTATTTTTATTTATTTTATTTATTTATGTTACTTTCACTTGCTTCTCAGCCCAACAATGTACAACCACCTTTTCAAAGAAGAAAAAAGAAATGTGTCATAATATGATTGATGTGATGAAAAAAAAAAAAAGGACTGTAAAAAGTATTGCATAATTTTTTTCTATTATGATCATTAAATAATAGTCATAAAAAAATCATTACATAATATATTTCAATGATATTATATGTCCGACGTAAATTTTAACTAATAAAAAATTAAAACAAATATATGGTATTAACATTCTTTTATTTTTGTTATATTCCGTAGATGAAGGTATGTTACGTGTAGGATAGGATTAGAGGAACATGGAAGGACATGACTCTAATGCATGATATGGGATAGAAACCCGAAACCCCGTATTCATATATACATGGGTCATGGGCCCCTACTCCTGTCTTATGTCCTCTCCTTATCCAGCACTACAGCTTTCTCAGGGCTCCTCTCATTTCGTCTTTTTGTCTTTTTTTTTTCTCCCTCGCTCCTTTTCCCCTTCCTTCTCCCTTTTAATCGTGATAGCCTGATAGATACAATTCTAATCCTCAAGTACTGATGAATGATAATCACTCGCTCTCCAATCCTTCCATTCTGTTATTATTATTGATCCTTCCTTTGATCATAGAGAACCGTTTATGTTTGGCCGTATATAGACCCTCTACGACCATATTTGTCCCATATCAATCTATATATATTACAAAACCTTGAATGTCTGTCTCGTTGGATCGTTACAACTTACAAGCATCGTGAGTATCGGATACCTATCGATCTATATATGTAGTACACTAGAGATGCAATTTTAGCTTAAACACTTGCACGACGTCTTTTTATAGACCCTGAGCCATATGGAACGAAACTAGCTACAACATAGTCGTCAAAGGCAAAGCAAAAATGTGTATAAAATTTTAGTCTCATTTGTACAAATTAATCATATGGGAAACAAAGCAAGTCATGCATCTTTCAAAAGGGATCGGGGGGGTCAATAAATGGTTCTTAGTTGTAGATTTTCTTCGCCATGTTGGACGGTCCCTACCTTAAAAGCAGCAAAATATGCATAGGTAGGTCATCCACATCCCTCAATGAGATTGATTGGGAGTGAGAATTCCAACGGAGGTTTCAAAGCTGACAAAAGCTACTGTTGGACAATATTCCTTGGGTGGGAGGATAGTAAAATTCCATAAATCACCTCATGTGTCGAGGTTGTGTGGTTTCTAAGTGGAGAGGGGAGAGACCTATACGAGGAATTTCCTACAGTATCAAATTATAACTCACAAAACCACGACGAACAGAGGTCGTTATAAGAATTTTCAGTTTACTGTTTCCAAGGCTAGCTATCAAGGCCTTGATCCTTCCGGTCCGGGCCCTTACATGATTAATGAGGTAATTTTAAGCATAATTAATTAAGGAAAATGCAAATAAGTGTTCTTAAATAATAATTGTAATTTTTATAAAAAAGTATAATATTTAATATTGACTATATATATATATTCTTACCATGATTTTTAATAAAAAATAATAAATTAGTATCCTTAAGACACTCATTAGCATACCCAAGTCTTCTTTAATACGTATTTCGTTCGTCTCATGTTATATGTCTCTTTACAGTTTTTATTTCGTCTCAAAATATTTATTATATCATAAAATCAATAAAACATTAATTATTTTTTAGTAATATCCTCATTTATTAGTATTTCACTTAAATATTTAACTTGATTTATAACTACATTCTAACTCTTTTAACAAGGAATATTTTTGACAAAAAAATTATTTTATCATAATAATTTGTGTAATTAATAATTTTCTTAAGAAGTGTACATTACCTTATAAAACAAATAATATAAGATAGAAAGAATAATAAATAAATAAGTACATTACGTTCAATTTCCATTGAGTAATTTTATATTCTTTACAATTTTTCTTAATATTTTATAAAAGAGTAGTGAAAAAATTAAATACATTTAATGCTGTTAATTCAAATATGAAATTAATCGTTGCAGTGCATACATTAGTTTTCATTCAGTTTGTATTATAAAAACATATCTAAAAATATTTATAAAACTTGCATGTTGAATTTTACACACATAGTAGTATAAATATTATCTGTTCCATATCCATTTACTTTCATATATTTTCAATTGACATAAATTTAATGGTTGCTATTTTTAGATACACGGTTTCTTCAAATTTCATTAATATGTAATCACTAATAATATCATATTTACCAAATCAATTTAACCTATAGCGACCTGTATATTACCTGTAATTAGCAACCCCATATAATCATGAGACTCAATCTCAGCCATGTTGTCAGTAAAAAAGCCACTCATATATAAACTCTTCACAAGCCACTGCTTGAGGCCTCTAAAAATATTATTATTAATTACTAATATCTTTTACTTATAAAATATTAAAAAAATTACTAATTAATAGATGAGTGATATCAAAAGTAAATATTTTTCACCAACATTACATTAGTTTAAGTGGAACTAGGTTTAGATCTCCTAAGCAAGGTATTAAGTTCGAGTCTTGTAAATGAAATAAACGTGATTGGAAGGGGAGACTCTACTAAAGGTAGTTAGTCAGGTTTTCTAATGAAAACTAATCATTGACGAAGTCGGTGGATACTTCGCTCTAATATCATGGTAACCCAAAAAAGTATATATTTTTCCTCCTAAAAGGTTCCTCTTTAATTTTACTATGACACTCTTTTTCTAAATAAGTCATTAATTATTTTCTCATTAGTTGACATTTTTTAATTGCAATGAACCTAATTAAAATGCATATCTCTTATTATTTAATCTTGTAAATGTTAGAATAAACCAAAATGACCAAAATATTTACTGTCGGAAATTTTAATTACCTATTATGGATATATTACTCATGAAATATTGTCAATAATTCCTATTATTTCAGTTTAGGAAAAAAAAACTAAAATTAATAAAATACTAGTTATAGATCAATAATGTTTCAACAAATATTAAATAAATTTACTTTATTATGAATTAAAAAGAAATATTAATTGACATCAATTACAATAATTGAATATATAATTTTATTCTTGTCAATTTAGTAGTCCAGCGCGGTATTCTAATTATCAATCTCATAATTAGATAATTAGCCGTCCAGTACAAATTTTAAAATTATGCATAACATAATTATTTTATATTACCTGATATAATATTTATGATTTTATATTATTTCATTCCTTAACATATTATATAAATTAAAAGTATATAAATTATTATCAGTTTAATGATTGCTCAATCACAGTAGGATCAGTAAATTATAAATTACGTGTCTTCTAATTCAATAATCCGTCTGGATTTTAAAACCTTGCTAAATATCCCCTCAAGGTGAAAAACCCATCGTAAGTCTAAGTCCATTGTATGATAATCGTCATACTGTTCATCAAATATGATTATGAACCCCAAAATGTGGAGAATCCTTGCACCGCAGTTTGTCCAACAACTCATTTTGTTAGTTTTTGTAAAAGGGGTGTGGCTCTTACACATCTTCAAATTCCTATTTCAACTCCGTCTCCGGCCACCTACATCTTCTTTCTAGCAGAGCCACCTAGAAACTGGGATAATAATAGAAGCAGAAAACATTATTAAAACAATACCTTCACGAATTGAACGAATCTTTCTAGATTAGCTTTCAAGCGCATCGAAACCAATAAAGCACAGAAGCCAATTTTCGACCAATGATAAAGAATTGTTTACTAGCAAGCTCATATTCACCATATGAGAAATCACTATCTGAAAGGGCCCCTTTTCACCCAACAACAAATTAGAGATAATTAAAATCGCACGCTTAATTTGATTATTTTATTGTCCTATTAGAGCAATTATGGTTATAATAAGTAAGTGGCTATAGTGTTAGTGATTGATGTATACTAGATAATGACTATGATTTTGATAATAAATTTGTCGTTTGTAATTTCTTCTTTGCTTAGAAGGGGAGTTAATGGATAATGGGGTCTAAGTTATATCATTTCACACCCTACACATAATACTAAGAATTGAAGTGGCACGTAGCTTCTGTTCTTGTCTCCACTTGATGCTAATTAATTAATGTTTCCTCTTGAAATTCTATTGTGATATGGTCAACATATATACCAAGCGAAAGGAACAGATTCAGATAGTCCAAGCTCTTGATCATTGCTTTTTTTTTTTTTTTTTCAAGGATTGATCCTGATGATGATTATACCCGCCGTGAGCATTTTGCAATAATTTTCTCTTGCCACCATCTCATTATCTGAGATTATTATAATTAATTAAGTACAAGTAATACTTATACAGATATATGCTTGTTTGGTAAAGGTTAATTTTAGAGATTATTTTTAAAGTTTCTTCATGAAGTTGTAATTACATTTTAAATAATCTGCTAAAGACTCTGGCAGCTGATGACTATAGAGATGTAGATTTTTTTTTTAGGAGTAAAAGAAATGAATTTTAACAATATAATTATATATAAATGATTAAAATTAAAAAATATATAACTATTAAAAAAGTCACGACACCACTATAAAAAATTACATAATTTTTATTTTAACTCTTAATTATTGATAATTAAATTTAATAGCCAAAATTTCTTATAAAAGACCTTATTTGATACACCCACAAACCACAAGACACACGCGCGCACATACAGTGGCTACTTCATGATCTATCTTCTTTCCTCGTTGGAATTTCACGAGTTGAAATTTGAAAACTTTCTAACTGATGATATTAATTGAGATCATTGCAGTCCTAGAAGCCTGAAATTACAGTGAAAATTACACTTGAAACACTGTTTAGAATGGTAGATAGTTTTTCTTTTTAATTTCCTTTTATTAAACTGAGTTTTTTTTTTCTTTTTTATACATGATGCTGTGAGATCTTATATGCAACTCCTGACAACTACAACACAATTGTGGATTGTATGAAAAGAAAATTAAGATGGCATAGTGATTTATTTAGTTTGCATCTATTTGGTTCTTATGACTGTATAAAAATAGTATCATATTTAAAAATGAGGCTCTCGACATTGAATATGTATTTGATTTGATTAAATTTAGAATTTGGTCATGCATGATTGTCCAATAGGGTGATGGGTTTTTCGTACTCTTTTTATGAGTGGTAAAATAGATTGCTTGAAGGGACTGTAGGTAAATGGTTTGTATAAGGATTGTAGTTAGTATGGTATGTATCAATTGATGTAGGTATAAGGAATTATAGGTGTGTGGGTATACTTGTAGGGATAATGAACAGGTTTTTGTGTATTATGTATAAGGGTTAGGATGCCTCTTATATCCTCTGTCTAATATATTTATTATCTTAGGCTGACTAAAAAAAAAAAAGAGGGCGAAAGCCCAAACGCAAACTAAATGAAGGATATGTTCCTATGATATCAACAAGAACACATTGATACATAACTTCATCCTTTGCCACACTACAGCTGTGAAGCTATATAGAGAAAAGTTCCAAGCAGCGTACACAAGGGGGAGGAATTGGACTTATTATTTCAGTTGAAAATTGCCTTCTCTAGTTCTAAACCGGTGGATGGGGCTATTGCTAAAAGGCTTATATATGGACTTCTTTATGGGATGGGTTTTAGAGCCGGTGATCTATGGGGATTATCCTGAAAGCATGAGAGAACTAGCGAAGGATAGGCTACCGGTTTTCACTGAAGAGGAGAAAACCTTAGTCCAAGGAAACAGTGACTTTTTTGAGATAAATTACTACTCATCTTAATTTTATGCTTGAAACCAACCAGACAAATTAGCTATTAAAGGTCTTGCTATAATATTCAGCTGTGCATAATTAGCCAAAGTATTCAGCTTTTTTGTAGTTTGCTGCTTTGATTTTTCAGGTCTTCAGTGGTGTTGCTTTGGTTTGTCATGGCATATATGGTAGGTGTTGGTTCTGCTAGATCTCAGAACTTATATTGCACATGTACTCATGTTCTGCTGCTAGTCTTGAGCATCTCTTTTGCTAAAGATCTAGTATCCTTATTTCTTTTAATTAATTTATTTGGCTTATAAAAAATAAAAAATACATTCTGAGATATACAATATAGGCAATATATGCTCTTCGGACAATTTACAGAATTATTAGTTCCTTCAAGTAATGATATCAGGAATGTTATTATAACATTCGAACAAGGCCTGTACATATACTGATAAAGGTGAAACAAAGAGATAAAGGAAAAAGAAACCATAACACATGCAGCAGCCTTAATTAGAAAATTGTAAGCATGTGCATGTCAGATTCCTCTATACCTCACCGCACATTGGACTAGATATTAACATCTAGCAATATATACTTTCGTTGATGTAGCTTTAAGCAAATTGTGAACAGTCTCTAGAAAGGAAAAAGAAAATATGGGGAACATCTTCCACATGCTTCTCCAAATGCTCTTTGGCTATTTGCACTAAAGTGACTTAAATGAAGATGTAATGTATCAATGTTGAAATGCCAGTTCATAAGTTCCCACAAACCTTTCCAGCGTGATAACAACAAAATTGGACGCGCTCTCTATGAATTGTACGTAGGCTTTTTTAGAAAGTTGTATTCCATGTGTTAGGATAATATGATGTCTATCAAGTGTTAATTATTACTACTTTCTCAAGTCGCGCCCTTTTAATTATAGAAAGTTTCAAAATCTTATCCGCCCCCGAGGCCATAGCTGTTCACAGAATTTTTAAGACACTGAAATTTAAGTTAGCCATCAATGTGTGAAAAATTGTACGAGTAGTTGGCCAACATGCCATAGAATTGCATATATTTTTAAAATGTTATACATTAATATATTTCTTGTGATTCTTGAGTTGTTGTTACTAAGTTGTGACCAAATCCAATAAGATTAATTTTTACCCAGTACATTATTTTATTAGGAAGAATTTGAAAGCAAGAAAACTTGAACCAAGGATGATCAAACACAGATCCCATGTAATATGTCGCCGAATAATATGCGTCAAATCCTGCATAATCTCGAATTGGATAGAAGTTTGGTAAAGTTAGATCACTATATAAGCACTCTGCGTCGAGTATAACCAAAGTGAAATTTTTTTTAACAAACTTGATAGAGAGGGATTTTAATTAAGTTTTTTCTTTTCGGCTGATCCTTTTATTAGTATGTCATAGAATGATATGCGATTTGTAGCTCCTTAACTCATGTTTTGATACACAAATCGATGGATAAAGGCCCAAGGAAAAAGACTAAGCAGAAAGGAAAGCCCAATTCATACGAGGTCCATCTATATAAATTTCTTAAAATACAAACCCTTTGCCTTATTAAGAAAGATAAATTTTGATTTCCAGTCTTTATTGTCATTGCACGAAGTTTCACAAATAAAATTAGCGGACATAATCAGTTGCTAATAATAGGTGTTCGCGATCTCCTGAAGGTAAGAGAAAAGCACTTGCGGTTTAGAGAACATGGGCATGTGATCAGCAGCAGCAATCACTTTGACGTCGTTAGGAGGGTTTCGTTCAATCATTGATAGTTGAAAATCATGCTTTATGTTCACACACTATATAGACTTTGGCCACAGTTCCGTAGTTGTCTCTTGTGAGTCTTGTATTCTCTCGCAACAGTTCTTCATCATCATAGATGCGAGTTGGTCTCAGCAGTGTCATTGCCAAGGTCAAGTCCTGATTCATTTACGCACGCCATCAAATGTCATGGTTAAGAGATGTCTGCGATCGTGTGTAAAATCAATGCTTAATAAACTGGTTTTATGTTTGTTAATTATGAATTTATCAGCATTATTACGATGATAATTGACAACCAAGAACACGTATTTAAATCTGTAGATTGATCTTAATAAATGCTTTTATTTTATTATAAATATGTAATATTTTTTTAAATTTTAAGATTAATTAAATAGTTTTCAACAAAATAAATATTTTTTAGGCTTAAATATGTTTTAAATCCCAGACAAATATGGCTTTGTCTGATTTTAGTTCTTGTAAAAAAATTTGTTAGTTTTAGATATTTGACATTTTCTTATTGTTTTTTTTTAGTCCTTATCATTAATTATAGTTAATTTAGTACTGATATAGCTAATAAAATAAAAAATATTAATTAAGATAATTAAGGAAACAAAAAACATTTTAAATTAAGATAATTAAATTATTTTTAGATTGTAATTCAATTAAGTAATATATTTATTATTTTATATAAATGAGGTAATTACATATAATTTAATTTTACAATTTATTTTTAATTTTTAATATATTGTGAACAGTTCTTTTATTGCTTTTAATAATATTTTTACTTTTCAATTTACTAATTTATTTTTAACATTGTAATTTTTTTAAAAATTATAATTTACTTAGACACTTATAATTTACTTTTAATATATTACTTTGATGTTATTTTTATATTTCAATTCATTAATTTTGATTGACTGTATTATAATTTATTTTTTAATATATCACAAGTAGTGATTTTGTCTCTAAAGATAAATTAATATATTACAAATAAATTACTAGTGTTTGAGTAAATTATTTTTTTAAAAAGTACAATGTTAAAAGTAAATTAGTAAATTGAAAACTAAGAAAAATATTAAAAATAATAAAAATTATTGTTCATAATATATTAAAAATTAAAAATAACTTATAAAAGTAAATTATATGCAATTACCTTATTTATATAAGATAATAAATACATTACTTAATTGAATTACACGCGTAAAAATAATTTAATTATCTTAATTTAAGATATTCTTCATTATCTTAATTAATATTATTTATTTTGTTAATTAAGTCAACACTAAATTAACTAGAGTTAATGATAAGGGCTAAAAAAGAACAGTAAAAAAATGTTAGGAATCTAAAACTAACAAAAAATTTTACAAGAATTAAAATTAGACAAAGTCATATTTACAATGACTTAAAACATATTTAACTCTATTTTTTATTTCCTAGTTTTGGCATGCGTGTGGGAAACCACAGGAGCACAAATGAAATTCGTTTGACTTGTTCATGAGACTAATTCTTATTTCGTGGTATTGGTGGTAGGAACATGAAAGTTACTCTATTCCTAAACTATTCCAAAACTATTGATGTTTTACAAATCTAAGGCTATATTAATAATTTTTTTTCTTACTATACCCTTGTTTACAATTAATGATTTTACTAATATAAATTAATAATTTCTTATTTTTACGAAACTAATGTTGTTCTGTTTTTATCTCCGAGTTAAGCACCAGTATCCAAGTCAATAGCTCACCACCCATCAATGAGAATGTCCACATTACATAAAAATCTGCACTATAATTTATGATAAATATAGTTGAAACACATAATTAAATAGGGGTATTTTAGCCCAGATATATATCAATTAATAATTTCTTATACTATATGCCAAAACTTTAAATATCAATAGTTTGGGAACGGATGGAGTAAATGCTGAAAATTGTTTTCTAGTTAAAATTGAATCTTTGCAACTTCCAAAAAAATGGCATGCACACAAAATCAATAGAAAAATAATAAATGTATTAGACTTCATATTAATGCGCGTCACAAAAATGTACCAATAAGCAAGAGGAGTGCTGGCAAAATTCATAAACATCTTGATTTCTTTTTCAGCTCAACATAAACATCTTCACTCGAAAGTTGAAAAGACATACCTCGGGTGGAGATAGTTGGTAGAAGTTGGATGCTAAGGATTGGGGCCCAAATATCCTATATCCATTTCGATGATTGCCGGTATTCCCATCAAAAAAAATCTTTGACTCCAAACTCGATTCCAATCTTCGACTACGTTGGTACTTTACAAAATTAAATTAAATTCAGTAACAGAGAGAGCAAGCCCCCCGTTTACACAAATTCATGTAGCACACATAATCTAAATTAAAACACACCTTTTAGAACTACCCAGCGTATAGGTAGTTCTTCTAGTTTAATCTGTAATTTTAAGTTTGAATTTTGGAAATCCGATTACATTAAAAATTTAATAAAAATAGCTTTGTCATCCTTAATATTCTTGTCCGACTCAAGCTCAAATAGGTCGGGTTAAACCAATAAACAAACATTTTAGAATAATAATGAGGTATATATGGAAAAAGATAAATGGAAAAAAAAAGGAAAAAATATTATAGATGTGATAAATGATGTAATGAAAAAAAGAAAGAAAAAAAAATACAAAAGTATGTAAAACGGGTGTGGAAAATAAAGGGTGGAAAGATTATGATTGAACTTTTTATATATGTTTATATTGTGTTATCACTATCTAATTCGTTTTGCATAGATATTCAAATTATAAAAAATTATCTCGAATCCGAATAGAATGGATTAAATAAAGAAAAAAAAAACAATAAAAACTTATCACATAAGAGTTTATAGTTTATTTTATTAAGTTTTATTGCTTAGAGAAATAAGTTAAAAAAATTAGATATAAACCACTTTTATAAAAGAACAAAACTTAGATGCAGTTCCATATATATTGTTGGTGCTATTCTCTAATCATAATTAAAGTTTTACCTCGATAATCTGCATAATAAAGGATTCCATTAAATGTCAATATAGATTATCGAGATGAAACTCCAATTCTTATTAGAGAACAGCACCAACAACACATATAAAACTACATCTAGGTTTTGTCCTTTATAAAATCAAATCAACACATGTTTAAGTATTAACATGACAATTAAGATAAACTCAAATAAATTTCATAAAAACTCTTTTAAACACTTCTTCAGTCCCTTAAATTAACAACTAACTAATTTATTTGAGTATGTTCTAACGAGTTAAATAGGATTTTCAGAAAAAGATGCCATTCGTTTGTTTAATTTTTTATAACATAAAAATAGTGGTTAAGAACAAGCTAAAAAAGTTATAAATCATTAAATGAGTCAAATTTTATTTTTGTCATTCTTAAATTTTAATGATTAATATAGTCCCTTACAAATTAGTGTTTATTATCTAATCTCAAACCTATATATCAAAGTTATCACCATTTGATGCCATTATGAATTGGTCATTAGTGAGAAAAGGTAAATTATGGCTTAAATATGTTTTTGATCTCGTAAATTATAGCGAGTTTTGTTTTTAGGACAAAGGAGATTAATTTAATCTAATTATGACATTTATAAATACTAATTTAATTAATTTAATAATTATTTAATTAGTAAAAAATAATTTAATTATGTGACAAACATTTCACCTCATTAATCTATGTGGTAAGTACTGATGTGTCGAAATTGTTGCTACTTTAATGATTAACAACTCAGAGTTAACGACAAGGACTAATTGTTTTGACCAAAAAACATAAAACAAGAGATTAAAAATATTTAAAAAATTTATGAGGGACTAAAAACAAAAGTCCCTATATTTTGAAGGACTATAAATATATTTAATTCATAAATTATTTATCTACCACTTGTAGAACTTTATCATTTGTGACATTGTAGTTAATGTAATAATGTCCAACTTTAAAATTTTAGAAATTAAAGATTAAAATCTAAAGATCTTTTGATTTTAAAAAATGTTTTATTTTGTTCCTAATTTTACGAATAATTACAAAATATACATGTCCCTTTACTTTTACTTTAACTTTATTTTGCAAAAATAAACTTTTTATTTTTACGTTTTTATAAATATTTTTAAAAAAATAACATTCTTATATTATACATAAAAAAATAAACCATAAACAATATTTTCGGACCCAAACTAACAATAGAGTAGAGTGCGGGTTTCCCCCCTCCCCTGAAATGAAAGTGACAAATTGAGCTTTTGTGAAATCAACGAAAATATTGGCATTTTTTCTTCCATAGCATGTGTATACAGCGAGCAAAATAAACCTCATAAAAAACATTAAAAGCGTAGACAGAAAATTAATGAAAGAGAAATGATTTTTTAGTTTCATCCCTACTTACAAATTCCCTTACCTAATCTCTCCGTTTATTTTCGTTGGACAATGGACATAAGTCAACCTGCATTCTCCTTAACCCACAAACTCAATAATGATATCAATTCCTTTGTTATATGAATTTATTTATTTTTCCCCATAAATACACACGCACAAAATCACACATATATTGAAGGTGGAATGTTATATATGATGAAACTATGAGAAAGCAGAAAATTAAGAGAGAAATGTTATTTATACAACAATTTGTACAATAATAGTTTTTTGTGTCTATTTAATTTTTGTACATCATTTATTATATCTCATAATAATAAAAAAAGATAAACAAAAAATTGTTGTTTTATAAATGATTACATGTGTATCCATCTCAAATTAAGAATGGTTGTTAGTACCTCTTGGATGAGAGTGAAATAGCATAGTTCGGGAGCAGGCATCCAAGCGGCAACAAATACCGCAGCTGCAATCTTGCTGGGGAACATTGCCATGGCTCGGATATGCATACGCCACCCAAGCTATGACCAACAAGGATTACTCGCTCCTCTGGAGCCAAAGAGCGTAGAAGTTCCATCAATGGCTCTAAATATTCTGAAATTGAATTCAGCTCGTGCACCTCCTTTGGATGGATGCCAGACGCAGCCATGTCTAGAGCTGTCACTTCGTGTCCACCAGATTTCAGCAAAGCAGCGACTTTATACCAACACCACGCCCCATGGCAGGCTCCATGGACCAACACGAAATGCCTCTTCTTCTCTCTCTCCATCTTCGCTAGTTAGTCTTTGCTCTCTCTCTTGTGACCCTTTTTATATACGCGAGAAAAACACTTATCATAGATTCACTTTTTCTTTCATCTCATTTTCATTTTATTTTATTTTTATTTATCATCACATCATTTGTTATATCTTTTATTTTCTCTCTCTTTCTTTTTTTTTTCTATTTTTCTCTCTCTTCTTTCTACTCATACATCTCATTTTTGAGATGTACAATTATCATAACTCTTTATGCACCCACAATTTTTTTAGAAATTATATTCACCTCTCCTATGTTTTTTTTCAAATGAGACTTATACTCTCTCTAGTATTTAAAGAAACACTCGCCTCACTTATATGTTTAATGGTTAAATTAATTAGTAGGTTTTTAAATTGTTTAAAAATTTTTAATTATGTCTCTAAACTAAAAAAAATTGTAATTAAATTCTTGATTTTATAAAATTTTTGTAATTAGGTCTTTGATGTTAGTTTATAACAATTTAAAATTACTAAAAAATGATAATTTGTGACAATTATAAAGACCTTAGAAACTTAATTGCAAAAATTTTACAAAATTAAGAACTTAATTATAATTTTTTTTAGTTTGAAGACCTAATTAAAAATTTCTAAATAGTTCAAGAACTTACTGATTAATTTAACCTTGTTTAATTAAGTGAGATAAATTTCTCTTATTTTAGTTAATTAATTAGCACACACTTCCTATCTTAATAGAAGGCACTCAAGGGTTTGTTTTACAACTTTACACCCTCATATTTTTAATTGATCTCCTATGTATTATTAATAAGAGGAGTGTTAGTAACACATTCTCTAACACACTCTTTTAAACACAATCTCTTTCATTGGTTGAAATTTATTGAAAATCACAAAATCAAGAGAGAGAACCATTAAATAAGATGCAAGACCCACAAAATTTTATAATTTTTAATAAATTTCAACCAATAAGAGAATGTGTGTTCAAAAGAGTGTGTGAGAGAGTGTGTTGCTAACATTTTTCTTATTAATAAAGTGTTTATTCTTTTTTTATGTTTCTATTAATTTTCTTTTCACAACTTTTTTTTTATTTTTAAAGAGAAATTGATATTCAAACTATATATAGATAAAAAAAATACAAAGATTTTACTCCTCTCTGGTCTTTAATATAAGGCACTATCTAGAAGGTATTGGTGGTCCTTTTTTATAAGGCGTTTTACAATTTCTATGAAGCATTTAACTTCTTTTTTTTCATTATTTGCCAGTATTATAGACTTCGAGTATCTGTGTCTTTATTTGATAGTAGTGCATAATGCTTTTAGACTTTAATGTCTTCATGTTACCCACAACAAATTAATGATAATTAACAAGGGTAAAATTGGTACGTTACAATTTAAAAAAAAAAAAACAATAAAACCAACTAATTTAATTATTTTTATTGGTTTGTGTTATTATGTTATAAGTGTTTTATATTAAAGACCAGAGGGAGTAAAAGATTATTCTTTGATATTATTTAAAAAGAGATATGTATTTTTTTTATAAAGGTTTAAATATTTTTTATCTCTTTTAAATTTGAGTCAAATATGTTTTTGGTCCCTTAAATTTAAAAGTCATTTTTTTAGTTTCCTAATTTGAAAATAACACATTTTTCATTCTTATTTTGTGATCTTTTTAGTGTTTGATAAGGATCAAAAGTGAGTTATTTTTAAATTAGGAGACTAAAAAATTTACTTTTAAATTTAAGAGACCAAAAATAAACTTGTCCCAGATTTAAAGGATCAAAAAGATATTTAAACCTTTTATAAATAAAAAAAAATGCGAGTGATATTTACGAAGACTTTAAAGGAATTTAGTAAAATTCCCCCTTTTTTGACTTCTATGCAACAACTGTATTGATTAAAAAAATAAAAATGATTTATTATGTTAAAAACATAAAACTATTTATTTTTAAATTATTTAAAATGTTTTTAAACGGGGTGTTAATTAATAATGTACTTAGTACATAAGATAAAAAATACTATATAACAAATCCAATTAAATCATGTTCTATTTTCAATTAGAACTTGTGAAAATAAATAGGGTTAAACATTTGTTTGGTCCCTCTAAATATGGATAAGTCCTTTTTTAGTCCCTCCTTTCAAAAATGTCGAGTTTAAGTCCTCTATTTCTAAAACTTTGTTACAATAAATTTCTGTTACTAACCCTATCAATCGCAACTAACGGTAATGTAATTTGTGGTGGTGTTTGCACCACCAAAATACCTCTCACCTTGCTTTTTAAATACCATTTATGCTATCACCAATGCTTCCTCTTTATCGAAGGCAGCCATCAACAACATGACAAAGTAAAATTTTATTTCAATAAAATAATTTCAAACCTCCCAAAATCAATTATTCAACACCCCAACTTTCATGCTCCCTTACTTACCATTAAAGCTACCATTGAAGCTTCGATGCGCACCACCAAACAGACTAGCCGCTGTGTATGACAAGCTGCTTCCTTTCTTCTTCCTCGTCTCTCTCTCTCTCTCTCTCTCGCCTTTCCTTTGCCACTTCATCCTCTTAGTTCTTCTCCTCTTTTGCTATTGTTGCTTGTTGTCACTGTGATGCATTTCTATCTCTCTTCTCTATGAGTGCACATATTATTCCTTACTCAAAATCAATGACCGTCTCCTCACAATATAAGGACACCATGGGTGAAGCGAAATTAAACTGAAATAAGAAAATAGTAATAAAAATAAAAGCAAGTGAAATCGTGATTATCATGAATGGAAGCAAATAAAAATGCAGCACACACTAGACCCCCACCCCCATAACACCAAATTCCAACACATGCCATCTGACAACAACACCACACACACATGCGAACTAGACCTATATTTATAGCCAAATGAGAAGAACAATACATATGGACCTTGAATTAGATATATAACCATGAATTTTAACTTTATTTTTATATGTATATGAACAATACATTTGTTCTTTCTCCACCCCTATATTCAGCCACAACACACCAAGTAAGACTCTATGGGCACCATTAAACCCATGACCCACCAAACCCCATCCAAGCACCACTGATTCACAGCCAACGTAACACCTAATCTCCCTCAAACCAGAATCACAGCCATCAAATTAACCATAACCCCTGTAAATGAAAAAAGAAGAAAGAAAGGGCAAACACATTCAAATTAAAATAGGAGAGAAGATAAGGAAAGAAAGTAATTAAAAAAATAAAGGTAGAGAAAAAGGTTGTTGTAGGTTATGTGTCTTCACCCCAGTCGCGGTGTCTTTGTCGAGTCGCTCCTCCTTTGACGGCATCCTCACTCTTTGTTTCCTACGACCGACAACCACCGTTGCGATGGCGATGATGTTGCATAATCTCTCGGCATACTCTCCACCCATATCAAAACAATGCTATTGCAAATGCATCTTCATTTGTGAAAGAGAACATAAATGTCGAAGAAAGAATAGACCTAGGGTGTTGTGTTATACCAAAAGGGTAAGGTCAGGGCAAATGAGGGAAGGGCAGTTTTACTATAGGGGGAAGGCACAATAATTTTATGGTTTATTTTACACATTTTTTTAGTACATGAGGGTAATTTGTGGTGGTTTTTGACCGCCATAAATTGCGAATCTATAATTCCTACCTTCACCGTTAACTACAATTGACAGAGTTTGTAAAAGAGATTTATTGTGACACATATTCATAAATGAAGGACCAAAAGTCAACGTTTTAAAAGGAGGAATTAAAAACAAACTTATCCATATTTAGAGGGACCAAAAATATGTTTAACCCAAATAAATGAATTGGCTCTTAAAATTAATTTTGGATTTAAATATGTTTTTAGTTCTTTAAATTTGAGCAAAAATTGCTTTTAATGCTCCAAATTAAAAATTAATTTTTTTAGTCCTAGTAATGTTGAAATAGCCTACTTTTGATCCTTATCAAAAGATTAAAATGATCACAAAAAAACAACATTAAGGACCAAAAGTAGGTTATTTTTAAATTAGAGAGACAAAAATAATCTCTTTAAATTAGGGAGATCAAAAACAAACTAAGCCCACATTTGAGAGATCAAAAAGATATTTAAACCTAATTTTTATTAGTATTAGAATTGAGACCTCAAAGGAGAATTAACATACTTTCTTTTTTAAATACATTACAATAAGTATTTTATGTTCCTTCATTTTTTTCATTTTTTAAATATTATTATTTAAATTTAGTTTATATCAAATTATCTATTTGTTGTTACTAAAATTTTTTATATTCCTAAATTTAAATTTTAAAATACACTGTTAAATTAGTAGTTAATTCACATTATTTATCTTTGATTTCAAATTTCTAATTTCTTTAATTTTTTCACATATAAAAATTTTAAATGTCTTATTTTTTAATTTATTTTTGTATAATATAATAATTTTTTCTATCTTAATAATAAAGACATTTTTTATTTTATTTTATTTTATTTTTAAGATGCATAGTTTTATTATTATTTAAATTTAATAAAATTTTATCTTCTGTATATTTTTTAAATTTATATCTATGCATTTTACTTAAACTTAGTAATATATCAATAAGGAACTATTCTCCATTTATTTAAAATATTTTTCAATAATTTTTCATATCTCCTTGTTTATACTCAGTTTTTTATTTTTTATTTTTTATCCTTTTCTATTATATAGCTCGATCATTATTTTTTTTTATTAACCCTTCTATTATCTATTTTCCTCCAAAAATATATACATCTCATTGGGACGTGAAAATATTTTTATTTTATGAATCCATATGTCCATTTTTAAATTTAATAAATTTTTCTTTGATAGTAAGCTTAAGTTTGTATCCTTAAATTAAATTATTTTCTTATATTTTTTGCTCGTATAACTACTTATCTTGTAATACATATTGTTTTAATTTTTTTATTACAATCAATTAATATTTTCTATTCCTTTATTAATTATTTAGACAAAATAAATATTTTAATATCTTTAATCAATGCTTAATGTTTTTTCAATCAAGATTGTGCCTAGATATCTATAAATTATAAAAAGTTATATTAAATAAAAACAATTTTATATTTTTAATTATCTATAAATAAATTTTATTAATTAAATTAATATTATGTTAAATATTTTTAATTTATATTTGTTTGTATTTTATTGTGTTATCAAGTACTTATGGAAATTTTTTTACACAATTGCGCGTATCTTTTTGTAAATAGGTGTATTATGTATTAATAATAATTTAGGTGTTTAATAGGCATACACTGTTAATATACAAGTTTTTATATTCCCAATTAATTAGAAACCATTCTTGATATGACTTTTAAAGTAATTATTCTGAAAGTTCGTAAGCTTATTATACATAGCAGTTTGTGACTAGATAATAATATAAAAAATTATTACATTGTCCTTGCATATATTATTCATTCATAGTTTAAGACATTTGTTGTAATATTAACATAAATATTTTAGATCGATAGATAAAAATCCAATTTAAAAAATATTTGTTATATTGGTTGTACAAGGAATCGATCTAGAAAGTATTTTCTACATCAGTTCCATAGCAACCAATCTAAAATGTGGATACATTTTCAAATTTTTAAATTTCAGACCAGACTTTTTACATTAGTGTTGTTTTATTAATTAACGTAGAACGTCACTTTCTAAATTAGCTTTTCGTACAATCAATCTAGAATGTTGACGGTCTTTCCAACTCGTGATATTTCTAACAAGACTTTTTAGATTGACTGTTCTAAAAACTGATCTAGAAAGCCACTTTCTACAACCAATATAGAAAATTCACTAGTAGGTTTTTTGATTTTAATAGCGCACTCATATTTTCGTTCTCGCTCTAATTTTCAAATCGTCATTTTCTGGTTCCAAGACGCCTCAAGAAACGGATAATCAAATTGACGTACCCTTTGATAAAATCAATTTTTCTCTTATATAAGTATGACTTCAATTTACATTTTCTCGTTATGCATTTCTCATTTTTGTTTTTCTAAATGTGTGTGTTCTGACCAATGTGTTTGTCTTTCATTCAAACTTTAGCCTCATGAGATGCACCTATTTTGCTCCTTCATAAGGTAATGTTCTCTTTCTCTTTCTTGTCATCTCTCTCTTGCATATGGCATGTGGAAATAATGTTCAAAGGCTCCGAATAGTGTGTTTGAAGACTCAACATAATGTGATTGACGGGGAAAAAGATATTGTTATCAAGTTGCTTAAGAGATTATTTCTTTCCAAATACAACAACGAAGATACCATAATTCTTTTTTCTTTTTTGTTACATGGGCCACATACGGGTAAATTGGTTGTATTTTGTTTTTGTTTGATTAATAGGAATGTCAACTCCTTCTAGCAAGTTAGTTCGATCTTGTCTCTTTTGTCGCACATTTCTTTTAATATATGCCTTTCACTTGGGTTATATATTCATTCATCTTTCTTTCAAAGCATAGGTGCAAGCATTAATAAAAATGAGTTGATATCTCCCAAATGGGAGATTTATAGTAACAAAAATGTGGAACAAAAAAGAAGATCATGTTAACTTAGAAGACGAAATTGGGAATTCTATTGTATCAAATGAAAATAAAAAGTAGTCAAATTTCTTGCATTCAACCCATGTAACTAGAAAAAGAAGGTTTATGCCTTATGATCTCTTTGTTATTTTTTGTGAAAAGAAATGATTTCTTAATCAAGTGAGTTGACGATAATTTTTTTTTCCTTGAACACATTGTATAGAGTTTAGTCATTGTAATAGAGAAATTATATACATGTTCCCAGTTTAGTCTTTATAATAGAGAGATTGTGTTCATATTTTGATATACGAGATGTATATATATATATATATAATAAAATTATTTTGTGTTTTTCTGTATTTATTTTCGGTTTTGTATTTGCAGTTTTCAAATTAGAACATATTGTATATTGTAAGGGATGTAACGTAATTGTATTTTTTTTTAAATAGACTTTCAACATTGATAGTTAACATAAGTGATGAAGAAAATTGCTTTCTACATCAATTCTAGAACCAATTTAGAAAGTATTGATTTTCTATATTGGTTGATTTTATATTTGGTTGCAAAACTAATTTAGAATGTCAGAAAACAATTTATGTTAAAAGGGTTTTTTGTATATGACTATATTATTGAGACAAAAAGTTCAATTAAGCTATTTTAAACATTTTCATGTATTTTTTAAATTTTACTTATATTAAAAATACGCATGTAATAATTCAATAGTTTAAAAAAATATAAATAAATTTAAAAATAAAAATATTTACAAATATGATATAGAGAATAAAATAATAAACCAATCCATTTTAAAACTGGATTGAAATTTAATATAGGTGCCGTTTTTTATTTTCGTCTTTTATATTTTGTTACTGGATGTTTGTTGCATTTCCCGCTTTTGATGTGTAACCATCTTGCTTAATGCTTGGATCCATTTGCATTGATCCGGCTCCGGCCATAGACGTCAACAGGTTTTTTGATGTGTAACCATCTTTTTATTGAAAAATGCTTAATATTCTTCTGTTGTTAATATAGCTTTATCTCTTCCATATAACATAAGCTGTTGTTCTCGAATGTCCTTCTCCTACGTGTCAGGTAGGCACAACCTTAAGTGTGTCTTTAGATAAACGTTGGCGGTGATTTTAGTTAAAATTGATTTTAAAGTAGTGTGGTTTATGTTTGAATATTTTTATTATAAAAATAAGTTAGTAGTAAAATTTGGTATAAATTTTTTTATTTAAAACAAAATTACCTAAAGCTGCTTTAACTCATAATCAATTCTAACCCCATAATCAATTCTTAATATAGAATCAAACATATGAAAAATTATCCAAAATCATGTTAACTAGTATTTCAATGTGGTTATGAAGAATCTAACATGAAATCAACACACCAAACAGCGATAGGGGTGTACACGGGTTGGGTTGGGTCGGATTTGGCTAAACCCGTTATCCAACCCGATCAAAATAATATGGGTTGGGTTGGGTCAAGTTTTTTTTTTTTTTTGTCAAACCTGAACCAAACCAACTCAATCATCAACGAGTTGGTTTGGGTTGGGTAAGTTAGTCCGTATATTTAAAATTTTATTGGATTTTTTAAAAAATGTATTTTTTTAAAACAAATTTTGACACATTATATAATCTTTCTTGCAGTAAATTTAAAACCTGTGTAGGAAATATAATATAACATGGCTAAAAAAGATATAGTGAAATCAGGAATGGAAATTTAAAGAAGCCGCGAAGGAAAATTTGGGAAAGGGAAATGCCAAAATGGAAAAGGGAATTGCTAGGGTAAGTTTCTGGAATTTGAGCTCACTTTTGCACTTCACGTCTTCACCGGTGTGGGCTAGGCCTGCTGTGGCCTTGTGGGGTGTGTTTTTTGTTACATTTTAAATTAAAAATTATTATTATATAAATTATATAATATATAAAAAATAATAAATTAAATAAAATGCTATATCAATGGGTCAAGTAACAGGTTCACGGGTTCGCAAATCAAAACCCGTTATCCAATCCATACGTGAACAAGTTTAACAGGTTGGGTTGGGTATGACCCAAACACTTAAAAAACCCAAACCGAACTAATTGGGTAGGTTTGGTCGGTTCGGGTCAACAGGTTACCCGTACCTGTGAACACCCCTAAACAACGACGTGTAAAAAACAAAAACAACTTGGCAGGAAAATGGATTTCAAAGTTCAAACTTATCTTAAAATAGTTTATTTCCTCTCTTAACAAGTCGTATTTAAATGAGTAAATTAGATTGAGACGTCCTCTATTTCGTCAGATTTCGTTTGATATCTTATTTTTTTTAACTATTATACCAATTTTTTTAATTGTTTAATAAATATTATATTGACACTTCTTATATATTACATTAATCTCTTTAATTGTTTGAAAAACATTACACTATATACCCTTATAAAGGAGATTTTATTTTTCAAACAATTTTTTTTCCTTCAAAAACAGGCTGAAATGAGAAAAAATAAGTTGTCCCAACCATGCTCTAATAAAGATTAAAAATACAGGAGGATTATGTGTAATTTCAAAAAATTTCAAGGGGTATTAATGTAATTTATTCTATTTAAATTTAAGAAAATAGGCTACCAATTTTACACTTGTCATCTAATTACATATCACTATATATTGTGAATTTGTTGTCTTTTATAATAATTACCTTAAAAGTCATACCAACTATAATTTTTGATTAGTTGACAATATAACAAATTTTATATTGGCAATGCATAGTCATTGGGCTCTTTAAATTTTAATATTTGTATTTTAAATATTCTATCATTAATAGATTATATTTTAATTTATGCTAACATGAATTTTTTTAGAAATGATTCTTATTTTTATAACTTTTCATGTTATTGATAATTAATTTAAATAAAATTACATTCATATTTCTAGAGATTTAGGATTTTTTTTTTTTGTTATTTCTATTTTTTTTTCTATCTTATACTGGACCTCAAAAGTTTTTAGTTATTATTAATATTTTTATAAAATAAATAAATAAATGGTGTAATTAATTAACCGATAATATTTAAGTAATTTTTTTAACTCTACTTTTATTATTTTCTCTCTCAATTAGTAATTGTTAATATTTATATCGTTAGTTGACTTTCTAATATTATAAATCTTATTAAAAAATATTTTTTATTAAATATTTTAAATGGTAAACTCCTAAAATATGTTTCATTTTCTATTAACATCGTAAATGTTCATAAATTATAATCAAGATAATATCGAATCAAGTTTCGTTTAATCTTATAGTATATATAAATTTGGTGCACTTTTGTTCTGTAATATTTATAATTAGAAATTTGTTCTGGACTTCCATATTATAATTTATTATATTATTTATATATTATAATGATATAATCATATACATTATAATATTATAAAATTATTTTACATATATTATTATCATTACTATTATATTTTTATTATAATATGATATATATATATATATATATATATATATATATACATATATAATATATTTATAATTCATAATATTATTATAAAATTTTATATTATTTATATATTGTAATAAATATTTTCCTTTGTGTAAATTTTATAGTTAGATTTTTTTATTTTTTAAATTACATGTGTAAATAATTTTTGAAATAGATTTTTATTGATTTAATCACATCTGGATGATCTTTTTTCATTACCTTTGAAATAGGATATAAACCTCAACCATTACCTTAGGAAACAATATTGCTATTATGGTCATTATAAATATCTAACACAATTTCAAATTGTATGGATTCATTCACATAAGTTATTCTAATTTAATAGATTTATTTATATTCGGTAATTATAATTGGAAACACTAAAACTATACATTAATGGCACAAAAATTATATATGTTATATTGAAGACATTAAGAAATGTAAGTTTAACCATCTCAAACAATAAATGGCTTTGCATATTAATCTCCTCAAAAGTTTATAATTTATTAATCCGTCTTTAGTACATGTGTTTACCGATCTCATTCTTTTATATGTTTTTTATATTTAAATAGTGCAATGGTTAATTTTCATGAAGTCAAGGCAAAGAAGATATCATATATGCAGGTTTCTAATAATAACAACTAAATCATCACCAGTGTTTATTAGTGACAAATTATTTTTGCCACGAATTAATTAATGGCTTAACTTATAGCTAGTGACAATTAATAATAATTTAAAATTTCATCGCAAGATTATCTTAGTGACGACATTAACAGTTTATGATAACAATTGTTGTCTTACAAAAAGCATGTTTTATTCTAAGTACCGATCAACTTAAATTAAATTTAGAGAATAAAACATCTCTCTATATATATACTTAAAACTTTGGATTTTGGACGAGACATACTAGAAAGGTACTTTTTTAATGTGTATATAATATTTCGTTTTAGATTTTGTTGAAAAAGTCTCAAATTATGACTTGGGTACAAGTTTATCTTTTATAGGTTGAAAAATATTAATAATATATTCTTTAATGCATTTTTTTTCAATACACTTTTTTGGTAGAAGTTACAATTACACACACATAAACTTTATGTTGAATATTGAATAATATAATAAAACTAATTGATTTTATATATAAATAAAACTTCTAATATATAAATAACAATGATTGGTTTTCTACATTATATATATAATAAAACTATCATATATAAGTTTTATTATATATTATTCAATCTTTATATTGATTGGTTTTATGTATAAATAAAATTTCTAACACAAGAACATGAACGAGAAAATACTAATGCATGAAATTAGAGTCAATTAGCTATTAAAAGATAAGAAAAATCATATTGATTTGACTTTTTTCATCCAAAATTTATCATTTTTTTTGTTGTTTTTATATTGACTCTTATAACTTTGAATGTTTTTCTAAAATTCATGACTCTTTTCTAATCTTGTAAATTTATAAAGTCCTTTCAAATATTATAAATTCTTATTATATGAATTCATTAAAATCCAAACAAGAAAATCTTGATTATAAAAGTCATTTAAAAAAATTACATTTTATTACATTTTTATAGAGTCTTTTAAAACCCGCAAGACTTTTTTATGCCAATAAAATCTCAATCCATTACATTCCCTTAAATTGAAAAAAATAAGTATACATGCATAGAAGATATAGTTTATAAAGATTGATATTAGATAGGCATCTAACATTGATAGTCTAAGTGTGACATTGAACTTTTGCACACTTTAGATGTATTGGGGTGCTATTCCTTCAACAAAGGTGATTTCTTATTGAGCAAGGTATGGGTAATTAGGAAAAAGTGTTTTGGCAACTAAAATGCCACATGGAGGAATAATTTCATACTGATGAAGTGTAATGGATTCTCCAACTTTCATTATTTTGACCAAATATGGTTTTCAGTTACCCCTCAGGGTGGCACTAACAAACTCATATGGTTGTTGATTTGAACAAGGAGCACTGCTCTTTAAATACTTAATCAAATTGTAGTATTGGCCCATGAAAATGTGTTCTTTAGGTCTTAGCTGCACATATAGGGACCAAATTAAAAATGTACTACACGTACAGGAATCAAATTAAGAATTTGTAAGCAGCAAGGACTAAATTGAGAATTTGTGACTCGTATAGGGACCAATTTAATAAGTTTTTTTGTATAGGAACTAAATTGAAAATTCACGACAAGTGTAAGGATTAAATTATATGTTTAACCAAAAAAAAAGAAAGTAAAGTAACATTTTAGTCCAGGATATACCGTAAGGAATCACTGAATTGGTTTAGCACATAACTAAGCCACTAGTTGGGGCAAATTGGCGTACTGAATCACGAAATCTATATTAACAAATTTATATTTTTTTGGTAATGATATTAACAAATTTATATGTAATGTGAGGATTTAAAATTTCAATAAATATTTTGTAACTTTGAGCTTTCATGAAAAGTAAACTCTTGATCTCTTGTAATATGTTCGGATTAAAATGTTTTAAGAATTAAATTGATTTATACGTATTTTGTTTAGAATTCAATTTAATTGCACTTACAATATAATAAATTTTACACTGTCATCTAATCATAGATTGCTATATATGATAAATTTGTTAACTTTTATAATAATTACTTTAAAAATTAGCATCATTTTTGATTAGTTGACATTTGATAGTATAAATTTTTTTTACACTAACAATACATAGAAATTAAACTCTTTTGTTTAAAAATATTAAAGACAAACTATTTTAATTTGTTTCAATTATTTAAATTTATATTCTTGTCATTATTAATGATATTCGTTTCTTAATTGCATAAATTAATATGTACTCAACTCAATTCGCTTTTAATAATATGTTCTAAACATAGAATTTGTTTATTCACTGCAATTATTTTTATTTTATTTTATTTTTAATGATTATTTGCATTGTTCCGGTACTTATATTATTTTCAGGCTCAGCATCCAATTATGAAAATTTTAATAATTCTTACTTATATTTAATTATTTTTTACAACTTTTATTCAAAATATTATTTTGGAATTAAGAGAAGTAGAAACCAAAAAGACTTCTAATAAACAATATAGTAAATTATACTAACATGTCTTGAGATTTTGTAAAAAAGTTTTCGATATTTTTCTTTTTTTATTTTTATACTAATCTTCTTAATTATTTGAAAAATATTATTTTTTATACATTATACTAACCTCCTAATTATTTAGAAAACATTATACCATATCTTCTGTAAAGAAGGTTGCTATGAACATTAAAAAAACAGAGAGTTCTCACAAAATCTCAGCTAGTGTTAATTTACTCTAAACAATAAAGGAATGCCAGGGATATGTTAGCTGGCCGCACCGAGTTAGCTGGATAATTGGTTAACTATCGCAGGGTTGGAATTTTTAGCTTCTGTGACGTCACTCAACTTTGTATTTTTCTATATATCGCGAAGACATATCAAAGCACAACAAAGGCATAAACATAATGACTCAAAAACGAAGAGAGCAAAAGCACTTTGTCCTAGTACATGGTGTTTGCCATGGAGCCTGGTGTTGGTACAAGCTTAAGCCACTGTTGGAATCCGCCAGCCACAAAGTCACAGCCCTTGATCTTGCAGCTTCTGGCATCAACACACAGAAAATTGAAGACATCCACACATTTTCTGAGTATTCTAAGCCTTTGTTGGATTTCTTGGCGTCGCTTGCTCCAAATGAAAAAGTGATCCTTGTGGGGCATAGCTTTGGAGGGATGAGCATTGCCCTTGCAATGGACAAATTTCCAGAGAAAATATCACTTGGGGTTTTCCTAACAGCTTTTGCTCCTAATACCCAACACAAACCATCACATGTCTTAGAAGAGGTATGGTTTTATTAAAAAAAAAAAAAAAACCACTTTAATTTCCCTTGCTTCCCAGACCCCAAATTTCATCTACTTGTTAGAATTATTATCATTTAATTTTTTAACACTCAAATGTAAATCATGAGAAATTTTTGGTCCCAGTAAACATCAATAATACATTTAATTGATCCTATCTAAGGTTCATCATTAATCTACCCACTTTTGATATGGACAGTACATTGAGAGATACCCAATTACCGGATGGATGGACTCTGAGCTGTCGTCCAGTGGAAGCAAAACAACATTGCTTCTTGGCATCAAGTTCGTGTCCACTAAGTTCTATCAACTCTGCTCCACTGAGGTACTACTTCCCCTGCAATCTCAGACACATAATAAATGATTGCAACCCATTGAGAATGTGTTTGCCTTGGATTCTGCAGGATCTGGAATTGTTGAAGACTCTAATGAGGCGAGGGTCACTCTTTCCCGAAGACCTTTCTAAGGCAAAGAATTTATCCAAAGAGGGATATGGGTCGGTCCCATGTGCTTATATTGTTTCCAGTGAGGATTTAGCAATTCCAAAGGAGTATCAGCAATGGATGATCCAAAATGCTGGGATTGATGTGGTGAGGGAGATCGAGGGAGCAGATCATATGGCTATGCTTAGCAAACCCCAGGAACTGTATTTATCCCTCCTCGAAATCACTGATAAGCACGCTTAGGGGAAGGTTTTGGGTAATTTATGCGTGGTCTAAGTTATAATCTTTATGGTCATTTTCAGGGGATTCAATTTGACCGTAAGTTTAATCCGAAAAAATATATTGTTATCCATGATATTCAAATGAATATCTATATGTGTACCTATATGTACTTCGTCGAAAAAGCTGTTTTCTCCCAAAAATTTGTGTGCTATGAGCCTATGACTAATGCTATATTTAAGGAGAGATTAATTTGATTATTTTTTTTTTAAAAGATCTTTGGTTGAGATTTTGACCCATTGTGCTACTTGGCGTTGTTGGCTAGGACAATATAGTACAAGAGTTTAATAGTCATACACTAACGCTTTATACTGTTGTCCAATTACAAATCATTATTTATTGTAAGTTTGTTAATTTTTAAAATAAATATTTTAAAAGTCATATTAATGATAATTTCTGATTAAATGATAATATAAAACTTTTTACACTGACAGTGCATGGCCATTAAATTCTATAATACAATACAATATAATAATTTTAGTCTTTTTTTAGCCAAAATAATATCGAATCTTTTGATTATTAAATATTTTAACTTTTGATCATTGACTTAAGGCTAATATTACACGATTAAAAAAAAGGCAGAATCAAGTTGAAATTTATAAAATTAAAAATATTATTAGATAAGTCAAAATAATAGAAACTCTATGTCTAAAAGAGTGTTCATTTTAGCGGTGAGCATACTATGCAAATCGCTTTTGATAGGATAAATATTTTCTTTAAAATATATCATACTTTGTATTTCCCATTTTGTAGCGACAAAAATCTGAATAAAAAAAAGTCAATAACAACATATATTTTGATAAAAGATCAGTAATTACCAATATAGTTAACATAGTTGACAGATAGTTAGATTTTTCACGTTTTGATTTAGGGAAAAAATAGAAAGAGAAAAAAAAAACAAAAAAAGAAAGAATATGAAAAGAAATAAATTAATGAGAAAGCAATT
Organism: Spatholobus suberectus; assembly: GCA_004329165.1. Taxonomy (NCBI): domain Eukaryota; kingdom Viridiplantae; phylum Streptophyta; class Magnoliopsida; order Fabales; family Fabaceae; genus Spatholobus; species Spatholobus suberectus. The sequence continues at coordinate 82,824,406 of CM014730.1, read as the reverse complement.
GAATTTTTAAGTTGTTTGACATAAAGAAATATTAAAAAAAAAGCATAATTCTCTCTCCGTTTGTTTATTTGGATACAAATAAAACGGAAGAAAATAATTTTTTTGTTGTATAAACAATTATATTTCTATTAACAATGAGAATAATAATAATAAACTAGGAATAACACAACAAAGTAAGGGTAATAAAGGAATATTATAAAAAGTGTGGAGGTGTTCTAAAGCATCAACTTGGGTGAATTCTAAGTTGAGGGGGCAAAAAAGTCCCTTACCCATGTGAGGTTAAAAATAACCGTTGAATATATTGTTAAAATAAATGGATGGCTAAGAAGGAATACAATTACCTTCCATCCTAATCCTCTATTTATTTTAATAATATATCTAACAGTTATTTTTCACCCCACACAAGTGAGGGACTTTTTTGGCCCCTCACCTTAGAACTCACCCATCAACTTGCACCCAAAGCCAATATATTACTCCAAAAACAATTTGGTTATACGTTTGTCATGTGTTGGAGTAGAAGAGACATCCTTATAACACCAATTCAGACCCAATTAATTACCAATTTTCAATAGAACTAGATTGATTGTATAAGAATCAAAATTGCACCATCTAGTCACACATGAACCAAACTAGTTCAACTACATTTAGAATACAACCAAATCTCATTGTTGCTTTGCCATTCTGATTTTTCTAATCCTTTTAATTGTCAAAATCGTAGCTTCCAAGATAAATAGGAGCGGTGTTATAAGAATTGGACTAGTCATCAACTTGATTGAGGTATTGGGTTAATGGATCATTAGTTGAACTAGTGAGTCACTAGTTGAACTACATGAATAGGTGTTAGTGATAAAATGAGTAAAGTTATGTGTATGTTTATATATAATTTTTGTCATATATTCATAAGTATATGTGTTGCTGTAATGGTAATATGCCTTATTAAAGTTTTCAAAAAGCCTAGTTCAATTCTTGCATAGGAAAATTTTGCATTATCCTTAATTTTTCTTAAAGCCAGCCACAGCCACTTGACTCTCTTGCTTCTGCACATGGGCCACGTAATAAGTTAGTAATGCAACTTTGTGTGCGACCTCAGCTCAACAACTATACACATTAGGCATGCAATAAATCAATTACTGATGTATTACTGGTCTTCCTGGAACCAGGTTACACCGATTTATCTGGTTCTAAGCTAATTTAATGAGTTTATCTCGAGTCGTTAACATTTCCAATCCAATGAGTGAATTGACCTAGTCAAAAGTTCAATTCTCAGTCAGACCAATCCAAACATTGAATAGGAGTGCTTATTCACTCACTTAAATTTTAGAAAGCAGGACACCTATCAAAGACCAAGGTGGTGTGATAACACTTTCCATCACCCAACACTTCTATAAATTGATTTACCCATTCACCTAGTGATCCCTTTCATTTGTATAGCCCCAAAACATTCCCTATAATCTCCCTTTTGCCTTTTAGAATGCAAACTTATGGGATCTCCTCCCACAATTCCATCCAAGTCTTCCTCTCCAACTTTGAAGGAATCTAGCACCTTTTTATTTCTACACTTTTCTTCTCACCAAATCTATTAAGGTAAAGGGAGGAGGCTTATATCATGACATTTAAAACAAAAATATGACTGTGTCCGTGTTTGTGCTTGATGAGATATCCCTAATCTCATCTTGTTTAATCTCCAATATTTTATCACTTAAAATGTTAAAACTTCGTTATTCTACCTCTAAAATCTAACATAAGTTATAATCTAGACTAATGAAATAAGACACATGTTTTTTGTTATGATTTTCTTTTCAAATAAGTTTAATCTTTCAAATTTAGTAAGTTAGAAAAAAAAAGTAAAAAATTTATAGTATTAATAATAACAACTCAAACAGGTAAATATATACAATTGTTGTTACAAAGAATATATTATTTTATAATTATTATTATGTATTGAATTTTTATTACAATATCTTAAAATTTGCACTTGTTAGTTACTTAGAAGCGTAGCCATTTAAAGGTAGACAAATAGGCTTCTTGTTTAAATTCCCTATACCAAATGTTTTCAAATGAGTTTAATTTTTATATAAGCCTAAATATAACTTTTAAAATTTTTATTATAAAAATCAATAGTCTTATATATTATACATAGCAATTTATAATTAAATGATAACATACAAACATATTTTTTTACTGTGATTACATTTTAACTGAGTTCTTTTTTAAATAAGCTTTTATAAGAAAACCAAATCAAGTCTAAGAAAAGACTTGTATCACATAAATAGGTTAGGACACTCTATATATGAGAAATAAATTACACTAATTTAAGGGAAAGTAGTTGCTGTCATTGATTTTCACCTGTACTGATATCTGATTATAGATATTTTAAATATGAGAAACTCTAATTCACTCTTTATTATTAAAATTTATTAAAAATTATAAAATCATGAATTAAGAAATGAATCCACTTAATTATGTAATTTCTAATGTTTCAGACAATGGGTTGCTAGCAAAGCATTTCCATACAAATATTCGGTGGCTTTAGTTCATTTTCACATTCGGCAAGAAGCAAAGTAACACTCCATTCATTATCGCAGTTTTTGTTCTAGCGTTGGCTGAGATTTACGCATGCAACAATTACATGAACAAAGTATGTTATTGTGTAGCAGAGGGTCATGTTCTATCTCTGCTGCAAAAATGCAGCACCGTGACCTCACTGCAAGAGGCGCGTCAACTCCACGCCCTCATATTAACTACTGCCACCGGTCTCAACTCCCAATCTCCGTTTGTGTGCAACAACATCCTCTCCATGTACGCACGCTGTGGTTCACTCAGAGACTCTCACCTCGTGTTCGACAAAATGCCTCGCAGAACGATTGTTTCTTACAATGCACTCCTTGCAGCCTATTCTCGAACATCATCATACCATGCCATTTCTGCTCTTGAATTGTATACCCACATGGAAACTAAGGGTCTTAGACCCTCCAGCATGACTTTTACTAGCTTGCTGCAAGCATCTTCCTTGCTTGAACAGTGGTGGGTTGGATCATTACTTCATGCCCAAGGGTTAAAATTGGGTTTTTTGAATGATATTTGTGTCCAAACTTCTTTGCTTAATATGTACTCGAGTTGCAGGGATTTGAGTTCTGCTGAATTGGTTTTTTGGGATATGGTTGATAGAGATGATGTTGCTTGGAATTCTCTCATTGTGGGATATCTGAAGAATAATAAGATCAAGGAAGGTGTTTGGCTTTTTATTGTAATGATGAGGGTTGGTTTTGCCCCAACCCTGTTCACCTATTGTATGGTTTTGAATGCCTGTAGTCATTTGAAGGATTATCGTTCTGGGAGATTGATTCATGCCCATGTAATTGTTAGGAATGTGCCACTTGATTTACATCTGCAAAATGCTATGGTTGACATGTACTGCAACGGTGGCAATACGCAAACAGCATATAGGATTTTTAGTAGAATGGAAAACCCGGATTTAGTTTCTTGGAATTCAATGATTGCTGGGTATTCTGAGAATAAGGATGGAGAGAAGGCCATGAATTTGTTTGTCCAGCTGCGGGAAATGTGTTTTCCTAAACCAGATGACTATACTTATGCTGGCATTATATCTGCAACTGCTGCATTCCCATCTTCCAGTTATGGAAAACCTCTTCATGCTGAAGTTATTAAAACGGGATTGGAGATAAATGTGTTTGTAGGAAGCACTCTAGTGTCTATGTATTTCAAAAATCATGAAAGTGAAGCTGCCAGGAGAGTATTTTATTCACTCTCAGTGAAGGATGTTGTTCTCTGGACAGCAATGATCACTGGTTATTCTAAAATGACTGATGGAATTAGTGCAATTAGATGCTTTTTTGAAATGGTTCATGAAGCCCATGAGTTCGATGACTATGTTCTTAGTGGAGTTTTGAGTGCATGTGCTGACCTTGCAGTTTTAAGACAAGGTGAAATAATTCATTGTTATGCTGTTAAATTGGGTTATGATGTTGAAATGTCTGTTTCTGGGAGTCTAATTGATATGTATGCAAAAAATGGTAACCTTGAAGCTGCATATTTGGCATTTTCTCAAGTTTCAGACCCAGATTTGAAGTGTTGGAACTCAATGCTTGGAGGATATAGTCACCATGGAATGGTGGAGGAGGCATTGAAACTTTTTGAGGAGATTCTTGAACAAGGTCTTGTTCCAGATCAAGTGACATTCTTGTCTCTATTGTCTGCTTGCAGCCACAGTAGATTGGTTGAGCAAGGAAAATTCCTCTGGAATTATATGAACAGCATTGGTTTGATTCCTGGGCCTAAGCACTACTCTTGCATGGTAACTTTGCTGAGTCGGGCAGCATTACTGGAAGAGGCGGGAGAAATTATCGATAAATCACCTTATATTGAAGATAATCTAGAACTATGGAGAACTTTGTTAAGTGCCTGTGTTATAAATAAAAATTTTATAGTGGGAATTCATGCAGCAGAGGAAGTTTTGAGATTGAAAGCAGAAGATGGTCCAACGCTTGTTTTGCTTTCTAATCTTTATGCTGCTGCAAGGAGATGGGATAAAGTTGCAGAAATAAGAAGAAATATGAGGGGATTGATGCTGGAGAAAGATCCAGGGTTAAGTTGGATTGAGGCCAAGAATGACATTCATGTGTTCTCTTCCGGAGATCAATCACACCCCAAGGCTGATGAGGTGCAGGCTGAACTGCATAGGCTAAAAAGAAATATGATTAGAACAGAAAATGATGACAGTGAGACACAAAATGCATGCTACATAAGTTGCAGAGACTAAGCTTATGCTCTAGAGGTGGAATTTAATTCAAAGACAAATGAAGTATATACAGGACTGAAGTTTTAGAGGAAATAGATAAGGATTAAACTACTATCGACGGGGATAATGGAATGTAATTTTTTCATCTTCTCTTTGTATTCAGAAAGTTCTGTAATATTCTCCTCTAGGTCAAAATATTTGTTAAATGCACTAATACAATAATATGTTTGTAAATTAAATTAACATTCTTAAATAATTTGTTAGAAATCTTTTGTGATTAAACATAGAAATATTGGAACTTGCAGAGAAATTGAGAGATTAAAATTGAAGAAGAAAAATTGCCATTAAAATTCATAAAAGAGAATGCCTATGGATAGGCTTACAAACATTTTGAAATTCCTAAAAAATCTCGTCTGCTACTAAACTTATTTGAGATGACATTAGCTAACTAAAACAGAACATAAAAGATATAATCACCAACAATAACAAAGATCCTATCTAAAACTTATTCAAAATTCAAATTTTAAATAAGGCAAAATCTCATAACTCTAACATAACTATAAATCTCGTCCCTACAATGTGGAGGACTTTACTTAGCCACCACCTCCAATCGAGGAGTTAGCATAATAGTATCTATGCCTATGGGAATATCCAGTCAAATATTAAAAAGTTCTTTGCTTCAATTTTCACAACTTTAAAAAAAAAATTACAGGTCTGAATGTGCCATGTGTTAGTTTTTTTTATTTTTTTTGCTAAAATAAGGGACTGAGTATTTTTATATGTAAGAAAAACTCTGCATGGTTACTATTTTATCATCTTATGTAAGAAATATCTCTTGTTTTTCCTTATCTTCCAAAGCACCCACCCAAAAAATTGTTATATAAGTAACTAATGTGGTATATTTATTTTGCTGTACAACAAAGACGAATATAAGTGAGAAAATCACATCAAATAGAGTATAGACCTTCTTGACATCAGTAACAATCAACAATTTTTGAAATACTTAATAAGGTTCCAATCAAGCCTTAAATAGACAACCATATGATGTATACGATGTCCCTTTTGTTGTTCAACTTCACTTCAGGATAGTCCTCAACTTATGTTCAGATGTTTTGTCGAGGATAAAATAAAATGATTCAATATAGAAGGAATTAAAAAAAAAAAGGAATGAAAATTTAAATTTAATGACGAAAAGGAAGATCAGTTAAAATATAAATTTTAAACAAATTAAGGTTCCATTGTGTTCCTAACATTGCACTCATCTTTTCCTATTGTTGGGGAAGATTGTCCCTTTTAAAATAACCCCCCTTTTGTACAACTGATTATGCCCCGTATTTTGAAAGAAAAAATGGTAAAAGAAAGGGAAATTGAGAGGCGTTTTCTTCGGTCTAAGGTCTACATGTTGGTGTCTAAAAACTAAAAAGACATTTTGTTGGATTGTCTAACTTATCTCAAGTAAAAATAAAATTAAATAACCCTATCAAAAATGGTTAGTGCAATTTTCTATGTTGTACCAATCATTTGTAAATACATAGAAAATTTCACCAATCATTTTTGATAAAATTGTTTAACCTCATTTTTACTTGGAGTAAGTTAGACAATCCCGACATTTTGTATTCTGATGATTAGCTTATGTGGGTCGCATTTTATTTGCTGTCTTTATACATTTTTACATACCTCTGCCCTCCAAACATGTGTTCAAGGAATAAAAACAATATAGTTTAAAAAAGCATGATTGGATGCATTAAATTAAAATTAAATTTGAAGTTAAAAGCAATTTGAGTAAAAGTGAAAAAGATTCACTTTTACATTTAGTTACAAATTTCGTACTAAATTTTATTACAGATTTACTTTTGTGATAAACATTTATAAAAATTGACCTAATTTAAGCATATACACATTAGTGTTTTTGTTTGAAAATTTATACCCAACTTTCTCACTTGCCATTATTATTGCATTTGGATACCTTATTCTTTTAAAACAAATGTACATACTTTTCGTACTTCATATCTCAACCAACACAATATCTACAAATATATATATATATATATATATAACAAATTTCCAAACGAAAAGGGTAAATTTAATAAGCACTTATATTTAAACAAAAACAAAAAACTCACTAACTATTCCTTAATTTAAACATCCAACCTTTGGCAACCAAATTCCATACACCCTTTCCCTGTAAACCCCAGCTCAATCTGTCACATCTCAGCAAATTTATACTTACTACTAAAGAAGCCAATTTAAGACGTTCGGGCAGGCACCAACTTTCAGCACAACAAAACCTGTTATCTAAATTCTGCCGACCACTAATATCTGAAATCTATTAATGCAACATCGAGTTATAATACATAGCTCAATGGAGCAGATGGGAGATTTCAGTAAAAAATCTTGAACTTTAAATAGTGAACAAGTCTTAGTAGTTTAAAGAACAATTAAAGGCCAATTACTCCAAGTTTAAAATATATCAGTAAAATGTATCCAAACATCTTCCAAGCAGTTGGTATCTTTTACAACAGCGACGGATGTATCAAACTCAAACTGGAACAAGGAAAAAAAGCAAAGCTACAATGTATCATGAAAAAGCTACAAAGGCTAGCTAGTAGCTGCAATTCATGAAAATTTAGCATTCAAACTCGTCTAACCTATATATCAATCTACAATGTTAAACAAAATGGGTCAACAGTAACTAACGGAAAATGCCTAATGGAAGAACTCAATGGATTGAAACAAGGCAGAATCCAAATGTCGATATGTACCAGTGCCCTCTATGTGGCATCTACGTTCCCAAGACTCATCAAATTCAGAGCAAAAACCATTTAACACCATCTAATAAGGAAAAACCAATATTTCAAGCAGAACATTGCATATTTTGTTTGGCAGCAGAAAAGGTTCCAATCAACTTTATGCTTTCAGATCACATTTATTAGCGTCGAGCAGTTCTGGATTTCGCCCGTGGATTTTTCTGCAAGAACATCATAGAAAAAAAGGCTCAGAAGATGCAATCATACAAGCCATAAAAGAAAGTACAAAATTAGCAGATCACGATGCTTAATTCTATCAAGGTAGACAAGACACAATATACTAGGATTGTTTAAATAATTAACAACAGAAATAGTCTACAAATCAGCCAGACAGGATAAAATTTATTTACCGATCCAGGTCCAAAGCTAGCCCCAGATCCTGTTGCAGCGCCTGAGTAAGAAAAAAGAGCAAATGGTTAATTTCATGTGAAGATAGAATTAAGAAAGATGAATAAAACCCCAAACCCCTCCCCTATTCCTTATTTCTTTTCTTTTCTCCAAAAACATGAAATTGACAAAGACAATGTCTAAAGGTCTGAAGGACAAAGACAAATGGATACTGTTTCTATCTTTTTTACCTCTAGCAGTCAAGTTCAACAATACTATATTCAATAATTTCAATCAGATTTTCAAAAACGGACCAGACCAGCTGGTGAAACTGGAAAAATAGGGACTCAGTCCTTCAGCCATTCCAAATGACCCCACAAAACCATATTTTCCAAAACCAATACTTGAACCAGAAAACCAGTATAGAATCAGTGGCCCATGTGAAAAGGGGTTCAACCAATTCTCTTAATAATTATTATTATTATTAAACCAATGTAAACTTTTTCACTAAACCGATTATTTGGTTCCCTATTTACAACCGAAACTCAGTCACTCCTATTAATAAGGTCAATGTAGGACAAATAGGAGCCTGCAATGCAACAAGTTTGGCTTCAATTAATAAGGAGAAGCTTCACCTCTTCCTTTTTTACTTATTTGATGAAAGTAATATAGGATAAGAATTAAGAAGTTTTACTTCTCTACTTTTACAAATTTGAAGTGGGACTAGTCTAAGTTAAAAAATAAATAAATAAATCAGATTTAGTATAATACTTTAATACTTATTGTATACGATAAATTATTTTAATTATATTAGAAAATATATTTCAACATTTCTTCCATGATTTTATTTATATATTTCATACACACATATTTTATTTTTCTTACATTTTTTTTTGTTCGGGGGGGTTGTGGTTTAGTAATGTATATGTACATTGAGATGGTTCAACCTCAGTTCACCTAACTTTCTTTCTTTAATTCTCCCAAAAAAGAACCCTAATTTTGATCTTTTAAGTCCTATGTGTTCTATTGTCCAGCATCAGCACTCAAAAATGAAATTGTGATTTCCAAAACAATTTTCCACCAAAAACAACTACATAATATATTTTATTTTTCTTACTCAGTTCACCTTAATTTTTTCTTTAATTCTCCCAAAAATACCCTAATTTTGATGTTTTAAGTCCTATGTGTTCTGTTGTCCAGCATCAGCACTCAAAAATGAAATTGTGATTTCCAAAACAATTTTCTATCTAAAACAACTACATAGTCTGTTAATATTTGAAAGTAAGATGACTATGAATAACTATAACCCAAGAAAGTACCTGAAACAAATGGAGTTGAAAAGAGGGAATGTGTAGCCGGAGTCGTACTAAACAATGGAGTAGTATTACCAAACAGAGAGGGAGTTGATGCTGGACCAGGTACAGATCCAAAAAGTGACGTTTGAGGTCCTGGAGCAGGAGTTGATGGTGTTGTAAACAGAGATGACAACATAGAAGACGATGGAGCAGAAGATGGCGTGCTAAAAAGAGAGAATCCACTTCCTGATGACAAAGATGAAGTTGCTGCAGATATCTGTGGAGCAGTCAATGCTGCTTGAGTACCTGAACTAGAAAATAACCCAGCAACTTGAGTTGAGGGTTGTGGATTTGCAGGTAAATGCAATGTTGGATGAATTCTTTTTGAGGCAGCTTCTTGTCTTGCAGTTTCTCGCCGATCTGCCTCCAAAAATGGATCATTCACCTCCCCCCGGCGACGCTGATCAGCTAGGTATGCTGATTTCATAGATTCAATGTACTGATGAATGCTCTCCACCTGAATAACCATTATTTAAAAACCTGTTATTATTACTGTAAATGAGAATTGGTAAATATTATGGGCACAGTTTTATATATGCATGAGAGCCCTTTTTTTAGCAAAGGGGGCAACTGTACATGTATCATCATCTCTAATACAAAAAGTTTTGTTCTCATTCATTACAATAAGCAGGAAATGGAGCATGGTACTATGTATTGTATTCCCATATGAAAAATAGAAAATGATAACAAATTTGAAGTAGCAGAGAACCATAAATAAGGAGGAGGTGAATGACCTATATACTAGACTCGATTTAAACAAAAAAGAGCTCACAATTTGACATGAACCAACAACACACACAGATTAGAATATGATAAAAACAAAGGAAGAGACAAGTGATAAAAGAATTAAGAGTTCTACAGTCATAAAATTTCCATGTCATATTCTATGAATAGGTAAATTTTGATTCATACAATTCACTACAAAGTGCATATACTCATAGCTGTATGGTGCGATATTAGTTAAAAAAAGCTATATCTGTTTTGTTCTACCTTTGCAGCTACGTGAACAAAAAAGTCGTGCACATTTGTCATGACCTTGGGAAGAGATTGCAGTAATGAAGATGCATTACTGGAAGCATTTCTCTCAGAGTCTAAGAGAAGCAGCTGCTCCAACTCTTCAATCCACTGATGGCACTCACCAAGATACTTCTCAAATCTTAAAATTGTTTGCTGTAAAAACAGCGATGGTTTCTTTGGAAGACCACTGTAGAAATCAAAAACAGGCAGTATAGAGGCAGTTGTTGGTTGGCTACTCGAACTAGCTGCTATAGTTGTTCCAGGAGTCTGTGATGGGGCAGTGGCACTTGATGTACCCCCAGTGGGATGAAGGAACCTAGGGCGTAGCATCATAAAGGAACGAACAGCAACCTCTGTGTTGCGTAACATATCCTTAACAGTGGACATCAGTTCCTGTAGCAATGTTTTCTGTCGTTCCATAGCAGTGCTAATTCCACCAAGTTCCTATCAAACATCACAAGAAAAAAAGCCATTGTTTCATGTATAGATCACATTAAGCAATAAGCACAATGTTGTGAGAGAAGGGAGCAGTTAACCATGTCAACATTAGTGATAGTTCATAGAAAAAAGTTGATTAACAATACATGAAAAGCAGATAGGAATGGGACAATGGATTTAAAAATAACTTTACCACATCATAAGAAGCCTGCATGCTTCAATATCTCTCAAAAATGGGCTAGCAGGTTTCCACAAAAAATTGCAACAAGGGTTGGATTATCTGCTCAGTCTTAAACAACCCGTTTATGAAGGCTAAATCATACGCTACCTTTAGGTGACAAACAAAATACACAAAAAGGCTCACAGATCTTTTGTGTTTTTGAGGTCACATGCCCTTCATAGAGAAATAGAGCAAAGCACATAATTCAAGTGTCAACTATCAACTAATCTTGATACAACTTCTTTCTCGCTTTATGTTGTAACTGTCAACAAATAAACTTTTTTCCCACATTACTTCGTAAACAACAAACAATGGAAATTTAAATTTCTCATAGAAATCAGCTAAGGATGGTAATGCTTGCTCTGTTGACAGAATAGTAATAGAAATGACTAGTAGCATTAGTCTAGTTTACAACTGGTAAGCTATAATGCGAACCATGCTCTGCCGCATGCAAAACTCTAGTAAAAAGAGATACTCCCTTAATTGTCATCTCAACACCATTAGCTTATAAATTACAACAAAATCAATCACATGAAATCACAGTACGCCTCAACTAGAAACATCAATCCACTCATTTTTTCCCCTCTTTTTTTGTACAGAGGAAACTGCCATTTTGCAACAAGTTCTACTACCCAAGAAATAACATTTAACTTCAAATGAAAAAATAAAAATAAAAATAAATGGCAAAGAGCACAAAGAGAGCACCTGAACAATATGGCCTGCATCAAGCTCAAATCCATCGTTGGAAACCGAAGAATCATAAAGACGACTACACTGATCTAGTCTCTGGCCTTCATCCCTATACTCCAATATCCGCTCCCTATGTAACAGATAACAGTTAGTTAATTAAGCAACTAAAAGTCGAAACAAGAACTACATAATAACCACGGAACCTAAACCCTTCCTATATCTACACTCTCTCTCAATTTTTGCAGAAACATTAAGGAGTGAGGGAAAATTAGAGCATACTCGATCAGAAGAAGAATCTTCTGGGAATCAGGATGTAGATCCGCCCAATTGGTACTATAACTAGCGGGAGTTCTATCGTTAGTGAACAAAAACAACTGCTGTTGCGGCTGCTGCTGCTGCTGTTGCGGTTGAAATTGTTGCTGTTGCTGCTGCTGCTGCGGAAGGAACAAACTACTTTGCTGTGGCTGGAAAGGAGACGGCTGCTGCGGTTGCGGTTGCTGCTGCTGCGGCGTGGCGAACAACGAAAATGACATTGTTGTGTTGTGAGTGTTATCAGACTGAACAAAACTCCTTGTTAAACCCTAGGCTCGGAGAGAGAGAGAGATTCAGGTTCAGGCGATGACACATGGACGGGAAATTGGGGGGAATTTTAATTGAATTTTTCTTGTCCAAGTTTCAATTTCGTGTTCACACGACTTGAATTGAGTTGAAGGCGAGGAATGAGAATCTTTCTCAATTCCCAAACCCCGCTCCAGAACCCGTGTTTAGTGTAAGGATTAGTTTTCAGCTTTAGTGCAGTCACGGCCCATTAACTATTTAACTCGAACGTGGATTGGCCCTTTAAAAACTGCACCCCGCCTGGCCCTTGTAAACCAAAAATGAAGTTTGCCATGTCATGATTCGGCAAGAAATGAAATCTGCTTTGCATGACACTAGTACTAGTATGTTATTGGATGCCTTTTGGGTGGCTTGGATTTTTTTTAATAAGAGAAATGCTATCAATCTTCTCTCAAACATTCTATTTTTAATATTTTCTATTATTAGTTAAAATTTATTAAAAATTACAATTTTTTGTGAGTCTCACTTTTAAATCAAAAAAAAGACTCATTAAATGAGAATTAGGACATACCAAAATTTGTGATTTCTAATAAATTTCAAAATTTTAACCAATAATAGAGAAAATATTAGAAAGAGAGTGTTGCTAGCATTTCTTTTTTTAATATAAAGATTTGGATTGTGCTGATAATTAACTTAAAAATTTATATTGCAATGAAAACTTTCAAATACATTAAAATTTAAATTTTTTATTTCAAAAATGGATATTTGTTCTAAAATGACCACTATTAAGGTCTAACATAGTTGTGCAGCTCAACTCAATAGAAATCCAATCAACCTAAAAACTTCAACCAAGCACAATCATTTGAAGCCAATAACCAATAATAACTGACTAACAACTTAACTCAATACAAGTCAAATAGTTTGAACACTATCTACCAATTTAGCAGTCACCATTGAAAGGCCTAGGCCATACTGACTGGCCAATTCATAATCAAGTCTTGACAAGAATGCTTTATTCTTGCTGTTATTTTAGGAATTATTCGATGCCTTCATTACAAGAAGGTTGTGCGTGATTATATTGATGGTTAGGGGATCAGAAAAGGTAGTTAAGTTGACGATATTAACTTATTAAACCCTAGAGGAGTATTAGTAATACACTCCCTAACACACTCCTCCTAACACACACTTTATCATTAGTTGAAATTCATTAGAAATTACAAAATTATGAGAGAAGTCATTAAACAAGATGTGAAACCCACAATATTTTTGTAATTTTTTAAAAAATTCAACCAATAAGTGAGATCTGTTTAAAAGAGTATGTCAAAGAGTGTGTTACTAACATTTCTCTTAAACCCTATCAAGCACATGTCATCTAATGCTTATAAACAATATGAACAATCACCATCTATGTATAAGGACTTTCTACCTTCTAGTTACTTTAAAAAAACTACTACTTATTGAGATTGCAAGTAGTTACCATTGTTACATCCTTTGATGTGGTCCTCCACACTCACTAACTTACAACAAAAAAATAAAAGGGTTGATCGACTTTGTACATGCCAATAGTTTCATCTTAATCTGTTCAACTAAGCAACATACATAACCTTTCATCTTATATTAGTTTTTTTTAATTTAATTAACATAATTCACAAATCAATTGCTATAATCCTAAAGTATTCTGAAACGTAAAAAAATATGCATGTAACTTGTTGCGTGATTGGAAACACATTTGTCAAAATTAGGTTATGTCAAGGAAAAATCTACAAAGAGTAGTTTATGCATTTTTCTCTAAATCAGTCTGACATGAAAAAAATAGAGAGACTTAAGTTGAAGACGTATATCAAACACACACTTGTACGTTACATTTCATAAATATACATTTGACAATTGATATGTATGTATTTTTTTTTTTTGTGACAGCAACAAGATTTGAACGCAACAAGGTATTATTTTTGTATAGGTCATCTATTGGGGAAACAACACCTTTCACACACTACAAAATACAAAATATAGAAATAATTGAAGGACACAATTTATTTAATGTGGTTCTACACCTTTTGCCTACATCCATGAAAACATCTCAATAATATTTATTCTCTTAAATGATTACATGGACAAACTTATAAAACCCTCCATGACTCCCCTCTCCAAGCCAGGGTGACCCTCTACAAGCCAGGTGGTTCTTTTCATCTCAAGAACTCCCTATTTATACAACTTGCACCTCAATATTAAAAGAGAAAACAAATCACTAAAATAAAAATAATATTTTTAAATCTAAATCATATCTTAACGATTTGAAAATGAAAAATTGAATTGTTTCCCAACTATCCCTCCCTCAATTAAAATTTTCAAACCTCTTCTTCAACTCTCGCGGTCATGGATGCTTGTCGCAATCTTCTCCAATCATGCTTTTGCTCTGCAAAATTTGATGTGTTCTCGCCTTCGCTCTAAAAGTATTGAATGCTGATACTTCTTGTACTTGCATAACCGTTAACTACTAGGACACACCGTTTGACTTTTTCATTACCAAGAAGACTTTTGACACAAGAATTTGCACTGCTATTAACTACCAGGACATGCCGCTTGACTTCCAATCGCCAAGACGACTATTGACACAAGGATCCCACACGGATCCACCATTAGCTTCATCAAGCTTCAATACTCATCTCATAGCTCACCAGGCTGTACAACTTTTAGCTCTGATACTACTATTAGGGCAACAACAACTTTCACACACACTACAAAAACACAAAATATAGAAATAGTGAAAGGACACAACTTATTTAACGTGATTCGACACCTCTTGTCTACGTCTACAAAAACATTTCAATAATATTCATTATCTCGAATGATTACATCCCAATATATGTTTTCTAGACTAACTTGTAAAACCCTCCACGACCCTCCTCTATAGGTCGAGTGGTTCTTCTCATCTCAAAAATCTTCATTTATACTACTTGCATCTCAATATTAAAAGGGGAAACAAATTCCTAAAATAAAATAATATTTCTATATCTAAATTATATCTTAAAAATTTGAAAATAAAAATTTGAATTGTTTTCAACATTATCATTGTAAATTCCAAGTTTGTGCAATTTGGAAAATAATACATTTTAGTTTAAATATATTTTTATCTTTTATAATTTTCTCAACTTTAATTTTAGTTCTGATACTTTAATTTAATTTGAGTTTTTATATATTTTTTTTAAGGATTTTTGTTCATGCCATCATGTTTACATCTTGATTCCGGTCTTTTCTTAGAATTTTTTTCCTTAGAATGCAAAATCAAAATTAAATTTAAAAATTATAGAAATTAACAATATATTTATTCACGAACAATCAACATTGTTGGTCTAAGTAATTAGAAATTTAGTTCTTCTTTAAAAAAGTCTCAATTTGAATTTTATCAACATCTAATGATCTAAGTAGTGAAAAATTTAGTCCACCTTAAAAAATGTCTCAATTTGAATTTTATGAACAGAAAAAAGAGATACTATGTAAATTTTGTCCTTTTAAAAATATTTATTTTATTCCACTCGGATTATTCGGGCTTTGAGACAGAAACACCATCAACAAATACTTGCCATAAATAAAAATTAAACTGCAAGGGGCAGAAGTAGTTGAAGTAGTTGAACAGAATGCTTCATCGTGTCTGTTATCTCTATCACTAAACCAGTCTCCATCAACCCACAAGAAAATGAAATCATATCCATACGCACTTGAAACGGGTAGTTTCTTTGAGCAAGGCAAAGAGTCGAAGACCAATGTCGAACTTAAACCGGCAACGAGATAAAATCTTGAAACCATACATGCGTTACTTAAGGAAGCAAATTACGCTTGTAAAATTGACATTATGTTGCAATGAAAAAAAAAAGAAAAAGGCATGAACACCTTTTTGACAGCTATGGTAACACACATTGACATAGAATTGAGCTAAAAGGAAATTGTGCGGACAAATTAAGGCATGGAAGTTAATCGATGATCAAAGATCCCTAAGTTGTCTAAGATTCATTGGAGATATGTATCTCTTGTCTCCATCAATAAGCTGCTTGGCAAGTATTAGGTTGGCAGCCTCACTTGGGTGGTATTGATCCCAGAACACGTGCTTGTACCTATCTGAACACAAGCTAGATGTAGGTACACAAGGGATTATCCCTGCAACCTGACCCCCACTTCCAATTCCACAGCAAGCTCTACTTGCTGTTGTGAATCCTGCACAAACAAATGTTATAAACACATGATGGATATTTCAGACTGAAATACTAATAGATTTGGTGAAAGCCTTTACGTAAAAAGGTTATCCATGTAAAATATAATAATATAAGAAATATTGGAGAGCCTGGGTCCATAAAGAAAAACACATAGTAAACTCTGATGATGTAAATACTTTTGAGACTAAATTATTACCATATTTGTCATAATTTCTAATCAGTTCCGACACCAAATCATACACATTTGCGAGGACGAACGTGGCTCCAGGAAGGTTGTCATTTAGCTCAGCAAGCAAATCCTTCAATCGAGCATTGTATTGGGTTGCAATCTGGTTAGCCAAATCCACACAATCATCATCATTCAGCTCATTTATAATCCTCTGGTAAGGTATGCAGCCTATTGGGCCAACGTTGCTGATCACAAACTTCCGAGCATCCAGTTCGTAAAGTCTCTGTCATTCAAAGATACCCAATTTAAAATGTGAAAAGCAAAATGATTAATTTCTCTTACAGAGTTATTTTAAGCATTATATCTGACAATATGTAAATCATATTAACTTTGACATTATTTACACATTATTATCAATTTAACAACTGGAGTGGTCCAAAGACATAAAAATTCAACTAGTTAATTTTAGATTAGGGTGCATACGTTAAGTTGGATCCTGAAATGATTGATCATGTCGTCGACGAAAGCATCCGGGTTTTGAGAAACTCTCACTCCAGTGGAAACAAAAGGAAGAAGATAATTGTTTAAGAAATCATTGGACCCAACAGTGATGGAGAACAAGGATTTCTTCATTATGTACTCTCTCGCCTCCGATTCACCAAGCAACTCGTCAATCTGTTTTCTTGTTATGTTGAAGTAATCTATTTGGATATCCATTCCGATCCTATTTATCTGAAAAATAAATTAAAGCATGTAACATGGAGCAATTATATTGCTTAATACGCATATCAATCAAGAAATGAATACAGCATTAAAATATACTGACAAATAAGCTTCCTGTTGCATTCAGAATCCCTCCTCCTCCTGAAGCATAATTCACTCCATTGAGTATGGCTTTCCCTGTTGCGTTTGGTGCCAAATATGGGATAGCATAATTTGGTTGTCCCAATTCCTCTCCTAAAAAGGTTTAAAGGCCAAAAAAATAGAAATCAAATTATGAATAAGAGGTTAATTTTTAATTTATTAACAAGACTGGTAGTAAGTGTGCTTAGATGTGACAGCAAAAGTTACCTACAATATCACCAATGGTTCTTCCATTGGTGAAACGCCCAGTGGGGTTTCCTCCAGTGGCCTTGAAATCAATTCCATTGGGGGGAACGTTTGCCTTGGAAAGAGTTGAAAGATAGTTGTTGTTTCCTGCATCTACCAACGAGTCCCCAAAGATGAAAGAAGCTGCTAACTTATCATTCTGAGCAGCACCATCTCCATGAAAGCTCAGATTGACAAGCAAAAGTAAAAGGGCAAAGGTGTTGTGATATTTCAATGCCATGGTTTATATGTTTCACGAGTTATTTTCACGTAAAGAAGCACTAAAGTTCCGTTGCAAGAGGTGAAATCAGATGAGAAGCTTATAAGGAGATTTCTTTCTTCACAAGAGAAAACTTGTTAGCTTAGTTAAATTCAATATGCTTTGACCCCTTTTATCATGTTTTAAAAAATAAGGAAAGAAAGAAGTGGACAATTTGAATAACAATTTTCATGTGGTAGGTCATCAACATATGTACGTGTGCAGATTTCTCAACGTGCTGTGCTGTGTATGTAATGTGGCCTCGGACATTTTTGTTTTCAACAAGAAGCTAGTCCTGCAATTCAAAGTCACAGGGGTGCCTTAATTAGATTTATTCATGGTGACGTACTTAAGGTCAAGGAGATTCATGACACCGTTGGGGAAGAAAGTTCTGGGGATTAACTAGATTAGGTACTGTTTGGTGACCATAACTAAAAGCATGTTCATATTGAGAATTTAGAAGCGATGTGCCTATCTCAAGTTCATCATGTAATATTACGGTCCATCTGAATCCAACAACTTCGGACTTATTTGACACAATATATTAAGCGAGATAATTAAGAGAATGTACAAATTCATGAAAAATTACTTTAATTTAATACAGATCATAAGTCACAAGCCCATCATATATATTTTTTTTAATAAGTTGTTAACTTGATACGATGAAAATTAATATATTTAAATATCATTTTATTTTAAAATTAAATATATTTAATAATGCTAAGTTTAAATATGATGTCGTTTTTAACATAATATTTATTGCAATTTAAATTAGTATAAAAAATTAATACTGTATATATTTTTTCAATTTAACTAACCATACAAATATATAGAACACAAGTATTTTATCAATAACACACCCATAATTTTGCTTGTGTTTCGAGAAGTCGATGAACAGTATTATTATAAAAGAGAAAACGTGAGAAAAAATTTTCTTTGAGCCAAAGGTTCGTTAAACTTTATCGAACGAAAAACCTAACATACACTTATGATCTTTTGTTTCAAAGGAAAGATGGTGGATTGATATAGGATTAATGTTTTTAAAATTGAATTGAACCAATCAAGATATTAGTTTAAGGTTTAATGGTTCAACTATGATTAAACCGATATTATTATTAATAATAATAATATAATAATATAATAATAATAAATAAATAATACGTAAAATAATATTAAACAAATATAATATTATAACTTTATAATACTAAAAACTAAAATAAAATATCATTTTATAAGTTCTTAATATTCAAAATACTAATAAAAGTTCAAATTAAATATATCATAATACTTAGGTTTAAATTTTAATAAAATATAATAATATTCATTAACAATAACAAGTTTGCATCTAAATAAAATAGAAAATGACAACTTGCTATAATATAAAATTATAAGAAATCAAGATATAAAAAATTATAAATTAATACAAATGACTAAATTATATGTTTTATAAGGAAAAAATTAATAATAATTGATAAAATAATTTATACCTATTTGTAATCCTTATTAAATGCGTTTTTATTTGTCTTAAAAATGTTTTAGATTAAATTGAAAAAAGGGAAAATACCAATTTAAACTTATTTTCTACATTAGTTTTTACCAATTTTCACCAATTTAGAACCAAACCGATTGTTACCGGTTTTGAAATAGTCTGGTATTTTAAAGTTAAAGGACCAGTCACCAGAATAGTTCTTAGTCAAATCAATCAAACTAACAAATTCAGCTTGATTTTCAAAATTATGTTTATGATGGAATGAAAAGAGTCTTTTTTTTCCCCCCTCTCTCTTTTGGAACCATTGGACAAAGGAAGAAATAATAACTTACATAAGGGTCCCACAATAATTTTGTGTAGGGGTGGCAAAATGGGCTAAGCCCGGCGGGCCAGCCCGCTTAGCTCGCCATTTTTGGCAGGCTGGGTTAGATACTCTAACTCGTTAGCTCGCATAACCAGTCCTGTTTTGGCTCGTTTAAAAATGGGCTAAAGGAGGAGCGGGCTAAGGACAAAAATAATATAGTTCCTTTTTTGTGTAATCTTTAGGTTTAGTGCTTTGAAGCCCATAAACATAAGCCCATTAGTGACTCCATTAGTCCATTAGCATTACATCAGGGTTTTGAATTTGCACTTCTACGTTGGCTGGCTCCTCCTTGCTATTGCAACTTCAAATTAAAAAAATAGAAACTCAAACACCATTAACTGCTTCTACTATGGCAATGCGACCTCACTTGCCGTCAACCATCTGTTGTCTGTCGTCTGCCGTCCACCGTCCACTCCGTGTCTGGGTTCGCGTCAGCCTCCACGTCCATGTTCGCATTGGCCATCTGCGTCGACGCCAGTCTTTGTTTCCCCTTTCGCCTCCGCCTCAACCTCCGTCATCGGTGTTCGCCTCCATAGCGAGTCTGCCTTCGTCGCGCGTCTGTCTCTAGTCACTTTGAACCCAACCAACACAGGCAACACTATTTTTCGTATGAATCTTAAATCATCCTCTACCACGAAAATTTCAATATGTCGTGAAGAATTCTGTATCATGATGCTTTCATTTTTAACTTCTTAAGTTCTTATTTACAAAAAAATTGAAGTAGAAAAAGTGAATGTTGACAATTGATTTGTGTGAATGGAGAGCATTGATTTTTGTTTTTGTTTTTTTTTTTTTTAATTTTGGCAGGCCAGCCTGTCGGCCCACCAGCCCACCCATAAACAAGACGGGTTACACACTATAGCCCACTTTATCAAAACGGGTCGGGACGGGCTGGCCTGTTTTGGACGGGCCATGGCAGGGCGGGTTGGCCCGTATTGCCACCCCTAATTTTGTGTTCCGCAAAGGGAAGGGATGAGGTTTTTCTTTTACCCAAAAGACCAAAAATACCCTAATTTATATCACATCTAATTTTTTATTTAAGTTATTTATGTCATTTTACGTATATATTTTTTCTTTCCTTTCACTTTTTTATACAACCAAATAACTTAAAAAATGATCTTACTTTTATTCTTTTTCCTTCCTTTCCTTTTCTTTTATTTTCCTTTCTTTCATAAATCAAACACACCTTTAATAATGTTATATTACATTGACTTCGCAAAATATTTTCACATTTTTGACACATATGTCCAATATAAGAAATTTTAATTATATATATATATGTGTGTGTGTGTGTGATTATATTTTTGATAAAAAAAAATTAGAATAATAAGATAGTATTCCAATTGAAAAGAAAAACATTTTACTTTCTTAACATTTGAGTTATGTGCAAATCAAACCTTAAAATTTAAATGAGTGTGAATTCTATCATAATATTTATAAACAATACCCTTTGTAAAGAAAAAAAAATTATTAAGGACCTATTTAGATAAATTTCTCCATAAATACTTAGAGAAGAAGAAAATAAAAAGATAAAATGCATTGAACTTTTTTGTAAATTCAAATCAACTTATGCATCTTAGCTTTGTGGGAAGTTAAATGAAAAGAAGTGCATAAATTAATTTTATCTTATGCAAAAAACTCAATTCATTTTTACTTTTTTATTTTGTTTTCCTATTGGCCCAACTTTTTTTTAGCTTATTTTTTCCTTAAAAAGAGAAGCTGAGCCAAATGCATTTCATAAAAAGCTATTAGAAAAATAAGCTACTTATTTTTATAGAACAAAATTTGAAAAAAAAAAAGTAGCTTATAATTAAGTTGGTAGGAAGAGCCTTTTTTCTGGCTTATATGGAACTTATTCTCATAGTCTCCTCTTCAAATCCCAACATGACCAAGAATACTATCTTTTTTAATGTTTCACTATTTTTCCAATTTGAGTACATTGCCGGCTTTTCAGTTAATTAATACTTACATATATTAGTTTATTTTAAATTATGTTTATTTGTTATAAGGTTTTAATTTGTTTTTAAATTATTTATTTTAGAAAATTAAAAATATTATTTGTTTTTTAACTTTTTAAATATTCTTTACTTAAAATAAAAGAACATTAATGAAATGAATGAATTATTCTCGCAGTCTCCTCTTCGAATTCCAACATGACCAATAATACTATCTTTTTTAATTTTCCACTCTTTTTCCAATTTGAGTACTTCACCGGCTTTTCAGTTAATTAATACTTACATATATTAGTTTATTTTAAATTATGTTTATTTCTTATAAGGTTTTAATTTGTTTTTATTTTAAAATTTTAATTTATAGTTAAGTTTTTGAATTCTTAATTATGACAATATATTTATTAAATAATTTTTGGATTATTTATTAAATACTTTTAATATATATTAACGTTATTGAATTTTGTTTAAATAAATTATTTTTATATTCTAAAAATATCATTTAACAATTATATTAAAGTTTTTAAATATTTTAATTTAATAATCTATACTTAAATTTATTTAATTAAAATTATATATGATAAAATATTTTTCAATTATCTTTAAAATTAATTTTTTTAATAAATTAAATTTTTACATTTTTAAAATTAAAAATTTTAAATGTATTTATTACATGAAATAAAAAAGTTACCAAAACAAGTAAATAATATAGTTAAATAAAAATTCTACATTTAAAAATATTTATAATATTTATTCTTTAAATTTAATTTAGATTTTAGATTTTTTTAATTTTTAATTTGTAGTTAAGTTTTTTCATTTTTAAATACAACAATATATATATTAAATACTTTGGATTATTTATTAAATACTATTTAATATATATTGTCATTATTTAATTTTATTTAAATAAGTTATTTTTTATCTTCTAAAAATATTATTGAATAGTAATGCAATTTTTTTTAAATAATACTTTTGTAATTAGCATTATGTATAACAAAATATTTATAAATCAAATTTAAAATTAAATTTATTAATTAAAATAGTTTTCACATTTTCAAAATTAAAAATTAAAATTTATATATTTAATACTTTTATGTATTTTTGTTATCATTAAAATCAATTTATGTTGATTAAATTAATTATATATATCTATAACCAAAAATTAACTTTACATAATATTTTTTATTTTATCAATATATATTATTCTATTGAATGAGACAATTAGTTTTAAGTACATTTAAAATTTTTACTAAACAACTTTTAGCTTAAAAAGAGTTTTAAAACTAAAAAAATAAAAATCACTAAACAATTTTTACTTTATATTTAAAGCTCTTGTTTTGAGCTTTAACTTTAAAACAGCTTTTAAGTCAAAAAAAAATAAAAAATCTGGTTCAAACATAATCTAAATCTAAAAGAAATGGTCATGTGACATTTTAATAGACAATTATATACCCCTCCTTTTGTGATGCACAATTGCTTAGTGCATTTGTTTTTTCGTTTAGATGTCCATTGAGCGTCAATTCAAGAATTTGGCTCAGTCATGTTTAGGTCTTCTGAAAAGTGTGACAATGGAAAAATAAAC
The DNA here is from genome assembly GCA_004329165.1 of Spatholobus suberectus. Classification (NCBI taxonomy): domain Eukaryota; kingdom Viridiplantae; phylum Streptophyta; class Magnoliopsida; order Fabales; family Fabaceae; genus Spatholobus; species Spatholobus suberectus. The sequence continues at coordinate 82,801,123 of CM014730.1, read as the reverse complement.
AGACATTTAAGAAATTGAAAGCACTATCGCTGCCTTTTTCATATTTAATCCCAATAAAATATTCACAAACCATGGTGAAAAAATACTTTACAAAATTGAAAACGTGCAAATACCATTTATTGACTAGATATGTTTTTTTTCTTGAAATTAATGGAATTGTCGGGGACAACAGGATTTTTAGACCGAAAATGGTCATCTTAATAAGACTGAGGCCACCCAAAAAATTGACCAACTGCAACTTTTAGATTTTTTTTTTAAATCATATTATAACTACGAAGTATTTAATAATTTTATTGATTATTAATTTTTGTCGAAAAATCTGGATGACCACCTTTAGTTGGGTCAACAACTTTTAAATATAGTAAAACACTAATTGGCGCTTAGCATCAATAAAAGATAAAAGAAAAGTTTTATTAACACCAAATTCTGAAAATAAAGAGAAATTATTTGAGAATGAATGTATTCCAGAACAGAAAATGCGAACGATATAGTTGCCCATTAAAAAATATTTCCATTAGATTTACACGCTTTTATTCACCCTTTTGATGCCCGTAAGATTCAAACGTTAAAAAGGTAAATCTATTTTTTTTTCTTTTTAATTTAACTTGTATTTTAACCTATGCATTACACAGAATAAAAATTTATTTTATATAACTTAAATTTATAATAAGTAAATACTTTTGAATATATAAATTATATTGTAATTAAAATTTGCAATAAATAAATATTTTTGAACATATAGATTATACTTTAAATTTATAAGAAACAATTATAGTAATGCAATGTTAATTTTTAATTAGTGATAATTTCTTTTAAAAAATATTAAAATTCAATTTAGAACTAAAGATATTGAAAATGATAGATTAAAAGAGATAAAATATTAAAAAATTCCTCAAAACACTTTTATTGAAAAATAACAACTAAAAATGTTCTTATTGAAAAATAGTAGTTAAAAACACTCTTGCTTAAGATAGTTGTTCTTATTTAATATATAGGGTGGACATCGAGGAATTTTTTGAATTGAAAAAAAAAAGCATTTAAACATCTTTAAATTTAAAAAATGTTAGAAATACATTTTTTTGAACATACTCTTTTTTATTGGTTAAAATTTATTGAAAGTGACAAAATTTTGTAGGTCTCACATCATATTTAATGTACTTCTCTCTTGATTTTGTAGTTTTTAATAAATTTTAACTAATAAAAAAAGGTGTTAGAAAGTGTGTTTTTGGTATTCTAAATTTATTGTGCTAATAGAAGAAATTGATAAGTGTATCAAATCGTATCAAATAATAATGTGAAAGTAACAGTACCGTGTTAAGATATTAATAATCAATTTATCAACTCACAAAATTATTTTTATTTGAGCTAACCTTGAAAGAATGAGAGTTCTATAATTGTTAGGCAGTAAGGGTTTCAATTACAAAATACAATTCAAATAGTAAGAAGTTAAGAATCATACAAAAATTATTAAAGCATTTGTAATGAAAATTTAATATGCCAAAAGTATTAGGGTATGGGTACATATAAACTTCACCCAAACAACTTACCTTTCACTCTAGTAAGTCACAAAAGTGTATATGCGAAGGTGAAATAGGAAAAAAATTAAAAAGCTGTTGAAAAATAAATAATAAGTTATTGCATTACAAATTATTTAAAAACGATCTTTTTCTTTATTTTTATTTTTTTTACCAAATTTCAGTTGATGACCCGAATATGATAATTAATTTTCAAACAATTTCCCCCCTCAAAAACAGTATTGAAAAGGACACAAATAACTTATATGTTAGGAGCTACTTCATTTTTTTCCCCATTTTACCTTATTAAAATTTAAAATTATTCTTTTATCCTCTCTTAGTTTATATTTATATTCTCACTAAATTACATGTGCATTTTTAATCATTTCATTTTTTAAATTTTTTATGAAATATACTTTATATAACAACAACAACAAATTTATATACAAATATATTAAAAACTTAATTGTTATGTACACACACGTTCACAAGCATGAGTGTATTTACCGATGAGGTAGCTTTATCAATTTTTAATTTTTCAACTTCCCATTAACTTTTTAGTTAATTATACTAAGTAGAGTCTTAAAAAACTACTTAAAGATTTATATTTATTTCGCTTTAAGAAAACAACTCCAACTTGTGACTCATGAAGGATGATTTCATTTATATTTTATAGCCATATTTTCAAGTAATATTATTACAATTTTATTAAGAATAATATTCGAGGAATAATCATATAAAATATTTGAGGGGTAAATATGTTTCTAGTCCCTAAACTTTTTTGATTTTTATTTGTAGCCTTTAAACAAAAAATTGACCAATCTTAATCCCTGTACTTTTCCTCCGTTAGGTGATGATGTAGCAGCCATGTGAGTTGTCATGTTATCAACTAGTTTGACGTGACTGTCATGTGTAAATTTTTTTGAAAAATTATGTTTTTAGTTTCTAATCTTTTCAAAAACTCACTTTTTGTCCTTCAACAATTTTTTGATCAGTCTTAGTCCTTTATCTTTTTACGAAATTTACCTTTAGTCCCTTAACAATTTTTTAACTAGTCTTAGTCCCTCAACTATTATTCATCATTGTTTTTAGTCCCTCCCATTAAGTATCACCGTTAAGCAATGATGTGACAAGCATGTTGATAGTCAAGTGACTTGTCATGTGGATTACTAGTTTGATGTGGGCATGGCAATGGGGTGGGTCGGGAGAGGGTTTTGCTTCCTCATCCCTTGTCTCCACAAAAAGTGGGATAGGTCCGAGTTTAAAAAATGTGAGTTTATATTTTTGAATCTCATCCCCATTCCTGTCGGGTTATATCGGGTTCGGGTAAACTTGAGGGAACCCATCACTTTTTTTTTTCAATTTTAATTTAGTTATATATTTTTAAATAAATTATATAATAAGTTATTAATTATATTTTAATTCAAACAATATATAAAAATTAATAAACAACAAAAAACTTAAAAATAAAAATTTAAGAATTATATTATATTTTTAATTAAATATATGATTATAAGTTTGTTATTTAATTATTATTATAATTTAAATTATTTAACTATTAAAATAAATTATTTATATTTTTATTAATAAAAGTATGAAAAAACTTAACACACACACATACATATATTGTAATAAAAAGATCGTAAAAAAATGCAATGGGGTCGGTACGAGAACGAGGGCTAGGAGTCAAATACTCGAACCTGACTTTACAAGTTAGAGAAAACCCAAACCTGGTCAAAGTAAGTTTTTCCTGTCAAAGTTGGGACGGGATTGTTGATTTTGCTTACTGTATTTTCTTTTCTATTTTTTTTTCCAAATTTGAATTGAAGGTTGTTGATTTTGCTTACTACATCTCCTTTTATATTTTTTTTTTCCAAATTTTCAAACCCCTTTTCTACTAGTTTTATGCCGCTAAAAAATTTGTAGCGCCTTAAAAATTGCTTGAACTAGCAACATTTTATCATGTGATTATTACGTCAAACTAATAGTCCACATAGTAAGTCACGTGATTGCCAACATGGTTACCACATTATTGCTTAACGATGTTACTTGGTGGGAGGGACTAAAAACAATGACAAACAATAGTTGAGGGACTAAAAGTAAATTTCGTAAAAAGATGAATAACTAAGACTGGTAAAAAAATTATTAAAAGACTAAAAGTGAATTTTGTGAAAAGATTAGGGGCTAAAAACATAATTTATCAAAATGATGATGTAGCAGCCACATTAGACTAGTTGATGACGTGACAATTCACGTGATTGTCTCGTCATCACTTAACGGTGAAACTTAACGATAGGGACTAAAAACGTTAACGGATGAAAAGTATAAGGACTAAGATCGGTCAATTTTTTGTTTAAGGACTAAAAGTGAAAATAAAAAAAAGTTTAGGAACTAAAAACATATTTAATCCAATATTTTAATTAAAATTTTTGGTAAGAATGTATTAATAATAGAGAAAACAGGTTATGCATTGACAGTGTAAAATAGTTTTACACTGTTATCCAATCACAAACCACCATTTATTATAAATTTGTTCACTTTTATAATAAATACTTTAAAAGTCATATCAATAATAATTTTGGATTGGTTGACAATGTAAAGAGAATAATTGAATATTATTATTTATATTATAGGCTTAATTACACATTTTGTCACCCATCTTTAATGATTTTGTGAATTTTGCCACCCAACTTTTAAAATTCATGTATTTTGCCATCTTATTATTTTATTTGTACATTTTGCCATCCAACTTTCAAAATTTGCGTATTTTACCATCCTCTTTAGCTGATCGTTGACTGACAATCAACAATTGAAGTGACAAAATGTGTAAAATTTGAAAGTTGGATAGCAAAATGTGTAAGTAAAATAATTAAGTGACAAAATGTGTAAATTTTAAAAATTAAAAAACAAAATATGTAATTAAAATAATTAGGTGATAAAATTCGTAAAATCACCCAAAATGGTGACAAAATATATAATTAAGCTTATATTATAATAACAACAATATAATAAACAGGAAGTGGCGCATAAAGGTGTTGGGTAAAGAGAAATTAAGGGGATGTGACGTGAGAGCATTACTTTGGTTTTTAGGAATTCCCTCCCTCCTGGCGTCCTGTCACTCACAAACAAACCGTTGGGTTATATTATTATACCTCCAATTTCAAACTTGAATTTCAAACCTCACTTGCATGCGAAGCCGAACGGCGGAGTCCGACGCCATGGCCGACGACGCCACACTTCATCAAAACAAGATGTCTGAGTACGAGCTGTCGAGAGAGCAGAGAATCCGCGAAAACCGGGAGAGAATGGGAAAGTTGGGCATCTTCGACCTTTCCCTCACCCTCAAGCTCAACAAATCTCACCCACCTACTTCCAGATCCTATTCCTCCCACAACCACAACCACAAACCCAAAACCCCGCCTTCTCTAAACCCCGTTCGCCGCTCTTCCAGGTTCTAATCCTATCTATCATGCAACATTTTATTTATTTATTTATTTATTTTTGCCCTAAAAATCGAATCGTGTTTCCAGATTGCAGAATGTGACTCCTGTTAGTTACTCCGAAGTTCCCCTCAAAAAAGCCGAGTTTAAGGAAAATGGAAGGGTGGTGATAGAAGCAGGTTCCAAGCCTGAGGTGTACACTGAAGAACACGAGAAGCTGTTGGGAAACACCCAGAAACCCTGGACGCTCTTCGTCGATGGCTGCGGGAAAGATGGAAAGCGAATTTATGACCCCGTCCGTGGCAAAACTTGCCATCAGTGCAGGTTACCCTCTCTCTCTACCCACACAAAAATAAGTGAAATTAATACACACTTTATTATTAGTTCACATTTTTTAGAAATCACAAAATCATGTAAGAGAGCAAGTTGCTACAAGCATTTTCTATTTGTTGATGAGTGGTTGGTTAAGGTGTATTGTCTGTCTGCCATGATCTTGTGTTTACTATTTCTTAAATGTTTGAATACCACTTTCGACTCTCGAGACATGCTTTGCGGGTAACATGATCCCCATTTTTGCGTGAAAAATAAAACACCACTATTTTTATTGTGCACTCGTGTATGATAGCGGCACTTTGAACAGTAAGAGCGCGTTTGTTTACTTACTGTATGCCACAAAATAAAACATCACTATTTTTATTGTATTCGTTTAGTTGGAGCAGGCTTTAACGGCTTACAGCTGAGCTTAATGCTTCCAGAGTCTTTGCCTTGGGAGGGATGTTCTGTGGTGTTTTGTGCAGTGCTGCTGCTTTCTCCATGTGGAATAGCAGAGTGATAATGGTTCTGTGGTTTTCTGAGGGTTCGTTCATGTGGCATCTGCACTAGGCCACTAGCTCAGGTTCTAGTGATTCCAAAATAGAAATGATCATGGGTGGCCATGCTAGTGCCGAGACTGTTAAACGCGTAGCCTGGTTAGAGTTTTTAGCTTAATAAATTTTAGAATACATAATTAAGGGCACTGATATGAATGAAATGAAACATTTGATGTAGCTTATATCTCTGCGCACATGTAGAAAGACACCCTTTTAGTTTTAACTTTTAAGCCATTCTTTCTACATCTCTGATGGCTGTGAAAAAATATATATATAAAAAATTGAGTTTGACATGCTTTTGATAGACTTTGGCTTTTCTCTTTTCTTATGATATTTGCAAATAACCGTTTTTAGCATGATCTTATTTTTGTGATGAATTTACTTTTATGTTCTATCGGCCTTTCTGATTTTGTTCATTTTCTTTTCTCAATGAACTTGCTCATTGGATGAAAGTAATGTTTTATAGGCAAAAAACTCTTGGTTATCGTACACGTTGTAGCCAATGCAATCTGGTACAGGGGCAGTTTTGTGGAGATTGCTTGTATATGAGGTATGCCTTCTAACGCATGTTTCTTTCCTGTAACACCTATGAAAAGAGATGCTGCAGTCTCCTCATTGTGCTGATTTGGTAGGATATTTATAGACAAATAAGGATAATGTTGAATGGTTGATACCCCAGTCTCGTATTGTAAGCGGAATCTTTTGCCAAGTAGACAAATATTTGATGATTTATGATTAGTTAATAGTGTGAAAACTTTTACACTGATAATACATGCCTATTAAACTCTCTGAATAAAGATAGAAATTAGGTTAGATTTGAGTACAAACATAGGGTTTCCTCCTAACAAGGAGTTTCCTCCTGCTAAACACAGGGAATAACAACCTGACACCTTAATTCCCTTTTACAAGTCTGTAACACAACTCATATAATTATAACTGTCACGTCATAGCCAATAACTGCCTATTCCAAAATTAATATAAAAATGACTGCCTAGTAACTTATTAATATTGAATTATAAGTTATACCTGTCTAAATCAGATTTTGGCCTATCATTGCTCAATTTGTATTATCTGCAGGATAGTTTGAAATTCCAGATGTTTATGGTTGATCATTTTGTTAATTAAGCTACTGTATAACACTCCTTTGACAAATAATTGATAAATTGTTTTCATCGAAACATATAGCTACATTTATGATATCTGTAAATGATTCAAGATATTATCAAAGGCTAATCTCACATGTGCATACACAGCTGAAACTGTTTTCAGGATTAATGCTGCATGATTAGGCCTAAGCCCAGAAACATATCCATAAAATTCCTAGATTATGTTTTGAATATTTTGTCTGTAATCTTTTATCAGTCAATATGAAATGCACTTATTTATTATGTAAATTCAGTATATTATTACACTTCATATTTAAAAAACATTCCGGGTAATTCATTGGTATTGCTTGTTTTAATTTGAACAAGATGCCTCCCTTGCAACTTATGATTTCCCATGATGTTCTGACCCCAGTGCTTCTTTTTCATTATCCTGCTTTTGTAGATATGGGGAGCACGTACTTGAAGCATTACAGAATCCAACTTGGCTATGCCCTGTTTGTCGTGGAATTTGCAACTGTAGCTTATGCCGTCAAGCAAAAGGATGGGCCCCAACTGGCCCTCTATATAAAAAGGTTACTCCTAATTCTTGACCAAAATTTGGTTTACTGTAAAGTTGTTTCTCCGGAGATTGAGTTGAAGCGAAGCTCAAATTTCTCCTTATTTTAGATATCAGCATTGGGTTACAAATCAGTTGCACACTACCTTATTCAAACCCGACGCTCAGAAATAGATGTGGAGAAAAATGCAGATGCTTCCAACCCAGTTTCAGCAAAAAGGTCACTACCTTTCTCTGATGTGGACAACAAATCTCTCGAGGTCAATGATAATCATCTGGGATCATTGAAGCCTCTAGCTGAAACTGAAGGTGATGGTGCTGAGGTTTCAGCAAAGAGATTGTTGCTTTTCTCTGATGAGCAAGATCAGCCTGAAAAAGTTGAGTGTTCAGATACCCGAAACCTCTTCAGCTTGTAAAAAATGAGTGTTCAGATACCAAGAAGCCACTTGCTTCTTCCTTCAAACCTAGCTCAGACAGCATTGCTGGAAGACTTAGGTCAAGGCTCAAAAAACCATGAGGGTTTTTTTCTTTTTCTATGTTTAACTTGGGATATGTGCTTACTTTCGATGAAAACCATCACGTATTGAGACAACTGGAGTTGGTAATTTGGCATGAAAACCTTTTTTGTCATAGTAATGGTATTTTGTTTTAGCGCTTTTAAGTATCATTTTTCTTTTTTAAATGGAGTAATATTATGCATGTTTCTCTTTTATTTATAGTACATCAAAAATCCATTATTATAATTTGAATTTCTAACATGTTAGTTAACTCCTTTCCCAAAACACTAGTTATGCCAAGTGGCCAATTTTCTTGTCGTGTTTGTTGAGTTGCGTGAGAGCAAATAAGTACAATGTGGAAGATAATCGTTGTCAATGCCATTAGCTTCAGCCCCAGATCCAAAAACTAGCCAGATTAACTTTAGCGGAACTTGTGTAGACTCTTAAAACTCACATTTCCACCATTTTCTCAAACATCTCCATCAAGGATTGACTCACGTTTGATAATATCAAAACGTTTGATGATTATAGATGTGAAACCAAACGCTTTAAATTGCTGTTATTACCTACAGTCCGCGGTTAGACGGTATAACCTTTAGCAAACAGCTGCTGGCGGAATGGGTTGGTGATAATTTGTATGCTGCTAAATACACCGACACATTTCTCTACTTCGAAGCCACCCAAATCAAGCGGGTGAATTTGTTAATTCATGTTTCTTGTTGCTTACATTTTTTATTTTCCGAGTTGCTTTTTGTAGACTTGGCTTTGGAGATTTGTTACATATTGGAAAGCCATGGTGTGTCTTGAAGCAGATTGTATGGATATAACTGTTATATATCTTGCTTCTGTAGCATACGGAAGGATGTCCAACATTTGTAGAATGTTATTGTTCAATTCATGTTTTAGTATATGAAACTTGCTGTATAAAAATTCATCCCCTCCTTCCTGAAGACTGATGAAATACCAATACTATTAAAATTGCTTGTACAGTAACTGCGATTTGGTGGATAACTCTTTTCAAGGAGATTTTTTGGCTTCATGGGATAGTTGAGTAACTGCGATTAGATAAAATTGCTTGCAATATAGGCTTGTACAGTGATCCTCTAGATAGACTTTTAGTGGCAATCTCAGTATGCCATTGGCACCCTTCCTGATAATATTAGCATGCCTTCTTGTTCTACCACTTTTATTTAGCAAAAAAAAAAAAGAAAAAGGAAGAGGACACGTCTAAACAAAAACAAGCCATTGGAAATGATGATTTTTTATTAAAATGGATATACTCAAAATAAGTTAGAAAACCAAATCGTCTCTGCGTCCAATATTTTCTTGACCATGGTTGCATATATATAGCGTCAAAAGAAGTTGGCAAATTTTAGGGGGCAAGCTATCTCCTGAGTCCTTGCCCTTCCTTGAATGGCACCGCCACTGATTGCAACACCATGAAGCAGAATGTATATATGGAGAAGTGGTCAACCGATATTCTCATACCGGAAGTGCAATAAACCAAATTACCATATGATAATGATAGTGGTAAATACTAACATATTCGTCATATAATTTTCATCTAGTCACTAGATAACCTTCTAGAGCCCACTCGACCTTTTGGAAAAATGGTTCAAATACTGCATATAGTGCCGGTCCCTTTAGCTAAGAAATATTTTATTACGATAAGAATCATCTTAATCTGCAATGAATATTCTAATGTTACTTTTTCAAGGATGGCCTACTTAGTGGCACTTCTAAATTGCAGAAAGTCAGGCAAACCTATCTTCTCATATGAGACAAAAAGACAAAATAATCTTTCAATGAAAATAAGAAATATAGAAAGAAATGAAATACAACCAGGTGAATACTTAAGTCAAAAAATATCCAATCAAATGTTTATTCATATTCGGCACTTACACTCGCAAATATGCGGAACAAACCATGATGTTTCTTTACTGAATTCCTATGAATCGGTTAGACGATTTGAACATTTCAAGATGCCGGGTCAATTTTTGCTAAGGAAAGGATCTTATCAGAAGTTTAGTTGATTGCATACTTTCATAGTATAGTACCAATTAAATAAAAGGAATTCATTTGGGACAAAAATTAGATGTGTCATCAAATTAATACTTTATAGTAATTTTAGATCCATAAGTTATGGTGAGAATTTCCAGTTCTGCAACTAAGCAGACATCTGGACCGACCCATTTTTATTTGTTGAAGTCTACTCAGTCAAGCAGAGTTTACATGAATCATGCACATATAATAAATCTAAAACATTCGATTTTTTTGTACCTGATCCATGTATAAGTCAAAAGACAAATAGGGTGCACTGTTTGTTAAGCTAAACAGTTAGCACCAGGAAAACCGACATAAAACATATTTGGGTGGCCTACTCCTTCTCCTAGGTACACCCGAGGTCACGATCATGGATGTTTTCCAGCTCCCAGCACTCATTTCGGGCATTCTTGCCCTGTTAGTAGGTGCCTTGCTTTATTATTTATGCTTTGTTTGGATGAGGAGTGAAATAGAAGAAAAAAAATAGAAAAGAATGAAATAAAATTAATAGAAATAAAGAAGAAATAAAATGAAAAATATATGTTGTTTAGATATATAAAAATAAGAAGAGAAAAAGAGAGAGAATTTCTCTTCACTTGTTTAGATGAATAAAAAAGAAAATAAAAATAAATAAATAAATTATATAAAAAATATTTTTGTAATAATTAAAAAAACGTAATTTTTTAATATAATATTTTTTCTTAACATCAAATTATTTATTATTTTTTTAAAAAATTTAATTCATAATTTAAAAAAAAAAAACAAAAAAAAAAAAGAAATAATTTCTATCTTATTTCATTCTTAAAATAAGTGAAAATATTTTTTCTTGAATTCACAGAAATAATTTCCTTTTTTCTTATTTTTTTTCTTTCTATTTTCTTTTACTTTATTTCAACCAAAACAAACACAGGTTAAAAAGAACACATGGTCCTAATACAAAGATCTGCACTGCGCCTCAAGCAGGAGGAGCATGGCCTATGATTGGTCATTTGCACCTCTTCGGGGCTCATCAACTTACACACAAAACACTTGGGACTATGGCTGACAAACATGGACCAATTTTCACAATAAAACTTAGTTCATACAAAGTTCTGGTGTTGAGTAGCTGGGAGATGGCCAAAGAGTGTTTCACAGTCCATGATAAAACATTCTCCACCAGGCCTTGTGTTGCAGCCTCAAAGCTAATGACCTACAACTCTGCAATGTTTGGCTTCGCTCCTTATGGGCCTTACTGGCGTGAGATGAGAAAATTTGCCACTATTGAGCTTCTCTCTAACCAAAGGCTTGAACTGCTGAAGGACACAAGAACATCTGAGTTAGAGGCTGCAACAAGGAAGGCTTACAAGTTATGGTCAAGAGAAGGTTGTCCAAAGGGAGGGGTTATGGTAGATATGAAGCAGTGGTTTGGGGATTTGACGCATAGTATTGTTCTGAGAATGGTGGGAAGGAAGCCATATTATAGGGCTAGTGATGATTATGCAGAAGGTGAAGCAAGAAGGTATAAGAAAGCCACGAGGGACTTTATGAGCTTGTTTGGGGTGTTTGTGTTATCCGATGCAATTCCATTTCTGGGGTGGCTAGACAACAATGGATAAAAAAAGGGCTATGAAGAGAATAGCTAGTGAAATAGACACTTTGATTGCGGGTGGCTGGAGGAACACAAAAGAAAAAGAGCCGTGAGTACAAATGGAAAGGAAGAACAGGATGTCATGGACGTCCTGCTGAATGATCTGCAGAATCTTAAGGTTTCTGGTTACGATTCAGACACCATCATCAAGGCTACTTGCCTGGTCAGCGTGTCCTCCAGCTTATCATATTATAAGCTCAAAAGGAATTAATCCAACAAAAATACATGACATAGAGATGGATAAAATTGATGTATAATATATTCAGATTGTAATTTGATTTGTCCATTTAAATCTTCTCACAAATCTGATTCAATAAAACATCCGTCTTTGGTTTAGAACACAAGAAACAAATTAGAAATAGAACAATATAGGTTCTTGACTTCTTGGTACATGTTGATGCCTAACTTTGAATTCCAACCATGACCTGGTGCATTTTTGCAGAATCTGATTTTGGCAGGAGGAGACAGCATCATGGTGGCTCTAACGTGGGCGCTATCTCTGCTGCTAAACAATGGAATGGAACTTAAAAAAGCCCAAGATGAATTGGACACTCACATTGGTAAGGACAGAAAGGTGGAAGAGTGCAGCCTTGGAAGAGTGCACTTTTTCATGCGGCTATCACATTCCTGGTGGCACATATTTCATCGTGAATACTTGGAAGATCCAAAGAGATGGTCGTGTTTGGCCTGATCCTCATGATTTCAAGCCTGAAAGGTTTTTGACAAGCCACAAAGATGTTGATGTGAAGGGTCAGAACTATATGAGCTCGTCCCTTTTGGTTCTGGAAGGAGAGCATGCCCTGGGGCCTCACTGGCTCTGCGTGTGGTGCACTTCACCTTGGCTAGACTGTTACACGCTTTCAATGTTGCTTCTCTTTCAAATCAAGTTGTGGACATGACAGAGAGCATTGGACTCACAAATTTGAAAGCAACCCCACTTGAAGTTCTTTTAACTCCACGTTTAGATACAAAGCTTTATGAGGACTAAATCATATTAAGCTAGTTTCTCCAAAATAAAGGCAGGCAGCCAACAGGTTGTGAAATCGGGGCTTTCCATCTTGTAATAAAATGTTCAATGGAGCTGCGCTGTTATTATAATAATTCTGCATTTGTGGTTCACATTCACTAAATTATCCTTTGACCACGTACATTATGTCTTTTATATGTCATCCACAAACAGGATAATGCCGGAGAACCTAGTTAAAAGCTTAAGCATGATTGTATCATCTATTTTAGCGTAAAAAAGCTGATTTAATGTTAAATTGTAATTGTAAGAAGGATTTTCCCTTATATTTTTGGACTCCTTGTTGTGATGATAAAGCTCGGTTTTTTACGTTGAGACGTTTCAGAAAACAGGTGACAACTGACAACATGAATACTCGTTTCTACATTGTCGTGCATTTGGGAGGATGATTTTCTTTATAGTGGACAATTTTGATACTGACTACTTATGCTATATGGACCTAGTAAGTCAAGAGCATGCAAGCGTGTGGCTTGATTGTGAGGTGAAGCTGAAAATGGAATGTTAGTTGCCTAGAGACAAGAGAACGGTGATCGAAGATGAGGCAAGTTTGTTTAGATGGTTCAAAGATAAGATAACGGAGTGAAGGGTGATGGTCAATTACATTTTGCTTGTTAAAAAACTTGACCCTCTATTACAACCACCAGCTCAAGACAATGTGGATGCGGGGTTATTTAACCTATTCTGAATAAAAATAGAATTAAATAATTTTATAAAAAATAATTAGTGTAATTTTTTATGTACTTAAAAGTAATTGATATAATATAAAATTATACCAATCATCTTTAATAGAATTGTTTAATCTTATTTTATTTAAGAAAGATTAGAGAATTCCTGCGGATGCAATTATATAAACATTCACTAAATTTTCCTTTCAAATAGACTAAAGAACGTAAGATCAGATTATGTCAATCATTTGTCAGCTTGAATTGACCAGGCATACTATGGGTCAGGATCCTCTCCCGTTTAGAAATACTAGACAGTATCCAGTTTAATAAAGCTACACTGTTGATTCAAATTAACGATTAAGATTTATTCACTAAAACGAACTGTTTCATTAAACATCCCAAACTCAACCCTAATTTGTTTCTTCTCTCCTTTCCCAAACTAACTCTGGCGACGAATCCCTTCCCTTTAGACTTTCACTCTACGCGACTCCAGCTTGGCGGGTACAGAATTTTCGGCTCCGATTGTCGCCTAAATGTTGATGCTGTCCCTCCCTTGACGCTGACACAATGTTTGATGAGCCACTGTGATTTCCCTTGGCGACTCTAGCTTGGCTTGTACAACATTTCCAGCCTACACTACTCCTGGGCCAGCTTCCCAAGTATTCTGGTGCAATTGATGCTGTCAAGCAGACGGTGGCAGCTGAGGCCCAAGGGGTGTATACAAGGGTATGGGAGCCCCACTTACCACAGTAGCCGCCTTCAATGCTGTCCTGTTTACAGTTAGGGGACAAATGGAAGCATTACTGAGGTCGCATCCCAGTGCTACCCTCACAGTAAATCCCCAAGTTGTGCGCCCTAGGGGATTCAAGGTTAGATTTTGATTTCTCAATTAGTGGCTCTCATTGTTCCAAACATTTTTCTTTTTTAATTCTGTCCTTTGCCTCACTAGTTTGAACTTTCGTAAGTCATGACGAGTGTGCCAATATTGACTAGCATTTCCTTTACCTAATGCAGGAATGAGGATTAAAAGCTTTTTTAATTTTTGGGTGCAAATTCGAAAGCATTTTAATTGTGGATTGACTCAAGTTTGGTATATGGATTGCATACAATTTCTTGGGGCCATTGACTTGGGTTAATTCAAGCTTATAATGCAGATTATCTTCGGAGATCAACTGTACTGACACTTAGAATTCATTGTTCCAAATTATGACGAGTCATTAAAACACTGCTATTTTACGGATTGATATTCTTATCCCAAATAATATCCTTTCTTTTCCTTTGATGCTGTGCAGCCAGTTATCATTAATAGATAGTACTTACTTTGGTTAGCTCTTCTCAAAAGGAAATCTTTATTTCCTACATAATTGGGCCAAAATTTGAGCTTGGCTGAATTGAGTTAATATCATTTGGATGTGCTATAAAATGATTGAGTCAGAAGAATGGTACTTTTCGTGTTTGTATCTTTTGAACTCTCTCACTTTGCTTGTGATAGACCTTGGAGCAGTTATTTTCTTAATGTCAGCTTTGCATTCTTTATGGTTTTGATGCCTTTTTTTTATCCGTGTTGAATATTTTCTGCTTGTACATTGTCTTCTATCACGTTTCTGGGTTGTGCCGCATGTTAGAAAAAGAGGTGAATTTATGTTTTATCAAATTTATTGCCATTGTTTTGATCATCCAATCAATATGTATACGATCAAATACTCAACTTATATTATTAGCACTAATTGCCAATAAAATGGAGCATTCTTTGCAAATAAAACACTAATCCCAAATATGTTTAGTATTCCTTGCTGGACACAGGTAGTCAACATTGCAAACTAGTCTTTAGAGGGGACATTAAGTGTTGCAACTAGAGTAAGTATCTTATCTGTTTCAAACTTTCTATCTTCAACTTATGTAAATGTACATTTAACAGGCTTGTCTGAAATGAGGAGAATGATAAATGAAAAATGTTTAGATGAAGAGAATGATAAATGCTCTTTGATTACTTGAAATGAATATGTTCTTCATGGCATTATTGACTATGTTGTTAGAATAGGATATCTACTTTTGAGGATGCAAGATTGCTAACTTGAGGCAGTTTTTCCTAAACATTGATTACAGAAATCAACTATGATAGAACAGCAACAGAATCTGCAATAGCTAAACGATAGAACATAAACAATTTGCATCATCTACATAAGAAGCAACTACTGCTTGGGAGGAAAGAATGAAGAACAAAAGGCTTTAGATACTCTATGTGAAGAACTGGAAATCAAACAATGGCAACAAAATCAGCACTGAAATCTGGAAGGAAGAATTTAAATACTCTATATGCAAAAATTGAAGAAAAAAGGAATGCATATGCAGTAGTCCGAAATCAAAGAATGATAGAAGAACAATTCGAGTATTAGAGATGAATGAAAACTTTTTTAATCTAGTGATTTTTAGCTGAAGTTAGTATTGAAATGAGATTTGTAATGTTATAATCTTGTAACTTTTGTACCCATATTGAAATGATATTTGCAATGAGAATGAGAACAATTTTGTCTTGAGATTTCTTTTAGAATGCAAATTTCCACTACTTTCTCTTCTTATCCTTATATTTGCAATGATGTCTTGTTTGCATTTAATGAAGGCAGTGACTGAAAATAAAAATAGAGAGTAGTTGAACTTAAAAGACATTGTTGATGATATTTATATTTCAGTCAAAAAATGATCAATACATTTCATCAGTTAATATGATCACAAATACATTTCATCCAAAACTATAAGAATATATACATTTCATCCAAAAAAAGGTAACATAAATCTACTAAACTTAGGAACAAACAAAACATCAAGTTGTAATCTAGTCAAAGCCAATCAAAGATTGTTAAAGTGCATGCCATCTAATGTTGAACCATCTCCATCATCAAGGGGTGTTTACATCATAACAAGACAAAATATCTAACATTACAAGGTGAAAAAGATGTAAAAAAAAATATAATTAAGTTAAATATTTTACCATCAAGAATGTAGTGAAACTAAATTGATTCTCAAATGTTTGAGGGGGATCAGAACATGGAGGTGCCAAAGAATGGATTTCACTTGGTTCATAGTTTCTTGAACCATGATCCTAAAGTATTCACAATAAATTGACAAATCATTATAACAAGGAACAAGGAACAAGAAGTTATAGCTATATGCATAAACATATATACCTGGGATGTTTGACTTTGTGATTGACCTCTAATTGGAGCTTTTCTTCTCTTCTTTGATTGCAACTCAACCCATCTTTTAATCGTTTTTGGTTATACCTCTTTATGCTAGGCCGTTGCTTGAACCCTTTGGGTTGTGTATCATCATTAACCACCAATGTAGGGCCATTACCATTGTGCTTGTCAATGCTTTGTGCTTGTAACCGAAGCTACTTTATTTTCTTGCATACGACATCTATGCTTTTATCTACTAGTTCATAGTATTCTTCACAGGGAGATACCTCAAATGCCACCCGAATCATTTTAGATGCCAATTGTCGATACCTTCGGGTGCTAGAAAGTCTAGGATCTTCTTCAATCTCCTTTCCCCTAACATCATGTATGACGCCGTTATGACCTTCTCTTGTCCACCTCTTAAGAATGTATTTTCAGGAACAATCTTTACATCATTTGCTTCAAACACTTTTAATGCATGAGAACAAAGTATGCCAGTTGTCTCAAATTTTCTACAACTACAAGATATAGAGGTTGAAGCACTATGAAATACTACTTTCCAAGATCTTTCATGGTTGATCCTCATGATGATATATTCAAACAAAGGGGGAGATTCATTTCTTTGTGATATGCAAGAGGCTAAGAATAATGCAAACTCTTGCTGGAATAAATCAAACACAGTGTGTGTGTAAACTTCCCCTATTTGTATCAATATTGGAGACATCTCATATTGCAATGTTGCTAGCTTATGGCGAGAGTCATACTCACAAACTAGCTCATTGTAACGCTTCTCTTCAACAACTTGTTCAAAGTGTCTAAAGAATTGCTTGATGTCAACATTTGGCTTCATACATGCTTTGAAATGAGAATTTAAGCTCTCACTTAATTGGGTATTTCGCATTCCAAGTGTGAATGCTTCCTTCATGTAACAAGAGGCCCATTTTGCTTTGATGGCATAAATGGATTTAATCCAATTGTTTTCTTAGACATTGTAGTTTGCAATCAACTTGGCCCAAGCCTCCTCAAACTCAACTTAAGTGTCAAATTCATACATGCATTTCTTGAAATCTTTTAAAAAATGACTTCCTCCTTTCATCAAATTGCCAATATGTTTAATTCCATTTTGCATCAAGTGCCATGTACATAAACCATAGCGTGTCTCAGGCATCACCTTAACAAGTGCCTTAGCCATTTCTTGGTCTTGGTCGGTGAAAATAGTCTGAGGCTTTTTTTGACTGTGTGCTTCCAAGAATGTCTCAAATAGCCATCTAAAAGATTCTGTTGGCTCATCATATAACAAAGCTGCACCACAGATCACTGTACCCCTGTAATGGTTAAAACCTGAGAATAATGCAAGTGGCCTAGTCGCTCGATTGGTACAATATGTAGTATCCAAAGAGACAACATCACCAAAATACCCATAATCTAGCACCATTTTTGAATCTGCCCAGAATACATTTGTGATTTGCTCATCGACATCCATCTGGTATGCATGGAAAAATAAGGGGTTCTCTACTAACTGTTGCTGAAAATATTGCATTAGCAAACCAACTTCACCGTACACCATACTTCTTTGTCTTTTTGCTTTGAGGTAATTCTTTGCATCTAATCGAGTATATCCAACATTAGCTCTATGCCCCACATGTGTGCTCATAAGCTGAAATGATGCTTTTTGGCACAATCCAGAGTCCTCTGCTAAATCAATCTCGTAAGCTTGGACTTCTATAATTCTACGATGTGAAGCAAGCATGTGCGTCGTCTCCGGAAGTTGTAATGCGTGGTTATGCTCTTCCACAAACTCATGTATTACATATTTTCTGTTCTTTCCCACTGACAATCCAATTCTTGCATAACAATTGGTTCTTGTCTCAGCTCTATGCTTGGTAACTTGTCCATCTCTTTTATCTGCCTTTCGAAGTCCCTCCTTGCAACAAACATATCTACAAGAGGTTATAACGTCATCTTCCTTTCGCTTGTTACTGTATTGCCTTCTAACTCCAAAGCCGACTTTTTTACCATATTCCTTCCAAAATTCCCAAGCTTCTTCTAAATCTTCAAACTCTAAACCAATTCTTGGCTTCCAATCAAGATTTTCCGATGTCACATTTTGCATCCTAATTAAAAAAATAAAATAAAATCAATATGGTTATATCAATAATAAATAAGATTGGTGATTTCAGTTAAGATGCACAAACTCAATATAATATCTTACATGGCCACCTCGATTTTCCTTTTGCGTGGTAATCACCTCCTTTTGTGTCTCGTTCTACCACCCTTGTTTTATAAGTTTACTGATTCAGCATAAAAGAGAGGTGATAGAAGAAGAAGAACAGGTCCATCTCTTGGGATGTAGGAGAATAAACTCAAATACAGAATTCGTGCTCGTGCCTCTCTGTTTCATAAGTCAAAAGGTGGAAGATGTTTGCGGGAAAAATGTTAGAACGAAGAACGAAGCAATATGCGGGAAAAAAGTAAGATTCTGTCCAACATTGCTATGTAAAACAAAAATAATAATAATACAAAACATGTGGCAAATCTGAGCCCTTGATATAATCCAACGATTTAGCTTTATTTAACTTTATCTCCTGTTCGCGCCAATACGGGAGAGGATTTGCTCCCGGTATACTATCGGCTAGCCTGCATTTGAGAATCCAATTCACATCAAGCAACCAGAATAGACCAGCCAAACTCGAGTGACACCCTTAGGGCCTAGACAGATGTTATATGCAAGAATAAGTTAAATGGACAAATTCATTCTTACTATATAATCAATTTATGTCTTTATTATATATATATATATATATATATATATATATATATATATATATATATATATATATAGTAATCACATTTTTTTTAATTAGTTATTCAATCAATAGATTTTTCTTTAATCAATATTAAATATAATAGAATATTTGTTAATCACTATTAGAATTATATTATATTAATTAAATTATTTTTAAGAATTTGGCTCTTCTAAAATAAGGGAAATTCACTTTAGAAGACCAAGTACAATAATAACTATTAATTTAAAAATCAACGATTGAAATTATAATTAATTTTAGATTTTATTAAATATTTATTTAATTTTATGACAATTTTCAACAGTTGATGTTTTAACCAATGATTATAAATGCACTTTATCTTCTAAAATATACCTCTTCAATTAAAAGAGCCAAATTCAATTTTTAAATATTTTAAAAGTAAAAGTTTCAATAGCTGTATTTTTTATATTTTGTTCTAATAACAATACCAATTAAGTCTATCTTCCACGCATACCCCAAGGAACCCCATCACCTGAATCAAATTAATTAAGTTGGTTTGGTTTTTTCATTCACGAGTTTTGTCCAAATCAAAATAATAAGATTTGACATTCATCGGTTTGGGTATTGGATTTATGTTTCACGACTTGACTATCTAATCACATGAGCCGATCATCCAATTTTATTTTTTTTTAACTTTTATCAGTCCTTTTCCTTTATTATTTCTTTTTTCCTAATACTTTTATTTGCTATAAGCTCAAAACTTAAATTTTAAATATTTTTAAATTTTTGTTTTGGTTGGATTTGTATCGTTAAAAGAAATTATAGAAATTTGTAGATTTTTTAAAGGGTTAAATGTGTTTTTGGTCCTCCAAAAATATGACAGAATTAGTTTTAGTTCCCAATTTTATTTTTTTTGAATAAAGTCCCTCAAATATCAAAAATATCCTAATTAGATTCCTATGCTAAATTATGTTTAACTTTTTTGTTAATGATGGTCATATCAACATCATAGTCATTATTAATTTGTTGATGTAGCCGTTCATGTCAATTGTTATGTCGATGTCAGATTAGTAACATACTTTTTAAATAAAATTATTACACATTTAACCTTAAATCACAGATTTTTTTAACCCTAAAGCAAAAACAATTACACAATTTTTTATTAAAAATTATCACTGAGTACTTTAGGTAATAAAATACTTTACTTAAAAGCTGAGGTGACTATCATTTAATAGAAAAGTTAAATAGAGTTTAGCACAGGAGTTTAATTAGGATATTTTTAATATTTGACAAACTTTATTCAAGGAAATTTTTTTTTGGAAACTAAAATCAATTTTGTCATATTTTTGGAGAACCAAAAACATATTTAACCATTTTTTAAAACAATTTTTAAATTTAATTATTTATAACTATTATAAAGACGATACACTAAATTGCTCTCCACATTTATTTAGACATTTTTGCTCCTCAACCAATTCAATTTTAACTTTTCGTATCACTTCTATTTAACTTTCACTCTTTCTCTTTTTCTTTCTTTTATTTTTATTTTAAAAAAATATATAAAGTTATATAGTGTCACTCTTTTCCTAGTGATATTGAATACAATAGACCTAAACAGAACCAACTCATTTTTAACCGAATTGGTTAGTTTGAGTTTGATAAAACAAAATTATGGCTCATTGACCAAAGTAGGACACTTTTAGAAACTTTTTACCAATATAAGGTTGTTTTGAAACATATTACCAAAATGGGGTGGTCAACGATGGAAAACACTAGTCAAACTAGTGTTTTCCATTCCACGTCAGTATTTTTAATATTTTTTTAATTTAATTATAAAAACGCTATTGCCACTGGAGTATCCTGCGTGGCAGCCAACTTGGCACAGAACTGATGGTGGTGGTAGTCACATGTACAACACATTATTACCAATAGTGTTTTCGTTTTAATATATTTTTTAAAGCAGAGAAAAAATTAAGTATTTAAATTTTAATTATTAAAATTTAGAAAATGCTAGTATTACTAGCGTTTTTCAATTTAATAATTTTTAATTATTAAAATTAAAAAACGCTATTATTAGTGGTGTTTTTAATTTGATT
This sequence comes from Spatholobus suberectus, assembly GCA_004329165.1. Taxonomy (NCBI): domain Eukaryota; kingdom Viridiplantae; phylum Streptophyta; class Magnoliopsida; order Fabales; family Fabaceae; genus Spatholobus; species Spatholobus suberectus. The sequence continues at coordinate 82,779,745 of CM014730.1, read as the reverse complement.
TTTTTAAAAAAATAGAGAACACAAATTTTAAGTTTTTTATTTTTTTTAAATTCAAAAACTGCTAGTAGTACTAGCGTTTCTATTTTACTTTTTTATTTAAATTTTTACTATTTAAAAACGGAGAAAGCAAATTTTAAAATTTTATTTATTTTATTAAAAATTTAGATAATGCCAGTAGTTTTCGGTTTTTGTATTTATTTATTCTTTAAAAACAGAGGTAGTTTTTAAAAATTTATTTATATAATTAAATTTTGAAAACTCTAGCTGTAGTAGGGTTTTTTGTTTTTATATTAAATTTTTTTAAATGGAAACCTTTTTATATTAAATTTTAATAAATTTTTTTAACTGTTAAAAAAGCTAGTAGTACTTGAGTTTATGATTTTATATTAAATTTTAATTCATGTTTGTTGACATGTAGCATTTTATGATTTAATATTTTTTTTAAAACGAAAAATTGTAGATGTTTATTTTTTTAAATTACAGTAGTAATATTTTACTTATCGGTTTAAATGCTAGTAATTCTGTAATTATTGTTTTTTAAATAATTTTTTTAAAGAAATTAAAAAATGTAGGTTTTTAATATTTTATTTACTTGATTTCAAATTCTAAAAATACTAACAACGTCATATTACTGATATTTTTTATTTATTTAAAATTGACAAATCACTATCATTTGAAATTTTTTGAATGTAAAAATTAAAAACGTAATGTTATTAGCATTTTTTTATTTTCTATTTATATTAAAACGCTATTCGTATTAGTGTTTTTATTTTTTATTTTTTTAAATTAAAAAATGTATTACTTTTTGTATATCTTATTTATGTAAAATTTGGAAATCACCAGGATTTTCAAATTTTTATTTTAAAAATTAAAAACATCATATTATTAGCATTTATTTATTTTTTATTTATTGAAAGAAGCTATTTTCATTAGCGTTTAATTTTTTAATTTTTTAAAGTATAAAAACGTAATATGTTTTATATTTTTTATTTATTTAAAATTAACAAATCACTATCATTTTCTAAAAAAATTAATTTTAAAAATTAAAAATGTCATATTATTAGCATTTTTTTATTTTTTATTTATTCAAAAAGGCTATTTAATTAGCGTTTTAAATTTGTAATTATTTTAAATTATAAATACGTAATATGTTTTATATTTTTTATTTATTTAAAACTGACAAATCACTATTATTTTTTATTTTGTAAAATTAAAAATAAAAAATGTAATATTATTAGCATTTTTATTTTTTATTAATCAGAAAACGCTATTCTTATTAGCGTTTTTACTTTTTAATATTTTTGATTTAAAAAATGTTATATTTTTTATTTATTTAAATGAGAAAATCACTATCAATTTTAATTTGTTAATTTTAAAATTAAAAACATAATATTATTTGTATTTTTTTATTTTCTATTTATTGTAAAACACTATTCATATTAGCTTTTATATTTTTTTATTTTGTTTAAATTAAAAAACGTATTATTTTTTTATATTTTATTTATTTACAATTGGGAAATCACTAGCATTTTTAAATTTTTAATTTTAAAAATTAAAATCATCATATTATTAGCATTTTTCTATTTTTTATTTATTGTAAAACTCTATTCGTATTAGCATTTTTATTTTTTTATTTGTTTAAATTAGGAAAAAATATTATTTTTTATATATTTTATTTATTTAAATTTGGGAAATTACTAGCATTTTTAAAATTTTATTTTTATAAATTAAAAACGTCATATTATTAGCATTTTTTTATTTTTTATTTATTGTAAAACGCTATTCATATTAGCGTTTTTTTAAGAAAATTAAGAAAACGTATTGTTTTTTTATATTTTTATTTATTTAAAATTGACAAATCACTATCATTTTAGTTTTTTAATTTTACAAATTAAAAACATAATATTATTAGCATTTTTTTATTTTCTATTTATTGTAAAATGCTATTTGTATTAGCATTTTTATTTTTTTATTTTTTAAATTAATAAAACTTATTGTTTTTTATATATTTATTTTATTTAAAATTGGGAAACCACTAGCATTTTAAAATTTTTTATTTTCAATAATAATTTTTTAATTTTTTATTTATTGGAAATGCTATTGAAAATGCTAGTATCAATAGTGTTTTTATTTTATATTTTTAATTAAAAACTTGCATTTTTAATTTTAATTTTTAAAAATTAAAACATCATCTTATTACAATTTTGTTATTTTTTATTTATTGGAAAATGCTATTCTTATTAGCATTATTTTTATTTTTATTTTTATTGAAATCGCTATTACTATTAAAGTTTTTAATGTTTTATTATTTTTTTAAACACACAAAATTGCAGAGATTTGAAGTGAGAATGCACGTATAAACGCTACTACAAGTGACGTTAAATTAACTTTCACTTGCCTATAAATAAGTGCAAAACGCTTCTGCACTTACCCAAAGCTGCTTCTCTCAATACATTTCAATAGTGTGAAGATCAGTTCATTACAATGTTGTCCCTTTTTAATGTTTTTTTATAAATATTTGTATGTTTTATATTATCATTTCTTTCATTGATTTTTCTCTGTATTTGTGATATTTTTATATATAATATCTTTGTAATTATTTTGTGTATATAATAAAGTATCTAAGTCTTTTCTATGCCTTTTGTTATTAATTATTGATTATATTTTCGATAGTTGCGAAGTCAATAATATTTATTAGAAATAACATTAAATAAAAATATTTTAATTATAATTTTTTTTATTTCATTAATTATTAATTACAAAAGCATTTATATATATATATATATATATATATATATATATATATATATTAATTTGATATTTATTTGTTGTGCAGGTACGTTGAAAGTGATTAAGAATCATGAGTAAAATTATAGCATTTATTTATGCAAATGGTAGGAAGTACGAAGGTCCTGAAAGTGTTGTTTTTGAAGGGCCTAGGAAAGCAATGTACATTAAACGTGGTTTAAATTTAAATGATTTGAAGAGAAGGATTCACGGTAAATTGAAGCTCAAATCAAACCAAGTTATATCTGGTATAACATATAGATTTTTAGTTTCAAGAAATGGTGGTAATAAATACACTGAACTAGAAATTGGTGATGATGAAAACGCAGAGTGCATGATAGAAGCATTTCATAATCAAAATGACATGCCAATAATTGAATTGTATGTTGAGGTAGATATTGTCAGGAGTTCTATGATCCCATTAGAAGATTTGAGAATTACTTCTCGTTTGTTGGGTCGTGATGATTTGACTTGCAATGAATCAGAAGCACCATCAGTTATGCCAAGAGCTGTAAATTCAGATGATGACGACGAAGATTATTATGTGTCATTGTCATATCAAAGTGATGAGGAATCATATGACAATGATATAGTTGATGGTTCGACATCTGGCACAGATGAGGAACCAAGTCACATGATCCAATCACTTTCGATATGTCTGTCCGAGGAAGGTATGTTTGTCTAACAATTGAAGTTATGTTATTGTCCATGGTTTATTTCCATTTGTATTTTGTCTTTATTAATATTAATTTTGTCAATTTATTGTCATGTTATCATGAATCATATTATTTTTTAATTTATTTCATGTGGAAGTCAGCGTCTGTTTTAGAATGATTTATCGCATTATAGTAACATTAATTGGACTGATCTTGATCAAGAAGAAATTATAGGGATAGATGTGCATGATTCTTGGACTGTTGGACAAGAATTATATGTGGGTTTAGAGTTTGAAAGCAAACATGCAGTGCAAAATGCACTGAAATAGTATGCAATGAAGATGCATCAAAGTTATTATGTTGTTGAATCCCAAAAAAAATTATTCATTATGAAATGCCCAAATACACAGGAAGGCTGCCCATGGTACATGCGAGCAATTTTGTTAAAGAAATCTAATACCGTGAAAGTGACTCAATGGGGTGGACGACATACGTGTTTGAACATGTCATTGTCACATGATCATAACAAGTTAGATTCCAATTTAATTTCCACATTTATACCTAGTATGTCTTCTTACCTACTTAGTCATTAAATTTTTATAATAAAACGAAAATCGATTAACAATTTTCATCATTGTTATTTGTGTTTAGGAATGGTGTCAAAAGAACCATCTGTAAAGATAAGTTTGATTCAAGAAAGAATTACAGCTATGACAGGCTTCAAAATAACATATCAAAAGGCATGGAAGGCCAAGCAGAAGGCAATAATTAGTGTTTTTGGTGATTGGAAGAGTCATATGCCACACTTCCCAGATGGTTAAAATATATGCAGGATTGTGCGCCAGACAGTTATTACTAATTGTGTCATGATGATTTTGTTGTTGGTAACTATGCCAATCATGAATTTCATCAATTTCATCGTCTATTTTGGACATTCAAGCCATGTTGTGATGCTTTTCATTATTGTAAGCTAGTGATACAAGTTGACGACACACATTTATATGGAAAGTATCAGGGTACACTATTAATAGCCACCACACAAGATGGAAACAACAATGTTCTTCCTTTCGCATTTGCAGTTGTTGAAGGTGAGACATTACTTGCCTGGTCATGGTTTTTGTCACATTTGCGTGAGCATGTGACAAATAGATAGGGAATATGTCTTATTTCTGATCGACATCGTAGCATAAAGTCTACCGTGGAAAATAAAGCAATTGGTTGGCAACCTTTGCAAGCGTATCACATGTACTGTATCAGACATATTGCAAGCAACTTTAATTATTGCTTCAAAAATGGGAAACAGAAACAAATGTTGGTGAAGTTAGGTATGACATCCATTTATTGCATTTAACGTAATATCTACTGCTCTTAATTAGTCATATCCTTTATAACTATTGTTCGTGTTCAATGTAGGCTATACCCCATGCAAGCACATATTTGACAGGAATTTGAAAAAAAATTGTGAATCCAGTCCAGATTTTGCTAAGTGGATCAGTGACATTTCAAAAGAGAAATGAAGCATGACATATGATGTGCATAGTCGTAGATTTGGTCACATGACTACGAATCTATTAAAGTGCATTAATAAAGTACTAAAGGATTGTAGAAACATACCGATTACTGCCTTGGTGAAATCAACATACGGCAGATGTGTTGAGTACTTTGTTTAATAAGGTGCACAAGCTAAGGCAGAGTTGATAGGTGGTCAAATATATTGTCAAAAGTTAGTAGAGGCGTTGAGCAAATAGCAAGAGGAAGCAAGTTCGCATCAAGTTCGTAGGTATGACCTCAATTCTACAAGGTTTGAGGTAGAGGAAGCATATAATCCAGTAACACAACAAGGTGGTAAGTCGTGAATAGTGAACTTAAATGACCACTATTGTCAATGCAGACGGTTTGCAGTATTTCATTATCCATGTTCTCATATCATTGCCGCAAATAGTGTCGTTAGCATGAATTACTACTAGTATATGGATCTAGTGTACACAAACGAGTACATCATGAATGCATATTCAGGGCAATAGTGGCCAATTGGCAATGAGGACGTGATTCCACCTAATGATGACAACTGGATACTTGTTTTAGATCCAACAACCATGCGTGGTAAAGGACGGCCTAAATCCACAATAATTAGAAATGAGATGGATTGGGTTGATTCACAACCAAAACAAAGATGTGGTAGGTGTAGGAGAGAAGGTCACAACAGGCGTAATTGTCCATTACAATCAGATTCAAGATTTTATCAACAAAATGATGAGTTAACTTGTAGTTTGGGACATTTGGTCTCATGATATGTAATGAACATGTTCTTGATGTGTAAGTTTGCTTTAAGCATAATTTTTTTCGGTGGGTTGGTAAATGGATTGCTAAAACGAAATGTTATTTAACACGTCATAATATTAACCATAAAGTTAATGATAACATTAGCAATAATAACGACAATAACATAAGTGAACACAAGATACAGTTGTTATCACATAATCACATATTACATGACCCCAAAAAACAAAAGAAACTCAATCATCACTGTCATATTTAACATCTCGTCGATCTTAGGGCATCAAAACGCAACTACACGGTTGATGTCTTGCTGCCCTACTGGGATTTCTTCTAACTTGTTGTGCATCGTCTGATAACAATGTCGCATTGTCTGCTTGTGAAGAAAAGTCATCACGGAGATCTACCCCTTTCATGTAGTCTGGGTTAAAATAAGGAAAACTTGGAATATTGTATAGAGGTGCACCTGGAGTCACAAGATGTGCAATAGTATATGGTACATTTGTATGTGCTGATGGTGATGAAGTTAAACCTGGACTCCCAAAAAATTGGTGCATTACATATGCTGTAGATGTGCCTGCATCATGTGGGTCGGTGAAAAATGCAGATGTTGACCATGGAATGGTGTAGATGTGCCTGCATCCGGTGGGTGATGTGACGAATGTGATAGATGACCATGGAAGGATGAACATGTGGCAATACTATATGGGTTTTGTGATGCGAACCAATATGTGCATTACTGCTGGGAAGGATAATACGATTACTGAGAGGGCTCGTAATACATCCCTAGTTGGCGTAGAGGCATTAGAGGAATATTATATGTCTCCGATTCAACAGTCCTTCTTTGTCGCTCGAGCCCACGACTCTCAACATGATGTGCAGGGATATCAAATGGAGGTATGTGAACCTGCTGCGGAAGAGGTGGAGCTAAAGTCGCACATTCAGTCAAATGTTCATCCTTTTCAACAATAGTTAGGATTTTATTCACGTGTTCTTTCATGTCGCCAAATGTAAATGTATTTCTACCTTCTTCAAACACCATGAAAGACAACATTTCTCCCACATCACCCTATAATAAATAAATCATTGTCAAGAATAACATACAATACACATTGAATTAATCCTTTAATAAAATAAAATTCCTCACCAGAGTTGCGTGGGTTGTATTTTTTGGGTCTATGAAAAGCTTGGACTTTATTTTATACCACCTCATATACTTGGAGTTTGGACTAAGAAGTCCAACTTGTGATGCAGTCAGTTGAAATTGAAGGTTTTCTCTATTTTCCCATAACTGTAGAGCTAGCTGTAATATCTAAGTCCAATTTTTATTCTCTTTGCCTCATAATGTCAGCCATGTAATTGAGGTGGCTGAAGGGGAGGTTGTGGAATAGGCTGTTGAAAGCCAAATTGTCGCATAACCCTATCAGGTTGATACCATTCACAAACATTGAAACATATTAACGACACCACACATGTCCACACACCCCTCCCCTTGATGTATATCGGTGACAAGTCTTGTACCACCATTTCTGGATAAAGTTCCCATGTAATCTGCACACACAAATTGTTAAATATCGTTATATAACATTCAGCTACTTTACTTTCGGGCCAAAATTTGTATTAGACTTACATATTGCTGCTTTATTTGATCAAACTTAGTACGATGATAAGACAAATCATCACGCCCTATGTTTCCATGCTCACGTTGCAGCCAACTGCAAATGACTTGATGATTAATAATATAATTCAATGTGTGAAATTGATTACAAACTTTTATAATAAATGTCTTACCACATTCCAATTGGTGAATTGTCTTGTAATGGTGGTGTCGAAGCAGGAGCAATAGTTTTGAATCTCTCCCATGCCCATAACTGTAGCAGTAAGCACATACCCCCAATCGACTTACAGTCATAGTTGGTAGCATTAGCACAACTGGCAATATAGAAAACCAAGGATAACAGCACCCTATGCATACCTCCTCGTCACTCTGAAATCCCTTAGAAATTGCAAATATCTCAGGAACACTTTATTGCTGGTCCTATCAACAAGTAAGACACCACCAATAAATCTCAACATCCACACCCTAACGTATTGTATCAACTGCACTTCATCATGTTCATGGTCTTGAGCGTTGTTAAAATTTTCTGCTAACCAACTCAATTTAACGACACTTCCATTTAAATGTGTAGGCCTAATACCAAGCAATTCTTCACATAAAGCACCCCAATCACATGTTGTCAACCCCATAAACGCTGCACCATCCACAGGTAGATTAAATAATATAGCAACATCTTGAAGAGTGATTGTGTATTCTCCAAATTGCATGTGGAACGTATAAGTCTCGAGTCTCCATCTCTCAACCAAAGCACTGATCAATCCAGCATTGATTTTTATGAAGCTCATTTTGGCAACCCATTCAAAGCCCGCTTCTTCTAGGTATGGTACAGTTTGTTGCGAAACTCCTTCAATACCATTATGAGTTGAACATGCTCGTCTAACCACCAACTTGCGATATGCCTCACCATTCCAAATATGTTGAGACATATGCATGTTCTGCATCCACAACAAATCAAGTTTTGCTGGTCCAGAATGTATGCCACTTGAACCGGAAGATGATGAAGACACCATTTATAATAATATTGCCAAATGACACTACATGAATTACCATAAATATATTGGTATACAAATATAAAAATAGATAAATAAATAAATAATTAAAATAATAATTACCAAAAAAATAAACAACAAAATAATGAAATCCAAATAAATATAATATTTTAATAAAATTAACAACAATAGTAATTCTACTTAAAAAGCTTTTACAAATTAAATGCCATACAATGTGTTACATATCATAAAACTAATATACAAGACAAAGGTACAATAAGATTATTAACGCTTTATTCAACAAATTAGAAATAATATTTAAAATAGTATATATGTAATTAATCAATAATACAAATGTTTGTACAAAAATCAAACGCCATGAATACAAATATTATTTATTGTTACTAATATTTTCGATAATTTTTTATTTAAAAAATGGAATGTAGTTATGAATTAATTTTAATATGCAAGTGAAATATCAATAAATAAGAATAGTATTAGAAAAAAGACAATATTTTTAACTTCATACAATAATAAATATTTCAGATAAATGAAAATATCATAAAAGAATATAATATAAGAAAAAATAATATAAGAAGACTATTAGAATATTACGTTATTGTCACTATTTTGGATCTATTACGAATATTTACAGTTAATAATTAATTACATTTAACTATTACTAATAGTTTAAAATGATTAAAAATATTTAATATAATAACATAATTCTTATGTAATATTTAAAATGTGATTACTATTTTTTTAAAAAATATAAGGTAAATAGAGTAAATCATAACAATTTATTTTTTTATTTTGCATTTCTTAAATAAAATTCCTTGTATTTCTAAAATCTATACAAAATATTTCATATTTTAAAAATATAATTAATAAAAATGTATGTTAAGTTTGTTTATTTTTACACTAATTATTTTTAAATACATATTACTAATAAATTTTAATTCATTCATAATTTTATTTTATTTCAAATAATAAATATTGAATAATTTATAGACTTTTGGAGAACAATAAGTGCATCAGTAGTTGCCTCTTTTTCATTATTATTTGTATTATTAATTATAAACAATACATATAAAAGATTGTCCTACTCCTTGTTTGATGTCATTACACTATTCAATTATTAATAACTATTATTCATCAGAAAAAAAAATGTTAGTCATGTTATAGGGTATACTCATGGACTATTTACACTTTACATTTAAATTTTTTTTATTTAATTGCTAATTTTATTTAATTGCTTGTTTATACATACATACATACATACATATACATATATACATACATATGTATGTATATGTATATACATATACATACATATGTATGTATATATGTATATGTATGTATGTATGTATGTATATATATGTATATATATATCTTTTATATTAATTAAAAAAATTGTATAAGAAAAATTCATTTTACAGTCTAAATAAATATAAAGTTTATACAACTTAAATATTTATTAAATTTAATAAATTAATATTGATTAAAATAAAAAGACTAACAATTTATGATCCTTACAGCACGTAATTAATTTGGCTCAAGCTCCACAATATTAGAAAACTACAAAACTGTAGTACAAACACCGTGAGTGGGGACAAAAAGTGTGTACATATAAGGAGTACAAAAAAAATAATAGATTATGATCCTTACATTACGTTATTATTTCAGCTCAAGCTCCATAATGTTGAAAAACTGTAGCATAAAACCCATGAGTAGGGATTAGAAGAAAAGTGTATATATATAAGTAGTAAAAAAAAAAAGAGCTAATAGATTATAATTCTAACACTACGTTATTACTTGAGCTCAAGCTCACAATGTTACAAAATTGCAATATAAAGATTGTGAGTGGGACCAGACGAAAAAAATATATATTAATATAACGAGTAAATAAAAAAAAACTAATACATTATAATCTTTTCTTACCTACACTATGTTGCTGCTCTTGCTTCAAGCCCACAATTTGGAACCGTATGCACTAGAAAGCGAAACGAAAACTGCGAAAACTTGAAAACGATCACGAAACGAAACTGTGAGTGAGTGGGGACCAAAAAATATATGTGTATATATAAGGGGTAAAAAAATAATTTTAAATACCAGAAAACTGCATTCGTACTAGCGTTTTCCAAAGCTGTACCCACGGTCAGTGCCTTGTCCCATCCGAACAGTGCTACAAAAAAGCTACTGGTAGCAACATTTTCCATAAGGCTGATTTATCACATTCGCACAGTGCGCAAGGACAGGAAAACGCTACTAGAAGTTCAACTTTCCATGATCACAACAGTGACATGTCCCATCCAAACAGTGGCTCTGGAAACGCCACTGCTAGTAGCGTTTTCCACTCTTCGTCACTTCATGTCGTTCTCTGCATGCTACACGTGAAGTGTATTCCTTTTTTAAAAAAATTAATATAAAAAGATAACGCTAGTACAAATAGTGTTTTATAACTTTTTAAAATAATAAATTAAAATTTAAAAACTACATATCTCTATTTTAAAAAAATGCATTCTTCTCAGTTTTTTTTAAATTTAATATATAAAACGCTAGCACTACTAGCATTTTCCAAATATTTTAAAAAATATATTAATATAAATTTAAAAACTTTTAAAAAAAAATTAAAGCGAAAACTTTTTTTTTTAAAAAATAATATGGAAAATGCTAGTATTATTATCGTTTTCCAAATTTTTTTTAAAAACATAAATATAAATATAAAAACTTTTTAAAAGAAAATTAAAAGCGATTTTTTTTTTTAAAAAATTAATATGGACTACTAGCGTTTTCCAAATATTTTTGAAAAATATTAATATTAATTTAAAAACCTTTTAAAAAAAATTATAAGCGAAAACTTTTTTAAAAAAAAAATTAATATGGAAGCGATTTCCAAATTTAAAAAAAAAATATAAATATAAATATAAAGCTTTTAAAAAAAATATTAAAATGAAAATGCTAGTGGTAATAATGTGTTGTACATGTGTCCACCACTATCATCAATAGTGTGCTAGGTTGGCTGCCACGCAGGATATTTGTGGTAGCGTTTCTAAATGCTACTGCCATTGTGTATCTAGTACAGCCACAAGACCTTTTCGCATTAAAAAAAAAAATTAAAAATGTGATGAACTGGAAACTACTACATTTTTTATCTTGCTTAGAATTTGGAAATGTTTCAAAAAAAAATGTTAAAACGTTCAAGTGCTACTTCGTAAATAAGCCAAAAATTAAATTAACAACTAGAAAACTTCATTTGTTTGTCTTTTCCAAAAAAAGGTAAACTCGACAGTAATCAAAATAGGAAAAAAGGTTTACAATATTTTCTTTTAGTCAGCTTAATTTGGTCCTCAATAGATCATGGTCATGGATGTTTTCCACTCCAAGCTCTCATTTCCAGCATTCTTGCCCTGCTAGTAGGTGTCTTGATTTATCGCTTAAAGAAAGCACACAGTGGTAATACCCAGATCTGCAGTGCACCTCAAGCAGGAGGAGCATGGCCTATTATTGGCCATTTGCACCTCTTCGGGGCTCATCAGCATACACATAAAACACTTGGGATGATGGCTGAAAAACATGGTCCAATTTTCACAATAAAACTTGGATCGTACAAAGTTCTGGTATTGAGTAGCTGGGAGATGGCCAAGGAGTGTTTCACTGTCCATGACAAAGCATTCTCCACCAGGCCCTGTGTTGCAGCCTCAAAGCTAATGGGCTACAACTATGCCATGTTTGGCTTCACTCCTTATGGGCCTTACTGGCGTGAGATTAGGAAATTAGCTACTATTGAGCTTCTGTCTAACCACCGGCTTGAACTGCTGAAGAGCACAAGAACATCTGAGCAAGAAGCTGCAATAAAAGAGCTTTACAAGTTATGGTCAAGGGAAGGTTGTCCAGAGGGAGGGGTTTTGGTAGATATGAAGCAGTGGTTTGGGGATTTAACGCATAATATTGTTTTGAGAATGGTGAGAGGGAGGCCATACAGTGATGATTATCCTGAAGGTGAAGCAAGAAGGTACAAGAAAGTTATGAGAGACTGCATGAGTTTGTTTGGGGTGTTCGTGTTATCTGATGCTATTCCATTTCTGGGGTGGTTGGACATGAACGGATATGAAAAGGCCATGAAGAGAACTGCAAGTGAATTGGACCCTCTGGTTGAAGGGTGGCTAGAGGAACACAAAAGGAAAAGAGCTTCGAGTATGATTGGAAAGGAAGAACAGGATTTCATGGACGTCATGTTGAATGTTCTGCAGGATGCACAGATTTCTGGTTATGATTCAGATACCATCATCAAGGCTACTTGTTTGGTAAGTACGTGAATAGCACTTCAGCTATCTTGTTTTCGTGGTTGCTACTATAAAAAACTTGCATCTGATTAACTTAAACCATATAATGGATGGACTCTAAGGAATTTAGGACTTTGTACTATATGGCTCCCAAGTCCCAACTAAGCACGTTATACCTTTGATTGTAAAAGAATAAATACTTAAAAATATTGTGCCCTATCACATAGCGGAGCACTTATAAAGATTAATAAATTCAGGACATCGATTTGGAGAAGATTTATAATATCTTCGGATTAATAATTTGGTTAGTGTACATAAATCTTCTCAGAAGGAACGAATAATAATATATTAAAAGCTACTGGTTTTGCGATGTCATAAGGGTCCAGTTGTTTATGAGCATATGAAGTGTTACCGTCTCCATTTCTCCAAATTTATGTTCTGTCATACAATCTGATTCTGTTCAACATCCTTCTTTTATTTAAAAGAAAATATCAGTTTATACACGACTTTTCCGTTTGACATCTACTTTTAAATTCCAACCACGGGCTGGCATATCTCATTAATTATCTTGGCAGAATCTGATTTTAGCAGGAAGTGACACCACCATGATTACTCTAATATGGGTGCTATCTCTGCTACTCAACCATCAAATGGAACTTAAAAAAGCCCAAGATGAATTGGACAGTTATATTGGGAAGGATAGGAATGTGGAAGAATCTGACATAACGAAGTTGGTCTACCTCCAAGCCATTGTCAAGGAAACTCTGCGCCTGTATCCACCAAGTCCCCTTATCACCCTTCGTGCAGCCATGGAAGACTGCACCTTTTCATGCGGCTATCGCATTCCTGCTGGCACACAGTTAATGGTGAATGCTTGGAAGATCCATCGGGATGGTCGTGTTTGGAGTGACCCTCATGATTTCAAGCCTGAAAGGTTCTTGACAAGCCACAAAGATGTTGATGTAAAGGGTCAGAACTATGAGCTCGTCCCTTTTGGTTCTGGAAGGCGAGCATGCCCTGGGGCCTCACTGGCTCTGCGTGTGGTGCACTTCACTTTGGCTACATTGTTACACTCTTTCAATGTTGCTTCTCCTTCAAATCAAGTTGTAGACATGACAGAGAGCATTGGACTCACAAATTTAAAAGCAACCCCGCTTGAAGTTCTCCTAACCCCACGTCTAGACTCCAAACTTTATGAGGACTAGACTAGATTATATTGAGCTAATTTTCTGAAAATAAGGGCATGATGCCTCTAGGTTCTGAAATCGGGGGTTTCCATCTTGTGATAACAATAACATGTTTAATGGAGCTGCACCGTAGTACAGTAATTATGTACTTATGGTTCACTTTTTAATGGGTCGGCACTGTATTATAATTACCCTATACTTGTGGTTCACATCTCCAATTCTGCTTTCTATCACGTACCTTATGTCTTTTATACGTCATCCACAGACAGGATAAAGCCAGAGAACCTGTTAGAAGCTTAAACTTGATCCATTATATAACTATATCAGCTATTTGAGCGTACAAATGCTGATTTGTAATCAAGTTGTAATTACAAGTTGAGGGACCGGCTAAGTGACAGTGATATACAAATGCTAACATTATCAACAGATTACTTGGCCTTTGTAAAAATTGAATTTGAACATTATACCTAGATCTGCGTGGCATGTGCTGACTGACACCAGCATACATAACCACCAGCAATCTGCATGTTTCTAGTGTATCTTACAAGTCGGTAATTTGTGGAAGGACTATTTCCTGTTACTCCAACTCAGCAGTATATGTATACGGATAGAATTCAAGCCATGTCATAGGACTAGTATTGGCATTTGTCGTTTGACCCTGAAGGATTTTTGGGCCTGGAGGAGTGTAGGCATTGAGGTATGGTTGAAGTGTAGCATACTTATATGATTCGAAATGTAGTTTATGGATTCTGGCCCATCCATTCTTTCTCTCTCTTCTAATGTAATATACACTCAACTACTGTGTTTCCAACTACTATGACTTACAATCTGAATTAGCAATCAATGAGAAAATGAACTCGCCTCAGTGCCGTGCATAGATTACTCACTTGTGCTAAAATTTGGTCTGTCATGACTCATCTTCCCACTTCAAAATTTCCTTTGCTAATTTGAGTACTGCATAACACTACCAGGCTCCAACCACTTCATCAGGGACACATAAGCCTCTCAAATTTAACCACTATGTAATGAGAAGCCGACAAGGGGCAAATCCTTTTTCATAAACTTGGTAAACAAGTTGGGTAAAGAAAACAAATAAATTCTTGATACATTATTAATTACCATTAGTTATTGATGTATTAATAATTTATTGGCTAAATGCACTTGACTGCACAAAATTTATGCAAGTATGTTTGGAACAAAGGAATTGGTTCTTCTTAATGCTATTACTGTTGTACTGTAATGCGGGTGGCTATTTATTGGAATAAACTCAGAGAACCAGTCATAATTAGTCAAAATGAACTTGTTCCATTATCTCCTCAAATTGGTCAAATTTGTTTGTAGTTGATCCTTCTCAACGAGCCAAAAACAATAAAATATTCTAAAATCAGCCACATCAAGGGATGTTTGACATAATTTAAATGAGCCTTCGGTAATAACAGTAATCCAAGAATTTAAAGAAATATATACAAAGTTGGAAGCATCTTTCTTGTAAATTGTAGCTAGGCAGCTAAACGTTTCTTTCCAAAAGAGAGAAAAGGCAAATAATCATAAGCTGTAATGAATACTCTAATGTTACTCTCTTCAAGGATGGACTACGCTTGCTGGCACGAACCATATCCTCTCCAGCTAAGTTTCTCTCCAGCAGTGGCAGAGGTTGAGAAAATAACTTGGAGGGGCCAAAATAATTAAGAATATAATATATAAATTAAATATCAACTCTTAAGGACAAATTTAAATATTTAATGGTATTATTTAAATATTAATTATATTTTAAATTAATTTTCTTTTATGATATTAAAATATTTTTGATTTTTTATTAATATGCCTCAAGTTACTTCTTTTTTTATGACATTTATACTTTCATCTGCTGTTAAATAAAAAAATTATAAAATTTATCTATAATTTTTTTAAAAAAAATTGCAAGAAACATTAAATTTTTTATACAAAACAAAATTTGTATGAAAATACGCAAAAAATTAAAATTTTCTATAAATTTTTTGTTAAAATCACGGCAAGTGTACCGGTCGTACAAATAATAAAATGAAAGTATGAATTATCATCTTCACAGGAATTGTGGTTTAACACCAACGCAATCAAGTAATTACTTACGAACTTGAGAATTAAAGAAAGAATTAGAGTTATTTGGATTGTATTTGGATTAAGAAAAATATAGAATAAGAACACAATTTAAATATGTTTAAAAAATTTATGAATAAAAATGGTTAGGTATCGGAATCTCCTTAATTCTCCTCTAAAATAACCTCTTTCTTTTCCAAACCCCTTCTTGTTAAGCAATTTACCTTCAATTTCTCTAACTTAATTTAACCCTAATTCCGTATGCAATAAACCCTTTAATCCCAATAATGAACCATAATCTTCTAGGCGAGCAAAATCAGTCATAAGCATTAAGAAAAGGAAATTCATACAAAGACATACAACCTATCTCTATCCCTAGGCTCAAGAGTTGTATAATTATTAAATTGGAACAGTCCAAACCCCAATTTTCCAAATGCAAGATTTTGATTACTAATCAATTTTTTAATGAGTGTCAATCATAAAAAAGCATAAAACACAAATTCAACAACTAAATTAACAAAAACAGGAGAAGGATTTAAAAAAGAAATCGATTACATTAAGTTCAAATTAAGGTTCATCCTAACCTAACCCCAAAAGGGTTTATAAACTCATAGAGAAACTAAACACAAAAAAATAAAAAATAAAAAGATAGAAAGGAAGCCATAAATCTTGAGAATTAAACCCCAATTCTTCAAGCTCTTCCTCACTTTCGGTCCTTAGATGAGTCAAAGCATCACCAAACATATATTTTCTCCTTTTTGTAGTGAGTTTGGGTTATATAGGCCATAAAACAAATTGACTCACAAAACAGAAAGTCTGGAACGTGTTGGTGCTAGGCGTAGGCCAAATTGGCACCAGTCACCACCTCTTCGGAAATCCATCACCATTCTAGCGCTAGGTGCCAGTTTCTTTAAGGCCGGGCACCTAGTGCCTAGGGCTAGGCACCACTTTCTCCAGAAGCCTGTTTTGCTTCAGTGCTGGGCGCCATTTCTTGTATCTTTTGCAGCTAGAAAATTTCATTGTTCTCCATCTAAAAGTCATCCTCTTCTTTTACTCATTTTTTCCTGTCTTTATCAAAACTCAAATAAACACGTAGAAATCATGTAATTTTTAAATAAAAACTAAAAAACCATTTAATCCATGAAATGTCTTGTTATTTGGTTAATTTCTCGTAAATTTCCATTGAGTAAGTGCGAATATCATATAAAATAGTTCTATAAATCTACATCAGTTGTAGATTTTGCACAACCCCAAACTTAAAATTTTGCTTGTCCCCAAGCAACAAATAGTTAGACATTAGAGGTTAGAGCTAATCCTCCTGCATCAACTCAATCAATCTTAAGTCAATCACAAATCAATGTTGCTCTAAAAAAGGGTTGTACATAGAATATTTAGTCAACTCAGTCCTAAAGGTCATGATTCCTCTCTAAAGCAAAACAAGCCAACACAAGATAGTAGTTTTACTACCTGCACTCTCTGTCTACTTCACTCTCCTCATGGGATTAAGCGTTTCACTCAACTCACAAAAAATGGGTTCTGTTTACACTCAACATCATCACATGTCATCCCTACCATATGCTTCATAAGAGTTTAAAATTATCATCACAAAACAAGTGCACATACTCAAGAGGTCTTTTACAGGTTGTAATGAGGCTAGGGACATATGTGTGAAAATATTTGGATTTGGGCTAAGCAATTGGAATTAAAGAATTTTCACAAAAACATATATTCACTTCAAACAATCATCCCTTGGCATTAATGTTCATGCCTGCCAAATTTCTCACATCCATTGTTCACAGCATTATTTGAAACAGAGTAAAAAAGAAAGTAGTACATCTTTTTTTTTATATATCTCTTTTGCTTCTTTTTTTTCATTTTTTTCATTTTTTTTTCATCATATTCATAACAAAATAAAACAAAGCTGACAAAACAAAAATTTACTGTATACCTACCCCAAACTTAAAATCTTTTCTTGTCCTCAAGCAAACATACAACCCCAAACTTAAGATTAAGCCACAAGTATCCTATAAGAGATCAATCCCTTAATTTCAATCAAGAAGGAAAATATTGTTTTTAACTTTTTGGCTTATAATAAGCTAATATAAAGAACAAAGAGGTTACAAGCTCAAAGGGGCTAACAAAGTATAAGTGTATAAAGTAGCTAATTTTGGCCTTGGCTTAAAGAAAAATGTGCCTTTATCATATATGTGTGAACAGGTCAAGCAACAACAACAACAAGCAAGTCAAGTTCTGAAGCAAACAACATGAAATGAAGAAACACACTAAATAAAAATATACTGTTTTGGCTTAAAGTCTCACAAAGGCTAAGAGTAAAGAAACCACAAAGCACAGACAATTTCAAAAACTACAAGTGCTATCATACATTACTCAAAGGGTTCACAATTATCAAAGTATGAGTGACATATAAAGAAAAGTGACAACCAAGTAATTTCACAAACAAACTTTTTTTTAAACAGGCAACACCAAAATGTGACATCCAAGAAATAAGAGAAGCAAAAGAGGATAAATCACATAATATCACAATAGCACATAGGATTCAATTTAAAGCACATTATACAAAACAGGTAGTAGAGAAGTAAAGAAAGTAAGAAGGACTTCCTTGAGTCAAGTAAGTGCGGAGCATCGGAGGGACCCCAAGGAAGCTGCTATGTGAAGTATCATCACACCCTTCAATCTCTGAATTCCTAAGAAGAAAAGAAACCAAAAAAGAAAAAAGAAGAAAAAAATCTAAAATTTAAAATAACTAAAACAAAAAAGATAAAAGTGCTTAGGTTGCCTACCAAGTAGCACTTGTTTAACATCTTGAGCCTGATGGTCTAATGCTGCTCAAGGTTCCTTTAGAATGAAAGGAGCATTTATCTTCTCTATCTCCCCTTCATGATAAGGCTTCAGTTTGTATCTTTTGACTTTGAGACACCTCCTTGAAATTGGATCTTCTATCTCTGTAACGACCCATTGTCGCTACTAGACAATGCTACCATTCTTTTTATTTCTAATATGTAGGATTTAATGAAAACTATCTCAATTAACATGTGACCAATACATCTTAAATATGTACACATACATAAGAGACTATCTATCTTAGCCAAGATCAACTGTGCAGTATATATATGTATCAAAGATTTGTAAAAGATATGTGTCAATGCCACAACCCAAAATATACATTAGTAAGGGCGAAGGGATGCAAAACACACCCTAAAACTGGTCAAGCTATACATCAAATCCAAAACGCAAAACAACTATCAAATGAACAACAAAAGTGAGACTGTGATTCATCACATCTCCTCGTCTCTAAGCCAGCAACTCTGCCATCAACTTTGAACAGCTGGATCAACGAAAGGTTCACCATCTGCTCCTACGTCAATGACGCGATCATCACAAGCACAAACCACATGTGCAAAACAGTGCAAGGGTAAGCTTACATAAAACAACATGACATATAATCAAGAGAAAACAATTAAAAATAAAATCATATTTGTCGATCAAAAAGGGAACATACACATTAATCACCATGATATAATATTGCCATTCACACACACACACACAGATATATATATATATATATACAGCTCTGTTAAGACAAAGGACGAATTTATAACCCTCAAATATTTTGATAATAACAAACAGTTAAAATATATATTTTTACTCAATCGACTGGTCATCCGCAATAAGCAATCGTTTGATCTCTTTAAATAACTATTGTTTTTATCCTTTGATTAAAGTAAATCAGTAACTAACGTATCTTACAAACGATGACACTGTTCTAAAATGATCTGCACATCAATCTTAGGAGCGTAAGCTACCTTGAAATGTATAAAGTCTATATACCTACTCTTGAGGAAAGTCAATGAAAAAGAAGGAATGTTGTGTGCGAATGTCAGAACAGGAAAGTAGATAAGACAACTGCTACAAGTTTGAGTACAAGTATAGAAAAGATAAGTAGACTGCTTTATCTTATCATATGAAAAGTTGGTGAAAGACATTAAATGCTCCAACTGACTCTCTTCATCAGACGAAGGCCATCTCTTGCAGAGCGCTCAACGGATACTTTTAGAGAAGCCTACAAGTAGAAGAAGAGATCTCTTTCGAAAGAGTTGCTGTTGCTGTAATCTCATATTGTTGCTGTTTCTGAAAAATCATAACTCTTTGAGAAAAGAAAAAGCTCTTGTATATTTTCTGATTGTAAAATTCCTTTTATACTTCATTGTATATTCGTCTATTAAGACGTTAAACTCAGTGAGGTAACTCACACGTAAACCTTTTCTTAACGAGGTTGGTGGAAGCCTGAAGAGGCTTTGATTCAAAGAATACTTGGGTGTTTGCTTGGAGAGGCAAGTGAAAGACTACTCGGGTTGAGCCTGAAGAGGCTTGTGGAAAGAATACTTGTAACTTGAAAAAGTTAGTGGAACTCGGTTGTTGCCAAGAACTGGACGTGGTCTCTGGGCTGAGACGAACCAGTATAAATTCTATGTGCTTTCTAGTGTGTCTTTCAGCTTTCATCTATCTTTTAAAACGTTTTCGAAAATCTTGTTGATCTTATTTCAGACGATACGCTTTTTTTTTATTGCGAAAATTTGCTATAACACAATTCAATCCCTCCTTCTTGTGTTATCTTTGTGCTTTACAAGCTCCACAGACATATCCATGATACATGAGTACATTATGAATGAATTTTACCATCCACCATGTCAATGCATGAAGACATTACTCTCGAGAGATTTACAACATTTTGAGCGACCAGCACAGACATATTCCTTAATATAGCACCATCCACAACTATTGGGAAACATCAGTAGTTCTGATCTATGAATAGAATCAAGTGGTTGATCAGGATAGATATACGTGGGTAGTAGCTCACCACGACATAAGACTTGCAATGACTCTGGCCCCCTATAGAATTGCCTATTGACCTATCCCCCCAAGTCCTAGGATGCAATGACCCCCACTGACCTTTCCGACACTAGGTTAAAGGTCCGTCTGAGCCTCAGCACTGTCAACCAATCAACTTACGTGTCTACTCATAACGCAGTCACCACTGCGCACTTATGCATGAATGCATGTACAACATCATCCACCATCAATGATTTAATTAAATTTGACAACAACAATTTAACCAAAATTAACAACAACAATTTAACAACATTATATGGGCTCAATTCATCACCTCACATAGAACCATCAATCACCCCCATGTAGGCTCAATTCAACTACCTAATATGGCGAACAAGTTAGGCCCTACCTGAGCAGCCTACACCTCTTTAGGATTTCACCAACAAATCTTCTCAACAACAAGTGGAGGTCCTATCTAAGCAACCTTCCACTTCAACAAGCATAACAAGATTCTAAAACAACAACAAAAGCTCACACACATCCATTACACAACAACACAATAACCTCAGAAATCAAGCATACGAGCTGAATATATCTTTTTTTTTAAGCTAAAACATTTCTCCAATGTTCTAAAGGGTCGCACCTAACATTAAACCCTTGGCAATCAACTGCACGCCATTTTTCCTTGGACTCAACCCTGATGTGTTCACGCTAAGCGCCACAAAACTGATGCTCGACGCCATTACAACAGAGAAAATCAAGCCTTTTGTCACTTAGCGCTAGAATTCTGCTGCTCAGCACCAACCTACCAGACAGTATTCTGTCATCCCACGCTCAACGCGAAGAAACTGGTGCTTAGCGACAACTGCGATATCTGCAGTTCACAAGAAGATCACCCAAGGTCATTTTTGAAACAACAATCACTACCAAGCATACCAAAATACTCTTAGTTACTTCTAATATCTTTCTAACCAATTACACAACAACAAATCACCAAGATCTCATTCTAAACCCTTACCAAGATTCCATCCCAAACCCATTTTCATCAATATTTTCACCATAACTCAAAACACACCCAAATCTCAACCAATCTAAGGCACAAAATCAATACAATCACAAATATCAAACCAAAAATGATGATTGGTAAGCTTCCCTTACCTCTTAGAGTCTCCGAAATTTAAATTAATGGAAAAATAAAGAAAAGGAAATGGAACCCTTGAGCCAAATCAAAGGGAAATCTCTACAATCATAACACCCATACCTAAAATCCATCAATATTTAGCAGTAAACTTAGATTCAATCGAAGTTTTCCCACATCCCCAACAGATTCCCATAAAAATCAAGAGAAAAAGGGAAGAACTCCCCAATTTGAGGCAACTAGGGTTCTATACAAGAGAAGAGGAAGGGGAAATGGGTCTTGGATCAACTCTCAACCTTGAGGAGAATTGGGAATGTCTTGATAGAATTTTGAGATGTTTCTACAAGTGCTTGGGGTGAATAATGGGAGGAGTAGAGGGGTTTTGCCTCTTAAAAGGGGTCATAGGCTTTAAAAGAGGTTTTAGGCTCACCAAGACCCAACTCTCCCTTTCTAACACCCTAAGGCCCAAACTGACCTAAAATCAGGACTACTCACTAAACCAACTGAAATATCATTAATGGAGATATTTGGCTCAAACAACATTTTTCTCAAATTTCAAAATTCAAACCAGAGTTTCCAAGGCAATAGAGCATAAAACAGCAAACAAACATCTACAATTTATTTATTAACTTTTAATTACAAAACTAAATTTAATTTATACTTTTAAATTATTAAATCACTAAATCACACATTAGGAAAACACTAGTGTTACAATCTCCACCTTTCCCTTAGTTGTAATTCCTTTAATTACAAAGGGCCTTAACCAATTGGACATTCGTTTTCCTACAAAAAAATGAAATTTAGATTTAAAACGATTTACCTATTGGTCTAGGTAGAAGACTTTCTCTTGGAGGGTCATCTTGTGCTCCTTAGGTACCTCCATTGGTTTCTCCTTCTCTTTCTCCACTTTTTTCTCCTGGCTTTTCTCAACATGTGCATGTAACCATGTTTCTAAATTCAATAGGCACTCCCCTATGTTGCTTTCAAGCTCATCATCATAATGCTTAATAAAATTCACATTCACCTTCTCAAAGGGTATATGAGGTGTGCCTTGCCTAAAGGCATCCTGAGTCATCTCATCCACTACCTCTATCATAAAACATCTTCCTGTGTCACTAGGGTGCTTCATAGCCTCAATGACGTTGAAGGTGATAAAGTCTTCATTCAACCGAATGATTAATTCTCCCTTTTGAACATCAATGAGAGCTCTTCCCGTGGCTAAGAGTGGCCTTTTAAGAATCAAAGGCACTTCAGAATCTTCTTCCATGTCAAGAACAATAAAATCATTAGGGAAGACAAATTTATCAACTTTGACAAGGACATCCTCCATGATGCCATAAGGATTTTTTATGGATCTATTAGCTAACTGTATGACCATATTTGCAAGCTTAAAGCCATCTACACCAAGTTACTTCATAATAGATAGTGTCATGAGATTGATACTAGCCCCCAAATCTCAAAGGGCCTTATCAATAGCCACATTCCTTATAGTATAGGGAATAGTAAAGGCCCCTAAGATCTTTGAGCTTAGGAGGTAGCTTTTTTTGTAATACAGTACTGCATAATTCTGTCAAAGCTACCACTTTTCTATCTTTCCATGTCTTTTATTCATAAGGATGTCCTTTATGAAGCGAGAATAGGTGGGCATTTGCTCAAGAGCTTCTACAAAATGAATGTTGATTTAGAACCTGTTAAAAATATCAAAGAAATTGTCAAAGGCTTCATCCTTATCCTTCTTTTTCTTGGGAGGATATGAGATTTTAATATAAAAAGGAATCTTCTGTGGCTTGGCTCCATCTTCCTAAAAGCTGCTTTTCACTTTTTCTAAGGATAGAGTTCTCTTCCACTAATTTTAGCCTTTTCTTTTCAGAGTCCCCTACTTCTTTCTTTGTCTTTTCCTCCTTTTTTGAGACTTTTTCATTAGAGACATCAATATATTTAACTTTAGAGCTTGCACCTGCAAAATCAATAGTTCTACCACTCCTTAGAGTGATAGCATTACAATGCTCCTTGAGATTGTCAGTAGTGTTGCCAAAAAAACCACCACTAGACTTTTTTGCCATCTACTTAGCCAACTGCTCCACTTGAGTCTCCAATTCTTTTATGGAGGCATTAGTAGTCTGTATAAATGGCTTCATCATCTCCTCTAGTGAAGGGCTTTTCTCATTTTGCTACTATTGTCAAGGCCCTCTATTTGGTTGACCTTAATCTTACTTCCACGAAAAATTGGGGTGCTCCCTTCATCCTAAGTTATATGTGTTGGAGTAAGGGTTGTACTACTGCCTCCTAGAATTTTGAATATAATTCACATCTTCATGAGAACTTCTTTCAGGGGCACAGTCCCCATCAGCATAAGGGCCTCCACAACAACCACAATGTAAGTTCTGGACTGCTTGAATTGGAGTAGCCTGACATCTTTGGTATCTAGTTTGCATAAGCTTTAACTGCTTGGTGAGGAATTCCAGTTGGTTTGACATGAGCTTCTGTTGTACCAGTAGGACACTTTCTGTATCTAGCTCTAATACTCCTCTCCTTGAGATCAGGCCTCTATCATATTGGATGTTGTACTCATTAGAAGCCATAGACTCAATGATCTCTATGGCCTCCACAACAATCTTGGTATTCATGGTGCCTCCAATTGAAGCATCAAGGATCATCCAAGTTTGGCCCCTCAAACTAACAAAAAAGTAATGCACTTGCTTAAGATCATTAAAACCATGATTGGGGCATTTTTTAAGAAGAGACTTATATCTCTCCCAAGCATCAAACAAGTCCTCACCCTCCCTATGTTGAAAACTAATTATATGATTTCTCCTTTGGAAGTACAGAGAGCGAAGGAAGAAGTAGTCAATGAACCAAGAGATTATCCCATCCTAAGAAGCAACGACTCTCTGTGGCTGATTCTAAAGCCACTCCTTGGCATCATCCTTCAAGGTCAAAGGGAACAATCTAAGTATGATGGCCTCCTCTGTGATGTCCTGAAATTTTACTGTCTCATAAATCTCTAAGAAATTAGAGACGTGAATGTTGAGATCCTTCATCCTTCTTCCAGCAAATCGATTATGTCGCAGCAAACTCAGGAGTGCTGACAATAGAGAGTCCATGAAGACCCCTGTTGTTGCAAAAATCACCAAGAGTGCGCTTAGGCTGTGACTGTGACTATTCTTGTGGCTACTCCTTTGGTTGCTCTTCTTCCATTACTTTGTCGGTTTCTACCTCAAGAATCTCCTCAAAGGTATGAGAGGAATTGGCTTCGCACTTCTAAGCTATAAGCTTTTCCTGTTGTTTTCTTTCTTTAGTTACTTTTGTGAGACTCCTTGTAGTCTTCTCGATCTCCAGGTCAAAGATTAGCCCTTCTAGACCCTGACTGCGTCTGTGCATATACTAAACAACATAAGCCATGAGAAACAAAGGTGTAGAATAAAAAAGAAATAAAAAAAGAAATAAATCAAATAAAATAAAACAAAAATTAAAATAACTAAATAAAAGAAAATCAACAAGCAATTACACAGTTGGATTTGTATTAGATACACAATCCCCGGCAACGGCACTAAAAACTTGTTAAGATCACGGCAAGTGTACTGGTCGTACAAGTAATAAAGTGAAAATATGAGTTATCATCTCCACAGGGATTGTGGTTTAACACCAACCCAATCAAGTAATTACTTACAAATTTGAGAATTAAAGAAAGAATTAGAGTTTTTTAGATTTTATTTGGATTAATAAAAATAAAGAATAAAGAACGCAATTTAAAGATGTTTAAAAAATTTATGAATAAAAACAGTTAGGTATCAGAATCCCCTCGATTCTCCCTTAAAATAACATCTTTCTTTCCCAAACCCCTTCTTATTAAGCAATTTACCTTCAATTCTCTAACTTAGTTTAACCCTAATTCCGTACACGATAAACCCTTTAATCCCATTGATGAACACTAATCTTTTAGGCTGGCAAAATCAGTCATAAGCATTAAGAGAAGGAAATTCACACGAAGACATACAACCTATCCCTATCCCTAGGTTCAAGAGTTGTATGCTTATTAAATTGGAACAGTCTAAATCCCAATTTTCCAATTGCAAGATTTAAATTACTAATCAATTTCTTAATGAGTGTCAATCATATAAAAGCATTAAAGACAAATTCAACAACTAAATTAACAAAAAACAATAGAAGGATTTAAAAAAGAAATCGAT
Organism: Spatholobus suberectus; assembly: GCA_004329165.1. Taxonomy (NCBI): domain Eukaryota; kingdom Viridiplantae; phylum Streptophyta; class Magnoliopsida; order Fabales; family Fabaceae; genus Spatholobus; species Spatholobus suberectus. The sequence continues at coordinate 82,753,690 of CM014730.1, read as the reverse complement.
TACATTAAGTTCAAAACAAGGTTCATCCTAACCTAACCCCAAAAGGGTTTAGAAACTCATAGAGAAACTAAACACACACACACACACACACAAAAGATAGAAAGGAAGCCATGAATCTTGAGAATCAAACCCCAATTCTTCAAGATCCAAAGCCGGAGATGAATCTTCAAGCTATTCCTCGCTTTCGGTCCTTAGATGAGTCAACGCATCACCCAAACATATATTTTCTCCTTTTTATAGTGAGTTTGGGTTATATGAGCCGTAAAACAAACTGACTTACAACGCATTGGTGCTAGGCGTAGGCCAAATTAGCGCCAAGCGCCACCTCTTTGAAAATCCATCAGCGTTCTGGCACCGAGCACCACTTTCTTTGGAAGCCTGTTTCACTTCGACACTGGGCGTCGCTTCTTGTATCTTTTACTGCTAGAAAATTCCATTGTTCTCCACCTAAAAGTCATCCTCTTCTCTTGCTCAGTTTTTTTTGTCTTTATCAAAACCCAAATAAATATGTAAAAATCATGTAATTTTTAAATAAAAACTAAAAAACCATTTATTCCATGAAATGCCTTGTCATTGGGTTAATTTCTCATAAATTTTCATTGAGCAAGTGCGAATATCATGTAAAATAGCTTTATAAATCTACATCAGTTGTAGATTTATCATTTTTCATCAAATTTAAGGAATTAATCATATTCTATTAAAATTATAGCAAAATTTTCAAAAAAAATGTAGAAAAAATCCCAAAAAAATCACAAAATTAATAGAAAAAATTTACATAAAAAATTCATAAGAAAATTTGCAAGTTCAAGTTATATTATATTAATTTTATTATATCAGAATGAGGATATAAAAGTTTAAAAAAATGAATTTGAAAAATACAAGAAAAATTATTTTATATTATGAAAAGACATGCAACTAATTAATGAAATAGGTAATGTATAAACAATGTTATTAAATTAGTTATAAGAGCTAAAGTTATCCAAAACAAAAGCTTAAAGTGTAATATTAACGTAAAGTTGTAAATAAAAATAATAACAAAGAAAATGATTAAAAATTATAATGACTAAAATATCCAAATTAAAATTCTTTATACTTTTATAAAGAATAGGGTTAATTATGTTTTTGGTCCCTCATTTTTTGTCGATTTTCGTTTTTAGTCCCTCAAAAATATTTTGACCGATCATAGTCCCTCATAAATTTTCTGTCTGTGTTTTTAGTCCTTGCCGTTAACTTGAACCGTTAAGTGATGACATGACTCCACATGGGTTGCCACGTGGACTACTAGGTTAACGTGGCAGCCACATGTTTTTTTTTAAAAAAATTGATAAAAAATGTAAATTATGAAAATAGTCCTTCATTTTATCACGATTGACGTTTTTAGTCCTCCAAAAAAAAGTTTGACCCGTTTTAGTCCCTCAAAATTTTGTCATTCATGTTTTTAGTCCCTCGCATTAACTTACACAGTTAAACTTTAATAATTAATCAATTATTATTTTCACATATTATTATTTTACACATTATTTGGACAACAAAAATGCAAAAAAAAAAAAAAAAGATTACTTGTAAAGGATAATCGAAGAGGTTAGATTGCTAGTCTTTTCATAAGAGATGACAAATACCTTGAATTATCGAAGCATAGCGATGAAGAGGTAAGAGAAGTGTTGTGCTAAGCTTTTGAGCAATAATTAATTAATAAATTATTGGTTAAAATAAATTTTGAGGAAAAAACTTGTATGAGTGTAAATAATAATTAAGTGATTAATTATTAAAGTTTATTTGTGTAAGTTAATGGGAAGGACTAAAAACATGAATGAAAAAATTTTGAGGGACTAAAACCAGCCAAACTTTTTTTTGGAGGACTAAAAACGTAAATCGTGATAAAATAAAGGACTATTTTCATAATTTACATTTTCTATCAATTTAAAAAAAAATGTCACGTGGTTGTCACGTCAGCCTAGTAGCCCACGTGACAGCCCATGTGGAGCCACGTCATCACTTAACGCTTCAAGTTAACGGCATGGACTAAAAACACAGACGGAAAATTTATGAGAAACTATGATCGGTCAAAATATTTTTGAGGGACTAAAAACAAAAATCGACAAAAAATGAGGGACCAAAAACATAATTAACTCTAAAGAATATAATAAAAAACTTATTAGTGTCAAATAAAAATATAAATAATTTTTAATTTTGTTTATACACACATACATTTTTTTGTAAAAATTTTGGGGGGGCTATGGCCCCCATTTTGTCCCTTCTAAGATTCGCCTTGCTCTCCAGCCATTATCTTGTAAAATCTCAACTATTGATTGGTTATTGCAATAGTAGTTAAAAAAGAGAAGAAATATGATCAATGGTTGAGATTTCTGCTAGAGAGAGAATCTGATGCAGAGGCATCAGAGGATCTGGGTTTAAAAAAAAAAGGAATGAAATAGAAGTAAAAGCATCTGATCCATCTAAATATCTAGAGCTAGAAAAGGATGTTATCAAATTTTAAGTTGTTTACTGTGCCTGTCTTGCATGCTTCATTCCTACAAACTGTAACGAAGGACCTACTCCAATTTTTGCCAACCTAGAGTCTTAAATATCACTAGCATATTTTTTTGGTTTAGAAACTCGGTATAATCCAAGCAAAAAAGAAGCTCGTCCTACTAAAAATCTCCACCCACCACCTATCTGGTACAATCAACTATTTTTAAGATATAATTATTATTATTAGATATTTTAGTAATTTCATGACACTATTAATTACTTGTAGGGTTGGCTCTCTGCCTACGCTAAAGGGATGATGGCCTAAGGCTCAAGGCTGAAAGAGACCTAAAAAATTTATATAATTGTGCAGTAAGTTCTCTTTCTATATTGTGTATATTATTTTTATAAATAGATTGAAATCATTGTCTTCTTTCATGTCTCATTTTCTATATCTAAATTAAAATGTAATATGTGATTAAAAAAGTAATACTCTCTTGATTGTTAGGGTTCCCCCCCCCCCCCCAAATATGTTATAATCATAAACCTATGTTAAATAAATTTTTAGTTCACTGTGACATATCAACATATAATAGACCTATGATAATGGGTAGACTTAAAGCGTTTACTTTTTCAACAAGATAAGAAACACAAACTAAAACTCAAATAACAAAGGAATCTACTCCTATGCTATAAATTAGAATCCTTAATTTGAAGAGTGAATGTCACGACCCACTTTAAGGCCATGACCAACGCATAGGCTAACACTAACTTAAATGACCTTTAGCTTGGTAAGCCTACATATTACACTGTACTAGGAGCATATACTCTACCAAGTCAAAAAGTTTACAAAACAAAAATTGATAGAGATTCCTTTGTATCCTCAACATCTTAAAGATAACACACATCTGCAACACTTAATAAAGGTAAACAAGATTCATTAAACAAAGTCTTATCATTTAAATACTATAACTGCCATGATTTTTCAAAACAAAGATATCCAACTATAAAGTATTAAGCCTAATAAATTGTATGTAATGAAAAAATAACTACTATTATCCCTATAGTTGCATTATACTAAAGTTGAACCAAATACTAACCCCCACCCGAAATGGAGGGACCTACCAAAAAGTGAGACTAGTGAAAATCTACAAATCCAAGTAACTAGCTACTTTGCCACTTGTGAATCTGAAGGAAAAAGAAAAGAAAAAGGTAAGTCATAAAGACTCAGGGAAAGCATAATGAACAAAGTAGACAGGAAGGAAAAGCTTGCATAGCACGAGTTTTTACATTCAAATAAGAGATTAACATGAAAATTAATAAAAAGTAAAATAGGACATACTCCACTTCGTAAAACCGATATTTATTCACTTGGTAACTCAGTAGGAATAAAAAAAATATCATAACCAAGAATAGAATTTTCTACAAAATTCATAACACACACTTATAGTAGGGTTGCACAGTAAAGAACTACATCAATGCATAATAAGAAAACAAAAATATCAATTTATTAGATTAAGTGTTATACATACCATGCATCGAGGACCTTGCCTCACCCATATCTCATCACACTATGTGTACTTAGACCATATTATCTCTTCGTTGAGACAAATGTTATTTATGGGGTACGGGCACTTAGCTCATAGGTTGTATTCTTTCTTCGTTGCAGTGAATGGTAATTATAAGAACTATAGGTGGTCAACTCATAGGTTGCATTCTCTCTTCATTGCAACAAACAGTGATTATAAGAACTACGGGTACTCAACTCATAGGCTGCATTCTCTCTTCATTGCAAGCAAATGGTGTTCTATCATAAAACCCACTATGAGAAGTCAAAATCCACATTTAAAATGCATTACCAAAATTATTAAGAAACATGGAAAATTAATTTTAAAATAATTAAAATAATTTTATACTAATTTTCATTATTAAGTGCTCATAGTGGTCAAAGAGAATCTATCTTGGGATTTATTTGTTTCTCTCTAAATTATCGATAAAAATGCCACTAGGTAGATTAGCTATTCACAATTAAGGAAAATCAACTTGGTCTCAATCACTACCTTTAGGAGGAGCCATTGAAGCAATTTTCTCTAACTCTGAGCATCAAGAAAAAATTTTAACATTTAGAAATTTATTCCAAGCCTTAACAAGAATGGGTAATATAAATTTGTCAAACCCGTCCCCCTCAATTCATAAGACCTAGAGTTTTAAAAGGACACATGAAAACCTAGAGTTTAACTTAATTCTACTACATTATACCCACATTCACCAACTATATATGCCAAAAATGAAGTTTTAAATCTTATGAGTTATAGGTTTACCTTAAAGAATTCTAAATAAGTAGATTCTTAAGAGTGAGTATTTCTCCTATCACTTAAAGAAGCAACGTGACTTTTCTCCTTATGATACAAGATTAAGATGAGAGTGTAAGAAATTGAAAGAAAAGGGTGGAAGAAGAGACAATTGTAGAGTGAACTTCTCTCTCACATTCCTTTCTCCCTTACCCTTGCTGCCACAAAGGTGTATGCATTTCTTTAGAAGTTTCTTTTTTCTTGGTAGTTTGGGTGCCAAAGGGAGGGGGTGAGTTTTTGTAAACCCTCCCTATAGACTCCATTATTATTATTATTATTATTTGTTTATTATTATTATTCTTTCTTCTTTCCTTTTTTTTAAGGACACGATGCATTTCAGTGAAGTTTTCACTTTTCAATTAGAGATTTTCAACACTCTCACCTCTCTTTAAGAGGTACATTTCACACACCTTCTTCACAACTTGACAAAAAATATCTCTATTAATTATCTCATACTATCTTCCATTTATCTTTATTTATATAATTGATTTTCTTAACTATCTATCATTTCAATTTAAAAACAACCTTATATATCACATTTTAAATTATTTATCACTAATCTAAAATATAATTTATATTTAAAAATATTTATTTATTATGAATTTTAATTATAACATAATTTATAAATTTAAAAATATTTTTTTATTGATTATAACTATAATTATATAAAACTAAATATTTTCTTCTACAATGCATATGCTAAAATACTAGTTAAAACTAAAGTTAATAAATTGATAAAAATAATATATATATATATATATATATATATATATATATATATGATTTAATTTGAGACGATGACATTTTGTCGATTTAAATGATAGCTAGTACTTGGAGTAAATTTGATGAAAAATGTGATACAACTTTTTGAGATTTGTTAAAATTTATGTTATTCACTTAATGTAATAAAACATTATTTTTAATGAAATTTAGTGTCTATTTCTTTTGAAATATATGTTTTACATTTTAGAATACTTATATATAAGGGAATTTTATCTAGTATTTCATTCTAAACCTATAAAATGTTAGGACTTACCCTAACACGAGTACAAATTGATAATTATACACAATCACATTCATTTACTCTTAACCACTTGTGAGACAATTAATAATTATTAGACGTTTCAATAACTTTATAATACTATTAACCACTTATGAGACATAATTAACCATTAGTACGTCATAAGTACATATTGATGATTGTATACACACAATTATTTACTCTTAATCACTTGTAAGTCAAAGTTAACTATTGTTAGACATTTCAATAATATCATGACACTATTAATTACTTGTGAGACATATTTAACCATTAGTGTTACAATTAAGTACATATTGATAATTGTATACAATTATATTCATTTATTCTTAACCACTTATGAAACAAAGTTAATTATATTTACATATGTGATTAACATGTGTGACAGGTAGATAATGGGTGGAGAATTTCCAACAATACGGTAATCACTACTATAATTCAAGTCAAACCGAGTCAACACATTTAAAGAGACAAAGCTTTTCCACTCCTATTTTTTTTTTTCTTTTCACCAAACTTGACTATGAAAGGTTACTTGAAATTTGGACCAAAGGTTAGTGATCGTTACTCCCTCCATTCAAAAACTATTGATGTTTAAAGTTAGTGTACACTAATTAAGAAGCATTTAATAAATATGAAATATTAATGTATTTATCTAAAATACTCTTATTTAATATAAGATGTAATATGATTTTTTATTTGTTGAAATGTTTTTTGAATAAGTTGTAAATACACTATTCCTCACAAAGATCATATGTGTGTGTGTGGAGTTTTTAAAACATCAATAATTTTATAGAAGAAATAGCATATTTGCATCTCTTTTGCTGGCAAGCAACGACTCCATAAAACACTAAGCGTCATGATTGGCAAATATGGATGGTGCAACTTTTACGTTAAGGAAGGATTCAAATACTAAATAGAGTTCTGATTTTGAGCAGTTAGGAGAATTGGCCAAGAAAGTGTTTCACTGCACATACATGATGAAGCATTTTCCAAATGAACCACTGATATTGCTTCAGAGCTACTATACTAGGCATGTGCCAGTTTGGATTTGCACGTTATGGCCTGTTAGGCCCATTCATTACTTACAGAAAATGTTTTTTATAATAGGATTTAACTCGGTTGTTACTAAACCAAGTTAAAACCAATATGCGGTGACATTTTTGAAATTTTTACAAACTTTTTTAACTCAGTTGTAGAAAAATCGATTTAAAAACATGCTACTGGTGGCATTTTTGAAAGTTTGTTCAACTTTTTTAACTCAGTTTACAATGAACCAAGTTAAAAACTTTACAAGGGTTTTATTTTGAAATATTTTATGCAACTTTTTAAATCGGTTCCTTGTTGAACCAATTTTAAAAGATGTTTTTAAATTAGTTCAAACAAAACTGACTTAAAATATATTCCCACCATCGTCTTAAAAATGCAAACCCACAAATTGTATACTTCGTCTTAAAAACTCAACCCTTTATGTATCTTTCTCTTTCCCCGCTTCTCAATGTCATGCCTCTCTCCACCTTCTCCCTGGTGCCAGCCCCTAACCTCGCATTCTCCCTTCGCCCCCACTTCCCCCTTCCAAAACCCTAACCCCCAAGCCTAAGCTCCCACCCCGCTAAGCCCTCCTTCATTGGAACCGCAATCGACGTCATCAACTAGGCAAGGGCAGTGTGGGCAAGACCATCACCTGGGCTTCTTCGTCGTCGCCATCAACGTCGACATGGGCTTCCTTAACCTGGACCGTGGGCAAGACCACCCGGCGTGTTACCGTTGTCACCTCAGGAAAAGGCAGTGTGGGCAAGACCACCACCTAGGCTTCTTCCTTGTCCCCATCAACGCTAACGTGGGCCTTCGCAACTTGGACTGTGGGTAAGACCCACCCCTTGGGCTTTTCTGCAACCTAAACATGGGCTTGTCCGTGTGTTGCCGTTGTCACCTCCAAGCTCCCCCTCGGCTTCTGTGGGAAAGCCCTCACTTGGCTATGTTGATCTAAATCATTTGTTGTTGGTATTGTCAATGGTGTTGTTAAAAGTGTTTTTAATGCATATTGGATTGAAATTTGAATATTGTTCTTCGATTTGGTGTGGTTAAATTGGATGTTTGTTTTAGGAAGCAGAGCTTGCAAAATTGGAAAATTGGTGTGGTGTATTTAACTTAGTTATGCATTAAACCGAGTTAAAACAACATTTTTTAACTCGATTCAAAATTGATTTAAAATGACCCTATTTTTATACCTGGCTATATCTAAATTGATTCAAAAATCGATTAAAAAAGCCTTTTTTTAATCAATTTAAAAGTGTTTTCTATAGTAGTGATTACAAGTTCGAGTCTTCCAACAATTTCTAAACTTCATTATCTTCTAGGCTTCTGACCACTTGAATTAAAAATGATCATTAATAGTTTTAAAATTTTACATTAGTTAATAAAATATTATCATATATTAATTTAATTACTATTGTATTTTCATTATTATTTGTATAAATTTTAAAAAGTAAAAGTAAAAAAATTCAAATATACGTGTAATAACTCCGATAAATGTGCATGTCGGGTTGGGACGGGTTGACTTGTGTTCCTATCTGGCCCAAAATTTTGATAGGGTCAATTTTCTAAACCTAAACCTGACCCGATTAAGACCCAACAAGTCATGGGACAAGACAAGGTCAACTCGACTGGTTATCATAATATATTAATCTTAACTTATATATAGTTAAATTGTAAAATTAAAGTAATATTCAACTACAATTAAGGTATATTTTACAATATATATTTTAAAATAAATAATATCAATATAAATATAATATCATGTTAGATAAAACATTAACTATTTATTAAGTTCAAAAATTATATTATTAATACATAATTGTTTAAAAATTAGACTTTTTTAAAAGAATATATATATTGGACTGGGTTGAGACGACCCAAAGTATAACTCGAACCTGTCTCAAAAATATATCGATCTAATTTTTTAAATTTAAATCCGTCAAAAGTCTCTTCAAGCTAGGTTAGATTAGTGGGACTAGATGGAGTCACCAACACTCCTCATGTCCGGTGTGAATAGTGCAACCTATTTTGAAATGGGAATACACATGATCTTTATTAAACTGCTCCTGTATCCAATAAGAGAGGAATTCATTCGAGTTTTTTTCTCTCTTTTATCATAAAAGATAAGGTGTGAGGATAGTGTATAAAATAAATGTAAGGAAAACATTTTTATTTTTAATTCCTTTTTTTTATTCTAATTTTTACACTTATTTTATATTTCTCTTAAGTGATATATACACCTGTTATAGAGATAGAAATAGGAAGAGCGAAAAAAAAATATATATATAATCATGATGTGATAAGAAAAATAAGATAAGTATAAGAAAAGAAAAAAGTCCAAGGTTGATGTAAAAAATAAAGTTGATGAAAGTAACGTTATTATTTTGACATGTATGCATTCTTATCTGGTTCAATCCTATCAGCAACTGCGGACCCTCTCCTTCAATTTCTCCCAAACTGACATTTAGCATCCTAAAACCCATTTTGACCCTGCCCATTATAGGCCATACGCACGCCTTATATGTGGCTGGCATCTAATCCGTAGGAAACCAAACTCACGTTTGAGACAAATATGGCCCCCCTGATTCTGCCAAAAGGATATGCTCATTGAATCTCCATTGTTGTGAAAAGTTACATACAGCCTAAGGTTAGGTCATGTGCATAATGCTCAAAGTTGGAGGGATAGGTGGTGATTTATAAATTCAGCTCTAGCCATCACAAAAGGACATGTTCTCTCAGTTTGGCTGAAAATACCCATTTCAATACTTATATCATTTCATTAATAAGCCAGTAATACTTTGTATGGTCCAAAATGAAATCCTTGATAAAGCACATGGGAAAGCCAAGACAAAACAAAATTTCTACAGACAACGCCAATATTGTGAGGTAGAACATGAGAAGGAGCGAGAAAGAGCTCCGATGGACTTCCACAATGGTTGCGAACATCTCCGGTGGTAATACTTACAAGAATTTCAATGCTTAAGTCAATAAGAACTTAAGAGAGTGAGTGAGAATGAGAGAGTTATATGTACCTAGTGCGGGTGAAGTCTTTTATCTAGGGTGTTTTGGAAGAAAAAACCGTTAAGAAGATGTGTCACATGACAATGTGCGTTTGGGTGCCAACTAGGCATTTTCCTTGCCGTTAGGTGTTTTTCTTACCGTGCTAAGTTAAGCATAAAACTCTAACCGGGATAAGCAAGACAATATCATCAAGGATATATGAGGTCGTATTAATCGGGATAGGTGGTTCAGATTAACATTGATTGTTGATACTGTTATCATTTGGCCCAGTGGTCTTTTAGTCAATGAGAGAGCGGGTCGACTTAAGAGAATAGCTTCTGGGGTAACCCTCAGAACAATATATATTGCATTTCCTATGGAAAAATAGATTAAGCATTTATTTTGATCAAACCGATACATGGATAATGGTAAAATGAATTAGTCTTCCACTATGGCACATTATTATCTTAAAACATATTACTACTACTTATGTTAAACTGTTAGTGTTCGTTTTGAAACATAGGTAAAATTTGTAGTGCAATTAGTTTCCCCTACGCCTCTTATTAAACTTGATTAAATTTCGTTGCAGATTATGTGCTTCACTTATGAATAATAGAGGTCAATGCTAGCTTAACCAGTTAAATTAAACTTTCTAATTAAGTAGCTTCCCGGAGCTTCTATACGGATCATTCTTGAATCTGTGTGTACTTCCTTACATGGCTTATGATGAACATTGAACTGTGAAGCTTCTTGAACCTTTTCTATTTGTCAACCTGAGCTTTTTTAGTTTTCTTGTAGTCACTCGATGACTTACTCAATTCTTGATTGATTTTCACGTTCCTAAATAGTTCTTCTGTCTGAAGAGAATCAGAGATTGATGCGTGAAAATTGACCAAAAAAAACAAAGATTAAGATGGTGATTTGACGTCATATACTCGAGATTCAACCCCTTTAGAAGCCTATAAGCTAATGGCTTACAAGCCTTACATCACCCGCATCCAACATATCCCAGACACCAACTTGTTTGTTGTTACAGGTTTGAAACCAATAAGGAGACATAATGTCCCTATAAAAAAAAGCCCTGGTCTTAATCAAAGCTTAACTCATTCAGTCATCCTTATTAGATGGTTAAGATGATAGAATTAAAACAAGCAGAGGTTAAATTCAAGTCTTCATATATAATAATTGTTATTTGTGTTGTGCTGAATAAAGGAGAGCATTCTTTTAAGATTCGGGTATCGATGCAGTGGTGGTACACTTCAAAACTCTTTCCACCGTCCAGAAAGAAAAAGCAATGGACATGAAAGTTGGAGAGGATCGTGTCAATATCACTGTTACTTGAATTAATATTAAATTCATTCATTCAACTAAATATTAGTATTTTATTAACACAATTAAATATGTTGCTAATGCAATCAGGAAGCAATTAGTGAAAAATAAGTTAACAATAACCATATAAAATGCAGTAATACTTCACGAATAAAGTGGTAGAAAGAATGACATTCTTTAATCAGTTTCTTTAGACATACATTATTAAAGTGGTAGAAAGAATGACATACTTTAATCAGTTTCTTTAGACATTATTATTAATGTATTGACCAGTTACATGTATTTCGTATGTCAATTTATATTTTTAATTAATTTTTAATAATAATAATAATAATAATAATGATGATGATGATGATAAAGAGTGTTTGAACTTCTTCTAATATTTTTTTAATGTTAAAATAAATAATAAGATGTATTTACAATTTTATCTTGTAGGATTCTCGATAAAGACATTGTAGTTTTGTAGAATTCAATCATGAAATGTACTACTAATAATTACACATACATTAAATATTTGTTTTGAGGTATAAGGGTCTTCAGGTTAGCCCTTCAATTATACATAAAATATTATAGTAGTTTTTTTAGACCAATGTATTCCATAGAATTAGTTCTTTAAAGTGATATAAAATTAATTGTTTAAACCCATGAATTGTGCATTTTGTCCTTATGTCAATTGACAATTTCACTTTGTTAATTGACTGTTAACGTGGCAAGTTGACTATTGGTGTGGCGAGGTAGTACTAAGGTGGTGAAGACATGACATGCTGATGGAGTCATAGTTGTGCCACATCACCAACCATGTGTACCGCCATATCATCATCAACATGTCACGTCACCACTAATTGCTACATTAGCATTCTACAGCCAAATAACAGAGTCAAACAGTAAATTGATGACTGGGCAAACAAAATTTTAAAAGTTGAATGGTAAAATATGCAAATAAAATAGTTGAGTGTCAAAATGTGCAAGATGATGAAACATGGGGGCAAAATGTGTAATTAAACCTAAAAGGAATGAAGATCAAAATGCACATTTGAAACCTTTTGCTTTTTATTTTCCTTTATTCTTTTGTTTTAAAAGAGAAACTAACAAGGAAAAAGAAACGAGATGGATATTCAATGACAACTAGGTAACTCTAATACCAAATTAATGCGAAAAACACAAGACACAGAAAGATACATATGTGGATGTGAAAGAAAGCCTTGGATCAAAACCTTATTTCGATTATATATGAGCAAAATTCTAAACTCTCACGATAAACTTTCTTACAAATCACTAGTTAAACACTTTGATCTAATGAGATATTTGTCATTGCGAACTCTAAAGTTGGGAAACTTATGAACCCCATCATTATGAGCTTCCTTGTGAATCAAAAAACTATGAACACTTTGACTCAATGAGAATTATTACAATCACGATATTGAAGAGTAATTATCATAAGAATTTGCTCAAGATTCTTAATATTGTTCAAATAGACTTTTTCAAGTCATAAAGAAGGCATGATTCCCACACTCTAACGAGAAAGACAAAAGAATTTGAAGAAATTCTTATTAAAAATAATAATCAATCTCCACCGATGATCAATGTTTTCCTACCATATATGGGCATAAAATCACTCAACACACTATGTGCCTCAATTACAATCCAAGATATGAAAACTAGCCTAAAATTCTTAATTAACTAATAAAGTAGTCCTAATTTATTACATGCCCAAAATTAATAAAAGTAGTGTTAAATTACTACGTGTCCAAAGTTCATAATAAATTAATAAAAATATTTCTAAACTAGTACAAGCACACAAAAAAAATTGATATAGTTTTCCATAGGCTTAAATCAAATAGAATTAAGTCGTCCTATTACTATCATCAATTACATTTGTATAAATTTTAGTGATTAAGTTTTCCATAATATCTTCAACTCTCTTAGCTTTCTTTAGCTATCAAACCCCTAAGAACCACCAATAGATCATTCATATTTAGCTTTCTTTGACATCTTTAGTCTTTATTACCTCTACTTAAATGTCCACCTCAAGTAAAAGCAAAAATAAATAAATAGGCAATAAATCTCCACCTCACACAACCACATATAATCCCAAGTTGCATTTCATTTTAAGTTTGGGCCAAGTAATCTACTCAAGGAAAATAATCAATCTCTACTTTTGGACAAAGTTAAGTGGAGTTTATCTCACAACTATTACCTATTTGTGTATTCTATTTTTTTTTTTCTAAGATTACACGTATGTTTTATGGAATTCTATTCAACTCAAAAATATTTATAATATGATGAGACTAACTTTTTTAATAAATTTTTTCTCGAAAAAAAAATGATTGACCCTTAAGCATTGATTAAAGAAAATCACATATGTACTATTTTAATCAATCAATTAGACATTATATTGCCATTTTAAAATTGAGATAAAATATAAAAGAATATAAAAATAAATATTAAACAAATATTTTAGAAAAATATTAAAATGATAAAAAAAATATGTAAAATTAATTTAAATGAATTTAAAAATATATTTAAAATTATAAAAAAAAATTATGAAAGTGAAGAAAGACACAATACCATTCTTTGCGACGAGTATATTAAGAAATTCAACTTATCAACAAAATAAACTTCCATTTAATATATAAAGGTAAATATAAAATTAAAACAAAAATAAAATCTATAGTGGATTGGAAAAGTTAAAGAGTGTGATCTACGGTTTTCCACACAATTAGAGAGAATAAATAAAGCGATTGAGAGAGAACTTATTTAGATCAAATTGTTGTGGATAATTTGGTTTGAATCAATTATTGTGAAGCAAAAGTGGGGTTGAACGACCTTTGAGTCACGACTCTAACACACACAAAGGATAGGAATTGGATGGGCAGCACACAAGGGTGGCGCTGCGGGACCAGGTACTCGACAAACTAAATTATTTAAAGAGAAGAGGAATGCTAGTGTCACTCTCTCTAACATTCTCTTTATTATTGACTAAAATTTATTGAAAATTATAAATTTTGGTAGATCTCACATCTTATTTAATAAGTCTCTCTCTCCTTATTTATAAGTAGGATTTACTAAAATTTGTAATTTTCAATAAATTTTAACCAATAATAAAGAGTGTTAAAAAGCGAATGTTAAAGAGAATGACCTTAGCATTTCTCTAGACAGAAATCACATTTATATATTTTTTTATGCAATAAAAATATAAAATAAAATAATTAATATAACAGAGAGAAATTAAAATTAAAAAAATAATATTATAAAAAAATATTATATAAATAATATTAATCTATTCATACTAATTTGCACCACCTGAATTCTCACCAAAATTACATTGTTTTGGCCACCCTCTTTTCTTGCATCTTTTATTTTTTCTTTTTTTATAAAAGGCACAATTATCTTTTACGGAACATAATTCTTTTTTATATCTTTTATGATATATTTAACGGTAAAAAAATATCAGTATGTCCTTGAACTATTTAGAAATTTTTAATTAGATCCTCAAACTAAAAAAATTATAATTGGATCATTAATTTTATAAAATTTTTGTAATTGAATCTCTAAGGTCTTTAAAACAGTCACAAATTGTTATTCTTTGATGGTTTTAAGTTGCTATAAATTAATATCAGGGACTCAATTACAAAAAAATTGCAAGATTAGGAATACAATTATAATTTTTTTTAATTGAGGGACCTAATTAAAAATTCTTAAATAGTTTAGGGACCTAACGATTAATTTAACCTAACATTTTTTCTATTTAAAAGTTATTTTTAAATTAAAGGTAAAAATAAAAATTTTAAAAAAGTAAACATTATCTGTCAATTTTATTTTATTTTTAACTAAAATCCCCCTTTAAATTAAAACTAGTTTGGTAAAAAAAAATTAAAAACTTTTGTTTTATTTAAAACTGATTATCTTGTCTAATAAAAAAGTATATTTATAAAAATTAAAAAAAGATTGTATAAATTTAATTCAATTTATATAAAATTATTTTAATAATAATAAAAATAAAAATAAATATTAAAATATAAATATTTAAAACTTTTATTTTTAAAAATGTCAAAAATTACACCCAAGATTCGGTGGTGGTGGTCTTGTTATGCGCCCTTTCCTTCCATTCCATTGAGGAAAAATCAAAAGTAAAAAAAAAAAAGCTATAGCTAAAAAATATATATATAAAATAAAAAATGTCTGGAGCATTCAAGACAAGAAAAAAAAAATTAAGAAAATCCAGAAGAGAGAAGAGAAAGAGAGAGGCTCTGTTAGATGGCGCACATAATCGAACTTCCATTACATATACTTCCAAACTTTTAAGAAGCCACAAAAAACATAAAAGTCAGGATTATTATTGTTAAGAAACTAACGAAAAGCTCTGTAAAAGTTATTGAAGAAAAATTTTTAAGCTCCTTTTTTATTTTTTATCATAAATAAGTTCCTTTTTTTCTCCTAACAGTTTTTGTTAAAAAGTGTTTCATCTAACTTCTCCTTAAAAGGAGAGGAAAAAAAAACAAGAAAAGCTGTCTAAAAACTTGGAAATATTTCATATACTTTCAAAGTATAGTAGCAATTTAATTAGAAAAACATGAGACGAAAATTAAATGTAGTCACTAAATTTATTTTATAATTACTCATAAAGTATATTTTAAATGAATACATTAATCCAAACCACTTGGTTTTTATGAACCTAATAAAATATGAGTTAAATTAGAAGAATTAAAGTAATATATATATATATATATATATATATATATATGAGTCAGGATCCGTTGACACCAAATATCAAAGTTAGTCAAATTATACCTTCAATAAATTTTTGTAGAATGCAAATTTAATTAATCCAACTGTTGAATGTAGTTTTCTTATTAATTAGATTAAGTATACAAAATTTCACACAATTTCAAAATTATTTAATAGTTCATCGCATTACTTTATTTTAACGTATAATAAAAAATTAAAATATATGTAAATATTCATTGTTAGATGACACATCTAGAAAAGTCCAAATGGTGTGAAATTTGGCATACATGATCATGAAGATAATATCACATAATTCAACGGTTGGATTAGTTAAATTTGCATGATATAAAAAATTATTGAAAGTGTAATTTAACTAACTTGAACACCTGGTATCAACTGATCCTGATGCTGTATATATATATATATATATATATATATATATATATATATATATACAATCATCTACCTTGGCATGATTGGATCGTAATAAATCAAAATAACAAGCCGGCAAACTCAAAATATCGTAATTAATTGCTATAATAATTACTTTTTCTGTTTAAAATTTATTTAAATATTATTTTGAAATACATTCGTCTATTTTAAAAAAGAATTAATTTTAAATCTTAAAATACAAGTTCACCTAGTCGTGAAATCCAACTTGGTTAAAAAATAGATTTTCAGTTTCTCATTTTACATCTCTTTTTTTTTACCTTAGGACACCCAACTTGAAGTGACACACCCCTATATAGATGCTAGATGCACCGCTAAACTAAGCAACGAGATAGCCAACATATATGTTGTTTATAAGTTCTTTAGCTTAATTTGGTATTGAAGAGCGTCATGGTCATGGATGCTTTTCAGCTTAAAACTCTTATTTCAGGCATTCTTGCCCTGTTAGTATTTGCCTTGTTTTATCAATTTAAGAAAACACTTAGTGGCAATACAAAGATCTGTAGTGCACCTCAAGCAGCAGGTGCATGGCCTATTATTGGCCATTTGCACCTCTTCGGGGGTCATCAACTTACACACAAAACACTTGGGATGATGGCTGAGAAAAACGGACCAATTTTCACAATAAAACTTGGTTCATACAAAGTTCTGGTATTGAGTAGCTGGGAGATGGCCAAGGAGTGTTTCACTGTCCATGACAAAACATTCTCCACCAGGCCCTGTGTTGCAGCCTCAAAGCTAATGGGCTACAACTATGCCATGTTTGAATTCACTCCTTATGGTCCATACTGGCGTGAGATACGGAAATTAGTTACTATTGAGCTTCTGTCTAACCACCGGCTTGAACTACTGAAGAGCACAAGAACATCTGAGTTAGAGGCTGCAGTAAGAGAGCTTTACAAGTTATGGTCAAGAGAAGGTTGTCCAAAGGGAGGGGTTTTGGTAGATATGAAGCAGTGGTTTGGGGATTTGACGCATAATATTGCCCTCAGAATAGTGGGAGGAAAGCCATATTGTGGGGTTGGTGATGATTATGCTGAAGGTGAAGCAAGAAGGTATAGGAGAGCTATGAGAGACTGGGTATGTTTGTTTGGGGTGTTTGTGTTGTCTGATGCATTTCCATTTCTGGGGTGGTTAGATATCAATGGATATGAAAAGGATATGAAGAGAACTGCAAGTGAATTGGATACTCTAGTTGAAGGGTGGCTAGAGGATCACAAAAGGAAAAGAGCTCTGAGTATGAATGGAAAGGAAGAACAGGATTTCATGGACGTCATGCTGAATGTTTTGCAGGGTGCACAGATTTCTGGTTATGATACAGACACCGTCATCAAGGCTACTTGCCTGGTAAGTAAATGTTCAGCTATCTTGTTTTCATGGTTGCTACTTGCTACTATAAAGTTTTGCATCTTATCTGATAAAATTGAAAAAGGAATTTAGGACTTCGTGCTATGTAAACCATATAATTTAGGACTTGCTAATAAGGATATTCATAACACGCTTTTACGCCTTTGGTTGTAAAAGAAAAGAGATAAATTATGCCGTATTTAGCGGAGCACTTATAATTCAATATTCGAACCATTGCAGTCTTAAGTCCGTCTTACTCAGTAATAAATTCAAAAGGAATTATTCCAATAGAAACACAGGAGTACAAGACATAAATTTGGAAAAAGTTTATATACAGTATCTTTTGAATAATGATTCGAAAATGCTAGAGAGTACAACTTTATGTTGACGAAAACCATTTAATACCACTACCACCGTGATTTCTGTCAAGTTTTCCCATTTTTATTTTTTTAATTTATAGTTCAACCTTGCTTCGTTTTATTTCGTACCAGGAGTTTTCGTACGATATAACAAACTCTTAATAATTTGGCTCGTCTATTCAAGTCTTTTCACAAGGAACAAAGAATATATCAAAAGCTATTAGTTTTGTTTTGCGAGGCCACAAGGGTCCACTTGTTTGTTTAGGAGGAAATCTCTCTTCTTTAACATCTTTCTGTCTTGCAAGATATCAAAAGCTATTATTAACACACGTAACCGGAGTCCACTTCTCCAAATTTTACGTTCTGTCTTACAATCTGATTCAGTACAACATCCTTCTGTTTATAAGAAAATCACAGCTTTACGTGCACATGACCTTTTCGGTTTGACTTCTAACTTTGAATTACAACCACGAGCTGGGTATATCTTGGCAGAATTTGATTTTAGCAGGAACTGACCCCACCATGGTCATGCTAACATGGGCGCTATCTCTGCTACTCAACCATCAAACGGAACTTAAAAGAGCCCAACACGAACTGGACACTCTTATTGGGAAGGACAGGAAAGTAGAAGAATCTGACATAAAGAAGTTGGTGTACCTCCAAGCTGTTGTGAAGGAAACCCTGCGCCTGTATCCACCAAGTCCCCTTATCACCCTTCGTGCAGCCATGGAAGACTGCACCTTTTCATGCGGCTATCGCATTCCTGCTGGCACACAGTTAATGGTGAATGCTTGGAAGATCCATCGGGATGGTCGTATTTGGAATGACCCTCATGATTTCAAGCCTGAAAGGTTCTTGACAAGCCACAAAGATGTTGATGTAAAGGGTCAGAACTACGAGCTCGTCCCTTTTAGTTCTGGAAGGCGAGCATGCCCTGGGGCCTCACTGGCTCTGCGTGTCATCCACTTGACCTTGGCTAGACTCTTACACTCTTTCAATGTTGCTTCTCCTTCAAATCAAGTTGTTGACATGACAGAGAGCGTTGGACTTACAAATTTAAAAGCAACTCCACTTGAAGTTCTCCTAACTCCACGTCTAGATACCAAACTTCATGAGGACTAGATTATATTAAGCTAGCTTTCTCAAAATAAGGGCAAGATGCCTCTAGGTTCTGAAATCGGGGCTTTCAATCTTGTAATAACAATAAACATGTTTAATGAATATTATGGTAACTGGTGCAATTTGTAGTACACTGATAATTCTGAACTTGTGAAAAAAATATAAAAAAAATGAATGAATAACCTTGGAGAATATTATGTCTTTTTTATGCCATTCACAAACAGGATGACGCCAGAGAGCCTAGTTAATATCTTAGGCTTGAATGATATACCGTCGCGGTGCATCATGTATTTTTTCTAGCGCACACAAGCCGGTTTGCAACTCAAATATAAGTTAACGGACCGACTAAAAGAGATATACAAATTCTATCATCAAGATGTTACCTTACCATATGAAAAATAAAAAATGAATTTGAACATTACACCTTGATCTGTGGTATGGGCCAACTGACTCACCAGCATACTCTAATCGCTGGAAACCTTACCTACATGTGTCTACTGTCTAGTGCATCCCACAGGTGAATAGCTAGTAGAAGGAACGATCCCTTTTACTCCTAGTTAGTAGTATATGTACACGAACAGATGTCAAGCCATACACAAGTATGACTTGCAACTCTTGCCTGAATTGGCAATCAATGAGAGAATGAACTCGCCTCAGTGCTATACATCGAGTACTCACTCAAGCTAAAGTTTGGTCTCTCTTCGTTCCACTTCAAAATTTCCTTGGCATATTTAAGTGCTGCATCAACGCCACCAGGCTCCAACCCCTTCACCGGGGACACGTATAACTTTCGTCCTGTAAGAGATGAATAAAGCCTTTTAAACTTAACCGCTATGTAATGGGAAGCCAGCTGACCAAGGGAGGGATTATTATTAATGCTGTTGCTATTGCTGTTGGGACGATTGCGACTGATCATTGGATGGAAATCAGAGAACCATTCACACTTTGTCAAAGGAACCTGCTCAATTTTCTCCTCAAACAGATCAAATTTGTTTAATATCAACAAGAAGTCCATTTGCTCAAAGGTTGGATGTGTGACAATGGTTTCAAAAAACTTCCTGCTCAATATCATCTTGTTGGTGAGACAACCGTTGCCATCAACAGAAAACTGATCATAGTCACTCAAGGAAACACAGAAGATAACCATTTCAACATCCTCAAACATTTCTAGCCACTTGCAATTTTCTCCTAGTCCCCTTGCATGCACTCTAATTAGTTGATACCTGTTAACCAGCCAAAAAGTATGCATCATCAGAAACATTCAACAGCAGTTGTAACAATGACCTTTTCCCTTCCAAATAATAATAATAAGATACAATCCAAACACAGGTACATGGTAGGGAACACATAAACATCCTTATGAGTCAAATTCGCATGTATAAAAATCACTAACATCATAGGATATTTCTGGCATCACTAGATATGCTTGAGGGAACAATAATATTCCATGCATTTGAAACATATATACAAATTGGAACACATCTTTCTCATAAGAAACAGAGTTCGACTTTTACATGCTAACCTGACTATAAAAGCACTTCAATAGCCATTACAGTACGATAATAAAACACATTTCAGTACGATATTGGCACTTCTATCCAACGATAATAAAAATTGATCTAAAATATTAAAAACAGAGACACTAAAACATGAGAGCGCTGCATATCCATGTCAAGAGATGGAAGAGAGCTCCATTGTGTTTCTTAAAAAAATCATACCAGCAAAAAATATATTTCATCAACTTCATAGGCTCCTTACTACAATTCTACCACACTTATCCTGCATTTTGTTTCTTTTGGTATTTTCTAGTTCTGATGTGCTTGCATTTACAACCCTTGGCAGTTTCACTAGTGCTATTAATTTCCAAGAGAAAATAATTATAACAACAATTGGGTTTAATCAGAGCCACAACACATTTCTGATGCATAACACCAGGCACAAAATATTTTCACTTACCTAACCAAAGAATCATGTTGATCAGTAGGATCAACAGTTTCCTCAGAAGCTGGATGGGGAAATGAAAACTCCACACAAGCCACCCCATTAGATGAAGTAACTCCCTCAGCATAAAGGATATCTAAATCTGAGGGTTCATAATCCGTCCTTAGTATTTTAACAGCCTAAAACAGAAAATTGTCATAGTTAGAAACAACAGTGTTCATGAACAGCACAAGTTGTCAAAGATACTAACCCAACAATCTTTTTCTAGGAGAGAAAAAATATAAATGGTAACCTATAAGGAAATAAGGAAGCAAGATGGTGCAACAATAAATAATATTGACGAAGCATTCTAATAATGCTTAACAGGTGAAAAGCAGTTCTAACTTATCCTCATAAACAGCTGAATTTGCTAGACTGAAATTTAATTTGTTACTGTTCAAGCTTAATGCTTCTGTCCAACGTCCATTGTACTATAGTCACTACCTCTCCCTGAGAAATGATCCTTTTACAACCAAATTTACACCCACTAGTCCAACTTCTACCCTCATTAGAGGAGTGCTAGCAACACTCTTCCTAACATACTCTTCTATTGATTAAAAATTATTGAAAACAAAAAAATCACGATAAAGAATCATTAAATAAGATGTGGGACCCACTAAATTTTACAATTTTCAACAAATTTTAACCAATAAAAAAGAATGTGTTCAAAAGAGTGTATCGATGTGTTCCTAGCATTTCTCACTCTCATTAAAACTTACCAAACCACCGTGTACAACAATTAAATTTATCCCTCCATTGTTTTTCTCATCTTTACAAAAGAAATTAATTGATTAAAGATAAAATCTCTTTATAAAAATGAAAAATGGTTATTCCATCAAGAACTCAGTTACCCAGTTTTTTAAATTTTAAATGAAATAACATATCTACGGAGATTCCTAGAACAAATTTACCAGCCTGAAGCAACAAGTTACTTCTTAAAAGTCCACCTTAATTAGTTGTTTCCTTTGATACTTTAGAAGATTTATTTATGCTGATTAGTGGAGGATCCCATTATATTCAATAGTCACAGAATTCACCTTGTATACTTGAAAACACTTGACATTTTCCTCAATATGTGAGTAACAAATAAACATATAAAAGGGTTTTACACAATTAATTTGACAACAGCATACACACAAAATAATACAATTAAAGAATTATCTTACCCGCTCTAAGAAATAACTGGCAACACTAGGCAGCACTTCTAATTCGCTTCTTCTTTCGTATGTGGCCTTAATGGCAGCATCATTCCACAATTCCTCAATCAATGGTGCATATTCACGAGTGGCAGCTGGAAAGATAGCATCAAGTTTGCCTGATACCATAGTTTTCAGTAACCAATCAGAGAATGCTTTCAATCTTGGGCCAATGGAATATACAGTCTTATCATCAAGTTTTGGACTAGTTTCTGTAGAAAACCATAATTGTAACAGTCAAACTTTTAGTATAAATATGAACAGGAGATAAGAACAGAACTATGAACCATAACAACACCTCAAACAAACACATAAGCAGGCTGCAAGCCATTTGGACTGACAAGTGACAGCTAAATGGTGCACAACTGGTGCTTTAAAAGGAAGATAGCTAGGCAACTAAGTCAAACTTCAATATAAAGCACATATTTCTGAGATAGAAGTGTAAGGGAGGGAGAAAAATGCATCCTACCTGTGGTATCAAGTACAGATGATTGCCTTTTTTTTAAATCCCCCAAACTTTCATCTTCAAAACGCTCACGTCCCTCAAGCAGTATGCCAAGGTAGGCATAAACATTGCTCTGAATGGTCAACTTTATATTTTCATGCTCATCTTCTGAGAATGGGACACTTTTGTAAAGAATCTTGGCCTGCCACAAATGTTTGCAATACTGTGAATATATTGACTATTTCCAACATCTCTACTGGTGACTTTGTTTTCCTTTGAGGAGGGGGCTCGTCAAAATTTTATTTAAACAATTCCTCAAGTACCCCTGAATAATCAATCACATACTTTGTCCAACTAAGAAGCAAAGTTGTCATTTACCACCAAAATTGGCCTTACTGAACAGGGAAATACTAGATGACAAAAGAGAGTAACATAATCGTACATCCAATTAACATTTACAACAACCTTTGCAGGATTGACACTATTGCTGTCCACAATATATGGTGATTAACTAGGTTATTAATCATGTTTAGCGTTTAGAAAACTCACAGAAGTTTCTTTCCTTTCAGTTTTTTAAGTGATTTAAGAAAAAATCATTTCGGTACCAGATGCCTACAGACCATATTTTGTCCAATTTAATGTAACTAAATCCAAAAGAAAGTATCAAACGTGACTTGATTCACAGACTCAATTATCAAGTAAAAAATCACCTGCTTAAATATAGTGCTTGTTCCAGATCCACTGCAACCAACTAAGAGAAGCTTCTGAACTATCCCATGCTCAAGGTAGTGAGGAATTGTTCTGCTAGCCAGATTGGAGGGTTGTTCTCCCAAAGAATTTGAAGATTTAGAAGGAACAGGCAGGGACAGGAAAGCACATACAAGCTTTGTTCCAGCCTAACAAGCAGAAATGAATAAGTGTGCAGTAAATAACATTTGGGTGGAAGAAAATAACAGACAAATACCTCCCTCACCCGCAAAAATAAAAAAGGTTACCTTTCCCCATATATAACCTCTTGTATTCCTCTGCCCCTCTTCTTGGTAGGAACCATCCTCATTGACCCAAAAATGTGGGTTGCCAGCACACTGAACTCCTGCCAACTGCACACAACCAAAACAATCTCCTTTCAACAATTTTGTTTTACAATAAACAAGATATGGTTATTAAGAGAGCGCTTTTCAATATGAATTTCCAACCTGCAACATACGAAGCTCTACTTTTGTTATTTCCCGACCATTGATGAAAACCTGAGTGTTTCCATTGCTAGCATCCGGTTGCATAGGACCTCCAACATTCAGATGCGGACTTATAACTCTGGAAGGCTTCTGTCCCTCCTGTGAAAGCATAGATAAACCAATCAGCATCCATAGCAACTAGCAACACTTAAACACCATACAAATCACAAATGCACGTAAATAAATACCTTCCCCCAAAGACCAGATACTTTATCATACCAATAGTTTCCTGGCTTGAGCTTCTTCGGAGGGTTTGCACAGTTCTGCAGCGTAACCAATTCCTCATAAGAAAGTGGCTGGCCATTCACACAAACATACTCAGGCGGAAGCTGATTTGCTTCACAAAACCTCTCAGCCTTCATTATCTGCCGAACCTCCAACTCATTAAGCAAACGCTTGAGCATCCGAGAGCACTTCCCCAAACTCCCTCGCTTGGCCTCATCTATCGGGAATCCAATGCAAGTCACACATTTCCTCCCCTCGGGCATGGACCCCATAGCTCTGAGCACACAATTACCACAATACTTCGCATCACAAACAAGACAAACCTCCTTCTCCGTAAACCTAGTCCCCTTGAAGCACCTATAACAAGACCCCTTCTTTCCCTTCGTGAGAGGTGCCCTTTTCACAGGTCTACTCGCAGTGTCCTCCACATCAAACTCCTCATCCAACGCATCACCATCAGAGTCCACATCGAAAGTAACAAGAGGGGGGCGTTTCGCATCGCAGTCCTCAGCCTTCAGAGAAGAAACCCGAGTTGAGGGATACTCCAAACTCAGCACCGACTCAGTGGATGCCCAATCTGGCTGATTCAACTCGTTCAAATCCAAACTCTCTTTTCCATCATCCAAAACCCTCAACGCACTGGAACTTCTCCCTGACTTGTCCCAAAACTCAACGGTACTGGAACTTCTCGTTTCTTCGAGCACTCTCGAACTCTCGCCCAAATCGGACAACTCACCGGAGCCGTCGTTCCCCGTCGAGAACTCGAACGAGCCGGAGCTGCTCAGTTCGCCGGAAAGCTCGCCGACGTTGCTCTGCGAAGCTCTGTGTTCGAACGCGATCACGGAGGTGGGGGACACGGTGGTTTCCGACGCTAATTTGGAAACCCTAGGTTCGGAACCAAGGGTTCGGAGGGGGTGGTGGTGCGGTGGCGGCAGGAGCGGCTGCACGACCGGCAGAGACAGGGTGTCGGAGAGAGGAACCTGGGAAACGACGGCGGCGACTGGAATGTTGTCGACGCTGATCGGCACCGCCCGAGGGAGGTCGTAGGTTAGCGGCGGGCCGTCGTACTCGACGGCGAATGAGTACTGGGCAGCATCGGGCGCCGCCGGCGACATGGTTGGAAGCAGAGATCCGGTGGAACCCTAATCCGAATCCGAATAGGAATACAGGAAAACCATGAAAGAAAGCAGAAATGGTTTTGTAAATGATGATTAGGAGAAGGGTTAAATGAAAAGGAATAACAATAACAATGAGTGGAGTGGAGTATGGAGATTAGACGAGGGAATGAATGTGTGTGAGTGTGAAGCAAGGAAAAGGTAATTTTAGGTAGGGAATAATAATATTATAATCGAATGGTCCTAGCGGTGGTGAGTGAGAGCGAGTGAGTGAGGTGGGGTGGGGATAGAGGGTGAAAGAAGGAGGAAAAGGAAAGGAAAACTAAAACGGGACGGGAATTAGGGAATCTTTCTTCTTTTTTGCGATTGGGAGGGCCATGTGGGGTCGTTGCTGGCGACCGCTTTGTCCTTTTATGTAGCCCAGGTTGGCATCCTATCCAACCCAATCCACCTTTTTATTTAGCACACAAATTGCGTGAACTTGTTACTCCTGCGATAGAATCGACCACATACTCATTATTGAAACCAAATTTTATTTTTAAAATTCTTAAAACTTACGCTAGTTTGATAATTTTGAAACTACATTACAAACATTAGTTTTGTGAAAAAGAAAAAGGGGAAAACATGTAACGGATGCGCCAATAAACATTCTTCCGTGATATCTGATCTCGCCAATGATGAAGGATCTGCTACGCTGCGAGGAAATGCATACTGTCTGTCCGCATCTCATTCTCCCTGCCACCGCACAGGCTTTTTCCCATTGTCTTGCGCGTGATTCTTTACCCCAATGGGCTATTCCATTTGCATCAGTTCTTCCAATCAATTTTATTATTCAAAAAAAAACAAAATGCATACACAATTGATGGTGTTTATATTACTTTTAATTCTAATCAATTTTATCTATACCTATGCACAAAATATATTATCATTTTATTTTAAAATATTATATTGCCTTTTCTAATAAATTAAGAGTTTAATAGTTATATATTGTTAATGTAAAAAAATTTATACTGTCAACCAATCACAAATCACCATTATTATGACTTTTAAGGTAATTGTAGTAAAAATCAACAAATTTACCATATATGGTGGTTTATAATTAGATGACAGTATAAAACAGCTTTACATTGTCAGTACATAACTTATTTTCTCATAAATTAATACTTGATATATTTAATTTATTTAAACATAGATAAGCCCCTTTAACATTTTTTTTTAAGATACAACTCTTAATATCACTATCAAGTAAATTCAAAGAATTTAATTAAAATATACTAACAATATAAAATTTTTTATTATAACCACTTTAATAAAAAATATTTTTATACCACCGAATACATGGATTAACTGAAGTAAAGTTGTTATGATTTAATAAGTACTCGAAAGAAGAGCTATGTCAAAAAAATATAAAGTTTTTTATATTATTATTCAATTATAAATTATCATGTATGATTGACTGTTAACCATCAAGAGTGTAGATCAAATGGTGCGTAGTTATTTTAACTTAATCGGTAGTCTCAAATTCGAGTCCTATGTTTTCTAGCCAAAAAATTGTTAATTTGTATAATAATTATTTTAAAAGTTATATTTAGGATAAATTCTAATTAATTGACAATAAAAAAAAAATTATACTGAGAGTATATTAAAATTAAACTCAAAATTAAATTTAGGACCTTAAAATTTAAAAATTAAATAAATATTTTAAGTAAAATTACAAAGTTAATATAAGTGACTGGTTAAATTTATATTTATTTTTTGAAATAAATTGGCTATACAATGATAGTGTAAAGCAGTTTTACACTGTCATTAAATCACAAACCATCATGTGTGATAAGTTTATTAATTTTTATAATAACTACTTTAAAAGTCATGCCAACTATAATTTCTAATTGATTGACATTGTAAAAAATTTATACTGACAATACATAGTCATCAAACTCTTATTTTTTTAAACTCTCAAAATTTAAATTTACGGATGGCATTTGGAGTCATTAAAACGATGTAAATATGTTCATAAGTGACTTATTAGTAATAGTGCATTATTAGTAAGATATTTATTTGCATTAAAATGCATTTAAGTGAAATACACTTTTATGTTTTTTCCTAATATAACTTTTTTATGTAATGTAAATAGAGTTTAACAGTTATGCATTGTCAATGTAAAAAATTTTATACTATCAATCAATCAGAAATCATCGTTGATATGAATTTTAAAGTAATTATTGTAAAAGTCAACAAACTTATCTTAAATAATGGTTTATGATTAAATGACAGTATAAAACTATTTTACATTGTCTTTTTACTGTCAGCGCATTGCCTATTTTCTCATATAAATATCTCCCAACTAATAATTCAAGACTTCAAATTATAAATATTTATCAAAATGAATTTTATCTTTCTTAACAAAAAAATTTCGTGCACGTCTCTCAAAGGTAAATATTAATTACAAATTTTTTTAAAAAAGCTTATTTAGTTATTAAGTATGTCATATATTAACGGTGAATAAAACTTTTTTAAAATATAAGTTGAAAGATAATGTAATTAAAATATTTCCAAAATTATAGAAGTGTAATTTACTTTTATTAATTTAATTAATTGTATCAATATTTACTTTTACATCAAGTGTTAAAATAAATTATTAATTTAAGTGATTATAAAAAAATTGTAATGATTACATCAAAATTAATTAATTGACTGAGTTAATCATTGGTGTTTCATATTAATAACCAGTTACTAAATAATCGAATTAGATCAATATTAGTTAATTCCTAAATGAATTTGATTAAAGTGTAAGAGAAAGTATTTGGATACGGGCAAAAGTATAAATTATATATAAATCTATAAAAAGAGAAAAAATAAAAAGGTACGGAATATTCTTTTGACTTGAGACTTAAAGGAATAATTGTATTTTTAGTTTTTAAAATTTGAGAAAATAGTGATTTAGGTTCTGAAAGTTTTAATTTCTTAAATATAATCTTCATATTTTTCAAATCAATGAAAATTGGTTTAATCGTCATATTTTGTCCAAATTTTAACATTTAAAATGATGTGGAAATGTAACAACAATATCAAATGACATGATAGTAAGTTAAAAATATAAATTCAATTTAATCTTTAATATTTTATCTACTTACTAACATGATGAGTTAATATGAATGACATTTTATGAGGTGAGAATATCTCATGACATAAACAGTCTATTTTATGGCATATTATGTCATTTAACTATTTAAGTGCCATAAAATGTAATTTGCATTAACTCAATTTTTAATTATTGGACGAATCAAATTTTATTCATTTTAAACATATGGACATTATTTAAATAATTAAAACTATAGGAACCAAAATCATTCATGATTTAAATAAAGCTTTTGGTGTATTTGTAATTATATTATCTAATAAAAACAGTATATATATTTTTAGTAATTTTATTATTTTTTTCAACTTTATAAATAAAATGTGAAGTTACACATATTGTATTTTATTGAAAAATTAAACGCA
Organism: Spatholobus suberectus; assembly: GCA_004329165.1. Lineage (NCBI taxonomy): Eukaryota > Viridiplantae > Streptophyta > Magnoliopsida > Fabales > Fabaceae > Spatholobus > Spatholobus suberectus. The sequence continues at coordinate 82,724,767 of CM014730.1, read as the reverse complement.
TGAGAAATTTTACCTAAATTGAATTAATCAAAAAAATATAAACAAATTTTTTTATTTAAAGGGAGGAGTCAAACTTCGGTACTAGGAAGTTTACTAGATCTCACACATGTTGGTTAAACTAGACCCTCTAGGTAGTATATATATATATATATATACACACACACACACACAATTTCTTTAACTTTGGTTTTTTTGCCAGATAATATTTGTAATTCTAATGTTAATATTAAAATCATTCAAAGATTTTAAATATAATTTAAAGTTCAATTTTTCTTAAGTCAAAAAAATATAAATCCTAATTTAAAATAACTTTAATTACCATTTAAGTTGTGTGGATCTAAAGATCACACTAATTTAATAAAAAGTAATGGGATGACTATGTGTCATACAATAGATTTTAATAAATTAATGAATTTAATTTAAATGAACTTATAGTGTAATATTTTTTATATTGTCATCTAATCCTAAATCATTAAGTATGATAAGTTTATCAAATTTTATAATAATTACCTAAAACTTAAAAGTCAACCCAAGGATGACTTCTGCTTAATTGATAATGCAAAAATGTTTACAATAATTGTGCATGCCAATTAAACTCTACATTAATTATCAATATTTTAAGAGTTTAATTTTTATGCATTGTCAGTGTAAAGATTTTTTTAATGTTAATCAAATAAAAATCATTATAAGCATGTTCTTTAAAATAATTATTATAAAAATCAACAAATTTGTCATATATAACAATAATGATTAAATGACAACTTTACATCGTCAATACATTATAATTAAATTCCTATTTTAATTATATTCAGTTGGTAAAAGCTAATGTGAAAGTTTTTTATCCTTTAAAATCAATAAAAAAAAATAGCTGGTAGTATTTTATCTTATTGAACACCCTCATTTTTCCAATTATCATTTCCTTATGCAAGTATAAACCAACGCTTCCTATTATTGGAATTTTTTGTAAATTTAGGAAAAAAAATTCATAATTTCTCATTTGATAACAAACTACAAGTTTTGAGTGTAACTATTGCTAATTAACAATTCAATATAACATTATTAATTTGATACAGTTTTTTACCCCAAAAAAAAACCAATACCAAAAAAAAATGTTTAAGCTTCAATTTTTTTTAAAAAGGGAAAAGAGTTTAAAAATAAATACAACTCGCAAAAAAATGTTAACACAACATTTATATTTAGACTTCAATGGTTATCCTTTTCTTCTTCTTTTTTTTAATTTTGTCACCCTATACACAAGAGGATAGACTAATGTTTTTCTAGTTTTTACCAACCAATGACATAGATTATAAATAGTTTGCAATGCTTTGAAATTAGGAAATTGTCTCACACAATCAAAATGCTCAAGTTGAGTCCTTGATTGAATTGTCTTATATCACACTTTGCAAAGTCTTATGAGTAAAATTTTATTATCAAATGAAAAATGTCATTGATTCCGAATGTTATTCACATTTCTCTAAGATCTAAAGTTGAACTAAGAATAAGTAGTTCTATCACGTTATCATTGAATTAGTCGTTTAGTTTCTACAATTAAGAGTCTATCACAACATTGAAAATATTAACTTGTAATAAATTATATTGTAATGTCATTTTGTTTTTGGTGAGCCTTTCTTCGTCTAGCAATATAACAAGCATTAAAATCTTATATGAGTATGTTGAATGATTCACAAAAAGATTTGACATTTGCAATCAATTTATCTCATTCATCATCTTTCAACTTTTGAATGATAAACTTAGTAGATGAAGTCAAATACATTGCATTTAAAATATCTTGTGATTGAAATTGTAAAGCTTAACAAAGCACATTAGAAATCTTCGAAATATTTCTTGTGAGATGAAAAATGAAAACAAATTTAAAAGAAATTAATGCCTCATAACTTGCTTTTACATAACCTTGTGGAGAAGTTATAGTTCCATCTTCAATAACATCCAACAAGATTTTACATGTCACACTAAAACATGTTCATCAAGCTAGAAATAGATTTCAAGTGAGAATTCCAACAAGTAACCCCTGCACTTTATAAATAACTAATTTGATTATGTCTTTTTGCACTTTCTAGGTCATCATTTTGAAGTAATTGTGAAACATTTGTAGCATCAACAACTTTTATTTGGTCATTACATTTACACGATGTACCAACAATATCGATAATGAAGTTCAACTTGATAAAAAAACTGATGGATTAGAATAACTTTATTAGATACGAAAACTAATGTCAATTGTAAATGATATACAAAACAATGAATATAAAAAGCATCAAGTCATTCACTTGAAATCAAAGCTTGCAAACTATTACATTCTCCACGCATGTTACTTGCAATGTCATAACCTTATCCTTTGATAGATTGAACATCAAAATTATGATTGAAAATGATAGTAAAAATACCTTTTTCAATGTTAATGCAATAGTGTCTCTACCATGAATAAACCCCAAAAAGTACCGTGGCACATATCCACCTCTGTTAACATATATTAAAACAATTGACATTTATACTCTTTTAGATTCATCTTTAGTTTCATTAATTATTATACAATATTTTGCATCACTAAATTCTTCACGGATGACATTTCTCATGTTATTATCAAAGACAAATAAAATTTATTTTATATTATTAGTGGTGTATATGAGACATTTCGTGAAGCTTTATTCGAAACTTTTACTATTTTATCATTATAAAAGGCAAAGGAACTTAATAACTACAAAATTTTTCAATGATTATTTGAAGTCTTAGACTCATCACGATCTCTGAAAAAACATCCTTAAAATGCAAGGTACCTAATTGGCTTAATTGAAGTTTATAGTCGAAGTCTATTTTCTGCAACTTCTTATGATGTAGAGTTCCCAAACCTTCTTGCAATATGTGATGGTTGGTTCATAAGATTTACACATGCTCTCTGAACATTTTTGTTTGTTAAAGTGAGATTTTTTTTCAATATGCACCAAGAATGCAACTTATTTTCATCCCTCACCTTTTTTCATGATTAAAATCTATTAACAATAAATGCGTTTAATGCATAAGGTTCATTTTTGTTATGGAGGTTGTGGTTCCAAGTAATATTAGTTAAATAATAGATTAGTTAATATCAAAACCAATCCATCAAATACCAAAAGGATAAATTTCATCCTTAAATTTTCAAAACAATAGCCAAATGAAAACTGAAGAGAATAATCAATTTCAAAAAGCGCTTCCCAAATTTGACTATATAAAAGAATATATGACAAAAAAGAAATGCTCATATCTGAGGAGACAAAATATTCAATAGGAAATAGGAAAATATTCAAAAGATAAGATAAATAACACATTTCAAGAAAGAACGTAAAAAAATGAATAAGAAAGCTCTTGGTGGAAAATTTGGATTCATAATCAGGTTGTGAGTTGTATGTACTTGCTTTCTCATTTGGTGTCAAAGTTTTGCAAATTTTGCAAAGCTTTGCAAATATGACAAATAAAGAATGAACTTTGCAACTCACAAGATGCTTAAAGAATTTTGACATAGGATTGAAGTTCATCTTCTTTAGAGGTGTGTTGGTGAAAGTTTTGTGTGGGAAACGTGGAGCAAAAGTGAAAAGTGAAAAAAAAATGAATAAAGTGGAAAGTAAAAGGTGAATTTTGGAGGTAGATGGCAAACATGGGGTACATGAGATATTATTGAGTTTTATTGACAATTTATAAATGTTTCCACTTGAAAAACAACTTTTTCCATGCTAATACTACATCCGATCCTGTACATAAACAACAAATAGTGACTTTTTTTGTCCTAATTATAAGAAGTGATAGGATCCGTTGACACCAGATATAAGCCTAAAGACTTATGTAACATCCTGGGCGCTGACGAGGGCGAAAAGTAATCGCCAATGCAAAAAAGATGAGGTACGAACAAGGAGCAGCTCCTAATAGGCTTTCAATGGAAGGGATACATGAATGAATTGAATACACACCAGAATGAGAGGGATCCAGAGGCTGTGCAGGTATGGACTGTACAATTGAGGATAACTTAAAGAAATTAATAAGTACTACTTATACCAACAAGATACATCTACTTTTCGGTAGCCTATCACTTAAGAACTCCACAATTAAGCGTGTTTAACTTGGAGCAATTTTGGGTTGGGTGATCTCTTGGGAAGTTTCCTAGGAAGCATGTGAGTGAAGACAAAGCATGCTGAAAAGTCTTGTGTTGGTTTGTAGGGACAGTCTTCGATCTTGAAAGCGGCCAGGCATTACAACTTACACCAAATCTACACTGTTAATATAGGTTAATCTTATGGTTTATAATATCTTAATAGACTTAAATACACTTTTGACCCTTTATCTTTTTTAAAAAGTTTGTTTTGGTCCTTTATCTTTTTAAAATGCTCCATTTGGATCCTTTTCATTGGCAACATTAACTTTTATAACGAAAAAGTCAAATTTTAAAAAAATAGTAGTTAAAAACCGCCACTAAACAATTTCTTTTTTTTTCTTTGTCTTCCCTCTTCCCCTCCCTCCCGCTGCCCTACCTCGTGGTCCTGCATCGTTCTTCACCTCCACATCCGGTGCAAGGGTGAGTAGTACGACCACATCGCCACCATCTGGCTTGGTGATGCCAAGCTCCTTCGCATCAGCACCGTCGAGCCCATTGACTCTGGAATCTTCTGGAACTTCTAGGAGGATGTCACCCTATACTCCTTCCTCCTCGCCCGCTCCGACCTCGATGTCACCATGAGGCTCGAAAACGTAGTCAACCACGATTTATGTGTTCTCCTTGATGGACTTTCAGGTATTTGACACTTTGATTAGATGTTGCTCCACGAGGGAGGAGATGCAGCTTGATGATTTGTCGAAAAAAATGGGAGAAGAAGAGTATGAGTTTTAAAATAGTTAATTTTAACATAGTGGCGGTTTTTAACAGCCACTATAATAATTTTATTTATTAAAATTTAAAAACACATAACCAATACTTGTAAAATTTTCTCGATACAAAAAATGATTTGTTGTAAACTTTGAGGGCTTTTGATTGCCTCTAAGAGACACAAAAAAGCCCACAATCAATTTTTCAAAAAGTTGCTCCAATTGTGAGTAATTGAATTTGTAGAAGTTTAAGGTTCTTAAGAGTTCTGCAAATAATAGTAGTTAAAAACTACCACTATGTTTAAAATTAATTGTTTTAAACATAAGACACTAACAGTATTAGTTTTAATCTGACGGAAGGACCAAAATGAAGCATTTTAAAAAGATAAAGGATCAAATTGACGCTTTTAAAAGATAAAAGACAAAAACGAATTTTCTTAAAAAGATAAAGAATCAAAAGTGTATTTAAGCCTATCTTAATATATATAGTAACTTTAGCTTATTTTATGACAATCAGTTAGTTAAATTTAATCAATTAATCAAATCATTTGATTTGATTTAATTGATTCTTTGATTGATTTATTTTGTTTTAATTATTTATGAAAATTATGAACATACATTTTTACAATTTTTTTGTAGTAAATCATAAAATATATTTATAATTATTTTAATTTTTACATGGTTTATTATAACCAATTATTTAATTTTTAAATTAAATTATTTGAGTTAATTGATTGTTTGATTGAAGAAAATTTTACAACAATTATTTATATAAATTATTAACAAATTAATAATAATATTATTATTATTATTAATTTTTACATCATTAATTCAAATATGTATTAAACGTGAAGCATAAATAATAATTTAATATTAAGATAGTTTAATAATTTGCAAATCCCTCTAGAACCGTAATTTGTTTTTTTTTTTACAAATTATTAACAAATTACATAAACAGTTTTATTTGTAAATTAATATTGTTTATCTAATTTGTTAATAATTTGTAGTGGGATTTGGGTTATTACATATTGTAAAATTTTAATAAGGTATTTATAATAGGTTAATATTACAAGATGTAAACAAAATTATTAAGAGATTATATAAGGATATTATTATTACGTAAAAATAAAAAAAAATTATTATTGGGCATAAAAAGTAATAATAATTTGTAAATAAAAACATTAGTTTTGATTGAAAAATTAATTTAATATGGTGTAAAAAAATTAATAAATAAATTATTAATTAGTTAATAATTTATATAAAAAATTGTTGTAAAATTTCATTAATCAAACAATCAATTAACTCAAATAATTTAATTAATTAATTTAAGTTAAACAATTAATTAATTGATGATAATAAAACATGTCAAAATCAAAGTAATTATATATATTTTACTATTTTTTACAAAAAAAAGTAAAAAATTAATATGTTAATAATTTTCATAAATAATTAAAGAAAAAAGTTAAATCAATCAAAGAATCAATTAAATCAAATCAAATGATTTAATTGATTGATTAAATTTAACTAATTGATAAGTTACTATATATATTAAGATATTATAACCATAGGATTAACCTGTATTAACGATTTAAATTTGTTGTAAGTCTTTAGACTTACACCTAGTATCAATGAATCCTATCCCTTATAAGAAACATAGGATCACTAGTGCAGAGAACACTTTTTAAAATTGGTTAAAAATGACTTTTTAAATAGGTTGATAAACTGTTTTAGATACAGCCAATATAAAAAATGGAAACTTTTTAAATCGGATGTTGAACCAATTTAGAAAAGTATTTTTAACTTGGTTATTCCATAACCGTTTTAAAGGACAGCTACCACAATCTGCAATCAAACATCACATCACCACAACTTAACTAGTTTTCCCACTCCCGATTCATCAGTTCATTTTCTACAAATAAAATCAAGCTTTCCTACTCTCGATTCATAATCCTAACTGTTAAACTTTGTGAGCAAACTTCTGAACTAAAAGCAAAATCATCACAAATCTAATCAGATCCAAATGAGATCCAACAAATTCACAAAACAAAAGAGAAATCGCAACAACCACTCACTAGCGCCATTCCCAAAAAGCGTAACCTTCCTCTGACTCGATCTCAGTTGGCAGCAAGAGCATTGAACCGTCGAAGACAAAAACACCGTTGTCGTCACTGTCATAGCCATTTTTATTTTCATTCTCATTCTCTATAGTGGCTAGTTTGAAGGGAGACATTGTCGTCAAAGGAGAAGGCTTTACTTTGCGCGGTGACTTTAAACTTTGTGTGATTTGAGATTTTACGGAAGAAGGATTTAAAATTTTAAAAGACTTTTTAAATCAGTTGTAAGAGAACCGATTTAAAAACAGCTTTTTAAATCGATTCTAGTTGTAACATTTTAAAAAGTGATCTTTTAAAATTGGTTACAGGAGAACCGATTTAAAAAGACCACTTTTAAATCGGTTACAACTAGAACCAATTTAAAAAGATCTTTTTAAATCAGTTCTCCTACAACCAATTTAAAAAGTTTTCATTTATTTACAAAAAAGCCACCCCTTTTTTTTTTAAATCGAACTCAAAAAAACCAATTTGAATTCCTGTTTTAAAAACTCTTTTTTGTAGTAGTGGATGTATTAATTACTATCTTCATTTTATACCCTTAATTTATTGTAAAGTCTATTAATGAGATACTCTCTCATTTCTCATGCAAGTGGATGCATTCATTGGCATATCAACCATATAAATTACACTCATTGGTGAACAAAATTATTTCTTGAATTATGAGTAATATCATTAAATATAACTACCACTTAAACTATTTAATTTTATGGGTATTTCTAAAATAAAATTCAAATTTATGATATCATTAATTAAAATTAACTAACTTAACTATTTTTATTGGTTTTAATAAATTAGTTATTTGTTGCTTATGTAAAAGATCGGGGGTAGTATTCATTAGCCAAAAGTTTTGGATTAAATGGTGAGATATTAACAATTGGTTTATTGCCACTAGATAATGGCCACTACAAGAAAAATTTGTTGTAGTGAGTGAAGATGACAATGAAGGTGACCTTGTTATAGAGTACAAGGAAGGAGGGTCATTGCATTATGTGTTGTGGGAATACCGTAGACTGCTAAAGGAAGTGATCTCGGTGTTACACTTTGCTAAATAATATTTATGTATTCATTTCATGCAAGTTGGGATTTCATTTGATTTGTTGTTTTTTCTCATATTTGAACCCAAATCGACCCAATCCAACGTAAAGATTTTGGTTCCAACTTAACCTGATCAAACTCGTTGTTGTTCGGGTTAAGTAGCGTGTTTTATTGTTGAACCTGCGAACCCAACCCAACCCAATGACGTGACCTTTTAATTTTTAATTTATTGTTTATATATATATATATATATATATATATATATATATATATATATATATATATGTATTTCACTCAAACTTAGGTAATATCTTAAAATTAAAAAAAAAATGAGAACATACACACGAGTAGTTAATATTTTGCTTTATTTATTATATTCTTTTGTTTATTAGATATCTTGCTTTATTTATGTGCTATATTGATATCAACCAAGCATTTTTTTTAAACCATAAGCATTATGAGATTAATATTTCACATTGCTTAAATGAGTCATCCCTCAACAAATAGTCAAAGTGTACGATTTAAGTATATGATGTTGATTTGTCTAGTTGAAGAACAAATATAAAAATATATATTCTAAGAAAAAATTGACTTGGAAGGAAAAAAGAAAAAACCAAAGTCATATTCAATTATTTGAATTTATTATAATTATATTCAATGGAGTAACATTTTTTTTAATTATTTTTCCTACAATTGTTTATTTAATTGGTAAGAAAAAAATACAAATTTTTGAAATTTTAAAATAATTTTTTATTTTATGTACCAGAGGACCCAACCCAACCCATCATCTACCGAGTTGGTTTGGATCGGTTTTGATAAGAAATAACACAAATTCGACCCAACCCCAACCCAAATTATGTTGTTCGATTTGAATAATGGGTTTAGCAAAACTTGACATAAACCGCCCTGTGAACACCTATAAAATACATCCTTAGGGAAGGGTGAAAAGTTTTAAATGTGACTAAGTTCTAGACCAAAGATTAGTCCCATAGCCAGCCCATAGGATCGAAACTTGTAAAGATACCACGAGGTCCCACCAGGGAGCCTAAGGCCCTAATTGCGATAATAAAAAAATAAAACAATTTATTTTATTGTGCATCACACGGGGTCTGAATTTATTCTTATTGAACTTATTCCGTTTATTTATATATTTAGAAAATATTTATAATTATCTGTCAATATATTTTGAAGGGTTGTTCTCAGGTCAGTTTGGTTCAGATTTGGGGAAAAATAAAATCTAAACCAATCAATTTCCAATGGTTTAGATTTATCTTCTTTTTTTGCACAACTTGAACCAAACCAACCTAAACCAAACCAACCCTGATCAAGAACGAGTTGGTTCGGGTCCACCCTATAAAAAATGTGCAAAAATATGTTTTCTTCTATATTGCAAGCAAAATTATTTTTTTGTCACTACTGAACCAGCAATTCAACAAACTGAATTCTCTACCAACAAAATAGAACAAAACAATTAAATATAATAATCATTTTGACTCTTTGAGTCCCTTTTACCTATCATACCATTAAGATAGTGCATCAAAAAATTGTAGCAAACCAATTGCATCAAATTACCAATATTCCAAAAAAAGCAAGAACAAGTAAGGAACAATGTCAGGCAGGCAACATATAACAATAATATAAGGAAGAAGAGCATTTAGGAAGAAGAAAGAAGTTGCTAACGCTGGGAGACGACAAGCATCGCTTCTAGGTCTAGGTGATGAGTCTACGAGCGAGGGCGGGGAGTGATCGCCGGTGCAAAAGAGATGAAGCACGGACAATGAGCGGCTCCTGGCAGGCTTCCAGCGGGAGGGGTACATGAATGAATCTAATACACACCCGAACGAGAGGGATCCAGAGGCTGTGCGGGTATGGGACTGTACAGTTGAGGATAGCTTAAAGGAATTAATAAGTGCTACCTATACCAACAAGATGCATCTACTTTTCGGTAGCCCATCACTTAAGACTCCATAGTTAAGCGTGCTTGACTTGGAGCAATTTAGGGATGGGTGACCTCCTAGGAAGTTTCCCAAGAAGCGTGTGAGTGAGGACAAAGCACGCTGAAAAGTCTTGTGTTGGTTTGTGGGGACAGTCACTCATCCTGAAAGCGGCCGGGCATTACACTAGGTGTGGAGGAGGGACGCTGAGTTACTGACAGTAGACAGGACGAATGGTCGAGCGCGAGCTTAAGGTGACGCGGGGCGAGGGTTAGGGTTCTTTTTCAAAAGTACTCAAATTATGTGGAAAATGGAAACTGGAATGAATATTGGTCAGTAATGAGAAGTCTAAATGAAAGGGTAGGAATGTAAAATATTAAAATAGAGCACTTCGGTTCGATTCGAGTTTTCTTGGGTTTGCAAATCCAAACCCGATGTCCGAAACCAATCATACTCAGGTTTCATTGGTTCGATTCGAGTTAGATCTGATTGACTTAAAAAAATTCGAACCAACCTAATTGAATCGGTTTGAATCGTCTGGTTGATCAAATTGATCCGAACTGATAAACACCCCTAATATTTTGACAAATTTACATACAAAAACAATAAAAACTCTACATATAACACGCATACTTCAATAATAAACGGATATCGCTTATTTGATATTATTATAATATTATATTAGATTATCTATTAAATTTCTCTTGTATATTAAAACAATAGATAAGTTGATAGATTTTGAGATGGAATTAAGCTTGATTGGATTTTCGTATATATACGTGTATAAAATCTTTTTCATTATTTAATTTTTTTTTCTGTTGTAGGTTGTATACTACAAATGCATGATGCAAGTTCTCAATTTTTTATGTTAATCACGTAAACCCGATTTTTGTAGTCAGTTAATGACAAAATCTAATGATACATTTCCGGCCAACTGCATTTCTTAGTTCTTTCAATTGTCACCTCTTCAAATGCCACCAGGTCCGCCTCTGACTCATCCTCTCACTAATACTTATATCTAACCAATATCACTTTCAACTTTGAATATATAAGACATCTCATTTCTCTTTTGTTCTCTCACTTTTTGTTTTTTTCTATCTTTAACTCCTTTCCTTTCCAATTTCCATTTCTTCAAGCCAAGCATGACATTAAATAAGTTGTACGTATTATGCAATACCTGTCCATAAATTAAATCACATCTTTCCCCGTGCGTAATCCACTTAACGTTTCTTTCCCAAGTTCCCATCATTCATAAAAAGAAAAGAGAACTAAAAAATAGTAAAGAAGAGGAAAAAGAAGTCATAATCCACAATCCCGTGTCCAAAACGTATATAAACAATCGTTAGAAATCAAGACGCATACATTCTTTTCTGTGCACAAATACTACCTAATTAATCAATCTATTACGTACACTTGCAGTTCGAGTATTCTCCTGTGCACACAGACACGTGTGATTGGCACGCACCTAGTATCTCCTGGACCCCATTTTCCGCAACGACGAGAGTCTCGGAAAGTGATCCACACTCAGCCGCGGCGGCTGCGCGTTGCTCTGCGCCGCAGAGGAAGCACTCTCCGACACCTTCCACACCTTCACCGACTTATCCAAACTCCCGCTGTACAAAATCCACCGCCGCTCGTTGCACATCGCGTCGTGGTCCCTCTCCACCGCGAGACACTTCACGGGCCCAGTGTGCCCCGACAAAACATTGACACACGTGTGCTCATCGCTCAGCGTCCTCTTCCACACGCATATCGCCATGTCAGCAGACCCACTGAACGCCAAACTCCCCGCCGTAGCCAAACACAGCACCGCCAACTTGTGCCCCCTCAGAACCCCCTTGTGCTCCAAATTCGTCTCCCGCACCCAAAAATTCACCAACCCTTCGGAAGAACCAGCGTACAAATAATTCCCCTCCCCGTCAACCGCTAACGCCGTTACGGCGCACTCCTGCTTCAGCAGGGTCTGCGAGAAGAAATGCTTCGTCCCCTTTCCCTGCACCTCGCGCCGCCAAATCTTAACGGTGCCGTCAGCGGACCCAGTGAAAACCAAACCATCCAACCCCACGACGAGCGCGTTAACGGCGTCGTCGTGCGCCGTTACGGATTCTAAACACTTGAAATTCGACGCTCGCCACACTTTGAAAGTTTTGTCCCACGAGGCGGAGTATATAAGAGAACGGTCCTCCGTTAAGCTGAGACACGAGATGGCGTCGTAGTGTTTGATCCATAACACGTTACGGTGTCGTCTCACTTCCACATAGTTGCTCGGTTTCATCGAGCATTTGATGTAGTTTCTTAACGTTGGCAACGTCGCCACGCGCTTGTGTTGTTGCTCGTTTTTCCCGGACACTTTCCAAACCCTGATTTTTCCGTCTTGGTGTCCCGTGAGGATTTTCTCGTCCGCAATCACAATGGCTTTCACTAACCCGCTGTTGGATTTGAACCCCGTGAACTCCTTTTGGTTCTTCCACACGCGAATGTTTTTACTATCCGAACCCGTGTATAACAAGTCCTTGGTTGCGGCGAGGGAATAAATGTGACCCTCTTCGCGGACTAGGGACCCCACGAGGGCCTCGTTTTCATTGGACACGAAAGCGTCTTCGTTCATGTGAGAGGACCATGGAGATTTGGATAGGGGAGAGAGGGAGGGGTCGTAGGGGGCGTTATCTGCTGCCATTTGAGGATCCAAATGAGGCGCGTCCAACGTGATGGGGCTGTTTTTTCGTGGATGGTTATCGGAGTTATACCCGTCGAATTCGTCTTTCTTTAACTTTCCGAACTTTCGGCCATGGACACTGCTTTCCTCTAAGAACACGCTCCCTTTTCTCGATGACCCTGTCATTGTTATTCCTTCCTTGCACTCATGCAAAGTGGAATGAAAAGAAACAATAATAGGAGCTGGAGTGGAGGGAATACAATAAAGAGATGGGAATTAATTAATATGAGGAGCCGAAAGGTTCAAAGGCAACTTAAGCTTTTGTTTGTTTTGCAGGGAGGAATGAAGGTTGGGAATGCATGCGATTAATGTTTGGGGAGATGTAAGCGAATTAATGACGAAATGTTAATCACATCCCTTGTCGTGTGCCAAACCGCCCAACGTCTTTGGAGGAGCGCTGGGAGGGTTGGTATTGAGGTTGACAAGGAGCTTTGTTTGGCATGCAGTCGTTGCTGGTGACCTTGTCTATGTGGGGTTGTATGGCTAATTATGTTATGCCACGTTTTCTATGTCTCTGACTACGTGGGCCAACTTCCTTGCCAAACTAATGGGAAGCTTGGATTAGTATAAAGGTTGTAAGATTAGATAATGAGAGAGAATCATGTAGTGATTAGATGATATCCAAAATGCTAATCCAACGAATTGTACGATTTTAGATGTATTGAACGAGTAAACGAATTGATTTGACCCGTCAAACAACGTTTGAATTGGTCAATAGACTAAAATTGGTGCTTTTTTTTTCTTTTTTTTTTCCTGCAACAAAAAGCTGGTGCATTTTCTCTGTTCTTACGTAAACAAGAAAAACTGTCACGAGACCTGCATGCTTTACGTGCAATTATGCAAAAATGATGAAATATTAATATAAACACTTTCATGTTGACATTTCTATATATTAAATATTTTATTAATATCTATTATTTTTTTTGCTATTTCTCTTTTTTATTATATTATATCATTTGTCACTATGTGTTATCTACAATTTTCTTTCTTCTCACTTTTTCTCTTTCTAGGTGATGAATAGGGTTTGCTATTTGCCAAACTTTTTTCATTATGCAATCATTCAACGCTTTTATACTAGAGAAATTTTAGTCAGGTACCCACTTGGATGCTAGAAAGAATATACGGAAATATTGGAAAATTATTTGAAATTCGCGATCACACTAACCTTAATAATAATAATAATAATGGGATATAATAGAGACAAAAGGTGTACAGAGATTTTCATTTACTTAAATGCAAATGTTTCGTAAACAACAAAAATAAATAAAATGCTAAATTAATAATTTAATCTTTTAATTAATTTATTTTATTTAATTAGGTCCCTCTATTATTAACAAATTCAATTAGGTTCCATAGTTTTTAGAAAAGCTCCAATGTTACCCTTTTCGTCTAAAACGATGTCGTTTTTCATTACGTTTTTCACACTATTTAGTGTTAAATTGAAGGGAAAATGATGTCGTTTTGTATAAAAAAAAGATAATATTGGAACGTTTTTGAAAATTATGAGATCTAATTGAATCTTTTTAAAAATTATGAAATCTAATTGAATCTTTTAATAATAGAGGAATCCAATTGAATAAAATAAATAAATTAAGAGCTCAAATTCGTAATTTAGCCTAAATAAAATAAAAGTGTTCCTTTCTAGTAAGTGTGGTTGGAAGGAAATGACAAGGGGGAAGAGAAATTTTAAAATTTTATCTTATTTAGTTAAGAAATTTGGAGAAGAGAGGACGATAAATGAAAAGACTAAGAACTCATTTTTTCCCTTGTCCTCTTCACCTCACCTAAAAACATTCCAAATTTATATTAGGAGTAGATAGAGGTTGTTATCCATGTTTTTCCGATTTACATTATTATGTTATATTACTAGCTATAAGAGTCTTGTTAATTACTTGTGGTCGTGAAAGTTGAATTCTCTGTCAGTAACCGATGAAGCTTATTTATAATTATGTAGCTTACTGTTCCGATTATATTAAGTAAAACTAGAAGGGAAACAGATTCATTGAAAATGGGGAGCTTCATGCATATGTATAATCTGTTCTTGCTACTGATTAAAAAAATAATCTGTTCTTGCTTCCAAATAGAAAGACGTAGCTGGGTTACTGGTTTTTTAGAAAGTATCTTATCGAGTGTACGTACAAGAAAATAATTTTCACATCTTCTTTTTCCCTAAATTAAAATCTTATTATCGAAACAACATTGTCAATACTCCCATCATAAATGACATGTTTATGTTTTTGCTTGTTTGGGAATGAAGGGGTTTAGTGCTAGATATATCTTGGTCGTGTAAGTCTTGCAAGCGAGTTCTCATAAATTATTATAAATATATATTTACCTTTTTTTTGGCTTAAATATATTTTTAGTCCTTATAATTTGGACATTTGATTTTTTAGTTTTTATAAAATTATTTCGGTCATTTTAGTTTCTGAAACATTTGTTTACATAGACAACATTTGTTTACACAGACGACACATGTGGGATGATGACATAGTCCTCTGTTTGCCACATTATTTTTTAATGGAACTTCTCTAATAACAGCAAAAAAACACAAAAAAATGTTCAAGGGACTAAAATGACCAAAATAATTTTATGGAGATTAAAAAAATAAAATATTCAAATTATAAGGATTAAAAAAATATTTAAGCTTTTTTTATCTTCTTTTCACTTTATTTTCTTTCTATTTTACCTTTATTTCTTCTTTTTATCACTTATCACATCTATTACTTTCTCTCTCTCTCTCTCTCTTCCTTCCACCTACTACAATAATAATTTTCCAGTATACAAATGTTACACTGATGGTTTCATATAGCAATCATATTCTTTACATGCACGTTTGAAAATAAATTAAAGTTAAATGTTCAGATTAACAATTAAGAAGAGAAATTATATTCTATTGGATTTGAAATTTTAATTCAAAGATTTTTCAAAAGTGTTAATCAAATATAAAGCAAATTTTAAAAATAAATGAGGAACAAATTTAAATTAAATTAAAACGAGCACATACACTAAAATTTAAACAAGTCTCTTGTCTTAACTTAAAATTCTTTACTCTCAATGTTAAATGTTGTCTATATTTTTACTGGTTAAATCTAGTATTTATAGATAAATTACAATAATCGTATAATAACTTGAAATTTAAAATCTACATATCTCCCTCAAAATGCTTCCAGTCTTGAGGAAACAATCTCAGTTTTGATCTCTAAATTTTGAAAAGAGTATCCCCATATTTATCTTTAAAATCTTTAACTTTGTAACTCCTTGAGAAATTACTCATCAACTTATGACTTGATATCAATGTATTTGAAAAAAAATCTTTAACTAATGAATTTTCAATTTTATTTTTCTTCCTTTGAAATCTATTATTTGTATATAGAACTCTTCTTACTTTAATTAAATTACATCAATACGCAGACCTACTTAACCAAAAGAAAATCTAAAAATGAATGGTAAATGACAATAAATAGTAACGACTGAAATTCGTAGCTCTCACTAGTTACTTTAGTTTTCAATTTTGTTGAGTTTTCCTTCGGTTCTTCCAGCATCTCCACGACGATAATTTATTGCCTTGACTTGCAAAGAGTAAAGTGGAATGAAATAAATAAAGATATATATAAAGAGACACGCCATCAGTTTACTTGAAAATGAAAACTACTAAGTACTAACATAGCCCATTGTTTTGTGCTAAGTCGTTTCCATCGAATAGATCGATACCAACCATATAGCACGTGCAATGTACTTCCTACTCATTGTCTCTGTTTTTCCTTTTTTGGGGAGAGGAGGGGAGGTTCTGATTTCAGTGATCTGAGTGCAAACATTTTGAATTAGGAAGGAAGATCTGAGTAAAATTCTAACTTCTATATTGCCATCATATTGGTAGACTATCATAAAACATACCATATGTTAGTAATATGATATACAACATACTATATCTTGGTACGATATACATATAGTGTGAAAACTGTAATAAGAATTACACGAGAACTATTCTTACTTCATAGAATAAAAATAATAAGCATTGTTAATTATATATTATATAATTGTATATAGATAGTTAAAATTAAAAATTATTTTAAAGTCATGTAAGCATATAAAAATGTTGCATAACTTGACAAACATTCTTAAAAGTTACATGACTTTTATATTTTATTTTTATTCATTCATAAAAAAATTTAATAATCTATATTTTTGCACATTGTTAGAATTTACACTCACTTTACATTTTTTTTATTTTTATCTTTTTTTGTTACATCAGTCATTACGTGTGAAATTGATCGCAGAGAATTGTAATATTTAATCTCCCTATTAAAATTTATTAAATTATTATTTAATAAAAATTTACATTATAATAATATATTTCTTATGGCTGAAATTTCATGCATTATAAGTAAACGCTAACAATCTTTATCCTATTAATAAATAAATAAGCAACGTGTTAATTAATTATAATTAGCATGCTAGGAATAGTAAAGAGTAATAAACTAATAACATCACACGGAGACAGCCAGCAGAATCTCTTTGGTGGTTTCATGGTAATTGTAATTCACTGAATCACAATCCTTTTGTCAGTTGGCATGCACTTTCTGTCTGTTTGACGATACTTATGTCTGCAGCCCTTGTTTGAGAAAAACAACAGGCTTTGAGGGAAATAAAAATAAGCAAGAGAACCCTGAAAGTGAAACCACTTCCTATTGGCGATTTATCCATATATATTTGAACTTCCTCCGCCATTTCAACACTCCTGGATTTAGCAGCATTCTACTCAAACAAAAACAAAATGGCTTTCATAATTTCCAGAGCTGAATCAGAGGCCGACAAGTCTAGCCTAAATCACGTGGAGGACAAAGACTCTGCAACAGTTGATGCCATCTCAAGCCAGCTCCAGTTGAAGTCGTCGTCGTCGTCTTCCAAAGCCTCATCGCAAAGCCTGAACAAACAAGAAGTCCTCCATCGCATTCGACACCGTAAGTCCCTAAACAGAATTAAAGGGGCTTTTCAGGGTCTTTTGGGCAGCTCCAAGGGAAATACAACCTCAGCCCAAGAAGAGCAGATTTGGCTCCAACAAGATGACGCTTTCTCTGCTCCTTAAATATAAGCAACCCATCAACCAAGATGTTCCGATACGAATCATATTCCCATGACTATTGACTTATCGCTTTATTCCTGCTACTGTTATTTTCCATTTGCATATTGAATGTGGAAGTACGTACTAAATTACGAAATTGTGTCATCACGCGTCAAATTGACTAATTTTTTTAGGTTAAAAATATGATTGTACCACTACAATTTAATAAGCAGATTTAATTTGTATGTCGTGCCACGACCAACTTAGATCAAATTTTAAGCAGCATCCCTTCTACTCAACAAAATAGACGTTGTTATATGCGGCTTTCTTTTCTTGCTCTGCCCCTTCGGAAAGGAACTGCATTCAAAAGAGAAATTTATAGTGTTTGATTTCTATTTTAAAATAATTGTTTTTGGTCTTCAAAATGCAACTAAACAAGATTGCTTAAACAGATAATAAAGGATGGTGTAAGGCAAAAAACAGAGTATCGAATTTAGTTAGAGGATGAGCAAGATAAGATGAGAAAACATCTAATTATTTCTGTTTTTTGTTTTGAAAATAATTTTTAAAATTTAATAAATTTTGAACAAAAAATTGATTGCTGAGTAGTATAGAATTCTTTTCATAACAATTTTTAAAACCAAAAGGTGAGAAGATGATCAAATAAGCCCTTGGTGCTATTCCCTCATCTAAAACTAATGGAAATTGCTTAATGGTACGAAAAATATCGTACGAAATTCATATGAAAACACGTGGCTGATTTCAGTTAAAGTCCTCTGTTTTATTTTTGCTCATTAATTCATTAGAGAACTTAATTTTCTCTTGATTATGTTGATTCGTGCCAAAAATACCAAAAATTTTCGTACTATATAGCAGCACTCAAAAGTCAAAACTAAATCAAGATTTGGGAAGGGTGTTCTATGCGGTGAAAACCCATGTGGGCAATTAACTGCAACTAACATTTACCCATTATTTTTTTTGGTACATTGAGAAATAATAAAACAAAAGAGCACACTAAGGGACAAACACAATATCCCGCAAGACACAGTGCCCGTTATTTATTTTAGGGAAAGCTAACATATTGACCTGGAAGGCCAACGAGCTAGGCGAGGCCTAAAAAAGTGTAGCACATTAGGAATACGGGTCTAGCTGGTCCGCTTTCCACCCATTGGCCCGTCGGGTCAGGCTGGACAGCTCGTTTAAACACCTCTACTCGAAATATGGTGGTCTAAGGCAGTTTTTTTATTTTTAAAACTTAATGTAATATTAATTGTCAAATCTTTAGATTAATCTTCTATTTTCTTAAGTTAAAAAATCATTTATCAATGTTTTATAATTAGGTAGTTCTAAATTTTTACTCTTAATAACTAATTTATTCAATTTATCTTATGATATTGTTTATCTTCAATAAAATTTAATTATTTTTAATTTTGAAAAAAATTGCAGTAGCAACTATTACAAATATTTTCAATAATATTTTATAAGCAATGCAAATATTTGAAAAAGAATTTAACCTAATGATATATTTTAATATTTTTATTGTAGTGTTAATTTCTTATTTTAATTCTTCTCTTGATTTTTCAATTCTAAAAATAAATGAACACCATCAACATCAAAATATTTACTAAATCTTGAAATTTTTTTGAGATTAATACAATAATTTAACAATTCATCCTCATCTAAAGTTATAAATTTTTTGGATTCAAATAAAAAAAATGGTTTCATATTGTAAAAATTGTTTAAATTGTTCAAATCAAGTCTTAATACAAGGAATTGACTAATCCATTATGTATAAAAAATATTTAATATAAGAAGTGGTTTGTTGCAATAAATAAGAAGTGAAAATATTACATTTTATAATATGTGTGTGTACACATGGATGCGTATGTGCATGTGCGTGTGCATGTGCACGTGCATATGTGTGTTTGTTGCAATTTAAAGCCCTACACCTTCAAGTTGCATTCTTAATTATTTATTTCTCTTACCAATTAATTATTATAATATTATACTATAACACAAACTATTTGATTATTATATACATTGATACTTGCATTCTTAATGAGGACTAAGGAAAGTACCTTGATGGCCTTGCTATCTACATGGCCTTGCACCCATGAGGGGATGTCCCCTTTTAGTGGCTCATTAATGATTTGTTTAACCTTTGGAAGCAAAATAGCAACAAGCATGGCTAGAGAAGTTCTTACTATGGATATTAAGTCCTTAACTTCAACCTCCATAACAACCCAAGTTGCCCCCCTCTAATCCATCCAAGCAAGTCACATGATTAGTGAGCATAATGCTTAACCATGTGTGTTCATATTGCTACGACTCAGTGGTTTGTTTTTTTAGAGCCAAAGTGCATGTTCACAAACATGGTGAGGGTTGAAGAAGGAAAGAGACGATGTGCTTAACATGGCAGCCAAGATTATCCAGTTATTTCTCATTTCTCAGTCTCAAAGTTAAGTAGCTAATCATGGGTTTTCCAACTTTTTTTTTCTTTGAAGAGCGTGTGTTTCTCAACTTGCAGTATCAATGTGTTTCTCAACTTACTTGCAGCTTCCTGATATCCCTCTTTGCATGGATCATTATCACGAAGGTTTTAACTAGTATCAATGTATATAATAATCAAATAGTTTGCATTATGTTTTAATATTTTAGGTATAAACCATTAGTATCTTCCATTGGAGGCAATCCTGTTCAAGCTGGGTAAGACCACTATGGGTGGTAAAGCTCTCCCTCAGAGTATTTAATGCAGTTGTATACCTAAGACTCAAACACAAGACCACTGGTTAAGCTGAAATAATCCTGCATCAATTGATACATGCACTCAGTGGCGTTATGTTTTAATATTTTATTAATCAATTGATGAGAGAAATAAATAATTAAGAATGCAATAGGAAGGTGTAGGGCTCTGAATTGCAATAAACACACACATGCATGCATACACATGCGCGTGTGTGCACACATACATATATAATTTGATATTTCCACTTCAAATTTATTGCAATAAAAAACTTCTCATATTCAATATTTTTTTTATACATAGTAGACCAATCAATGTCTTGTATTGAGACTTGACTTGAATGATTCAAACAATTTTTACGATATGGAACTATTTTTTTATTTGAATCCAAAAAAAATTAAAACTTTAGATGAGGATGAATTGAAAAATTATTGTATTAATCTCTAAAAGTTTTTTAGATTTAGTAAATATTTTGATGTTGAAGATGTTCATTTATTTCCAAAATTGAAAATATTAAGAGAAGTATTAAAATAAGAAATTAATATTCTACTAAAAATATTAAAATATATCAAATATTAAATTCCTTTTCAAATGTATGCATTCCTTATAATATATTATTAATAATATCTGTAATAGTTGCTATTGCCATTTTTTTTTGTCAAAAATAAAAATAACTAAAATTTATCTAAGATAAATAATGTCATAAGATAAATTGAATAAATTAGCCATTGAGAGTGAAATATTAGAACTACTTTATTATAAAGCATTGATAAATGATTTTGTAGCTTAAAAAATTAGAAGGTTAATATAAAGATTGATAATTTATATTACATTAAGTTTTTTAAAAAAGTTTTATCTAAGGCCCCCAAATTCCTAGGCATGACTGTATTGAAAATATAGATGTTCAAAAAGATCTTTGTGATGGACATGCTTAAACTGATGATGTAAATTTAAAGAATAGTGTTTTTTCAACGTATTAATCAATCAATGTTAAGTTGGTCTTAATGTTCATTTTAAAAGCTCCAAATCTCTCTTTCTAATCATAACAACAAAAAACAGAACAACAATAATCATATACTCTTCACTGATTACTCACATTATTAAAGCATAACAACACACACTTATGACTCCTTCCTCGCCTCAATCCATATAGGAACATGCGCTTTTCTAATAAACACACGCATAAAGGCCATTATAAGGCTATGAAAACCTGTTTTGAATTTACATCTCCACTGATAAAATCAAAGACACGACAAGGTTAAGATAGACAAATTTATTTTTCATATAAGACGCAATACATTATACATGGCCACTACGAGGCTATTTAAATGTCTAGAGACAATCAATGAAGTTAGCCCCAATGTTAGACAACCATAGATCAACTTGGACAAGCTGTTTTATTGTGAACTTGCTGACTTCTTCTTCAGTTGTGATGATATGGTAACCAGTCCAATTCATTCTTGTGTTGGTATTAGCACCTAATCTGCTATTCATATACTCTCCATAATATATGGTTTGCAAATAGTCCTTATGATTGGCATCCCATTATGTCCATCCGGTTGCGTCAATATGATTGTCCAAAAAGGATTGCATCACAACGGTTCTTGAGAAATTCTACCATGGGTGGCCCAAAAAAGTTTTAATGGAGCCCATGGTAGGCTTAAGATCCATGTTCGGTATTAGTCACATTGTTGGATTGAATTTCTTGAGTTATGAGTTGGATCATATCGTCCTTGGGTCATGATCACGCTATACTGATTACTTATAGGCATTCAGGCCATCAACTTGCACTTCGGGAACACAACAAATATGTTTTCGAAGATAAAGTCAATAGTGCTAGTGATGAAGGAATCCCAATAAAATTGTTTGTTGCACTAGGCATAAAGAATGTCTTCGAAAACGTCAATTCCACAATAGTTTATAACGGATCGATCAGTGCAGATGTAGAGAACCACTACCTACATCTTTAAGCCTACTATGTTTTGGAAGCAATTGTCTTGGGCTATAAATCCATTCACAACTGCAAAGCCAAATTATCATAGGAGAAGATGCAATTGTGCAAATCCAAAACTCATTATGTTGCTTTACAAATTAAACCAATGTGCATGTGCTAATTAAACAGCAAGATCGACCGAGGGATTACTCATAGACAAAAGGAAGTTTGTGAAATACATAGAAATAGTTGAGAAAGATCTATACCGGCAGTGGCACTCCTTAAGATGTTTGCTTCCTTGACGTAATTCAAGCTGGTAGTGATTATAGTTGCATTCATATCATCACCCATAAGCATCACATTCTTTTTCTAACTACTAATTTCAATATTCTCGTTGTATGTTCCTTTTTTTCACATAGATAACATACCTTGTGTTGTTGTTGCTAGGTGCGGATGCCACAACCTCAGTCATAGAGTTGAAGTTGCCACTCCCATCTTAAGCCACCATAACATTGGCATTGATGTCATAGGCCATAAACTTCAAAAGCCTTCAATCCTTGCTTGTCACCCATGTAAAGTCGTGCTTAGGAGTTTGGGGCTTAAGGTAAAAATTTTAAAAAAACTTAATGTAATATTAATTATCAATCTTTATATTAATCTTCTAATTTTTAAAGCTACAAAATCATTTATCAATGTTTTATATTCAAGTAGTTCTAATATCACCCCCAATGGCTAATTTATTCAATTTATATTATGGCATTATTTAACTTAGATAAAATTTAATTTTAAATTTTGAAAAAAGTTGAAGTAGAAATATTAAATTTTATAATACATATATACGTGTGCATGTACGTGTGTGCATGTGCGTGCATGTGTGTGTTTGTTGCAATTCAGAGTCCTACACGTTCTAGTTACACTCTTAATTATTTATTTCTCTCACCGGTTAATTATTAGAATATTAAAACATAACACAAACTATTTGATTATTATGTACATTGGCACTTGCATTTCCAATAAGGCCTAAAGCAAGTGCCATGATGGCCTTACTATCTACAGGACCCTAGCGCTTGCATGAGCCATATTGGTCTTTATACATGTATCAAAATGTTTGGTAAATATAATAAGAGAAATGCTAGCAACACACTCTTTTTTACACACTCTCTATCGTTGGATGAAATTTGTTGAAAATTACAAAATTGTGTAGGCCTCCTCCTTATTTAATGCACCCCACTCATAATTTTGTAGTTTTCAATAAATTTTGACTAATAGAAGAAAGTGTGTTGGAAGGAATGTGTTTGTTACTAGCATTTCTCAATGCATGAGTCTTTTAATTATAACAATAAAAAATATATGACATGGAAAAAACAAAAGGCAATAATGTGAAATATACAAAATCAAATAATATGGATGGTTCAATGGATATATTACTAATAAAATTTTATGCTATTTCAAGCAATTCGACATGTCCAAACTATAGCTCAATCATGCATGCATAACGCATAGAGGTGAGTTTAATGTTATGAACATTTTTCGTCAAATAACATCTACCCTGTTCTTATAAATTAGTGATTTTAAATTGAGATGTTAACAACTATTTATGAATTATATATAATTACAAATAAATTTTTTTGACAAAATAATGTTATTGTATAGTCACCAAAAGGTAATAATGCTTAGGGTGTTAAATTTTTTTTTTCAAAGACCCTATTAAATAAATAAAATTTAATAGAAAAGTTATGAAATATTAATAGTTTGGTTTTGAAATTGTACTTGTAAATAAATAATCACAACATTTTTAAAATGATTGTTTGAATATAGTTGATTGATTTTTTCGTTTTACTACTTCATGTATTGAATTTGTCTCATTCCACGTACGTTTATAAGCAATTTTGAACTTCTAATGTCTTTGTAGATCCATTGAGCACGACAAAGTTATCATTAGGTTTCAGGTAATACAATCACAAAATGATAAAATCTTGACACATATACTCTATGAAACAATTTTTAGTTTAAAAGGAAACTTTATGTGAAAAAATTAAAACAAATAGACAACTTCTACTTTTTTCAAGCTCTTGTTTTTAGTTTTAACCAGTATGTTGGCTTGTGCACTTGCACGGGTTGCATTTATTTTTATATATGTATTAAAATGATATGTAAATATATGAATAATTAAGTTAATAAATCTATCCATATAATTTATGACCATTTATTTATTTGTATATTGAAACAATATCCTTATGAAAATAACTTGTGTCATTGTATTTTTCATTAATATTTTGTAATTAAAATATAGGAAACTTATTTTTTTAAAAATAATTCTAAAATGTTCTCTAGACAAACATACAAAATAAATGCAAATAAAAAAATTAATCAAATAAAAGAATGTATACTGTAGAAAAACGAAGGTGTAGAATGTATAAAGAATGTGTATGTGTGTGCGAGAATCAATGTTGCGTGGGTCTGAGTGAAACTAAACTCAGATTTCTTAAGCAAAGTCTTGAATTTGAGTTTTGTATATGAAAAAAACGTGGATGAGACAGGAGACTCCATTGAAGGTGGTAAGTTAGGTTTTGCGATAGGGATTAGTTATTGACAAAATCATTGAATACTTCACATCTATAATATGATAACAAAAAAGAGTTTGTCTATAGGAAAAGTATTGTTAATTATATAGTAAATTATTTATTTATAATTTATTTTGATTTTAGTTTTAATTTGATACATTGGTTGTCTAAAGTATTATTAATTAATTAGAAATCACCTTAGATATAAATTTTAAAGAAATTATTATAAAAAAAATATTTTTTTTAATTATATAACAATTTATAATTGAATGACTGTATAAATTTTTTCACATTATTAATATATTATAATTAAATCCTTCATTTTTTATATTTTAAAATTTTTAATCTTTATAATTTTACTTTGCTTAAGTTTTAGTCTCTATATTTTATTTTATATAAATTTTGTTGATTGTAATTTAATAATAATAACAATAATATTATTATTGTTATTATTATTATTAGATGTCATCGAAGGCAATGGCAGAATAATTCATAGTTGAGGTTAGTGTAAATGCACCCCCTCACTTTTGATAAATTTACAAATAAATATCTTATTTTTTGCATTTTGTCCTCTCTACTTTTATATATCTAAACTCATTGCCTATTAGTTTTTATATTTTTAGTCATAAGTTATGTAATTTATTTGATTAGATATATTGAAATTTTATGATTTTAACATTTATGTCTCTATTTTCATATGTATGATAATAATAATTATTATTAATTTTATTTTTTTAAAAAGAGATTGTCTCTACTGACTCAAGGTCCTAAATCTGTCATTGTCCGAAGGAACTAATAATAATAATAATAATAATAACAACAACAACAACAACAATACTAATAATTTTGGTGTTTGGTGTGATAAAATTGAAGGTTACATTGAGTAGAGAAATGTTGTACTGCAACATGAATTTAAAAAAGACAGAAATGAATTCAATATTATTAGAATCGAACCAATTATTGATTCGGTAAAATTATTAGGTTAATTGATCATATTGAATCTATGAAACAGTATAAATTATAGAAATATAAGTAGATATTTATAATATATTATAATTATACAACAAAATGCAAATATAAACAGTGGGAGTTAGGATGCTGTAGATGAAGAGGTTGAAGGTTGGATAATAGTTTGATAAATTAAAATGAAACTCATACACGAAGTTGTTTTTAATATTAAATAATATTCAATTGTAATGATTTTATTGATCAATAATGTTCTTTTATATCATAAATTAGACAACAAATGTTATTCCTTTTGGGTGTGTTTGATACGCACTAAGGTACAGTATAGGAAGAACAACACAGGACAAATACTTAAGTTACAAGATAACTTTTTATCTTGTATATTATTTGGTGGACAATGGACAGTACAAGCGAGCTAGTTGAGATTTACTGCAATAACTTTTTTAATATTAATTATCTTAATACAATTTATATTAATTATCTTAATACGATGACAATAGAAGTGGTGACGGGAGTGGCAACTACAGTGGCAATGGGGGTGTGGGGCAACGACGGTGGTAATCGTGGTGATGATGGTGGTGGTGAAGGTTACAATGGTGGTGATGATGATGACAGTGGTGGTGAAGGCAATGACGGTAGTAGTGGCGATAACAACAATGGTGGCGGCGACAACAATGGTAGTGGCAGCGACGATGGTGGTGGTTGTGGTGAAGGTAGCCACAACAGTGGCACCGATCGTGACAGTGGTGGTGATGATAGTGACAACAACGGTGTAGAATATTTTTGTCTTTTGAGTATTTTGTATTTGGGATAGTGGTTTGTTTAGTAACAAAATTTTAGACTTTTGTCTATTTATGTTCTCCTTATTTTGTGCTATCCTCTCTCACCATTATTTTAAACAAACACAGGAAAAATGTTTTTGTACTATCCAATCTCATGAAATTTAGCAAAACAAACAGACTGTTTTAAGTTTTAATTTTGAACAGTGTTTGTGACATATGTATTAGTGTATATATAAAAAATAAATAAATAATAAAAATAATTATGTTTGATGCCACGTATAATATTAATTAATTATTTGATTTTAAATACTGAAAGTGTTATTTAAATACATGTAAAATTGTCCATACAATAGAAAGAGGAAGGATTGTTATTCCGAGAAAAAAAATGTTGGGCGTGAGAGTGAGACATGAGAACGGATAAGTGAGAACCAATTGAAAATGCGTGGGAAAATTATTTAGGAAATCTGAGCGGGAAAATAGAAATATAAGATGTTGACACGTGTTGTTAGAAAAACGTTGTTTTAATATATAGATATAGAATATATAAAAAATAAATAAATAATAAAAATAATTATGTTTGATGCCACTTATAATATTAATTAATTATTTTTTTTAAAATAATGAAAGTGTTATTTAACTACATGTAAAATTGTCCATACAGTAGACAGAGGAAGGATTGTTATTCCGAGAAGAAAATAAAAAAATGTTGGGCTTGAGACATGAGAACGGAGAAGTGAGAACCAACTGAAAATGCATGGGAAAATCATTTAGGAAATCTGAGCGGGAAAATAGAAATATAAGATGTTGACACGTGTTGTTAGAAAAACGTTGTTTTAATATATAGATATAGAATATAGAAGACATAGATAATAGATGAGGAAAGAAATGGAAGGAATGCAAATATGATAATAATTCTAAATTTTCACTGTTTCTTAAGGGGAGAAATAAAAATGTTTTTTCTGTTTGACCCCCCAAAAAAATAAAAACTCCTCTCCTTTTCCTTCAAATTGACATGAAAGGAAAGGAAAATGAAGAATTCTAAAAAATAATTTATGTTAACAAACAAATAATGGAATAAAAAGTTTATTTTTTAATTAATATAAAAATATTTTTCATATAATTTATTTATTTCTTTCTATTCTCTCTTCAGCTCATCCAAACAAACAGAAAAATAAAAAATGTTTTCACCGTTTTTTATTTATTCTATCCATTCAAACAACATCTTTTTTATTCCATTTCTTTCATTTTTATCCTTACTATTTCTATTGTTTGCATTTCACTTCTAGTCCAAACAATTCAGTACAGTAAAGTAGACCAACAGCAGAGTAGACCAACAATTCATGCAGATATCTTTACTTCTTTAGGTTACAATTCAGTACAGTAGAGTAGACCAACAGCAGCACATGTCGGCTTAAAAATAAAAATTGCAATACCAACCCCACTTGGCAAAAAAAATGTTTATAAATAAAATGAAAATCCTCATTTCCGGCGAAGCACCCCTGAACTAGAAAGGAGACGCAAGGCTTGGTTGGAATTGTTCAAAACTGAAGACGATCTTTGAACTGACATTTTCCTTTCCTTCAAGAATTCCAAGGCACTGTGTAAGCATGGAGGAGGACCTATTTCGCTCAAAATAACAGGTTCCAAACTGCAAATCACAATAGGAACATACATAATTACAGGATAAAAAGCAACATGATTATAGAATATAGAATTAAAAAGGATGAAATCTCTAACCCTGATTTCCTTGATTTTCTCTTCCTTGAAGTGATAGGCTTTATTTCATCTTTCTCCTCATTAATGTCAGATAAGAAAATTTGTCTGCAAATGAATAATAGCCTCTTAGATATTTTGTCCAAACAAGTATGCATATTTGGACACGAGAGAAAGAAAGATAGATCATACATACTTCTCGCGAGCTGCAAGCATTTGAACAATGTTGTCGGGAAGAAATCCTGAAGTTGTATTTGATTCTTGCTGAGGTTCAGATGCTGATAAATCTTGAGATTTTTCACCAGCTTTGGATGGTCGAGGTGTTATTTTTTGGGCCCATCTCCTCCTGCGCTCTTTTCTTTCACGAACAACCCTGCAGGGCAAAGACGCAAAGTCATATTAGGCACCACTGAATTTGATTGTTTTAAATGAGTCCAAAAACAAATCCTACAAGTGACTTCAACAAAGCTGAAGAGCATGCAATCATATCTCAACCTATGGTTTGGCATAGAAAGAAAGAGTGATACGAAGATTGATATTTGCAGGAACAATTAAACTGATGCTAAATGTGAGCATATATTAATCCATATGATTCAAGAGTTGGTGCATAATTTAAGAAACTAATGATAATATGATATCCTTACATGAATTCGTAGACTCTCATCTCACAAATGATGATGAGCTGAAAAGCCCTTTTATATATACATTGAACAGACCCAAGTATGTTCTGATTTACTGAAACTTTTTTCAAACAAATTCTTCAAAGCCATTAAGCCCCTAAATGCTAATTGATGAATAAACACTAAACAGTAGAATGAGAAGCTCGCAAAGTGGCATCTTTCAACAGAAGAGAATTCGTGAATCTACTTAGTGTCCCTACTCCCCCCACCCCACCCATCCCCTCAATGGCATTTAGACCAAGCTTGAAATTATCCAAGAATCTGTTAGCCGACTGACGGTATGACAATTCCTGAGGCGTGCGATAGCACTGTCCTAAAGGACTTATCCGCGTGGTACGCGCAAGTCCCCCAGGATACAATAGGATCCTCTCGAAACGTATCTGAGGCTCAGAACTGGCAAGAAAGAACACCGTAGTCTCGGAACCCAGTGCAAAAAGGTTATAGGTTGAAGAAATCAAAAGCCACTCACTTTCGTATTGAAAACTCTTCCTAAATAAGAAGAGTTTTCAATACGAAAGTGAGTGGCTTTTGATTTCTTCAACCTATAACCTTTCTACTCTGGTTCCGAGACTACGGTGTTCTTTCTTGCCAGTTCTGAGTCTCGGATACGTTTCGAGAGGATCCTATTGTATCCTGGGAGACTTGCGCGTACCACGCGGATAAGTCCTTTAGGGCAGTGCTATCGCACGTCTCAGGAATTGTCATACCGTCAGTCGGCTAACAGAATCTATCTATATTGGTGAGTTTTTATTCAACTCTGGTGAATCATATTGCAAAAACAAATTACAGAAGATGCTCAAAAGCAGTTTCTTCCAAAAAAAAAAAGAAAACTCTTTCCCAATTTCACTCTCGACAAATTAGATTAATAAACTGAACCTCATATAACTAGGTAAACAGAGGTTAAAGCGTTACCTGGCTTTATTTTCTTTTTGAATCCTTCGAATTTCTTCGTCTTGTTGTATACCCTGCAAAGCGCATGCTTGTATTAAGTATTGATTTCACCCCAAGCAAAAGATAAAATAAAATAAAATTGATTCGATTCATTGAAACAAAAATAAGAAAACAGCAAGAGACCTGTTCGGTTGTGAATTCCTCAGGGGCGTCGGAATCGTTGCCTTCTCTATCTGACATCGATGCTATTTCGAGATTCCCTCTCTCTCTTTCTCCTTTGAAATCGAATCAGTCGAGAGCGTCAAACTCAAACTCTTTCTAGGGTTTAAGGAACGTAGGACACTGGTTTTATCTTTTCTACCATTGCCAGCCATGTGAAACTACGAATGAAACAGTTTTATTGGGCCGTTGGGCTCGTTCACGCGAGAGCAAAACCCCAATGGGCTACGGAGAAGAATCTCAAACTTGTCCAAACACCTTAATTGTTAAATATACCTCTCCTTTCTTTCTTTCTTTTAATTACAAAAACATATCCTTTTATATAAAAACAGTACAAGCCCAATTTTTGCACCCCCATTTTAACTATTCTTTAAACTCTTTACACTTATTTTCTTCCCTCTCCTTTTTTTCTTTTGGTATCAAAAGTAATAAAAGTTTACCATTATTGTATTCCCTAGAAATAATATATATTCAATCCAATTGTTTTCCATCAAACCAATACTGTGATACTACATTTTCCATTACATGGTATGTTCGAAAACTTGATTTTTTAAAATAATACTACCGGAATTGACTTTTCGGAAAAATATGATACCTGTCTCAAACATACCGTAATCGACTTGCAAGACGTTTTTCATGTATAGTTGGATTATACTAAAGTATGATGCCCCTAATATAGTGCATGTCTTATAACAATTGGCAAAAACGAGTGTTGGCAAATCCAAATGCAGATTCATACTTCGAATGGTATTATGTTCATGTATCAGATTTTAAAGTTGTTGTCATTTTTTTTTTATTAGCATATATAGGCCTTTGTAGGAGTGGTAGTATGGGAGCAACATATTTACTGATATTGAAAGTGAAATCCACATTGGAAGGAAATTTTAAAAGGGGGTATATTCCTAAAGGGTATTTATGTAAATTTATAAATAAAAAAAGTAAAGAGGTATATTTAATAATCAAGAGGAGGTGTAAATAGCAAATGTTCGAATCTAGTTTTACGGGGCCTTGTTCTATCTAACAACCCAATCCACTGCCTAAACAATAACGGAATAAATGAGGTGACATTTGCTATTTAACTACTACTCATGAATCATGATTGCCAAAATGATTTTTAGATTCACAAAGTAGCTTATAAGTTACTAGAGTAGTTTACCAAACACACTCAAAGGTACTAGTAAGAAAGGAAAAATAGGAGAGCTTATGCAGTTAATTACAACAAGAGTAAATTACACTCGTACCCCCTATGTTTTTTTCAAATTACTCCTGATACCCCTCCATTTTTTCTACCCACAAAACCCTCCCTAATTGTTTTGCACATATATCACTGTGTACCCCTCTTCTCCAAACGTCATTCAAATTGTTAACAGAAGGGGCATGTGATGTGCACATGAGTTTTTAATGAAAATTTGTTCCAAAATTGTCCCCATCTCTTTCCTTTAAGTTTGAAGTGTTCCAATATATCCAAGGAGAAAAAGCTTTGTAGCAAATAACCTACCCTCTCCCCTCTCACCCAATTGGTAGCAACCATTTGCATCAAGGTTCCCTTTGTTATAATAATAATGGATAATGGAGACTTGTTCATGAGAAACTCAAAGGTATTCCCTTAATTTATGAGAAACAACAAATATAGAGATGGACAAGAAAATAGAAATAGAATAACAGAGATGGACAAGAAAATAGAAATAGAATAACAATGTTGAATAAAAAAAATAACAATGGGGTCCCAAACACAAGAAAATATGTGATCATTGAACTACTAAATAGAAACACAAGTTTCAGGCCCTTTCTACTAAGTTAGTGTTACAAAAGCCATGAATCATTGAACTATAAGCCACAACATCTAATTTTATTCCTCTACGCAATTGAATTCGAAAAGGTTCCTTCAACCAGCATTTCATCCAACAACGAAATTGCATCATCGATTCCACTTTTTTTGCACAACATGTGAGTAAAACTAAGGCACGATTGAAAAGGCCCTCTTGAATAATCATATTAAGAATCGAATTGAAGGATTTCACGGTTTGTTTGCACTGAAACTCACCCTTCATTATGTGGAATGTAACACTGCATTTTTTTTTACCTGTGTTTTAAAGAGTGATTGAAATTAATTACAAGAGAAAAATTAAATTTAGTTTTATTGAGAAAATTTAATTAAAACACTTTCTATGATTTTATGTGATAATTTTAGATGAAGTTTGTATTAAACTAGGAATTTAATTGTACACTATCAGTGTAAAATTATACTATGTAAATGAACAAGTAGTCAGAGATTTATCATGAACCAATCCTAATGTGTCATTAACACATTTTTTCTAGGATAATTAGCACCTATTTCAAGGTAAATTAATTTTTAATTTACCAATTTTAGTTAAATCTTATCTCCCTTTTTAGTAAATTACCTTAACCTATTTTAGTAAAAAATTTCAAATGTCAAATTTCTTAAAATGTGGGTTGCTTGCTCGGCCGTTGCATACCCTTTATTATTCACCAGCTACTTGATTCTCTTTTTCCAGAAAACCCATAAAATATTAGACCCCTTTTTACCCAACGTCCAACTTATTTTATATACCCATGTATATTGTAACTAAAGATGCCATTGAACTGTATGTTGGATTTTAAACCTCCCCGCGAGAAAGTTGCACGTTAAAGCCTTTATAGACCCTGAAGCATCTTCAACTAAGGCAATATAGGAGCAAATTTTTTTTACTCTTCTGCTGGAGCAAGATTGGAGCAAATTCTCCCCCACCATTTTGACTTCATTTACTTCCATTAATCTTCATCAAGTAAGGGAGCTTACTCTTTGTTTGTTTTCTTTTCTTCTGCTAGTAAATGCTGGTAGGGAAATATTGAGCTGCTAGTTGGTTTGTTGTTGGATCTTTAATGGTTGCTATGGTTGGGTTGCTGCTGAAATATGTTTGCTCACCTTTCTTTTTGGCTTAGAAATCTTATGCTTTTCTTTGCTATGTATCATGAAAAATGTCATAGTATAAGTTATTGTAGCTGTTGTTTGGTGTGAAGGAAATATAATTTTATGTAAGTCTTGTTATGATATATGATTATTTGAATTAATGATGTAGTTAAATACTTGTAGAAATTTCATTTGGCCTCTCTTTGACCCCTATGTTACATGAAAATTTTGAACTGTATGGTTATGCATAGGAATATGTTTAAATATTTTTTTTTATTTTATTCGCAAATTGCTGCACTTGGAAATTTAGGGACAGAGTTTTGCTGTCAGGATCTAGCAAAGTCGCCTGCTAGTGCCTAAAACCTTTGAGTCGTTAGTAAAAAAAAATGTAGAATTCCTTTGATTAGGAATGTAGTAACGTGGGATATAATCACTAAACTAGGTAAATCTGAAATTTAATTAATTAGGATAAAGGTTAAAGATTTATTATTAAAGGCTAAATCTTTACGTCAAATCAATGTCCATAACGTACTCAACCCTTTTTTTTTTACGAGAATGTTACGGTGTCTTTTACTTTATATAGTGAATTAGAAGTTAGTGTTTGGACTATATAGGTGTAGATAAAATTTAATGAACTATAGAAAGGGAGAACATAAGGAATAAATCAGATTAACAAAGTTTTGAGATAAAATGGAAATAAATTGGTTTTAGGAGAAAAACTTTAATTCCAAAAAAAAAAGATTTAATATTCTAATTTTATTTTATATTTTTTTTTGAGAAATAATTCTTAGACTTTTATTTATGATTTTAGTAATTATGGAAATATATATATATATATATATATATATATATATATACACACACACACACTTTAAGCTTTTGTTTATAGTTATATATATATTTGTTGAGAAAACGTAAACATAGAGCGTTAGTTTTATAATGATAATTTATTAACTAATTAAAAGAGAAAAATAACAAGACCAATAGAATGGAATGAAGAGGTATCATGAAATTTTAAATCCTTAGGTGGTGTAAGTAATTAAAATAAATATAATATTTAATACCCTTGATGATTAAGATGATATTTAATAATTTTCTTAAAACTATGATGATGCAAATTATTCGACACATATAGTGAACGTTGGACATACTAAGAAAAAAATAATTGTTGAAAAATCCTAAGGGATTTTGTCATATAAGACCTTGAGAACAAGGTGATGGTTATGCTTAGTATCTCGTGGAAAGACATGGCCTGAAAAGGCGGTAGACATATTGTTGATATGTCTAAAGCCACAAAAAGGAGAAACTAAGTAGGAACGTTGTTGGATCCTAACTTGGATTAAATATTGTTTTGTTGACATGCATTCATGCATGAGTCATTGAGGAATGCTTGACAAGCATTGGGATGGCTAATGGAGGTACCTAGGGTATCCTTGAGGATATATGGATGCGCAATTCCACAAGTGACTAGGATTATTGCAAACCCGAGTTGTGGTGGCGACTACCCACATACGCATATCCTGACGAAGTCGCAGTCGATCCAAGATCAGTACCAGTAATCCTGCAATTGGCTTAGGCACGTGCCGCCTTCTTGCCCTGCGGGGTGGTGTTGTTGATGTACCACGTTAAGGGATATGTCTGGATGGTCGCTCAAAGTTGTTGAAAATCTCCATAGAGTTGTGTTTGCATGCATTGCACGACCATATTATATTGACTTGAGACTATATGTACTTTTACTATAGTATTCATATAAATTGTTATGTATATCTGTTGTTTGTCTTCTCAGATATGTATGGAACATCATGGTATGTCATGGTTAATTATTTATTTATAAGCTTACCCTTGCATATTTGTGTTTAACTACAATGATCGTGGTGTTTCACTCACGAGAGTAAATGGCCAGTCAATGTCGAATGGGACCTTTTAGCATCAAGCTCGTGCCAGCTGTGAGAGGCCGAGATGGTGGCTGGGTGGTTAATTAGCAGACATGTTTTAGTGGAGTGCTGGTTATCCATTATATTCCGGTAGGTGTTATGGTTTCTTCCGTTTATGTTTTTGTGACACTAGACTTTCGTGAGTTGCTTGGAGAGCATCAGCGTACCCCATCGCGCCCTTCTAAGGTTGTTGGACGTGCATCTGACTATAGGCGCTTGTTACGTGGAGGGCAACGCCCATGGATGGGTTTTGACAGGGCCAGAAAGACTGATGAGGATGCTTCTTCCACCTTTCCTCACTGTCCTTGATAGGAGTAGGATGTAGTTATGGCCAGCTAGGGAGTAGATGTCATATAGTAGACTTCCTCGCTCCCCTTTTTATGTATTATCTCTTTTGAGTTGTACTTGATGGTCATGTATGCTTTATTTTGGGATACTTAGATCTTCTACTTATGGGGTTGTAGTGCCATGAGGTACCGTATTGTATTTCCACTGTTGTGCTACTTACACGTATTATCTAATATATTATATGCTTATGTGTTGAAACTTTTAGACATTTTCGTTTTGGAAATTGAAAAATTAAAACAAACAAAAATTACACACATTTTCATTTAATAAAGTAATAAGAGATTTCTAAACTTAAAATTGAATCTTTTCTGTAGTGATCACTAAATCAATGATATGTAGTGATAGCGGGTCGTTATATGGAACAAGTCCACAGCTTTCTTAGGCAAATGGGCCTTCCCATAAGCTTTGAACATAACAATGGAATTCTTCTATATAAAAACCCTTCTTTTGCCCTTCATTTGCCTCTTCTAGGGACCCAAAAATGAGGGAAACACTAAAGGAATAGAAAGACAAATCACCTAATTCGTAAGAACCCATTTTGGTACCTGATTTGAAAATTCTAGATAAAGGGTGAGGTTGATGGGAAGAGGAAGAGCAAGAGGGAAGTGTTACGGTTTGGCAGAAATACTAATGGAGAGTTGTTGGAAAATAATGTTTGAGAAATGTTGTTGAGCACTTTAGCATGACATGGATCATCCCAAAAAGGTGGGGTTTTAAGGTCATGGGTAGTGGCAGTGAGTTGAGTTTACAGTTTTAAGAATGGAGGAGGTCGCAGTAAAGGACATCGGAGAAGTAGAGGTAGGAGCAGGGAGGGGTTCCTATGAGGCGGGGAAGGGCGATGAGGACGCGGCGGTTGGTGGAGCAGTGGAAGGGAAAGGGGGAGAATGAGAGGGCGAGGGGAATGGAAGAGGTCTACTAGATGAAAGTAATTTAGGTTATTAAGTGAAAAGGGTATTTGTGGTTTCTCACAATTAGAAAGGGGTACTTTTGTCTAGCCATAAATAAGAAAAAATGTTACCTAACATTGTTTAAGTAAAGGGCTGAAAGTAATGTCAAAATATGAAGGGGTATCAGGCGTAAAAAAAAAAAAAAGACGATGCGAATGTAATTTACTCTTACAACAATTGTCAAACAGTTGGAGTAGTTACTTAACCTTTGTACACTATAAATCAGTTGTAATCAAAATAATAATCAATAAAATAATTCAATTTAATTTATGAAATTTTCTTTTGAGTTCTCTCATATTTTCTATACTCTGCACATTTTACATGTTCTCACATAAGTCATTGGTCTACAAGCTAACCAAGGCTCTTTATGGCCTAAAATAGGTCCCACAAGTTTGATATGACAGACTCACTAAACTTTGTTGTCTTTTGTTTTTGCACACAACAAATGTTACCCCTTTCTAGTTGTTTTTAAGGACACATATTGTTGTGTTTATAGTCTCATATATGTAATATAAAAAAAAAAGAGTCTCATATATGTTGATGACGTCATTGTTACTATTATCTCTTCATTTCTTTGTCTTTAGTACAAAATCTTATTACTAAGTTAGACAAAGTATTTGCTCTAAAAGAGTTGGGGGCTTTCAACTATTTTCTTGGAATTGAAACCAAAAAACTTTCCACTGGTTGTCTTCTCTTATTCCAAACCAAATGTGCAGGATCTTCTTCAGAAAACAAATGTGATTCAAGCCAAAGGCATAGCAACACCTATGGTAGAAGGGTACTAAACTGTCTAGATTTGTCCATATTTTCTTAATTTTGTGAATTTCATCCTTTGATATTTTTTTTTTTTGTGAATTTGATCCTTCACTAGCTACTTTAATCGTTCAATTTTGATTCATTCGTTAACTTAACATCCAATATTTAACAAAAATGTTGATGTAGTAGTACATTAGAGTGCTACGTCAACATTTTTATTAAATATTAGATGTTAAGTTAACATATGAACCAAAATTATATTATTAAAATAGTGATGATTAAATTTGCGAAAAAATAGGGAATGAAATTTGTAAAATTAACAAAATAGAAAGACCAAAAATACAATTAAGTCTATATAAAAATGAAAATTTTGATAGTTAAATGATGAGCTAAAGAGTTACTATTTAAATTTTAGTAGGTTTGAAACACATAAGAGAGTGTAAATGACACAAAAATCATGATTAAAACACGACTATAAAAAAGATGATAATCTTTCAATATCAAATATACCAATATGGTATGATATGATTGATAGATAATCATGTTCTTTAAACATGTAGTCAAAAATTTGATTCACAAGTCCATGTGTATGAAAAAACATATATTAAGAAATGCCATACCCTTAAATGGATTTTTGTGCCTCAAGAAATTAGTTTCTAATTCTTAGCTAGAGGATACATTGGACACCAAATAAATGTCATGTATGCATCTTATTTTTGTAACAACTTGCGTAAATCATATCAGTATTTTTGGTAATATTAATTGACATTTATCAACGTAAAAAGTAAAATAACCAATCAGTTAAAATTCAAAGACTTTGAGTTTTTCCTTTTTTTTAAAATAAAATAAAATAAAATGACATATGCTTAACCTTTCACAAATGAAAATGACAATTCACTTTTATTGTTATATTTACTCTTCATTAAAAAACTCTACTTTAAGAGCATGTTTAGGACAGATTTTTTTTGCAAATTAAACTTGTTTGCAAAAAACGTTGTGTTTAGGACAATAGTAGAAATTTGTAAAAAGCTTTTTTTTTTCCCTAAAAAATAAGTGGTTTTCTTGCATTTGGAAATTTGAAGCTTATGATCATTTTTTGATAGCTTCTTTTTTCTCTAAAGAATATTATTTCCAAATTACCCCCAACTTTTCCAACAATTTTTTTCTCTTTCACCTTCATACATACTTTTCCATAATTTACTATGTAAAAGCTTATTTTTTTGTTGTATCTAAATAAAATTAATTATCTGAAAATTGTTTTTTAGTAAACTTACCCAAACAAAAATTGATTCTGATTATAATTGATTATAACAATAATTGGTTATTGAAATAATTTAATTTTCACAACTGTCTCAAACACGCCCTAAGTGTCAAACTTAACATATTTCAGCAACACCGTGTGATGGCACATGCATGCAATACCTTCCTTATCATCTTCCTAACGATACGAAGGCCTTGATCATTAGGTTAGATGGAAGAACAATATTCATTTTCCATTCCATCAAAATAAGTAACCATCTTGAGTAAAAAAATATAACATTTCATGGTGGCCTAGTGGGGATTAAAAATATGTGCATCCCATTATTGATTCTTGTTATCAATATCCCATTACCTTTTTGAAATGCATCAAGTTAAACCATGACAAGAAAAAGGTAATATTGCTACTACTTTATGCTTTATTTGGATCAGTTAAAAATTGGGGGAATCATTTGTTTGCATTGTTGTATCGTTAGCTTGCCATGGCATTTATTTATTTATTTTTATTTTTGACTTTTGTTGACACCTAAAAAAAATTAAAATGAAAGAGACCATCGGTTGGCTAAAGAGGGAATCATCTAACTTGCAAAAGTATTGGGGTATAAGGAGAATGGGTCGAACATAGTTTAGTTAAGTCCTAGCCGAATAAGGTTGCTATATATGAGAAAAATTTAGCTAGCTTCAAACTAGGGTCTGTTCAGCTGAGCATGCCTATGCAGATCTCTTGATAGGTTGACTAACCTTGCCGAAGGGAGAAGTAATGCAAGAGATAACCTAAAGGCTGTTGGGAATGATAAAAGCCTTCGCAATTTTAGGAGATAAGAAGTCAGATATAGTTTGAAACTAGTTAAACCCGTTGCAATCAGGGTCACGACGAATGTAACATCCCGGGCACTGACGAGGATGGGGAGTGATTGTCGGTGCAAAAGAGATGAGGCACGGACAAGGAGCGGCTTCTGGTAGGCTTCTAGCAGGAAGGACACATGAATGAATCGAATACATACCAGAATGAGAGGGATCCAGAGGCTGTGCAAGTATAGGACTATACAATTGAGGATAGATTAAAGGAATTAATAAGTATTACCTATACCAACAAGATGCATCTACTTTTTTGTAGCCCATCACTTAAGAACTCTACAGTGAAGCGTGCTTAACTTGGAGCAATTCTGGGATGGGTGACCTTTTGGGAAGTTTTCCAAGAAGCGTGTGAGTGAGGACAAAGCACGCTAAAAAGTCTTGTGTTGGTTTGTGGGACAACCATTGATCCTGAAAACGGTCAGGCGTTACAACGAGACGGCGAAAAAGATCTTTAAAAAAAATAGAGGAGTCGCCACCATAGTTTATTAAGGGAAAACATGAAAAAACCCTAAAAAATGATCTAGAACCAAAGATTGAATTTGGGAGTCGATTATGCGTAAGGAAGGTGTTAGCACCCTACGACGTCCGTTATAAAAACAGTTACCCTTTAACTTGATGTGTGAAAATGTTAGTTGTCTTATCTTCTTGTTTATAAAATTATTAATCCTATCTTTTATTTTATTATTTATTTTCATTTGACATTTATAAAAAAAATTATTATTACTACTATTTTATTTTTATTGCTTTTGAGATCAACAGAAGTGGGCTCTTGCTCCTATGTCTCTTCCGGTGCAATAAGAAAATCAGACTCACGTAGTTCTTTGGTGGAAAATATTTTGTTGGTTGATTGTTTTTTTTTTCAAAGGCTTACTCAATAACCAAATAGGAAGTGCATCCAAAATGGTTATTAATACACCTTTTGCAGTTCTTGCAATACCTAAATAAGAAGTGCATCCAAAGTGGATATTACTAAAACCTTTATTAAAGAAAAGTTCGTTTTAGAAAAAAAAATTAATTAAAAAGGTTTTACAATAACCAACTAGAAAGTACATCCAACATGATTATCGTTTCACCTTTTAAGATTTTTATAATAGTCAAATAAAAAGTGCATCCAAAATGACTATCATTAAAACGCTTATTATTATTATTTTAAAAATAATAACCAAATAAGAAATACATCTAAAATAGTTATCATTAATTATTTTAAAACTTTAATAATGTCCAAATAAGAAATGCATCCAAGATGGCCATTATCAAATTTAATGATTATTATTTTACTTATTTATTTATTACTTTTTAAAAAAAAAATAAAAAAACGAACTCTCATGAACCTTACACCATTAACGAGAAATAGATAAAGATTGAATAATTTTCAATTTTATTTACTCAATTTTTTTTATTGACTCGACTAAAAAAATCTAAAAGAAATAAAGATGGGAATTTTTTTTTTGTAAAAGAGATTTGGGGTCCATTATTAAAATAAACAAAACAACAAAAGAAAGGGAGAAAACCAATTTTATTTAGATGAAGCTTTTTCTTTCAATTATTTATATTTTTTTTAAGTTAATATTATTTACAAATCCTAAAAAGAGAATAAATGAAGAAACAAAAGGGACGAAGATTTAAAAGTTGGTTCTATCTATTTATTAGCATGAACACATTTCTTTTTGGAGATTGATATTATTGTACATTTGGAATAGTAACCAAACGACGGAACCAAATTAAAAAAAGAACTAAACTTATTTTATTATTTTTTATTTTTTGTATCAGCTCTTTCTTTTATTTATTTTTTATATTTGAGATTTATCACACCCAAAAAAAAAAAAGGAATATAGCGAAGCAAGATTGAATTGAATTTTGCTCTCTATACTTTTATATATCAAACTAGTAGTAGACCAAATAAAATTTGCTACTAATTGAATCCACTTTTACGGACTACGACATATCAACCATTAAATTGTAAATCTCATGCATACTCAACAACAAGAAGCCAATATTTCATTACCATTGATTAACCTTGACCTCCTCCCACATTTCATAACAAAGACATGAGCTATAGCCAAATAAACTAGTGAACCAAAGATAAAAGAAAATCGAGTCATGAAATTGGAACCACAAAGCATAAACTGTATCATATGTAATCAGCAAAACTGTGAATTAATTAGGATCCAACAACAGCCTTAGCAATCCGTCCCATGGGCAATCAAAACATTAAAGAAATCCAAAACAAACTAATAAAAAGATGAGAAGATTACAACGTCCACACACACACACACACACATATATATATATATATGTATGTATGTAAAGAGCAAAAATACAGTAAGAGTTGATACAAACTTATTAAAAGACATGTAAATGGAGGAACAAATTAATACAAACAAAGAAATGAAAAACATAATAAAAGAAAGGGAGAATGAGGTGTTGTTGATGCTGCTGGCTCAGATTTGGATGGCGCTGGCTGGTTGTGATGTCTGCAGTGCGCGTGGCTTGATGGCAGATATTTAATGCAATTGAAAGGTTGTTGCCATGTTTATTTTTGAGCGGGAGAATATGAGAGAAAGGATCAGAGCATGGGTGACTATGTAGGAAGCATCTATGAGGAAATCTGTGAGGAAAGAGAAGAGAGAATTTCTTTAAGTGTGTGCATCGCTTTCGTCCGAGAGAGTGAGTCAATGAGAGACCTCCTTTTTCTCCTCAATTTCATAGCCTATTGCTCTCTCTCCCCTTTCAGTTTTAATTTTTTCATCAATCTTGAAAAGTGGTAGTAACCACTTTCGTTCTAGGTCCTTCCATTTTCCTTGCCTTTTCATTTTTGATTCATCATTTTTTTTTACATTAGACCATGGGCCTCTAAGACATGTAAGCAAAGCAAAAACTATTTGAGCCCAATTATTTCTTTTTTTACTTATTATTTACTTATTTAATTCTATTTTTATTTCTTAATATTTTATTTTCTCTTTTTTTTATTAAATTCGGATAAAATTGGTTGTTCACAAAACCCATACTCCCTAAAAAATAAGAGGAGGTTAGTGGCAGATTACAACAGCTAGAAGCAATGGTTAGTGGTAGATTTCTAGAAGATCCAAGTAGTGGATCATGATCCCAAAAATTCAGGAGAGTTTTTAGTCATTTTCTTGTAAATGGGCCCACCATGGTCAATCGAGGCAAGCTCAAATCAGCAAATCTAGTGGCCAGGATTTGCCGAGCGCAAGAAATAAGCTAAATGACTTTTCTAGCCACGATTTAGGTAGTTATTATGTAGAAAATGTGGCTAAGTAGATGTTATCTAGTTTTACAGTATAAATAAGTCTTTGTAATCCAAAGAATGGACACACATTCAATTAATCAAACAACCTATTTATCAATTTATCTCGCATTTGTCTTTTCTACTTTTCCTTTACCTATGACACTCGTTTACATTGAACATAACTCGTACTTATTTAATTACTTAATTAATTATTAATTTTGAATTGACGAAAATATAAGTAAGATTTTTTTTATTTTTATATTAGAAAATTTCTAAATTTAATAGAATTTGAAAATGAGAGTAAAAGATAGAAAATAAAGTCTCTCTCTCTCTCTCTCTTTGTATATATATATATATATATATATATATATAATGATTTTGTATCAGTCATAAAAGAAAACAACTAAATACAAAAAAGAAAAAAAATACATCAAAAGATAAACACTACCTAACTCAATATATACATAAAAAAGATCCTATGCAGAGTAGTGTCATTCTACCCTAACTGTCATACAAAAAGAGTAATACTATAAACTAAGTCTAAAGATCCTTATCCATAGGTTGTCCTCTGACTTGTCCTTAGCATCACTAGGCGTTTTCATCATCTTCAATAATCGCGATCAAATATACATGGAAGAAAAACAATGGAGTGAAGTGATTTATTCTAAAATCACTTTCACATGTATGGTAGGAATTCTACCTTAAAATACAGATAAAACATAGTTGACAATAGGGAAAAACCTAGGGTTTATTCTAAGTTATGTTATCCTTGACTCAGTATGGATCTAAACTTACCTTTAGTGAGTAATAGTTCTCAACAAAACCGGGAAGTGATTGGGAGTGCATATACCTATCTCAACAACATCACATGGTACGGTCCTCATCATTATTGAGGAACAAAATAACAGTTTAGGACGATACAATCCACATAGAGGTATACTCTCACACTAATCTTGGTGATATTGAGCAGGTGTCAGGGTTATCAAGCTGGTTAAGTGATTGTCCCAACTCAAGAACTCTACCTTGACCATTAGGCCACTTAATACCATATCCTCTAGACCTTAACAATGGTCCCTGCCTTCATCCTGCAATGTAACAAACTATAGCTTTCCTAGCAGGGTGCCATGTCATTGCATGTTACTTACTTTATATTACTCACTAACTTATCAATTTTTAACTTCTCAAACAAAGGTTTGCCTAGTCTTATTTAATTTAAGCACTAGTGCAATCAACATTTCTACCTTATCTTGCAGAAATTGCATAATAATAATTTAGACAATCCATAAATCACAATTTCATTACCAAAATTTTGGCTTAATAATCATAATTTTATTACTAAAATTTTAGCAGAATAATAACTCAATAATTATATTTTAATCATCTAAATTTAGATAGAATAACAACTTAGTAATTATTATTTAATTATCTAAGTTTGAGTAGAATAACAATTTAGTATAATTTAATTATTTAAATTTGAGCAGATTAACAACTTAATAAGTATAATTTAATTATCTAAATTTGAACAGAGTAACAACTTAGTATA
This sequence comes from Spatholobus suberectus, assembly GCA_004329165.1. NCBI lineage: Eukaryota > Viridiplantae > Streptophyta > Magnoliopsida > Fabales > Fabaceae > Spatholobus > Spatholobus suberectus. Next base: position 82,680,763 of record CM014730.1, on the reverse strand, counting down.
ATTTAATTATCTAAATTTGAACAAAGTAACAATATAGTGAAAATTTAAGATTTAGCAACAAACATTATAACAATGTAATGATAATAGTAATAAAACTTATGCCTGAACAGGTTTAGAGAAAAACCCTTCCAGCCAAGATGTAAAAGGACTATAATTTAGAACCAACTCCACTCTCCCTATTACCTCAATGGTGGTTGTTGAAGAGGATGAAAGTTGATGGTGATGTTGGCGCAAAGCTTCGAGGAGGAGAAATTTACTAGTTTATGAAAACTAGTAAAATTTTAGCACAATTTTTTTTTAGAGAGACAAGCTCTCTAACTATTTTGGCCAGAGAGGGAAGGGATGAATGAAAATTTGCCTAAAAGCTTGGGTATTTATAGAGGATTGAAGAGGTATAGGTGTCCAAAAATGATGTCATGCATTATGTCACAAAACCTATTTTTATTTCCTTTTTAATTTAATTTCGAGACACATATTCAATAATAGGTGGTGAATAAGCCCTCCTAGGCTTGGATGTGGTATATGAGCTGTCCTAACTTTATCTATGTAAATTTTATCTGCAGTTAAATTAACCAGTACCGATAAAATCGCTTAAACTTGAATAATTTAGCTTTTAATATCAAATTAATGAATTTAAATGTAAAATGAACAAATATATTATTTTTCATCAAAAATAAATTTCTAAAAAATAATTTTAATTTTTATTACTTTACTTCGAATTATATATATATATATATATATATTGTATTTTTGAATTAGAAAATTCATATTAAATCTATTTTAATTCAATAATTATCAATTTTTTTATGAAAATTCTAAAATTAAATATTTTACTTATAAATGAATTAAGTTTATCATTTCACCATTTTTAGATGTCAAACCAATACTTGTTAGGCTTAACAAACATCGAGAGACATCTTGGTTATTTTATACCGAAATTTTAGAAATTCTCAAAATTATATTTTAATGCATATAACATGTGTAACATCCCAAATTATATAAATATATTAATAATAATATTATGTAGCGTTTCCTACGTTTGGAAATTATAAAGTGATTTTTTTTTTCATCACGATTACATCACGAATAGTAGATATATAAAATTAAAATATAATATTACAATTTCCTAAAGCTGGCCATACTAAAAATAAACTTTACTCATATAGAAATAAAATGACAGAGAGTTGCCATCAAAACCCTAAGAAGATCCCTCTGAGCTCTTGCTGCCATCTAATAGGGTGGGGGAAGCACACAACAAACAGAAAGACAAAGAAAAACAACACACAAACAAACGAAGAGGGAGTGGGGTTCTAACTTAAGGCATCAATATGGTAATAAACATCCACGGGGTCTAATCTACAATACAATCATAATGAGACATAATAAATCAAAGAATTCGCATTATATCTCAGATAAAAATCAATCAATTGCAATGCAATAATGCATAGATGTTGACTTATGATCAGACACAATGGATGGGTATATACGTGTTGACTCATCTCCATGGAAGACTATCCAACAACAGAGTAGCATGATCAAGAGCTCATACTCCACCGAACAAAGCATGCCAAATCAATATTAACATTCACCTAATCTAGAATGAGAATAGCATTAGGTGATTCACCAACCAAAGCTAGAATGCGAATAGCCTTTGGTGGTAACAAGTACGCAGTAGTACTCTCTATTAATCGTGGATAAATTGTAGTGACTCGTCAGGAATGTTAGTGTGCAAATCTCCTTAATCACGGTACAGAGTCGCGACCCTCTGGCCACCTATGGGATGACGTGCACCAAACATCCTCAAGGTCTCCTTGGCCTCCACTACAAGATTCACACCCCATCATAGGGTGTAACTACTCTCAAACTCTAGGTTTGACAATAATAGGATTATAGTCCGTTTTATTAGAGTTGATATCAATTAAGTATTTCAGTAGAAGGTCTCAACTTCCCTCAATACCACTTTTCAATTTGCCAACAGTAGGCTTCACAACAAATCCTCTCAATCAGAGGATAAAATTTAATAATTCCACTCGATATCAACTCTAATATAAAAGACTAATCACTATGCACATGACAGCATGTCCAATATTCATTCAGTAAAATCAATCACAACAATAGTAAGGAGTTGAATTTAACTACATGTAACTTCACTCATATACTATTGTCCCTCCTTACTTTCACTCATCCCCTAAAGATTAATAATTAATAATTGATTCACAAGTTTTATTAAATTTTATGGGGAGAATCTATCCTAATTAAAATATTTTAAACTTTTAATTTTTAAAATTTTTTGGAATACCTCACCTTACGCTCTATTCCACTTATAAAGATTAACATTATCAATAACTATTATTATTATTATTATTATAGTCTTAATAATTCTTTCATTCGTCTACATCCTAAGTTAATTTAGGAACTTATTTCTTAAAAATTCCTTGCACTAAGTGCAACTTTTAATTATCTTGCGTTATAGTTCTTTTCTTAAGGTTTAATTTGTCAAACAATTATTATTATTATAAATAAAACTCTTATCATTATTAATGTTATGCTTCAATCCATTATCTGTTACATTTTTTTTTCTGTTAATGTTGTTTGTACTTAGGCTTGTGGGCCTAATTTAAATTGGCCCGTTAATCTTACCTCCTCACTACTAGTTTATTTTACTGTTACCATTACTTTTCTTCTCTTTTATTTTTCAGCCCATTTGCAGCCCAATACACCAACACTCCCAACCTTTCACTGTACGCATCTTTTTTATATTTTTCTCCCACCTGCTTTCGTTCCAACACACCAGCATGTCGGCTGCTACATGAATGCCTTCATGTACACTTTTCATTTGCAGCTGTGTCTCACTAACATAATCCAATCATTCCCACCACTGCAACTAAATCGATTGTAAAAAAAAAATTTCCCCATCTCTCTCTTTCTTGATCCGAAGTAGACTAACAGGGGAAAGGGAAAAGAACAATTTCCAGCTTCTCTGTAATAATAGTTACACACTTACATCATACGCTTCCAAAGAAATTGCAATCGTTGTCACAGTAAGGAGAAGTTCCTAGAAAGGGAACTTCACGTCATGTTTTCAAATAAACCTCCCAATTCTCTTTTTCTCTTGCTCCCAATACACAGTGACAGAGGAAGAAAATCCCCAATCTCTCCCTCTCGGTTCAGATTGAACGCAATGGGAGAAGAAAGGAAACCAAATTTTTACAACTTATTGATACAATTCAATACACATACAGGGAATCTATGATAAGAATTCATCCTCATAAATCCAAACAATCACCAAAAAGAAATTTCATGTAACAACTAACATCACAATAAAACGTGCAACAGAACCCAAAATTTCCCACAAAGAGTGCACAAAATCAAACCACACATAAAAATTACCAATTGAGGCCTAAACCTCCTCCCCCACCTCTATTTTTTTCTGGAAATTTGCATTGGAAAATTTGTTGTTCCTCCTCCACGCATAACACGCTCCCGCATTCCCTCTCGCTTAGACCAAGAACCTGCGACCCAGTTCTGGATTGCAGTGGCCAAGGTGCAGCAATAATTTGAGTTTTGAAATATTAGATATGGTTTGAGGTTGAACAAAAAGATTTAGAAGGTGAAAGAGAGAAAAACTTATGCAACTTGTAATGGATCAGAGTGAAGCTTCTTCCTCCATTTTTAAGCGTCGAGAGAGTTCGAGGAGAAAAGAGGAGGTTGCTGTCTTTTAATCCAACGGTGGACAGTCCATATTGTTTTTCATCCATTGGATCACTCCTGACACATACAGGTGTTTAACAACTGGGCTTCCAGCCCGTCAAGACAGAAAGGAGTTGGCACTCAAATATGAATTCAGCAGTATGTACGTGACCCATGGAGAGGAAAAAAGAAAAAAAAACTAATATCAAACAAAATCACTAAGCTTATATTTATTAATATTTTAAATATTTAAACTTACAACTTTTATTTTTTTTTAATTTACACACACAATTAAAACTTATTTATATTTATGGTACTTTTCAAAACTAACTAATTATAAGTTCTCTTAATTATCTTAGCTTAGTTAAAAAAATATAATTTCACAACTAGATTAAAAGACTAACTAAGATAGTAACTTATAAAGCAAATTACTAATTTATTTATTTTCGTAGACAAATAAAAAGAATTAGGAATTAGAGGATGTTACTTTAATATTCAATTTTATTAAAAATTTTAATCTTATACACCAATTTTAGTTTATCCAAGTTTATCCATTTTTTTAAAGCTAATTTCCATTTTTTTTTTTTACATCTAATTTAGCACAAATATAATCATAATACAATTATTTAAACTAATAATCAAAATAGTAACAAACAAAAGTAAAATAAAAATACTAATTTATTAGTTTATTTTTCAAATAAAAAAATAGGAAAAACAAGATGTTACAACATGATTCTAATATCAAATTGATATTTTAATATCAATTAAATCTTTTTTTCATGTCATTCTTTAATGTTGAGAAATAATGACAAAATCATCATTTTCTAATTTCTCCATACTCTGACTCGGAAAAATTATTAAAAACCACTATTAGATAGCTTTCGACATTCTAAATTTAATCGTGGCAAACAAAATTTTGAGATTCTTTCCCAATTTTTCAAAAATAAATATAGAATAAATAGAAACATAATTCAATAAGTAAAAGTGAGGGTATTATATTACTATTTTTATTTACAATTTTTCAGTATTTATTTTTCAGAAAATCCAATATTAACTTCACTCATACTAAGTGCTTCCTAAAAGTGACTTGGGAACCCATTAGTCAAGGAACAATACCAAATCATCGAATCTTATTTTAGAATAGAGCAACTAATCGAACTATTCGGTTAATTATTCTTGCGACAATAACTTTAAATAATTTGATCCGCTTAACTACAAAGGATATATATGATTTGATAACAATATATACCAATATTTTTTAAAAAAGAATTTGTTAATAATTATAATGCTGATTTTTTTTAAAATACACTTAAAAGTATAATTTGCTGACACACTCCTAAAAAAATATGTATGACAACACTTTTGTATTAGGTATCCTCAACTCTCTGCATCTCATTAAATGCTGATTAGTTCGCACGATGATATTTATAGAGTGCCTTCAAAGTCAATTGGAGAATAGTGGTTGATAACATATCATATGACATAAATATATGATCGACATGATATAAGAAGATTTTATTAGTCTTGACCAAACGTCATGGAAAATTCGAAATAAATGATATGAAAGGGATCCTAATTGTAATTAACCCGTTTACATTTAGGAAGGGTGATTTGATTAGGAAAAAACTTAGGTGCAATTTTTTGGATGTTTTTGATGTTGTTTTCTAATTAAAATTAGAGTTTTACTTTGGTAATTTGTAAACATTAAAGATCAATGTAAATTACTAAAGTAAAACTCTAATTTTGATTGGAAAACAGCACCAAAAGCACAAAAGGAACTCTTTGTGCATTTGCTTAACGGTCTTGGCTTCATAATTTTCATGAATATGGAAGTGGGCAAATGGGGAATGATATTTTGTAATGCTGGGAGTAATATGCAGCGTTTGTAGAGTGGAAAAACAAAAACATGGTCCTGTTTGAATAAGCCAAAAATTATTATTGTGTGCACGAGGCAGTCATATAACAATTGTGATTCTCCAAATTTTTTTGGTTCCAAAAGAAAATGTGGAGAACTAAATTGATGAGCTCGACGAAAGTAGAGTTTTTATTTATTGATTTATTGTTTTTATAATGAAATTTGAATTTAAGAACGTGTATAAATTATTCTAATTGCTTGCCACTATACATATCTTAGTAGGCCAATTTTAGTTTTTTATCGTGTAAAACTACTTTAAAATGTACAATTTATAAAAAAAATACTTCATAATATATATTATGATTTATGAGGAGATATCAACTTATACAGTATAAGCTACATGATTTTTTACAATATTTTTAAAATTTTTATTGAATAATTTTATTTCAAAGGTCACAATTGAATTAAAAGTTATTTTCATATAAGTCATATATGTCAAATCAAGGAATGTTAACAACATTCTCTTAAATACTTTCTTTTTAATACTTTTTATTATTAGTTAAAATTTATTGAAAATCACAAAATTTAGTAGGTCTCACTTTTTATTTAATGAGTCTCTCTGCTCATTTATAAGTGGGACCAACTAAAATTCGTGATTTTCAATAAATTTTAGCCAATGGTAGAAATAGTGTTAGAAAGAGAGTGTTGTTAGCATTTCTCATGTCAAATCTTATATTAATTCAAAATTATTTTTTACTATATTGATATACATTAAAATTAATGTAATATATACTTCTAAAATATATGAAGATAAGAACTCTTTAATTATATTCTGATACTTATTCAATTTTGATCAAATTTAATAGAAATAATCAATATAATATATAATTATAATTCAATGGTCGAATTAATAAATTTTAAAATGTGTTTGACAAGATAAATAAACTAGTTTACTAGCTTAAAAGCTTATTTGATCAAAATAAAAATTTTTGATAAAGAACTTTATTTTACTAAGCTCCTAACTTTTTTTTTATCGTCATCTTATTGGAATTATTCTTTTATTATTTTTATATGTGGGAACCCGTAACACTCTCTCTCACTCTCATCAAATTTATATAATTTCTTTATAATATAAAATCATCAAAATTATAATGTAAAACTTTTTATATTATCTCATTCTATTTAGTAAACATATTTAAAATTGAGAATAAAATTACAAATTTATTATCCTAATTTTTAAAATAATAAATTCTTAGAAATAAATTAAAAATAAAAAGTGATAATTATTTAAAAATATATGTAGTTACCAAATTTTAAGTTATAATTAAGTAATTAAATATGTTATTTATGTCATTTTACACTTATTAGGTAGTTTAATAACTAATTTTATTAAATATTTTCAATTAAATTGACTAGTTTACTAATTTTCAGTTAATTTTTCAACGTTTAATTAATTAATTTGTTAATTTTATCATATATACTCATAAAGTAATTGGTAGTGTAAAAATTCGTGTAATTTATATGTTGTTAGTTGTTCAATTTTGTTTCATATATTTAAATACAAGTTTATTTATTTTTGTGTTTTAAATTTTATTCTCAAATAAAAAATGAATTGTTTTAATATTAATTATACTAAAATTTTGCACAATCAATAATAAAAAGTCAAGACTCAGGAGCTACACATGGTTAATTGGCTACGAATAGTCTCGCTGATGGAATTATCTGCCCTCCTGCCTGTACACGTAATTGAACAACAATTTTTTGCGCCAACCTTTTTATTAAAAAAATACTTATCTTATAGAAAAATAAATTAAAAAGCTTCTGTTTTTGACTCGGTGGCTTGATGCTTTGAATTTGGGTTAATATTTAAGAAATTTACCCTAACAAAATGCTTATGTTTTTGTTAAGATTTAAGAAGTTTCCACAACATGATCGAGTTGATGACTGTATTTTACGCTATTATCGGTCTTGAATATTCATTTCACCTGCTTCAATAAGACAGTCAAATAATACTGCGTTCGTCTAAACTAGACTTTCCATCCCTAATTGCCACGATGGTCATTGATCTCAATTTCAATCTCATCCACCCGTCAGCCTAAGCAACAGTAAAATATGATAATAGAAGCATTAATGAATTGAAAATTTTCTTTTCTCTCTGCAATTGTATGCATGATTGGATTTCCAGTAAAATATGGTAATAGAAGCATCAATGAATTGAAACTTTACTTTTCTTTATGCAACTATATGCATGATAGGATTTGCCCTCAAATGCACGTTAACAATCATAAACTTGATTTTGTTAAAAATGAATAAGTTTAATTGCTTAATACTAAAGTCTAAAACTAATTTTTTTTGTTGACTCGATAAATTTATATTAAAATTTGTTGTAAAAATACATTTAAAATACAAAATTTAAAACATAAATGATGCGTTTTGATTTTAATTTAAATTACAATTAAGATCGCTTAAAACCAAATTTACAAGTACTCATCTAAATACATTAAAAATTCGTTTCTTTGGAATAAGATAAATATAAATACCTTTGTAAGTTTTTTTGAAGCTCAGAGACTTTTTCTATTTTGGTCTAGGCATCATTCTCTCCTCCTAAATTTTATCTCTTTACCAAAAAAAATAAAAATACATTGACAACATGAAGACAAATATAAAGCAAAACTCAAACTTCTCCTTTTTCTCCATTTTTCTAGTGTTTATGTTTTGTTGAATCTGGATTGCTTTGTCTCCTATTCTCTTTAGATCAGATCAATAGATTGTACTAAATTGAATTGACTTAGAAATGCAGCCTCCAGGCTCTAGCTGAATGCGTTGTGTTGAATTTCGAGTGGATTTTGGTAGGGGTGTTCACGGATCCGTTTGGATCGGTTTTGAGCTAAAAAGTCATTCGATCCAAACATGAAAAGACAATGCGGTTCGATTCAATTTAGATGGCTTATAAAAAAAATCCGATCCGATCCAATTTAAAAAATGCAGTTTGGATTGGATCGGTTGATTCGGTTTTTATCGACTACTTTACTGATTCTTTAATTTCCTATTTTCTAAATCCATACATGAGACAAATAAGATATGTAAAGAGAAAAATAAGGAAACTAGTAAATACATTAATTCATTAAGTGCATTAACTACCAAATACATCAAGTGTTCAACTAAACAACTAGCTAGTAAGTGTACATGATTTTGGTATTACAAATTTTATATGGATGCTTGTAAGTGTTCAAATATATATTTTTACATCTACTTATATATGCGGATTTAGAAGTATATGTGGTTTTGGTATTGCAAATTTTAGGGAAAAGAAATGCTACTTCCCTCTAAGCCTAACACATATATAATAATAATTCAACATTTGCTTAACACACATATTTAATATTATTATTTCGGTTCGGTTCGGTTTTAGAGCCACCAATTGAAAACCGAATTGATCGGTTGGCACTAAAACCATCCAATAAAATCCAAAAAAATTCAATTTGCTTCGGTTTTCGATTTTTTGGACTGGTTTTTAGTTTTGTTTTTTTTTTTATCGGTTTGGATGTGAACAGCCCTAGATTTTGGCTACGATGAAATACTGGGTGCCTTTAAGTTGTCCACTTGAAGACATGATTCCGTACCTACCATTTAGAATCACAATATTATATTATAACAACAATATTTTTATTTCATTTTTTTATTGTTTATTGCTTATTACATCTTTCATTTTTTTTTCTGATTTTCTTTCTTTTCTTTTATCTTTATTTCTTCTACTTTCCACACTCTAAAAATAGGGTGTATATCAACCATTATCCATGTTATATATTTTTAGTCTGTGATGCGAAGTCATGCAAGCTAGTTTGAGAAAGACCTGCAAACCTAATGATAGAGTTCTCTTCAATGTTTTTCCCCTCTTATTCAGTTGTGTGGTTGGCTTGTGGCCTATTAATAGAGTTCTCTCCAATGTTTTCCCCCTCCTATTCCTAATAAGTAGTATTAGAGCATATTGACGACAATAGTTAAGCTTTAAGGGCCACCATTAATACTCATGGATGGGAAAAAGCTTCCGCTTGAGGGGAAGTATATTATGTGAAAGAGACTCACACTTAAGAGGGAAATTGTTGGTGTACAAGTGTAAGGAAGAAGTTCCATATTGGATAGAGATGGATAGAGGTAGCAAAATTAGCCTAGCCCGATAAGCTCGCCAGGGCGGGCCCATAAAAAATAGGCCCAAAAGGGTACTGGGCCTATTTGGCTTGATGGTTTTTGTTTTTGTTTTTTCCTTTGTAAAATATATAAAAATTTAAGAAAACAAGAGTCATAGGCCAAAATGGCCCGGCTCGATGGGCCCGTCGGGCTATAAATAAATATAGCCCATTAGGAATTCAAACTGGCTCGACTCAGCTCGATTTTCACGTTTGGCTTGTTAGGTTGGGGCGGGCCGCCCGTTTTGCCAACTCTAGAGATGAATATGTTAAGCATCATATAAGTGACAAAGACCCACAAATTTGATGCCTTAGGGTTTGTTTAGTTCAAAAGAGGGGAGGGGAGGGATTTTAAAATTTAATTTACATTTTTACCCTTATAATTTTGAACTTTAAAACATAAGTAAAAGATATTTTAATAATTATACTTGAAATGTTTTAAATCCCCTCATTTTCCCTCCAAATTCTCCCAATATTGGAGGGGAGAAAAAATTAGATAAGGAGGAATTTTGCTCCCCTCCATTCCTCTCCCATCCCCCCCTAAAAATTGAACCAAATAACTAAAGTTTATAAAAATCCATCCCCTCCCCTCCCCTCCCTTCCGTTTCCCTCCAACCAAACATTATGTTAAGGTTTTGAGTTAGATATGGTGTCAAGTTCACTTATGTGGTTGGCTCGTGACCTATTCATACAATTCTCCTTAGTGTTTTATGATGAAAAAAAAGATAAGATAATCCCCAAATTAACAGGATTAAGTAAATACAATATTGTATCATGTCTCATAGAAATACAAAGAAAAGATAATAGAAATTGTATACCTAGATTCATCTCTAAGTCCATGATGTTTAAACTGATCAGAGAAGGAGAGAACAATGATTTTTGTGTTGAGAGTAAACTGTCCACTTTCTAGAGAGTTTTGTTGGTCATAAAAAACTGCTTAATGGGATAGCAATTTTTATAACTCCTAGCAGTAGGTAGGGACTTCTCAATGAGTTATTCACAATAAAATGACCCAATCCATTACAGGATCACTCTTAATAAAAAAATCCGTCTTATGATATTTTATAACTAACATATAGAAATTAATAAAATCCATAACTATCAACTAATGATTTTAAACAATATTTTAATTATTGATTAATGCTAATCCATTATTATAATTAATTTTTTTAAAACATTTTACTCCCCTCAAATTTCCTAACACACTCCCACCCAAGTCCTTTGATCAAAACATCTTCACCTTTATTTTCCTATCAATTACAAAAAATTGTCAATGGAAAAAATCAATTAAAAAAATTGTCTTCTTTTATATTCAGCCATTTATTTTAAAAAATTTCATTTAACTATATGATTACATAAATATCATTTTATAATCATGAAATGTTATTCAATTTTCCTTTTTACATACCCTTTGCATTCCTTTTGTAAATTTAAAGATTAAGTTGTATTATTCTTACACATGTTTTTCATAATACTTTTTAGATTCTTCTCATGTATATCACTTATCTAATCTCACATCTTTTTTTCTTTTCTTTATCTCCTTTTCTATTTATAAAAATAAAAATAGAATTTCTCATAGAATTTTGGTGTATAATGACAACAACAAGATTTGAACCTAAGACTTAATATAATTACTTTAATCCTCCACCACTAGGCTGATCCTAGTGAGTTGAATTTCTCATATATTTGATACAATTATAGGTAACCAACTAAGTGATCGTTATGCAATTGATAAAGATAAAAAGAGAAAAGAGAAATTATTGTGAGGTGAGGCATGAGCGTCGCAAAACTTGATCTCTGGTGAGCTCCTGCGATGGTGGTTGGATGTTTTCGGTGGTGGCACTTGCAAAGACACCAATGCCAAAGTCATAATGTGCTTTAGAATATGAGAAAATGAGTGAGTGATCTATACCTTGTGCGAGGAGTCCTTTATATAAAGGGTTTGGTAGAAAAAGTTGTTAGGGCTGTTAGGATGCCACGTGGCTACTTGCGTTTGGGTACCACATATGCCATGTTCATTAAGTAGCTTGTCTTAGTGTAGCTGGGTTAATGGTAGGTGTCGATGTTAAAAGTATTAAAGTCGATTACTTGAATAAACCGACTTAGGTGATTGGGGACTGAGGTTGCCCCCAGAACAAAAACGAAAAATGTAACTAATAATGTTAGGGAAAAAAAAAGGGACAAAAAATAAAGTAAAAAAAAAGGCTTAATTGTAGTTTTTTCCCCTAACTTTTTTTTTTGTGCATTTTGCCCCCCAATTTTCAAAATGCTGTGAATTTTGTCCTTCCGTCATATCTATGTTAAATCCCAAACGACGCTAATACTTTCTGGCAGTTTTGAATCGCCACTAAACACACATATTTAAAATAATTAATTTTAATATAGTGGCGATTTTTAACCACCACTATTAATAAGTTTTATCTTCTTTTAGGGGACACACTTTGCTGCACATTACCCTTCTTCTCCATTGTTAAAAATTTTGAAAATTTCCAACTAATAACACCATCATATAGTTCCTCTTCCTAATCTGTTCAGTCCTACCCTTAAACCTATTCACCAACTCCATAACCATAGGAACCACCAACTGTGCACTATAGTCCTTGTTCTTAATCCAAGAACTTTCCACTGCCAACCCATTCCAGTACTCTTCAGAAGCATATCTCTGTTACTGCATCATGATGGCCCTCTACGGTATTCAAATCTAACAGATGATATCGCTTGTTTTGATCCTAAACAAAAGGTTAAGCCAAGCAAAAAATCAAACTATAGAATGAATCATATTCTTGAAACAAAAAAAAAAAGTGATGGGTAGTATTGGAAAAGACCTTGTCAAAGGAATGGGATTCAGATCCAGATTTGAATTCGCGATGGATTGGACCTGGGTAGAGAAGAAGCGTACCATATAAGGAAGTGTACCATGAGGTAAGAAGAAGCAGAGAGAGGGGAGGTCACATGGGTAGAGAAACCCTTATTTGTGGGGGAATTCAATTTTAGGGAGAAATCGCACTAGTGAGCCTAGAGAGAGAAAGGAATAATACGCGAGATTGAGGTTTACCATTGTTGGAGTGAAGAAGTGATTTTGATAGGCAATTCAACAACAAAGGTTCACTTCTCAAAGATGCCGCTTCTCAGACACTTCCTCAACAATGAAGAAAAAGGGTAATGTGCAACAGAGTATATGAGATATCTCAAGTCCCCTCCCCTAAAAGAAAATAACACTTGTTAATAGTGGTGGTTAAAAATCACAACTACATTAAAAGCAATTATTTTTAATACATATGTTTAGTAGCGGTTCAAAGCTGCGAGAAAGTGAGCGTCGTTTGGGATTTAATGAAGATATGATGGAAGGACAAAATTTGCCGCATTTTAAAAATTGAGGGGCAAAACACGCAAAAAAAAAAGTTGAGGGCAAAATGTGTGAAAAAGTGAAACTTTGGAAATAAAAAGTGTAATTAAGTCAAAAAAATAAAATAAAAATTATGTACTAACCATGTAAAGAGTTTTTACACTATATATGTTAAATTTATTAATTTTTACAAAAAAAAATATCTTAAAAATAATACTTATTATAATTTTTTATTGGTTAATTGTATAAACTTTTTACACTATTAGTATAGAGAAATTAAGATCCAAGAATAATATGTAAATGCATCCATATCAATGTCGGTTTTACACTTCTATTTACTATTTAGCCGCCAATGTTACTGTTCTAAAACAGGCACCAACAGACATTGTAATAATATCTTATCAACGTGAATTTATGTACTTACAGGAGGTAATGAATTGACAAATACATTTTAATTAATTTGACACAGACAATTTTATAAAAATTGACAGATAATAATTGAGTATTTGTTTGGGTTAAAGTTTATAAATATAAATTTGAATCAAAAGTATGTTACAAATTTAAGTTTAATAAAAAATAAATTTATTATAATGTGATTTATGTTTGGATATATATTTTTTAAAATATGTTAATAAAATAAAATTTGTTTGAATAGTATTAATTAAAAATATTTTTATTTTATGCTGTACTTATATAAATACTATTAAAGAAAAAAATGAGTTTTTAAAAACAACTTTTATATTGTTTTCAACTCATAGTAACAAACTAAAATTTTAAAATTATTTTGAGAGTATCTAAACATAACAATATATTGAGTTTAATACAATAAAAGTAAGTTTGAAGTACCAAAAGTAATCCAAACGTACCCTGAATGGGATTGGATTATATTATAATTCTTTGATCCCAACTGGCACAGTCGCTCAAGCACATATAAATTATAATAATAATAATAATAATAGTCAACTATTTTGGCTGTGGATAAATAAACAATAATTATTATTACTAAAATATTATTTAATTGATAAACAGTAATTCGGCTATGGTTGACGCAGCAAGAACCATAGCCATCTTACGTCTAGCACAGTATCTACCAAAAAATTCCACCACCACGGCGCGCCGAGCCAATCCTCCCCGTCACGGCGGCTCCAATTGATTCTTTTATGCTTCCATTTTATACATATTTTCTTCATGGTAGCAAGCAAAACCAATCAAGCTGCTTAAGCCTTCTTTTGGTCTTGCAAACATGTCATTTGATCATACATCAACTTGTCATAACACAGTAATAAATATCGCGGAAACATGCTAGTGGGACTAGTGGTCATACTTTTCGTTCTTGTAAGAAAGTGAGGGTGAACTACAAATGAAAAGGAGCGCACCATTAATTTTACACTAAAACAATGTGAATTTTATAGTCAATGTATTATGTACAAACATAATTTAATTTCAATAATTGTAATCATATGAACTCTGCTTTGATTTTGTGACAAATGGACTTATTTCATTAATTTTCCCCCTAAACTGATATGAAATGAGTGTAAGATATTTTTCAAGATGTATACTAATCCACACTGATTAAGCTAATAAAAATTGAATACTGAAAGGTTTAAACTGGTGGTGAGTTAAATATCCGGAAAAAAGAATACCCATACTAATGTAAAATGATTGGTTTTTTATAAATCATGGAAAGGAGGGAGTAGGATGGTGTGACGGTTTTTTATAAGGACCAATTGCAAAGCAAAAATTGTGTAGGCCAGAAATCAGATAAGCTCTCTCGTATAAGTCAAACACCGTATGGTTTGCCTTGTTTTGACTAAAACATTTACGTGCAGTGCAGGTAATTTGCGGTGGGGAAGAGGGGCTTTTTGGGGAGAAGAAAATTCAGGGAGGGGTATATTGGCCATTCCATAAACGAAAAAAGATGTCGATGGCACATGTATTTTATTTCCTAGACATTGACCCACAGACGCTAAAGAACAAGTGCGAATGAGGCGAAGTTTCTTATCAGAGCACCCCTCAATTTGCAACCTCCGCTTATGCTGTTGTTTCCTTTTATTGTTTTCGGATGGAGAAGAACTTTAAGCTGTAAAGCCCACAAAGGACAACTCTTTTCTTTTTCTTTTTTTCTTTCCAACCAAAATTTATTATTCTGTTTTACACTATTCAACCTCAAACTCGATCTCGGAGGGGTG
The DNA here is from genome assembly GCA_004329165.1 of Spatholobus suberectus. Lineage (NCBI taxonomy): Eukaryota > Viridiplantae > Streptophyta > Magnoliopsida > Fabales > Fabaceae > Spatholobus > Spatholobus suberectus. Next base: position 82,665,496 of record CM014730.1, on the reverse strand, counting down.
TGGTGAATTACTCCTACTTCTTCAACTGACTGCTACGGTCAATAATTTCAACCTTTGCAGAACCTTCAAGGTATGCGTATTTATGTCTCAGTACAATTAATTCAAATTTTCAGGCTTTTTAAAACAATTTTTTCCCATTAAAACCTATTGGTTCTCTTGTACGAGCCAGCATTTATTGAGATGGATGACTACCGAACGGCATCGATCACAGCCTTTAATTCTCATTTAATCCATCATCTGAAACATATTTCTATGTTTCTTGTAATTTCTCACAAGGCCAAAATTTGGCGCAATTCAAGTTGAGTTTTTGTTCTTATTTTCAGTTGCGGAAAGGTGATGAACCGATGATATTGATTGGCATCTAAAAATGTTTCATCATCACCATACAAATCTCGCTGTAGTCCTCACAATCTTCATAGCGTGCACAACAAGAGCACAAAACCTCACCTGCAATCGCCATTGCGGGGGGCAGACCCTTCAGTTCCCTTTTGGATTCTCCAAAGGTTGTCCAATCCAACTAAACTGTTCCAACAACCAAGTCCAACTTTTCGATTTTCTGGTCCAAAACGTAACTAACAGCAACATATTCGTCAATCTCCCTGCAAAATGCAACCGTGGCATGCAATCCATTGTTCGACTTTTCGGTGACAATTTTGCCCCCTCACTGAACAATAGCTTTCTGGTTCAAGATTGTAGAGAGGTGCTTGGCGGGTGCGTTATTCCCGCTTCTAGTTTTGTGGGCAGCCGGATTCATGTGGAGAGCTGCAACAACAGAAGTGGTAATATCAGCTGCTTTACGCAGGAGCAGAAACAAGATGAAGTGGGTGTTTTGACATACGATGATTTGAACAAAACTAGGTGTAACTACTTGTTCTCTGCGGTTTCTTTTGGGCAGAGCAAGGAGATTGCGCTGCAGTTTCAGGTGGTTGAGTTGGGGTGGTGGCTTCAAGGGCTGTGTCAATGTTCTGACAACGCTACCTGCACATCGGTTCCTCTCCAAGAAAGAAGGGTTGGGTTCCGGTGCCAGTGCGTCGATGGTTTCATGGGAGACGGTTTCAGCAACGGCACCGGTTGCCGCAAAGGTGAGTTAACATTATAAATCTGTTTATTTATGTGTATTATTTTATACTTTTATTATTATATATACTTTGGTTCTTGCTTGTGGAATAATCGTGTGGTTTGACGGGACAACTGGGAACTTAACACCTGGTTGAGGCTTTAGGTGCTGGACAACCATGGGGCAAGACCTCGTTCAAAATACTGGTCTTGACTCTTGTGTAACTTGCTGGGTAGCGTAGATCATGGAACACAATTCTCGCCAATTTACGATCGAATTTTTCCACATTATATTTGCAGAAGACTTGCAAATTTCCTTCTGAATTTGCTGAGTTATCATATAAAAAGTTAAAAACTGACATGAAAGATGCTAGTTTAAAACTGGAATTTTCTTTTTCTTTTTCTTTTTAGCTTGGGAATGGCCTAAAGGTTATTCATAAAATTTTATGACTTGTTTGGGTGGGTGGAAAGAAAACATGGGAGATTTTTTTTTTAAACTTTGAATTGAAAAAAATGTGAAAAGAAAAATAAGTTTAAATTTTTGTTTTTAAAATCAACTTTTTTTTTCTTTATTTTCTCTTAAACCAAACAAAAAAAAATGTATTTTGTTATTCGTATTTTATTTTCTTCTAACCAAACATACCATTACAGAGACAAGGATTCGGATACCTTATTGCCTAGATGGGACTTGTATTTACATGTTATTTAATACATTAAATTTTAAATAAAAATTAATGTTATATAAATAACTGTATATAATTAATTATGTTATTTTGAATAATGTTATATAAATTATTATATATAACAAATATTATTTAATTTATTATATGATAAAAAAATGATTTTGTTACTTTCTTCATTACAAATTATTTTATATATATATATTATAATTAATTAATTAATTTAAATTTAAATTTAATTAAATATTTTTATCATGTTTTATAATTAGAATATGCAATAATATTTTTATTTACTTAAATATAAATAATGAGTTCATGTATGAATATCTTAGTACTCATCAAATATTTGAACACATACCAGTAAAATTAATAGTCATGCATGTAAAAGTCCAAAAACAAGTATTTTTTAAAACAAAATTATGAAGACATACATTATAATAGCCTACCTAAACCCTACCTGTTACCACCCTCAAACCACGTTGACTTTTCCTTTCTAATAAACAACTGGCTCATTCTGGTAGTCGTGTAGACCAAAAGGCCTTACAGGCCCCTTAATTTTGCATAGATATGGAAGCAAAGCAGCTATTGATATCTTGGTTTTTTAATCCTGTTTAATTTTATTCATACTAATTTTGATGTTCATTCTCTAATGAATCCAATTTCATGGAAAATAGGGAGTATGGAAATTGGATGTGTTTTTGGCTACATGTTTTGAATTTTTTTATTTTTTTTTTGTGGGGTGGGCTGATGGGGATACGTTCTTTGTTTTGAATGGTAACTTAACCAAACAGAATCCTACAAAAATCAAAAGTCAACATGTTCTGGTTGCACATGCGTGGTTGGATGGATTTGAATTTTCTTTGTATTAGTCATGGTCAAACGCGAGATATCGGTGGTGACGATACATTCTCAACGTGAGCAATTAATATTAGGAGATGACCTAATTTTTAGGTAATTACTTGCAACCTTAAGCATCTGGAGATCACCGACAATTTGTTTATCACTCCATGTTATGCTGACAACGCAAATTGAGTGTGATGGGAATTACCATTTTTACTAGATATCTTACTGACATAAGAACCGTAGGTGGAACATTTTCTGTGCCACATCGTGTAGATTTTGCATTTAGCACATGTTTGATTTATTTATTTTTAATTCAAAATGGTTTATAATTAAAACTTTAGTGAAGAGTTAAAAAAAAAAACCCTTAAAAATTAATCAAAATTAAACGAACAATTTCTGATCAATAACAATTCTGTCTTTTGTGTGTATATATATATATATATATAAACAATTCTGTCTTCAAAAGCTAAAAATTGAATGAAGTTCTTTTTGACTCAATCAACGAGGAAGATTTTAGAGTGTATCCAGAATAATATTTATTTAGCTTCAAATGATGATATAGATAGGTCGACAGATGTACCAAAACAAAAAAAATAGATAGATAGATAGATATTTGTTCCTTTAATAAATATTGTCATTTTTTTAATTGTTTCTCCATGGTTGCCTTGTCATTAGCTTCGGCTTCAAGTTGCAGTGCTTCAACACTAACGTCCGGGGGATGTGGGAAAGCAACCAAAATCGGTGTGGTTGTTGGAGGTATAACAGAACCTCACATCTTAATAGTCTACTCTTCCTTTCGGCTTAACTTCTGCCCATATATAATCCTATGTTGCAGATTTGTTTCATACGAGAATCTTTGTTAATCTTACAACTGTTATAGAATGCATGTTTTTAAACGTCTCTTTTCCCATTTCCTGATACAAACATTGGTAGAAAAGATAACTTTTGAAATTTCATATTTGGATTAATGCTACATGATTGTCCACACTTCACAGTGATCACAACTGGAGCTTTGGTGGTGGCTGGTCTGTTTCTTATATGGTACTGTGCCAGGCGCCGTCCTACTTGGTTGGGAAAACATACGAGAGTCAAGCGCCTATTACGTGAAGCTGCAGGCAACTCTAGTGTACCTTTCTATCCTTACAAAGAAATAGAAAAGGCCACAAATTCTTTCTCTGAGAAACACAGGCTGGGAACTGGGGCTTTTGGTACAGTTTATGCTGGAAAACTGCACAATGATGAGTGGGTCGCTATAAAGAAGTTAAGGCAAAGAGACACCAACAGTGTTGACCAAGTCATGAATGAGATCAAGCTCCTTTCTTCAGTGAGTCACCCAAATTTAGTTCGCCTCTTAGGTTGCTGCATAGAGAAGGGAGAGCAGATCCTTGTTTATGAATATATGCAAAATGGAACACTTTCTCAGCATTTGCAAAGAGAGAGCGGTAAAGGACTTCCATGGACAGTACGTCTTACCATTGCTACTGAAACTGCTAATGTTATAGCGTATCTCCATTCCGCAATTCATCCCCCAATTTACCACAGAGACATAAAATCTAGTAATATACTTTTGGGTTATAACTTTAAATCTAAAATAGCTGATTTTGGGCTTTCTAGGCTTGGCATGATAGAAACATCTCATATCTCAACCGCCCCACAAGGGACTCCAGGTTATGTCGATCCCCAATACCACCAGAACTTCCATCTCTCTGATAAAAGTGATGTCTACAGTTTTGGAGTGGTTTTAGTAGAGATAATAACTGCCATGAAAGTGGTTGATTTTGCTCGACCTCGGAGTGAGGTTAATTTAGCTGCACTTGCCGTTGATAGGATTAGGAGGGGTGCTGTAGATGAGATCATAGACCCCTTCCTTGAACCACATAGAGATGCTTGGACACTATATTCTATTCATAAGGTGGCTGAGATTGCATTTAGATGCCTTGCTTTTCATAGTGACATGAGGCCTACTATGATGGAAGTGGCAGAAGAGCTAGAACACATTAGACTCAGTGGATGGGCAACTATGGAGGAAACTGTCACGGCTTCATCGATTGGGTCCACGAGTTCATCACCTCGCCATGGAAGTGAGAAGTCACTGAGTCGTATTAAAAATGCCGGACAAGGGAGTGAGAGATTGATTGTTCCACAGAATACAGAGAGTTTTTTGCATTCTATGGAGGTGGACAGCTCCCCTGTATCAGTGCATGATCGTTGGTCAAGTAGACCCAGCTCACCTTCATCAAACAGCTTGTTAGGAAATGTCATCCCGTGACATATACTTACTTGGGCTAGATAACCTCCAGTAATGTGAATACCAAAGGCATATAACACTTTTCTTTCCTCTTTCGCAGCTGTTGCTATAGCTATTTTTGTCTATGATTGTCATTAGGATTCTGCTTTACTAACAACTTCCAAAGATTATATGCATAAATCATCAGTAATCAATATATAGAATTCACTACGCAGACAGGATCGAAACTACGAATATTTACTATGTATGATTATGGTTGGAAAAACCACCTTTGGCTACAATTGTCTATTTACTAATGGCAGCTAACGATGGAAATGCGCAAAATTATGGGGCTTTTGGTGTCCGAGTAGTCAAAATTATGCCTAAGTATAAGCAGCTAGAGCCATGTATTGAAAAACTAATTATTTGAATTAAATTTTAAAATCGAACCACTTGATTATTTTCAAAGTAGAAAACAGTTTAAAATTGATCGAAAACCAATTTTGAGCAAAACCAGTTTTAAACTCAATTTTCACAAAATTCAGTTTTAAGACCAATTCTTAGGCAATTCAAAACCAGTTTTTAACCGACACCATGGCTCAAGACCAACTGTGATAGTGGGGGCCTTCCAGAACCTGGAATACGAGAAAAGAGGGGGTTCTTATTTGGATGAATGTAATATGAACTGGAAGGATTTTGGACAGAGTTTGCAGAGACAGCCATGGATGGGAGTTTTGGAGTTAAAAGAGGAGGGGAAGAGAGAAGGTTCACTTCTGATATATTAATTTGGAATGCTGAAAAATCCAATTTCATTTCATGCTAATCGAGTCTTGTATACAGGGGCCAAGAGAAGAGCAAGTGTTGTTCCAAAAGGTTGAAACCAACGTAACAGATGAAACTGAAAAATAACATAATCAACCGATTGTTATAACAGAAAAAATTAATTAGTTGAGCTATCCTCTGTGATGGATAAAAACTGAATTTTTAAAACCAATCAACAGAACTGTTTGTTAAGAAATAATCCAGCTTAATTTAAAAATTAGTTTTTATTATTTGATATTTTAAAAGTTAAACCATTCATTTGGTCCCTATAGTTTTTCCTATTTTAAGTTTTAGTTCCTATATAAAAAAACTGTAAGTCTCTGAATAGGTTTTTGTGACAGTTTATCACAACTAAAAAAATTTTGTAGCGGTTTTGCATGTCGGAAAGTGTTCTGAAAGGTCGTAATAAAATAAAAAAAGAAGATTGTTCCTATTAAGCCAGTGATGTTTTGAAATACCATATAGATTAAAAGTTACAGGTATGTTCTGAAAGGTCGTAATAAAATAGCTGAATGTGAAGACATTGGCCACTAGAACTCCAAGAGAGTCCAAGCAAAAGGAAGACACAAGTATTGTAGAAAACAGCAAAAGATAACCACACTGTTGGATCCAGACATGTGTCAGCAGACAGCAGATGTCGTTTAAATTTCTAAGCCGTGGGTAGTGTACCATGATCGGAGCAGAGCAGTCATATTGTTTCCAACAAACCATCACTTTCTAATAGACGAAGAATTCCATGCATTTAGAATGTGAAAGGGGGGGAGGGGGTATAGATATAAATTGTTATAAAACAGATAATGAATAGAGTAGCAGACTTGTAAGCATTCAAGTGAATCTTTACCGACAATATAGACAAGGTGAGATAACAATTGTGGTTGATATGGAGATTCAGATCCTAATCTATGACAGACTTGCATAATGTTCATAATATAGTAAGCTTGTGTTGAATACGAAAAAGAAGGGTAAACAAGAACAATGCGTTGTTTGTATGTTCAGATGTTGCTCACAGACAAACCAAACGAGTTACTGTAAAACAGTAAAAGAAGGTCATCTAACCATGACTTCTTGGATCAACAACTTGATGCAGCTTCCTCGCTTCAGCACTTGAATATTGGCCTACAACACGAGCATGAGGAACGGATGCTTCGCCACGAGCAAGGGCATCCACATTTTCAAGCAGGTACTGTCTTGGAAGCCTCCCCACTACATTGCCCTCCTCATTCCCTTGTTTATCGAGGAATGCAAAGTGTGGAATACCCTCCACACCAAACTCGTCAAGCTCTTGCTCCCACTTTGTGTTATCAACATTCAACATCACAAAATTAACTCGATCCCTATATTGAGAATTACACGGTGTCAAGGCTACGAATTTGTACTCACGAAATTAATGTTTTACGAAATACGGGTGATCATAAACGGTGAGTAACAAATCTATAAGGCATCAAAATGCAAAAGAGATACACAAGCAAAAAGGAAACATGTGTGCATAAAGGTGATTACTTGTATTGCTGCTCTACTTTGTAAACGTCAGGAGCTAATTCCCGACATACCTCACACCAATCTGCATAAAACTCCACCACAGTGGGCTTCCCATTGGAGAGAGCCTGGACCATCAAAGTGCAAATAGTATAAGAAACTATGGAGCAGATATCATGTAACAACCACGAATGAAACTTGAAAACCTAGTGAGCACTAACAGAGTAATTAACACTGCAAGACTAATTAACAAAACCTAAGCGTGGGAAACAAACCTCTTCGTAGGGCATTGCAATGGCGGAGAGATCCTTGAGAGAAACACCGAAATCCAACCTCGTAGATAGGAAAAGTCCCAAAGCTGCTAAGGTAGAAACAACAGCGATTTTGTTGTTGACATCTTTGGTTGGCAATTGAGGAAGTGAGCTTGTTGTCTTGCTGGTCTGACCATTGACCGTGCTGGGCTCGACCACCAGTTTTTCATCCTGAGCAGAGGTCAAAGGAAGTTAAGGTACGAAATAAAGAACCAACCTCGTTGCTTGTTTTGTTTTCCAAAAGCAGGGAAAGGAAACATACCGTTGGAGGGGTATCCTTTTGATCAAGGTTGGGATTTGTTTGGCAGGCTAAGGTCTGGAATTTGCGGGAATTGATGTGACGGTGACGAGGAACTGCAATGAAGTGAGGAATTGGAAGGCATGGTTGGAATCTGTGGAGGGCGATGGGGTTTGAAGATAATGGGCGAGCCATCCCCAAATTAAAAATCCTGTAGTTGCTTGGCAGAGAGGTTAGCAAAGGAATTAAACTAGGAATTAGGAAGTAGCAGCTACCATGTGCCGTGCTGAATTTGAGATTGCAACCCGCACCGCTAGCAAAGGAAGATTTTTCTTTCCTTCCCATAATATGGAAAAAAAGAAGAAGATAAATTCAACTTCTATTTAAAAATTTAAATGAAAACTCTTGTTGCAGAAATGGATAATTATAATAAAAAAGGAATTGTCTGAAATATTTAAAATAAAATAGAATCATATTTTTTTAATTTAAAACTTGAGATAAAACTATTTTAATAAACAAATAACATCATAGTTTTATCTCTTCGATCGTTTACTTTGTAAACAATTAAAAATTGAATATTTAAATTAATTTAAAAAATTAATATAAAATATTAAAATGAAGAGATTATTTTATTTTATCTATCTTAGGATATTACAAAATATTTCATCATTTCATAGTTGTTTTTGTCATTGGGAATGTGCTGTCCAAGGGGGAGCTGCATATCATTCAACATTAAATTTTCTTTCTCTAAATATAAAATAAAAAAATAAAAAATTCTTTCTCTAACTTTTTTCGTGGTCCTTAATATGTGGAAATTCTATCATGATAGTCATTTACTTGTTTCTTGCAATAAATTAAAATTGGCAATGATAGAAGAAATCTCATCCACTTTTATTTTTACCTTCTTGTTTATTATTTTTTTTACCAATTAGGTAAACCATAGTAATTAACAATAGGTTGCAACAAAAAAAAAGTAATTAACAATAGGTTGTATTCACAACTTAGTTGTGTGTACGGATTGGAGAATGATGTGTATAAGCATAAATCTCTTATATTTTAGAAGAACTTTAAAATGATTCTCTCATTCATTTAAATTCATTTCTCAATCGTCATATATACTCTAATTTTAATAGTTCAGCTTCATCTCGAGCATAAATATCATATGCACGTGCTAGGATATCTTTTTTAAAGTGATCTATTTTTTCTTTCAAGACCTTGTTTGTGGCATCTAGTAAACATTTGAACTATTGCATTCAATCTATGTCATCGACATTTTAAAGAGATCATTTTCCTTTCTCATAAATTATCACAATACACATTATATTTGTCTTTGATTCTTAGCTAAAAAGATTATTTGCCATTTAGTTAACTCCCACAATTGTATCATTTAAAACATTGAGTCATGCTTGAAAGTGATATCTATCCTTTTCTATGATAAATCTTTGCTTTGGATTTTTTTTAAGCATTTTTTCCTCAAGTGTAATATTTTGGAAGTTGAATTGAGTGAAAAATAGTGAAATGTGAGAACAATCCTTCATGGACTATAAATACATTAATTTTGTATATTTGTGATTAAAACACACCGTTTCTTTGAAGAATATAAATAAATAAATAAAGAATAAAAAAGGGAGTTAGGGGGGCTCACAATAGAGGTGGCAAAATTGGTCTGGCCTGGCAGGCCAGGTCGGGTTAAGCCATAAAAACTTTAGCCTTAAAAGAATCAAGCCAAAATGGCCTAGCACGATGGGCCTGCCAGGCCAAGTCGACCCATAAAAAACAGGCTCAAAAGGTACCAGCCCTATTTGGCCCAGTGCTATATATTTTTTAATTTTTTTCTTTGTAAAACATAAAAAAAAAATTTTAAAAAAGGTCATAGGCCAATTTGGCCTAGTTCGCTGGGCCTACCAGGCCAAAAAAAAAAGAGCCCATTATGAATTCGACCTGACTTGGTTTTTGCACTTGGCCTGTTGGATTAGGCCGAACTGGGCAACCTGTTTTGCCAACTCTAGCTCATGAGTCTTAAGCTCTCCCCACCCCCCAAAAAACACAACTTAGAAAAAAAAAATTTAAAATCCCATCCCAAAAATCCTAAAACACCAAACACACACATTTTGGAAAACACAACCACCTACCATTGTAGCAAGGGCATGAGAGAAAGGAATGTGAGGGAGAAACTCACTCTACAACTATCTCTTCTTCCACCCTTTTCCTTTAATTTCTTACATTCTCATCTAAAATCTTTTGCACCCATAAGTGGGAAAGGTCAAAGTTGCTTCTTTAAGTGGATATGAGGAATGCCCACTATTAGGAGTTTACTTATTTGCAGTTATTTGAGGTAAAGTCATAACTAATGAGATTTAAAGTTTTATCTTTGGCATAGATAGATGGTAAATATGGGTATAATGTAGTAGAGGTTAAACCCTAGGCATTCATATATCCCTTTTTAAACTATAGGCCTCCTAAATTGAGGGGTTTGGCAAATTTATATTACCTATTGTTATTAAAAATTAGAATGAATTTCTAAGGGCTAAAAATTTTACTTCTTGATGCTCAAATTTAGAGAAAATTACTTCGGTGGTTCCTCTTGAAAGCACTAATTGAGGCAAAGTTGATTTTTCATAGTTGTGAGTAGCTAACGTACCTAGTGGCATTTTTATTGTTTATTTGTTTTTTAGGAAAATAAAATAAAGTTCAAGATAAGTTCTCTTTGACTATGGTTCCTATGAGCAATTGTGAATAAAGATTAGCATAAAATTATTTTATTGCTTTTGAAATTGATCTTCCATAGTTTTGAACAATTTTGATTATGTGTTTTAAATGTGAATTTCGATTTCTCATTGTGGGTTCTATGAAAGAATACCACTTGCTACAACAAAGAAAAAATGCAACTTATGGGTTAAGTGCTTGTAGCCCATATAAGAACTGTCAGTTGCAACAAAGAAAAAATGTAGCCTACGAGCTTAATGCTCATATGAGTCATATCCCTTATAATAATTGTTCGCTGCAACAGAGAGAAAATGCAGCGTACGAGCTAAGTGCCTATAGTCCTGTAAATACCATTTGCTACAATGAAGAGATAATGTGGTCTACGTGCACATAGTATGATGAGATATGAGTGAGGCAAGGTCCCCTCTGTATGATATGTATGACACTCAATCTAATAGGTTGAGATTTTTGTTTCTCATTTTGCATTGATGTAGTGTTTCACATGCAACTCACTATGAGTATGTGTTATGAATTTCGTAGCAAATCTCTATTCTTGATTACATTTTTTTGGTATTCCTAATGAGTTCTCAAGAGAATAAATATTAGTTTTACAAACTGGATTATATCATATTTTACTCTTTTTTTTATTGTCATCTTTTAGTTCATTTTTGAATGTTAAAACTTATGCTATGTCCACTTCTCCTTCTTGTCCACATTTGTTCATTATGCTCTCACTAAGTGTTTATAGTTGAATACCTCTATTTTGAGAACTCATGACAATTATTATATTTGAATGATGAGACCTTGTTTGATGAATCTTAACTATCTCTATTAAGTGATTGACATATGATTGTTATCTTTGAGATGTTGAAGATACAGAGAAAATTCTATCATTTTTGTTAAACCTTATGGATTGTTAGAGTACGTGTTCCTAGCTCAACGTGATCTGTAGGCTTGTCAGGCTAAAGGTCATTTGAATTAGTTTTAACCAGTGTGCTGATCATGGCTCTAGAGTGAGTATTTTCTATTGTTTTGTGATCTCTATTTATTCTTCATGTTTAGTGATATGATTTTTTTTTGGTATGGTTCTTAATGAACATTTGTTTTTTCAAATATTTGTTTTGAGTTTGTGATACCAACTAATTATAATCCGTTTTGGTTGATGATAGTTTTTCGTGTTCATTTTTGTTGAATGAGTTCCTTGGGTATTTTTTTAAAGCACGTACTGTTAAATCCTTTACAGGATGCAATTATATTTGAGCTAAAAACATTCATAACATAGGAGAACTTACACAACACTTGAATCCAGAATTTTGCTTAAAGAAAATTAAGCATAAAATACTTGAACTAATCACGTTTTATGTAGCTTATAGTCACTTTCATTGAAGATTCACAACATTTCTTCTCATATGAAGCAACTTTATATTCACTTTCAATTAAAGATTAAATAAGATTTAAATTGATCTCATGCCTTTAACTTTATGCAAACTTACTAATCTTGTAGGTGTATATTTGGATAAACTTATTTAAGATTAAAAAACTTATTCTCCACAACTTACAAGGAAGATTTTTTTTTTTTACAAAAAAACTATTCCAATTATGCACTCATCATTCAAAAATCCAAGTCCACACGAGATTAATAATGACACGATAGCTTAAAAATCCAAGTCCACATACGATTCCGATAGTATATCATCTACGATCAAATGATTTTTGTGAGGAGCTCCTTAATGCTTCTGTGGTCTGATGGTCCTCAAGACTAATCGGTCAACACCCAACAATAAAAAATCTATCATAAGGAACGATTTCTATACATAGGAACAAGGCTATTGGATTCTAGATGCATTCATTCACACGATATGATCACAAAGCTACAAAGATAAACACATAAAGCGGGCACAATCTTACAGAGTGACAGGATCAACTTCCACACAGACATATCCAATTGAATAGTACGATATCGATGGACAACAATGTACTGGTCATTACTTATTATGACCAACTCAGGAGTCACGACTTTTGAGCTTCAGGCCCCAAAATACCGTTCACCACCGCCAACGCAACCAAAATGCCCAAAACCTCCGCTCCCGCCACCGCTCCCGCCTGCGCCAACCCGCCAAAACTCACCGCCTCCTCTATCTCCCTCTCCGCCTCCTCTATCCCCTTCTCCGCCGCCACCAGCCCCTTCTCCGCCGTCTCCAGACCCCGCTCCGCCGCCACCAGCCCCTTGTCCGCGGCCTCAAACCCCTCCCTCACGATCTCCTCCGCTTCTTCCTCCACCTTCTTCAGACTCTTCCGTATCCCGAACAACGGAATGTCCTGCGCCACGGACGCCGCTTCCCTCGCCGTCAACGCCGTCGACGCCGTCAGAACAAACAGCAACTGCCTCCGCCCCGCACTCGGAAGCGCCGTTGCAGCTTTAACGGCACGCTGCTGGCACGGAGACGACGTCGCATTGCGCACGACGAGACGGCAAAACGGTGACGAGATTGCACAAACCATGGCCACGACCCTCGCTCACTGATCCTCTACGTGTGGCCACTGGCTCTTCCAAACTTTAACCAATTTATTTAATTACGATAATACCCCTTCTTTAACAACCGTTGTCATCGTGACACGTGTCACGCGGCAAAAATGGTTTATAAAACGGTGCGGGTAAAAAGGCCCAATAGAATTCGGGTTTCTTTTTTCATTTTCACATTTTGCGCCAGAAACGAAAACCTCAAAACCCAAACCCTCGCGAATTGAGGAGATTCTCACTTTCCCTCTTCTCTTTTTCTCTCATCGCTAAAGCGAAATTCGAGAATGGCGGACGAAGCTCCTGCATCTGAAACCTCCGTCACAATGCCTCAGCCGGCGGAAGCTGTCGCGGTCGACGGAACCCTAAACTCTGGCGAGAACGACAAGAGCGGAATCTCCGTCGATGCCGCCGCGCACGGCGGCGAAGAGTCGGTGTCCAACGCTGAAACTTCCGGTGCGGCGTCTGGCAGCGATCCTCTGAAGTCTCTGGAGTTGGCGAAAGAGCTGATGGATAAGGGAAACAAGGCAATGAAGGAGAACGATTTTGGAGAAGCAGCTGATAACTTTAGCCGTGCTCTCGAAATCAGGTTCCGTTAATTTTATTGTAGAATACATTATTCGATTCGCTGTTTTAACAGTTCACACGTGCGTGGAATTTGATCTCTCTACTAAAAGATTCGCAAATAAGTTGGAGAAATTCTCTTTTACGAGTGTATGTTTAATGTTCTCACTATTAAGCTATCCATCGAATGCATGCATGATTTGTGAAGTAGTTTGTGTGTGTGGTGGGCTAATATAGAAAATGATAGCTAATTTGATATTTTTAAACCTTCATTTTGGTCTATATACGATGTTCTGAAAGAAAATTTCAATCAAAACAGGGTTGCCCATTATGGTGAACTTTCTCCGGAGTGTGTCCACACATACTATAGATATGGGTGTGCACTTTTGTACAAGGCTCAGGAGGAAGCTGATCCTTTGGCTGATGTGCCCAAGAAGGAGGATGGATCTCAACATGGCTCCAACAAGGATGGATCTGTCAAGAGTTCTGTGAATGCTGAATCTTCCACTGCATCTTTTTCTAGCAATGTTGAGCAGGATGTGACTTCAAATGATCAGGGTGCAGCGGCAGTAGAAGATGGTTAGTGTGTTGCCTTCTAGGGCTTACTGCTTGGTAGTTTTGAGTTTTGTTAATAATTTATTGTTCAATTTGGTCAGAGTGTTCCGACGATGCCTCATTATATGGTTATATATGTCCTGTAAATTTGAAATTGTCTATGAAAAATTATTACATTTTACCTAGGTTGGCTTAGAAAGCATGTTTTATTTTTAATGTTCTTTTGTGGTCTGCATTATCCTACCCTTCTCACCAGTCATTGCAAATAAGGGGAAGTGTTTTTGTGGCATTGATTTCATGATTGAGAATATATCATATGTGCCTTTTATTTTGAGTTACAAGAAGTCTAGGACATTCTTTATGTCTGCAGACATGAGTTAGCTTGATTTATGAACTGTTTAATAACAAATTAAAAAACAAAATGTTCTAAGCTGTTTATGCAAACTAATCAGACCTCTTTCTTCTTCTCTTTGACACATGTACATGCATGGTACTGATGTTGAGATTTAAAATGAATTCTCTCCTGCTATGGACTAAGTCAGTGGAATAAGAAAAATCTCATGATTAATGCAAATTATATGGAAAACTTGTGAATATAAATATGTTATAATGCCTCCCAAAATTGTTAGAAGTAGACACTTTGTGTCACAATATCAACCATAGTTGCCAAATTTAGTGAAGCTAGCATGCAACAATTATTGTAGATGAACTGCATTATATTTTGCACTTTTCAGGATTAATTCTATGATTGCATTACCACAGAAGTTGTAGTCTGTAGGTTAATCAGTTTCATAACGTTAGTTCTGTTTTTCAAAATATGAAACAGGGTCAACTAAGAACGACCAAGAAGAAGATGACGAGGATAGTGATGCTGAAGACTTGGCAGAAGCTGATGAAGATGAGACTGACCTGGACCTGGCATGGAAAATGCTTGATATTGCTAGAGCCATTGTTGAAAAGCAATCTGTCAACACAATAGAACAAGTGGACATATTATCAACATTGGCAGATGTTGCATTGGAAAGAGGTATTTTAATACTCTTTATGTTTATTTTAAATTTTACTGATACTTTCTTCCCCAAATACATAAAAAAGGAGGGATATGATTATAGTAAAAGCTGGATTATTTCTTGGCTCTTATATGTACAGAGGATTTTGAAACTTCCCTCTCGGATTACCAGAAGGCACTATCCATCTTGGAACAGCTGGTTGAACCAGATGATAGAAAAATTGCTGACTTGTATCCTTGGTAGATTTACTATCTAGATGTGTGGTTTTTCTGGTGTCTGTAGACTTTGCTGGTTTCAATGATTGTGAAAAGTGAAACAACTTAAGTAGTTGCAGTAAATTACTGTATTAACTGAGTAATAAAGTCTGCAGTTTAAGTTAAAGTAGATAACCAAATATGTTCGGCCGCTAGACTGCCTTAACCCATGAATATAGAAATTTCCGCATATGCTTGTGTTTGGAGGTTAGTTCCAAGCCTCAAGAAGCAGTTGCTTATTGCCAGAAGGCTACATCTGTTTGTAAGGCACGATTACATCGTCTCACAGACGAAGTAAAGAGTTATTCAGATTTGACATCTGCTTCTGAGTTAGCTCAGGATGTACCATCGTGCCCCAGATCTGAGTCTGATAACTCAATTGTGGATAAACAAGCAGAGATTGAAACTCTCAAAGGTCTATCAAGTGAGCTGGAAAAGAAGGTGGGCTTGATAAACTTTATTAAGATAACTATCTGTCCTATGTTGTTATTTTGATATGAATGGGAGTTGATGGAATTGCAGCTTGAAGATCTGCAACAGTTAGTCTCGAACCCAAAGTCAATTCTCACTGAGATCCTAGGAATAGCAGCTGCCAAGGCAGGCAGTGGGAAGGAATCATCTCCAGGAATAGTGACTTCCTCACAGTTGGCTACCGCCAACAGCAGTGGAGGTTTTGACTCTCCAACCATTTCAACTGCCCACTCCAATGGATCTGGTGGAGTCACACACCTTGGTGTAGTAGGAAGAGGAGTTAAGCGAGCATCAAATGCCAGTGCAGCAGAAGGAAGCGCACCAAAGAAACCGGCATTACAATCCACTGAAGACAAAGGTGATGACAACGCATGCTGATGTAGGTCTTGGTTCGTTTGTATGGTGTGTTTAATTTGAACTTTGAATGCAACCATACAGTTTCGTGACACTTTTGAAGTATTGATAAGGACATTTTAAGGGGATTGACTGTTTTCAGGGAAACAGTGTTATGCCATATATTCTCCTTATTGGATTTATGTGCAGCTAATTGATATCGTCACGGATTTCAAAATACTTAAAATATTACTAATACAAAAACCATTAAAATGTAAACATTTGAAAGGTATTGCGCTGTATTTGGGTTGAACATATAACTACGATTTGGTGATAATTAATGAAACATGCTGCAATTTTTGTCTGGCAAAAAAAGTAAGGGGGGAAGTGGTCTCATTCAAAGATGAATTAGAACCCAAGGACCAAAATGTAAGGATATTTGATCTTAGCAAATATAGTCTTTAATGTTAAGTTTACATATATATGTAGATATATGATACATATACAACAAATTTTACAACAATTTGTATAACATAATTTTGTGTCTATTTTTTTTCATCACAATATTTATTGTACTTTAAACTTTTTTTTTTTTTCTTTTGGTTATAAAATTTGTTGTACAAGTATTATTTTTCATTTATGTATTGGGTGGACCCACGAGTGGAGCCAAGGCTACGGCCTTTCCAATTCCCAGAACCCTTCCCATAAAATTTTTCGGGGAACTAGAAATAAAAAAGAAATGCAATTTTATGTTGTGTATACTTTATGGAAGTATTTGACTCTCTCAAGACAATTCCTGACTCTGCCCTTCGGTAGAACGTAGTTTATTTTTTATTTTTTTTAATTTCTTGACGTTGAATTTTTTGTGATTAAAGCAAAATCTTTGGTTGAGCTGGGTTGTGCCTTCCCAACTAAAAAAACCGGATGAAAGTATTATCATGCTTGCATGGGTTTTCCCACCGTTGCGATATAATGGATGTTTTTGTACATCGAAGTAAACGTTTCTTGGATTCATAATGTTTTCTAACGAATTGTTTTGGTTATTCTCCTTTTGATTTCTCTAAGTATAGGCTTTTAGTAAATTACCTTTTCTTCTATTTTCTTTCACCTTAGATGGGAAAAATATTTAAGATTGAGAAACAAAGAGACCTAAAGGATTTGGCGACGTGAGGAGTATTTTAGCATCGTAACCTTAAATAGCTCTATTCACAACATTCACCTCTACTCAAAGTTGTATGAGTAATTACTAGTTACTAGCAACAAATGAGAGAGACCTAGGACAGCAAGTGAAAGTGACGTTTTTCTCGAGCGGTTATTACTAAGTACGTGGCGCTATGGCAGTAGTCCAACGCAATTTCTGCTCCATAGAGGTTTTGAAAGGCAACTAAGAAGGGGTGCTAAACCGAATTTTTGAAATGGAATAACCGAATATCTATGCGAGGCGTTATCTTCAGTAGCGAGCTGGCCCCACGAGTGGATGACAAAAGAGAAACCAAACCAAGAAAACGTTGATGTTAACGAGGTGCTAGCAATGATCTGAATATATCCATTATAAAATCGGTTGGTTGTGTCATAACTCATAATACTACTCTCTAGCGAGGCAGCGTCGGAATTACTCTAGTTTTGAATAGTTTCAAAACCAAAAGCATGTGTTACAGGGTGGATTGTAGGATCTGTGGGAAATATACATGGGGGGGATGTGGGAGGCACTTGACCACCCTCTACGCCAGCATTGATGAGGGAATGCACTGCACGTGCCGCTCCTGGCCCGGTGTTGTAATACCCTCCCAGCGCACACCCACTGCCACTCAGCAACCAGCAACTCAATCCAATAACTCCTCACAAGGTAAACCCTTTTAATTTGGTCTTGGTGAAAGGTTCAAAAACAACTATGTAACTTAAAGAATGTGATTGATGTTGAGTTTTTTTATTCATATATTCACTTTCTTGTCCATCCTACTTTCCTCCCATTTTTTATTAGCTCACTCTTTATTTCTTTTTCCATCATCTATCACATCTATTATTTTCTCTTTCTTCTTTTATTTTTTCTTTTTATCTCTCTATTCCTTTCATCCATACACGTTGATCTTTTTCCATTTGATACTATGCGTACGGGGTAATAAACGAGAAAAGCTGTTCTTCACTTTCTTTAGTGATTGAATAAAGCAAAATGATTGCACAAAACCAAGAAGATTCAAAATGATTATATATATATTTTATTGCCTGCAGAGTGATTGACATGGGCATGCAATATTTCTTTCCGAAAGTACATTATTTTAAGACAATAGTCTATAAGGATATGATATGTAAGAAGATAAATACTACTAATATACTTTATAACATACCTTTTATAATTAGTTGAAATTTATTAGAAATTATAAAATTTTGTGAGTTTTATTTTTTATTTAAAGTCTTACTCATAATTTTATAATTTTTAATAAATTTTAACTAATAAAAATGAGTATGTTAAAGAGTGTTGCTAGCACTTCTCATATAAAAATGCATGTGATTGAAACATATGAAACATTAGAAGCCAACTAACACGAACAATTCACACATGACACGATAAATTTAAAAGTATCTCATCTTTTTTCTTTTTTCCTTTTTTTGAAATGTTCACACAACTATGTAACTTAAACAATGTGATTGATGTTGAGTTTTTTTATTCATATATTCACTTTCTTGTCCATCCTACTTTCCTCCCATTTTTTATTAGCTCACTCTTTATTTCTTTTTCCATCATCTATCACATCTATTATTTTCTCTTTCTTCTTTTATTTTTTCTTTTTATCTCTCTATTCCTTTCATCCATACACGTTGATCTTTTTCCATTTGATACTATGCGTACGGGGTAATAAACGAGAAAAGCTGTTCTTCACTTTCTTTAGTGATTGAATAAAGCAAAATGATTGCACAAAACCAAGAAGATTCAAAATGATTATATATATATTTTATTGCCTGCAGAGTGATTGACATGGGCATGCAATATTTCTTTCCGAAAGTACATTATTTTAAGACAATAGTCTATAAGGATATGATATGTAAGAAGATAAATACTACTAATATACTTTATAACATACCTTTTATAATTAGTTGAAATTTATTAGAAATTATAAAATTTTGTGAGTTTTATTTTTTATTTAAAGTCTTACTCATAATTTTATAATTTTTAATAAATTTTAACTAATAAAAATGAGTATGTTAAAGAGTGTTGCTAGCACTTCTCATATAAGAATGCATGTGATTGAAACATATGAAACATTAGAAGCCAACTAACACGAACAATTCACACATGACACGATAAATTTAAAAGTATCTCATCTTTTTTCTTTTTTCCTTTTTTTGAAATGTTCATACTTTATCGAGCCAAAGAAACAACTGATTTAAGAGGCAAGAATAATTGATATATAAAATGGTGTAGAGCAAACTTAAGTACATAATTTTGACTAACAAACACACTAACGTACTAAAGTGGTTATGATTATGAAGAAATGCCTTTTTTATTATGCAAATACCTATTTGTTATGGAGATGGAGTTTACCCTTTCTTGTAAATGTTGCTTTCTGTAGGCAATGGGAGTTCTCAAAATTAATGAAGCTGCCTTGGATTCTGATCTGCCGGAGTTCTTTTCGGGTTATACGACATGCAGAGGGATAGAGATCAGTATTGTCGGGGTACCATCGTATGTTATAAGTGTTACAGAGGTTGATATTAATAATGTAATGTAGGGCTGGTCATGTGAAAATGACTATAACATTAACCTGCATTCTTTTCTATGTTAATGGTTCTATTAATAAAGAATAGATTCCTTTGCTCTTGTGCTGTGTGTTCTAAACTTGAAATGCTTCAAATTTGGTCAATTTAAGTTTTGGATTTAGGTATATATTATTTTTTATTCTCTGTCGTGGTTTTGTGCGTCCCTTCTTTAACCCATACTTTGTAAATGTGTGTCCTCGAGCCAAAGTGGGAGGGAAATTGGTGAAAGAGGGAGAGGGGGAACATTTGAAAATTTTGGATATAATGATAATTGAAAGGTTAAGTTATAAATTTAGTTTATATTTGACAATGTTTCTTATTTTAGTCTGTTTTGCACCATTCTAAAGGAAAAAATATTGTTGGAAATGGTGGAATCTCAGATGAGATCTTTGCTAGGTTATGTACAAGTGTGACCGCTTGTAAAGACTCTTATATTTAAGTTAGTGATTGTAAGAGGTGAGAGAGGACTGAAAATTGGAATGTATGTACAAGGACGGAGGTATTCAATAGGTTGGGGGTAGAGCTAGCAAAATTGGCATGGCCCGATAGGCCAAGCTAGGCCAGGCTAGGCCATTAAATGTTTGGCCTAATAAAAACTGGGCCAACATGGCTTGGCCTGATTGGCCTGCTGGGCTAGGCTAAGCTACCAAAAAGTTGGCTTAAATGAAACCGGGCCTATTTGGCCTAGTACTATTTTTTTTTTTGTTTTTTTTCTTTGTAAAATATACAAAAAACTAAGAAAAAAATAGTCACGGGCCATTTTGGCCCAGCACGATGGGCTAGGCTGGGTCACCAAAAAATAGCCTATTAAGAATTCGGGCCGGCCCGCTTTCGACACTTGGCCTGCCGAGCCAGGCCAGCCTGGCCCATTTGACAGCTCTAGTTGGGGGCCTTGGCCCCCCTAACTTTTTTTAATTTTAATTTTTTTACTGTGTGATATTTTAAAATTCAGAAAATTATTTTTTTATGGTCTCATTATGAATTATTTTTTTAGACAAATATTTTATTTCTTTTTTAATAGTCTTTATTGTGAAAATATTATATTTTTCTCTTATACAAAATATTTGAGTATCATTTATTTTTCTTTTTAATAGTTTTATCTTTTAAAATTCATTATTACTATTTTAAAGGTTATAAATAATTATATTTACAATCAAATAACACTATTAGTCTTTCATTTATATTGACTTGATTATAATTTATTTGAGAATTAAAAACTATCTATTAACCTTTGTCAATGAGACAAGCTTGACACACTAACACACATTGTCTCTTTCTATTACTATATTTCATATATATATATATATATATATATATATATATATTATTCTCCTCTTGTCGTCTTTATTGTCATTTTTTTTTAGACTTCATCATGCTTCTAACCTTGCGTGCATTGTCTAGACACACCACTGTCTAAACTTTGGAAAAACTAAGATGTTAAACATCATTGTCTAAACTTTGGAAAAGCTAACAAGATATCAGACAACAAACCTTGGTAGCACGTGAAATAACATTTGTAATATTGAGTTTTTTTAAAAAAAATATTTAATTTATCTTCTATGTTAATATATTTTTTATTATATGTTCTTGAATCGTTTTTAAAAGCACATAATTATAAAACCTTGGCAGCACATGAAATAACATTTGTAATATTGAGTTTTTTTTTTTAAATATTTAATTTATCTTCTGTGTAAATATATTTTTTGTTATATGTTCTTGAATCGTTTCTAAAAGCACATAATTGTAAGTGTTTTGTATAAAATTAATATTATATATTTATTAGATAAATTTTAATTTTTGTAACTTGCCCCTCTTACTATCTAATCCTACCTCCATCCTTGTGTATGTGTAGCTTGTACCTTCAATACTCGCCTTTTATCATTGGCTTCTAACCACTTGGTTAGTACCATGCTCATGTGTGCATAAGTGATATGTCTGTATTGATTCCTCCAATTGTTGGATGTTGATATTTTAGAATTATATTTGGTGTGTTGCGACTGCATTGCCTTTCATATTCTATTGGGACTTATGTGTTGATCGTCTGGGCTTGAAATGTCATATTCTATTAATCACACTTGAACCGTCGTGTTTACTTTGAGAATTATAGGCCTTAATGTCAGTCTAGAACATAGTCTTTACATGAAAAAAATTCTATATATTAGTCTCTACATAAAAATCCATTTACAAATTAACCCCTATTGTTTTTTAAGGTTATAAGGTGTAATAGTTTTTTCATATACAAACCAAAACAAAAAATGATATGTCGAGCATAGAGACTAAAATGTACAATTTTTATGTAAGGACTAAAATGAAGTACAAATTTTTTTCCACAGGGATTAAAACAAAAAATACGTCAAGTACAAATACCAAATCTAATACTATTATAACTTTTTTAAATAGCACAGATCAATTGATAAACTTTTTTCATCTGAAGATTAAAATGTAGAGTATATATGAACTAAATTAAAAAATAGTGTCAGATGTAGGAACTAAATTTTTAATTTAATCTAATTGAAATAACTAGCAGTAAAGTTTGATTATATAAGACTAACGTTGTCTAAAACGTAATCAGAAAGTTATCCACAAATTGCATATTGTAATCATCCCTTATGCCCAAAACATAGCAGTGCTAATAGGTTATATTATTGACAGTTTGACACTAATTCTCCTGTGCAAATAATCTGATAGTGGTCATCAAACATGCGAAAAACAGTAATTGATAAAGAAATTCTCATCCGCCCGTCACATTCTCAAATAATCAGTATAAATTGATCAATTCAAAGAATTTGAAAGAGTAAGGTAAGTGGGGTTTATTTGACCCTTGTTGCTCTTCTTGGAACTGTCTTCCCGGCCTTTTTGATATTTGTCCACATTCTCACGTGCCTCAACTTGACAACATCAATCATTTTGAACTAGTGATTGGAACAACGTACCTTACAACGGTTGTCTACTCATTAAAGGCAGCCGTAAATTCTACGGAAGTATAAGATGATAGATATGCTAAGATAAATGAAGATATGGCTCCCTTAGTCTTTTGTCTTTCTTTTCACTTAATTTTGTGTTTAGTTTGGAGACTCTACGCTTTATTCTCTAAAATATATCCCTCAACTTTAGGAAAATCAATTCCGTTAACAATAATAACGTAGAAATCCACACTACACATGCATATATATATATATATATATATCAACTAACTTTCTATTATATACCACCTGTTATATATGACTAGCTATTTGTATTTTTTTATACCAAATTGAGAGAAGAGCAAAATCAACAAACTAATACCATATGTCATACAAGATTTATGAGCTGACGATTATAAACAATCTCAGATCCATTACCTTATACTTAACCAGATAGATTTGTGCTACTCTGCGCAGGCTTCTCCCTAATGTCCGGTTTTCATTCAATTTCACTGTGATTATTCTTAATCAACGGCAGACAAGAGGAAAATTCATTATGCATCACGGTGATTAATATTTACTTCCTTTCTGGTATGGAAAAGGCTTCATGAATTCCATGCTCTCGTGTGGTCTATTGTATCGATTAACTAGCTTAAGACTGATGATACAAGGTTGGTAGGAACGCGAGCAAATTGAAGGTCCCCTTGGGCCTTTTAGACAATTATTTCACTCGTTCTGTGTAAAATAATGCTAAAATGATTTACTAATCTAAGCAAAGCAACTCAGTATGTGAGAAAATGAGAATTCTCATTCCTAAACTAATTATTCCATCATTTGTGCAAAAGTAATAACCTCGTTGGCAAGCATTGCTATACGGGGGCTAATGGGCGAATATTGTCTTTCCAAAAAGGAAACTAATCAATGGCACCTCCTTTTTGTTGAGTTGAGTCCATTTGCCATCTTTAAGTCGAGAGAGAGAGAGAGAGCAAGATTGAGATTCTGATCTAATTCAGTGAAAAAGAAAAAAGAGGAAAGGAAGGAAAAGGATCCTATGGATCCCCTTTTTAGGAATTTGGTCAAGGTCTATTTGTCCGTTTTGAGTTTGTGGATTCCACACTGTTTCACCCGGTCCTTTCTTCTTTTTTCTTACAATAAACTTTTACCTGTTCTTTTCCACATAAAACCTCAACGGAAGGCACAAAAAGACAATTTCTTTTCATTCTCACCTTCTATTTTTTGCAATTGGTTGTGCTAGTCAAGTCTACTTCTGCTATACAATACCTCTAATTGTGGGTGATAAAATCTCTGTCCCCCACCCTCCCATCCCCACATTTTTTTTATGTCCAATCTTTGATATTGGCTTAGTCTTCAGTACCTTGTTCGGAGTCCAGTTGAACTGAAATTTATTTGTATTTTTTTGATTTTCAAGAATCTGACTTTATAGTAAGCTAGTCTGAGATTTCCGGAGAGTCCTAGTTATTTTACAGAGAAAATGGCAACAGGGGAACAACTGAGCCTCAGAGGGCAAGCATGGTTAGATGAAAAACTCTTTTCTCCTCCACTCTGAAACACTCTCTTTTCCTAATCCAAATGAGACCATATCCATAACAATTCCTTCATGCAGGTTCTGCACAACGGGATTGCCAAGTGACATTGTGGTTGAAGTGGATGACATGGACTTCCATCTTCACAAGGTTAGCTTCAGCTTCCAATACCATACGAATATTCTTATCTTATGCACGCACACCCACCGAACAATCCTCTGTACTTTGTCCTCTAAAATTTGTCCCGTGTCGCAACATGTTTCATTCAGTTTCCTCTGATGTCAAAGAGTCGAAAGCTTCACCAGCTAATAACCGAGCAAGAGGGAGAAAAACACCGTCCCTTGGCGTTCCCAGACTTCCCCGGCGGCTCCGAGACCTTTGAATTAGCCGCGAAATTCTGTTTCGGCGTCAAAATCGACTTATCCTCTTCCAATGTGGCTCCTCTGCGCTGCGCCGGAGAGTTCCTCGAGATGACGGAAGAACACTCCGAAGAAAACCTCATCTCCAAGACGGAGACCTTCCTCTCTCAGTCCGTGCTCAACAGCGTCCAGGACTCCATCATAGCGTTGAAATCCTGCGAGCGCTTAATGCCTCTCGCGGAGACTTTAGGCATCGTGCGAAGGTGCGTCCATTCCATCGTCTCCGAAGCACTGTTGAGGTGGCCGGTGAGCGATTCCGCTTCCACGCTGCTCCTCCAGACTGGCGGAAGAAGAAGCAGAAGAAGAAAAGGCGCAATCGATGGGGAAGATGACTCTTGGTTTGAGGAGCTTGCGCTTCTAGGCTTACCTCTGTTCAAGCAATTAATTCTCGCCATGAAAGGATCTGAGTTGAAACCAGAGATAATCGAAACTTGCCTCATGCAATACGCGCAGAAACACATTCCAGGTTTATCGAGGTCCAGTCGGAAGGCCTTGACGTCATCATCTTCTTCAGAAGCAGAACAGAAAGAGTTACTTGAGATTGTGATCTCGAACCTTTCGTCCAAGCATTCAACGCCGGTTAGGTTTCTCTTCGGACTGTTACGAACCGCCACCATACTGAACGCTTCCGAAGCCTGCAGAGACGTGTTGGAGAAGAAGATAGGATCGCAGCTCGATGAAGTTACTCTGGATGACCTTCTCATACCTAGCTATTCCTACCTAAACGAAACTCTATATGATATTGATTGCGTGGCGAGGATTTTAGGTCACTTCTTGGAAGAAGAACGAAATGTTGCCGCAATCGACAGCCGCGTTCCGAGATCGCCGGCGCTGATGCTCGTCGGAAAACTCATCGACGGCTATCTTTCGGAGATCGCTTCCGATGCGAATCTCAAGCCTTCGAAATTCTACGATCTCGCTGTCTCAGTTCCCGATCGAGCGAGACTGTTCCACGACGGTCTCTATCGTGCCGTAGATGTCTACCTCAAGGTACCTATAATCTATTCCGTTACGAGTTTCCATAAGAAACATAATTAGTTGTTGAAAACGATAATTTCGGATTGTTGATTGCAGGCGCATCCGTGGGTTTCGAAATCAGATAGGGAGAAAATTTGTGCGGTGTTGGACTGCCAGAAGCTTACGCTGGAGGCGTGCACGCACGCTGCGCAGAATGAAAGACTCCCGCTGCGAGCGGTGGTTCGTGTGCTCTTCTTCGAGCAGCTTCAACTGCGACACGCCATCGCCGGAACGCTGATGGCTGTGGAGGAGCCGGCGAGGCCTTCGGCGGCGTTGGGGGAGGAAGAGGAGCCGGGTGGTGGTGGAGCGGGGGAGGCGTGCGCACACGATCGCCGCGATAGCAACACGGGGCAGGTGGCGGTGAGGGAGAATCAGGTGCTTCGCTTGGACATGGATAGCATGAGGACGCGGGTGCATCAGCTGGAACGCGAGTGTTCTTCGATGAAAAGAGTGATTGAGAAGATGGACCATACGGGCCCACGCGGCGGTGGGCCGTGGCGGGCCTCCCTCGCTCTTGGGAAGAAGTTCGGTTGCAAGTTCAAAACACAGGTTTGTGATTCGCATGAGCCAACGGTGGTTGACACGCGCGAGGGAAGGCCCCACCGGCGTCCTCATCGTGAATAGGTGGCACCGTAAAATAAAACCTCCCTCGTGGCACGTGATAATATGATTGGAGTACGTGAGAATGGGTCCCGCTCGTGTAATTGCACGTTTGGCATTTGTCGCCGGTGTATTTTTGAGTCTGATTCAGTGGAATTGTTCCCTGTGTGTTTTACTCTATATCGAACAGAATCGAATCGAATGGCACCACGTAAATTTTGTCATAAAAAATTACAGGAAATAAAAACTTTTCTCCTGTGCGCCAATTATTTGGATGACTGGGTTAAATTGCTGAGTGACACGGCTTTTTAGGTGCGGTGATAATTGATTACTCTTGAAATTTTATTGATAGGGTAAAGAACGAATAAATAAAAAAGTTATTAAAAATTATCCCGAGAATATATTAATCGTATTTTTAATTTTTAATCAATAATTTACAGATACGAACTAAATTTTTTTAAGATATGTTTGTAAAGTAAATTTATAAAAAATGAAATGAGAGAATAATTTTTTTCATAAATATTCTTTAATTTAATAATTTATTAAAAATATTATTAATTAATATAAACTTAATGTGTTAAGTTTTTATTTATTATTATACATATTATATAAGTCTTTTAATTAAAAAATATATATTTGACTCTCCTCCTTTTCCTTGCACAACCCAACCCTCAGTTGGCAAAGGTAACTTCACTCACACTGCGTGACACAGTGGAGGCAGCGAATTTTCATGGAATTACAAATACAGACACCCTTTCTATGCATAATTGGCTGCAGAGAGATAATTAGTCATTTTATTGCTTCTAATGAAAGTTTACCCATGCTAAAGTGACCCCAAAACTGGAAGTACATGTGGTCCGCGAAAGAAAAGAAGGTGCAAAGGCTTCTTCCTTTTCTCAGAAGCAAAAGACATTATTGCTCCCCTTGCCTCGTTGGGCAACAATATATGTCCTTGACTTTATTCTTGCTTTGGGGAGTAGGTAGGTAGTAGTCAAACCTCAAACGGATGATTTCCTGTTGTGTTCCGCAATTCTTAAGCCATCATTAATCACTGTGAAGGGACTCATCCATGGTCCAATTCTTTGAACTTTCTAGGCAAGTGTCTCATGTTATTATTATTGATTATTTATTATAGACTAGAGAACGTGCAATTGAAAAACGACAGTTCAAGATGTATAATTCCTCACAAAACAGCTCTTGTCTAAACATGGAAGTAACAAACTTGTGGCTATATTTACAACCATCGTCATCACTGGTCCAGGGAACAAACACTTTTCCCCTAGAACTTACTGTTTTGGAGATGAAAAAGGGGTTGATAATGCAAATAATACATAATAGAGCTTGAGTTTATTATTCATTTCTCAGGGACAAGTAGGTTAGTAAAAATTAATAAGTTAGAACAACTTAGTAAGTATATTTTTGATAGATATGAATGTATAATTGTATATGCTATCCTCTAAGCGTAAATGCTTCCTATCACTTAAAATTGGGGATTGATGCTGCCAAATTCATAATCAACGTCAAAACATACTGCACTGCTGGCTGTTGCTTCATTTGAAGTGTACAATGTATGCAACAATGAGAAGAAAGGGTGAGGTATTTAAATTTTGGGATTACAGAAGACAGATTATGACTTGCCTAGGAGGCATTCCCTTAGCTTACACCGCACTGTACTGAATCATACTAGTATTGGTGAACTTTAAACAACGAAAATAATGAATTAATTTGTTCCTCTTGAGCGCTGATAGCAGGAACTCGATTACATCAAAAACCAGAAATTCTGTCCTGATTCACCACCCAAATTTTATGATGTATTTTTATTTTGAATTTAAGTATGATTGAGAGCGAACTTTTTTTTTTTAACAGCACACTTGTATGAACAAGTAAAAATACAAAATAATTCCATTATACCAACATTCAGTATCTTCAAGTGACAAAGTTTTGCCACTGATGCAAGAATGCTAAAAAATTGATGTTAAAGATACTTTAGCACGAGTAAGACCGATACATTGGAATTATTTTCGCTGACAAAATAGATAGACACTAAAACAGGTGATATGATGTGATAACTACCTTGATTAATGATACAAATAATAATTTTCTTTGAATATCATCCTTGACTGCCTGTGGCTGTGACATTGAGCAATGATGATTGGATTTAAACCAGAGGAACAAAGGCCAAACACTCGGCACATATTTTTTTAGAGTAATGATATTCATCCAGGGTGAATTGCAGTGAAATAGGAGAGAGATAAAGAAGAAAAGAAAAAAAATATAAAAAACTAATAAATATGACAGGTAATGTGATAAAAAAAAAGAGAAAAAATAAAAAAATGAAAGTGAGATAAAAAAAAAAAAGATGTATGTTGAGGATTTTTCTATTTTCTATAATTCCTTATGGATTTTTAAAAATGTTTTTTTATTCTCTAAATAATTATAAAAATGTTATGTTAATTTTACTTTATATATTGTTTATAAATTAAGAAAATAATATTTCTGCTATTTTCACCATTTCCTTTTATATTCAGGGATGTATTATACTATTTTGTCACTTTATATTTTTCTATTACTTTTTTTAAATATAATTAATTTTACAACGATGCTATATATAATACGAAATTATTTTACACGCAAAGCTATATCGAATGCACCTGTGTAAATATCATGAGTTTAATGACTATGTACTGTTAATGTAAAAAGTCTTACACTGTCAACTAATTAAAAATCACTGCCAATATGATTTTTAAGATAATTTTTATAAAAGTTAATAAACTTATCATATATAGTAATTTGTGATTGAATAACAGTATAAAACTACTTTACATTGTTATTACATAGCCTATTTTTTCAAATATTATTGGATAAATATTAAATTAAAAATAAAAAATTAGAGCTTTGATGAAAATCAAAGCGGGTAGACTTTGTACACGCTTTTCGTGGCGCACGAATTCTCGTAAATAAAAATTTTCCTTAATTTTAATTTTAATTTATCTACTTGATTAATATCTAAAATTATTTCCTTAATTGATTAACCCTTTTTTCACACCAAAAAAAAAATCTAAAATTTTCCTTGTTGATAAATTTTTAATTAATAATTTTGAATTTAGACACATTTTATTATTTTAATAGTTGATTCATAAAATTTATTCCTATAATTTATTATTCAATTTTTTAAATTCTAATTTATTTATTAATTTATTGTTATATAATAAAATGAAACGTTTATTCTTGACAATAAAAAGTCTTTTATTTTCTCTTTATTTATATTTTAAATTTTATGTAAATTTTATAAACACTTGTAGAATGCACGGAAAATTCAGAAGTGTACGCTAAAATTTGTTTGATTTTTTTTACCTTCCCTTACTTAATCTTTGGATCTATTGTTGATTATATCTATTATATTTTTTTTTCTTAATTTAAAAGAGATCAAATTCACTATGGTTGACTTAATGATAGAAGATTTAAGTAGTTTACATGAGGTCCTAGTTTCAAGTTCAAACCTAATTATTGTCTTTGTACACAAAAATTTAAAAGAAGATAAGATAGAACATGATGAAAAAACTTATTATTTATTAATTTCTTTATCATTTTCTCCACTTTTCAAACAATAAAATAAAAATTTTACTATATTCTATCACAAATTCTCTAAATAGTAATATAATAAATTTATTTACCATTTTATATCACTTCCTTCCATTATATTACACTCAAAGTTAGATATCTATTATTATCTAAATGATCAATCAAACTCGAGATGGGGTGAATAGAATTTGTTTAAAAACTTTTTAGCAAAATAATTTTCCAAACTCGTGAAAGAAATATTAATTAGAAGAAAAGGAGAAAGTCTTCGAGCGATTCAATTGATGATAAATATTGGAAACCCAATTTAAATCAAATGCAATAAAACATTTGAAAATAAGAGCTTAAGGATAGAGAAGATTGCATCAGAAATTTATACTAGTTCAACCACCTCAATTGTGATCTACATTGAGTCCCCAAGCTATGCTTGAGAGTTTTCCACTATCAAATTAGAGTATGACAACAACAAATGTTTTACACTCAAGGAAATCTTGGGATGCCTCACACCAAATCACTCTAATCTACTTGGAGATCACACACCCTAGTAAACCATAAGGGTGACACACCCTAAAACACCTAGGGAACCCCCCCCTAAAAATACAAATGGATATACTCTTTAAACAACTCAAATATACCACACCCTAGAAACACAATAGGGATATAACCTTTTCTCACAAACCAAGAAAACTAAAAGCAAAGTTTCACTCTTAAATAGTGAAGATAATCACAACTTGATAAACCATTCCTATTTATAATGGAATTTTAATAAAAGTAATTAAACAATTTGATAATTCTAAAATCCTTTAATTCATTTAGAGATCAAGGGCCTATTTGGTGGCTAGGATATGATAGGATAGTTGTAATTTGTTGTTTGCTGCGCTAGTAGAATATAATAATGTTATCCTATCCCTTATTCTATCCTATTACTTTAGTGTATTTTTTATCCTAAAAGGAGAGCTAGATTAGGAAGCATAGGATAGGATAAGCTCTCTCTCTTTATATATAATAATAATAATAATAATAATAATAATAATAATAATAATAATTTTGACATGTAAATTTAAAGTATATTATTAATTAAAATATAAAAATTTAAATAATTACTATTCAGATATTTTTTAAATAAAATTATTTGAATAATAATTATAATTTTAAAAATCTTATATATTTTTATATAATTTTAAAAAGAGTAACTACATAAATAAAAAATAATATTGCATAGTTTAGTTAAAATTGTAATTTTTTTGTAAAAAAATAACAAATTAAATTAAAAGTTACTTTTAAAAAATTATATGTAATTGTATGAAGCAGTAATTTTGTGATTTGAATATAATTTATATTTTATCTTATGGTTATCTGGTTTGTTATCTGATATGCACCAAATACTATATAAGATTATAGCTTATCCTGCTCTTATCCTATCTTGTTATTATCTAGCTCTTATATCCTATCTTGACCACCAAACAAACCCTAAAAAGATAATTATAAAGATTTGAATATATTTATAAAACAAAAGAAGATCAATTTTAATGATCAAATCTTATATTTTTGCAACTGTCAGTAAATAATCGATTATTCAAAGCATAATTGATTATAAGCAAACTTTTTGCCGCTAATAATTAATTATATTAGTATATTAACATGTGCATTGCACAAAATAAATATTTATTTTATATAATTTAAATTTATAATAAATAAATAATTTTAAATACATAAATTATATTATAATTAAATTTTGTAACAAATAAATATTTTTGAATATATAGATTTTATTTTAAATTTATAATAAACAATTGTTGTAATACAATATTGATTTTTAATTATTGATAATTTTTTTAAAAATTTATTAAAATTCAATTTAGAACTAAATATATTGAAAATGATTGATTGAAAGAGATAAGAAGTTAAAAAAATCCCTAAAAACGCTCTCATTAAAGAATGACAATTAAAAATGCTTTCGTTCAAAATAGCTGTTCTCATTTAATATATAGGGTGGATTAGGAGATAATCAATCATCTCAATGAGTAATCGATTAGTCAAGGTGGTAATTCATTACCAAGAGATTTGTACCAAAAAGTATGATTAAATAAGTATTTCCAAAGAGTTTAAATCAAAAACCAAATTTATATTTTGTAAAAACAGATTTATCCCATGTTTAGGACTTGGAAATATTTTGGCTTATGATTAGAAAACTTTAGTTTATTTTCAAATTTATTTGTAAACCAATTTATAGAAGCCTTACATTTTTCACAAAGTGTTTGATACATTTTAAAATTTTGGATCTTTCTAGAAACCACTTATGATTTTAATTTTAGGAAAATTTTGGTTTAATTTAAAATTTCACAAATTGTCCTAATGAAGATGAATGAGAGCTCAAATTTGCGACTTGTCAAATGCAAGATCATGTCTTGTTCCACTCGACCAACACCTTGAAGTTACAAATTTGCTCATCAAGAGACTTATTTACTCATTATGACATATTTGCTCATAAAATAAAATTTATTCATTATTGTAGGGAAGCTTTTTATTAGTTGACCAAGTGACCAACAACTATATCCACCCTATATATCAAATGATAATAGCTATCTTGAAAGATAGTATTTTTAGTTGTTATTATTTATGAGAGTGTTTTTAGCTCTCATTATTCAATGAGAGCATTTTTAGGGATTTTTTAACTTCTTATCTTTTTTAATCTATCATTTTCAATATCTTTAGTTCTAAATTAAATTTTAATATTTTTTTAAAAGAAATTATCAATAATTAAAAATTAACATTATATTACAATAATTGTTTATTATAAATTTAAAATATAATCTATATGTTCAAAAATATTTATTTATTACAAATTTTAATTATAATATAATTTATATATTCAGAAGTATTTATTTATTATAAATTTAATTGATATAAAATAAATATTAATTCTATATAATGCACATGTTAAAACTTAAAATACTAATCAGGAATTAAACGGCTACGAAACGGGCCAATCCCCCATCTATCTTTGTTCATGATCACTATTACTATAATTTAATTTATCTATCCACACAGGACGCGC
This sequence comes from Spatholobus suberectus, assembly GCA_004329165.1. Taxonomy (NCBI): domain Eukaryota; kingdom Viridiplantae; phylum Streptophyta; class Magnoliopsida; order Fabales; family Fabaceae; genus Spatholobus; species Spatholobus suberectus. The sequence goes on along the minus strand of CM014730.1, from coordinate 82,632,556 downwards.
ACTACTATCTAGTTTAGAGTAGAAATTTCCCGTGCTATGATAAATAGGCAAAATAGAAGAAAGCACAAGAGAAAACTGAAAGAAAAATGATATAATACAATTCTTTTCATCGAAAGAAAAATATGTAGCCGTGAGGAGTGTTACAGAAATTACTGTTTCAATTCCTTTTTTTGAAAAGAAAAATACCGCAATACCTAGATAGAATAAGATCAATAGGCTCTTGTCATTTGTATAACTAGTATTTTAGTTTTTTATATAATTAAAATCCATAATAAATAACTATTTTGAATATATAAATTAAATTATACTAAATAAATATTTTTGAATATATAAACTGTATTTTAAATTTATAATAAATAATTTAAATTATTATATAAGGTTATTTTTACTTATTGATAATTTTTTTAAAAAAAATTATTAAATCTAATTTAGAAGTGAAGATAAAATATGATATTTTGAAAGATATAAATGATTAAAAAGATTATATCAATAAATATAAAGAAAGATAATTTAAGATGATATATTTTCGACAATAATGTGTCAAAGGCACCTTCAAAGAATATAAGAGAAAAAACATTGAGAATGCCTAATCGAGAGAACATGGAGAGTAAGAATCTCACTCTCCAGATTATATATTCTAATTTATAATATACTTGACTTCAAAAAAAGTTATAATATACTTGTATTTGTAGTTTGTGCAATATCTAGAATAAATATTTATTTTTATATAAGTAAAATTATAATAAATAAATATTTTTGAATATATAAATATATTATAATTAAAATTTGTAATAAATAAATATATATATATTTAATATTATAATATAATAATATAATTTATATATTCAAAATTATTTATTTATTTTAAATTTTAATTATACAAAATTAAACATTTATCATTTACGTTACATTACACATGCCAAAATTTTAGTTATAGAAACAAAACTTCACATTCACAAAAATATGCTCATATTTGCATCTGATAACTAATTTCTGAACGTGTAGAGTGTCACATCAAAACATTTGGCGAAATTAGCGTAATGTTGTTTCTATGTGTTATTACTTAGTATTATCCAATCAGAAATTGGATTGCATAAAAGTATTAATCGTTAAAAAAATTTCTTTATACCTTTTTTGGTATAATTTTATGACCGCAAATTAATTATGCGAGGACAATTTAGCAGGCCAACTTCAATTCTACCGAACATTTTCTTTACACGGTCCACGGGCAATTTTCGGCCCAATTTGTCCCGGTTAGGCCTACTAAACTATAACGTTAACACAAAACCCTAATGCCTCGAAACGGAACCGGGTGGCCTATAAAATTGAAGCATATTCTGAAACTTCAAGGAGCCATGGCCACCGTCTCTTTCTACCAAAACCAGTTTCTCTATTTGTGCTTCTATTAGTAAAGCGAGACATGGTTTTTGGTCGTTGTTACTTTCAAATTTTCTTGTCTGATGTATTCAATTTCATTATTGTTGTTTGGTAGTAAATTTTGATGGAGAAAGAGGATGTGAGGTGTGGTTTTCTCTGTGATGATGAAAACGATGACGAGTCCGATCTATTTTCCATTCTTTACAATACTGACGACAAATCGAGGCATTTGTCTGAGAGGATTCCACTATTCCTTCCGTCTTTTATTTGGGGGTGGGGTGTTTAATTTTATGCATGCTGATGGTTATGTGATTTTTTTTTTTATAATTTTTTTGGGCTTTTTCAATCTTGGCATGTTGATGATATTTACGAATATTTTCATATGATGAATACAATCCTCCTACTCATTCTGAATGCCTACTGTGTTTTCGTTTTAGTGTATGTTTTTATGTCTTAGTTCTTCTTTACATGGAGAAGTTAGAGAAAGACGATAAGGTGGCTGTGATGAGAGTGACATTTTTTCTCATGAGTTTATTGATGATTGCATTTCAAGCACTTTTGAGCTACTGTCTTTCTCTGTTCTAATTGCATCTCTGGACAATTAGTTTTAAAGTATCACCAATGGTCCCCAATTCCTGGACCTTCTTAGCTACGGTATGTATTATAGTTTAATTTCAGTTGATTTTAACTCATAAATAACTTTGGTATTGAATACAATTTTGGACTGGAATTACTTTTGTAGATTTGTGTTGGTGTGGAGAAATTTTTTTCATATTTATCTGAAATTTATTTTACATTGGATTTGGTCTAACATTTACATATTTAAAAACAAACATTGCAGGAACGTAAAAATTTTGAAGATATTCAACTATCACATTGCGGTCATTATCCGGTATTGATTTTATCTAAGCATTGGACTTGGCTTCGGTTGTTTAAATGGTTTATTTTTTAAAATAGTCATTCTACATGTGCATAAATATTTAGTGTGGTGAAACTGTCGAACAGATAAAAGTAGAGTTTAAAACAACTTTTACTTTGTGTTTGGATGGAAAATTCTAAGTAGTCATTTAAATATTAGGGAGTTTTAAAAATCTTGTGTTAAAATATTTTGTTTGGATAATTTAAATTAAAAAAAAAATTGAAATTTTGATAATTTTTGGAAGTATTTTAATTGATTAAAATTAAAGAATTTTAAATTATACTTAAAGAGTAGGAATTCTTTAAGACTTGCTGAAAGTTTGATTTTTCTTTTTCTCTCTTTCTAAACCTTGAACCCGTTCTCTCTTTACGTGCGTTCGTTCTCCGCTCACTCACCCTCCTTAATCTACAATGTTTGTCTCTCTCTCATCTTTGTGTATTTTATTTTTATTCAGATCTTATGTTTGTTGATTTTGATACATATTGTAACATGCGCTTGAAACATTGACTTTTGGTAATTACCACATGCTTAGAAAATAATATTTACATGATTTATATATGTGCATTGTACAAATCAAGTTAATAGTGTGAGTTGTATGTAATATTTGTTGTGTATAAATTAATAGTGATATTAACTTAAATGGAATCACGAAGGAAAAACATTAAGTGGGAAAGAAGGATGAAAAAAAAAATGCAATGACGGAGCAAGTTATTTTACATGGAATTTAGAGATGAAATGTGTGTTGACTGATGTACCAAGAAATTAAAGAAATTTGGACAATAAGAGTGACGAAACTTAGAAAAGAGTAGCATGCAATTATACAGATGTACAATTATCTACCATCTTCAAAACTGTGTGAATGTTAAAAATTGTATTAAACTTTTGGAGAATATGGTATGGAGTTGTTAGTGACATCTTTGGTCAAAGTGAATTTGATTGGGATGACACAAAATACATGATTATAATTGATATTGGAAATGTAAGAAATGAGTATGCCAACATAAGTAATTTTTTATATTATAATTATTCAAAGCGAATGAAAAAATTATGTTATTATTGACTTATTTCTTTTGTTTTTAAGTTGCATAGAGAGATTAAGCACTTCCAATTCAAGTCTGGAATCATCTTATGTGACTTGAAAATAAAAGAAATAACTTAATAATAGAACAAGACAATATTTACATTTATTTTGAATAATAATAATATAAAAAGTTACGTACATTGATATACTCATTTCATATATTTTTACTATTAACTGTAATAATGTGTTTTGTGCCATCTTAATCAAATCCACTTTGACTAAGGATGTTACTAGATACTATATCATATTTTCCAAAGTTGGATATGATTTTTAACATTCTCTCATGTGACCTAGACTTTGAAGATGGTAAATAATACTACAAAAGCATTTTATGCCACCTTTTTTCAAGCTTTATCACTTTTATTGTCTAAATCTCTTTGATCTCTTAGTACAATAGCCAACAAATGTTCTATTTTATATATTTGATGTAACAACTTCCTATTTCTTGATTGTTTTCTTGTCATTTTTTTCCATTCATGTTTGCTCGGGATGATTCCAAATTAATAGCATTATTAACCTACACATGACAAATATTATATACAAACTCACACTATTAACTTGATTAGTCTAATGCACAAGTATAGATTATGTAAATAATTTTTTCTAAGCACATGAAAGCTACCAAAAGTCAATATTCCAAGCACATATTTCAATATGGATCAAAATCAAGTATATAAAAGTCTTTCTTCAATAGCAAATTATATACAAAGTTTATTATAACTTGATAATTAGCAAGCACATTCATGACTAATGTATCTCGATCTCTTCCACTCCTCATTGACTTGAATAGTTGTGATCTCATGTGACATTGTTTGAAACTTTTTCCTTTTGTTGATTTGTTAACTTTTCATCAACTGCAGATAAAAGCTCCAAGCTTATTTGATTCAACTTCAATCAATTTTTAGCTCTTTAATTAATTGTTGACAATCTTGGCTCATCGCTCTGTGTTGGTGGGTCATACCAAGAAAAATGATCATAGTCTGATTCAGATGTTTTGTACCTTCCCCAACCAAAAAGCTTTCTACATAGGTTACTTTCAGTCCTGGATGTCTGGATGTTGCACCTGATACCGTATTCATAAAAGGTTGCCATCATTAGCTGAAGGTGGCATATGAGTGCGACTGCCTACGCTAACAAAAATATCCATTACACAAATTATGTTAAAAAAATAATAATTTTCAGAGGGATTTCAGCGTTGCTCTGATGACATGACTTCCTTTAGTTGATAAAATCATTAATCACTTTAGATGCTTTGTTCCATCCAGTTCTATGTAATGGATTTGTGTCGTCTGAGACCAATGCTAATTTGGAAACTAACTCTGCACTTCCGGTTCCTAAAAAGGGATTCAACATCTGTGTTCACGACACCTAAAAAATTCTCGAGAACATAATTTCTCTTTACAATGGACAAATATTGAAAATGCAAACATTACAAGGAGGGTTTTAGCTTCTGCAAAAGCAAAAGATACAAACTGGCCCCGTCAATGCAAAATAACAATATGCTTAATTTAACAGCATCTACAAACATGTATTTGTTAGCACTTAGCAGCATTAAATCAGTTGGCGGTTACTCTGAACTCCCTTCTCAAGCACCACGCTTAGTATCTTCAGCTGCTTAGTTACACTGAATGGTACCATTAACTATTAGCTCCTCAGTTACTCTTCTCAGGCACTAGACTTATCACATAGTTATCAGAATGCAACTGCTGAATGTCAGCATTTCTACTTCCTATGTAAATAGTCCAATGGAAAAAGTACAATTAAATAGACAAAAAAAAAATACAGCATCATTGGTGCCTTGTGCATTTTCAATCAGTATCTTCAATTATATTAATATGCTCAACCATATACTTGTAAGATGTAACCATGAGTTATTTATTGTTTGTATCTTTGGCCCGTCTTTAGTATTCGTGTTGTTTGTTATTAATAAGGAAAATAACAGTAGCAAAAAATAGTTACATATTTAAGTATATATTGTGCAACAAAGAATTTGGGTAGCAACTGAATATCATAGGACTCCAAACAAACACATCCCTCACAGGCATTCGATCAAACAGTTTATGGGCATCCACAATTTGGTCACATTTCAGTTACATATGCACCAAGAAAGATAACACAATGGAATGAAAAGCAAACCCAGAATCATAAATAGAAACAAAGGCAAAAACCAAAACCCATCGGTGACCAAACCCCGAGATCCCATTTGAGAGAAAGCGTTCACAACATGGTGCAATTGAAAGGACCTTGCAAAATTATGGATGATGAAGGGCAAAGAGTAGGAGGTTGAAGTTGGGGAAGGAAGGGTTGTTGGCATAGAGGGAAAAATCTTGTGGTGACTGGGGAGGTGGGTATTGTAAAAGAGACCAACACTGAGGTAAGTGTGGGTCTGTCGTACTTGCAACAAAGAAGCAGTGGCTGAGTTGATGCATTGGGAGATAGCGTGGCTGAGTTGGGCAACAACGAATATCGTCCACGAACTCTATCTCCTCCACCAAGAACCCCGATCATGGAGCCCTGTCTCTGCATGCAGACAAGAGAAGGACCTAATTATAATTTTAAATCTAGTTATTTGCAAATAAATTCAATTAGATCAATCGGTTGACAGTCATAGATATAAATCGTTAATTAAAATATAAATCTAATTAGATCAATCAGTTGCCAGTCATAGATCTAAATCGTTAATTAAAATATAAATATATCTTACGTCATATTATTGTGTTGCATCGGTGCACTATCCACAACATAGTTCACCCTATAATTTTATAACTTTATTTTTGAAATTTTTTTGCTATATATATATATATATTTCGATTGTTTACACTCACTTATGTATCTTTTACATATTACATTTAGCATTTTTTTAAATGTGAAAGAAACATTTTCATAACTTTATAAGATTGAAAATATCAACACTGGAGATTTATATTTCAGCACTATCATATATATCCTAATCATTTTCTAAATATTTTTTATATAAATAAATATTTTAAAATTTGATTTTAAACTTTATAAATACTTTTTATAACTGTTTTCCAATCACAAATCACCATTTATTATAAGTTTGTTAACTTTTATAATAAATATTTTAAAAGTCATATTAATGATAATTTGTGATTAGATGATAATATAAAATTTTTTATACTGATAATGTATGACCATTAAACTCTTATTTAATTGAAGTTCCAGCTCTTTTAGAAATAAGTAATTTTGGAACAAGCCCCAATTGTCAAGTGACTTTCGGCCTAAACAAATGTCTCGGTCCAAAATCTTGGACTGTATATTCAAAAAATATTGCCTTGGTTATTCCTGTGCTTGGGAGAGATTAATAACTTGATTTCTGACTGAAAACATATGTGATCCCAATTGAGAAGGCTCCAACGTGGCAACAACAAAACCATTGACATTAGCTTCACTCATCCAATAAGAGTTGGCCTTACCCTATCGGAAATCTTACTCACACTAGAGCCACCAAATACTTGTATTCTCCCGACTCTCCGCCATCACTCACAAAAAGCACTTACAAAGTAGTTGGTTTCAATCAAAACAAAAACACTTTGGTGGCTACAGCCAGCAGCAATGGCAGCCTCACTACAAGCCGCAGCTACTCTCATGCAACCCACCAAGGTGGGCATCACCTCTCGCAACCTCAAATCTACACAATGCGTTTCTAAGGCTTTCGGCTTGGAACCCGCTGGTGCTAAACTCACATGCTCTCTTCAGGCTGATCTCAAAGACTTGGCTCAAAAGTGCGTCGACGCCACCAAAATTGCAGGATTCGCCCTTGCCACCTCAGCTCTTGTTGCTTCTGTACGTTTTGCTTTCCCTTCCTCCCTTAATATGTTGAATTGTTGGACTTTGATACAAATAAAACCAACATCATTATTTGAACTCATTCACTAGTTCATCTAATAATTTTGTGATGCTTGTTTGAGTGGCTAATTTATTTATTAAAATTGAGACGTCTTAATTTACTAGTTGATCTACTTGTTTTGTGATCGGGTGGCATCATAAGTAAGAATGTTGTGCAATATTCAGGGAGCAAGTGCGGAAGGTGTTCCAAAGAGGCTAACCTACGACGAGATCCAGAGCAAGACATACCTGGAAGTGAAGGGAACTGGAACTGCGAACCAGTGCCCAACCATTGAGGGTGGAGTGGACTCGTTCGCGTTCAAGCCCGGGAAATACAATGCCCAGAAATTCTGCCTCGAACCCACTTCATTCACGGTCAAGTCAGAGGGCGTGACCAAGAACTCCCCACTTGAATTTCAGAACACCAAGCTCATGACTCGTTTGACCTACACCCTCGACGAGATCGAGGGTCCCTTCGAGGTTTCCCCCGATGGAACGGTCAAGTTTGAGGAGAAAGATGGAATCGACTATGCTGCCGTGACTGTTCAGCTACCCGGTGGTGAGCGTGTGCCATTCCTCTTCACCATTAAGCAGTTGGTGGCGTCTGGGAAACCAGACAAGTTTGGTGGGGAGTTCCTAGTGCCCTCTTACCGTGGCACCTCTTTCTTGGACCCCAAGGGAAGGGGTGCCTCAACCGGTTATGACAATGCTGTTGCGTTGCCTGCTGGCGGCAGAGGAGACGAGGAAGAACTTGCCAAGGAAAACAACAAGAGTGCTTCATCTTCCAAAGGGAAAATCACCTTGAGTGTGACCAAGAGCAAGCCCGAAACCGGAGAGGTTATTGGGGTGTTCGAGAGCTTTCAGCCATCTGATACTGATTTGGGAGCTAAAGCTCCCAAGGATGTCAAGATCCAAGGTATCTGGTATGCTCAGCTTGAGTCATAGAGCTTTTTTTAATGCTGTGTAATTGTATTTTGTTGTAACTCCATGCACGGTCTCGTGACCCCTGTTGGCGAAGCACTGAGAGCGTTATCACGTGTGTATATTATAAATGACTTCGATTATAATGCTTAAAATTAAAATGTCTAAGTTACGTTTTCGAGCATTCTTCATATTTACTTGTGCTTCTGATTGCCCATGAGTGCCTTCTTCTTGTTGGGAATATAGCTTTGATTGTAGGAAACAATCGCGTATTCTTTAAAGCTCTCGTAAAATAAGCGATTATTTTTTAAAAATAAACTGAAACATAGAACACTGACATGTCGGAGAGGCTGTCAATGAAACACGATCGAGGTTGGATCCGTTTCTTCAACCTGGATATTTGAATATGGTGTTATTCTTTCCTACTTGGTATGTGTTATTTAGTTTCATAAACGTGTAAAACGTAATAGCCACTGTGATTACGCTAAGAATTGTGAGAGTTTTGAGTAGTAAAATCATAAATTTATAACATTATGCCATAGTGTGTTTTACGTTGTTAGAAAGTCTCCAAACCATAGGCCATGGTTTGGGTTAAAAATTAATAGTTTGGAGATATTCAGATGAAAATCCAAACCCACGCTTTATCTTGCACACCCATATTGATCTAAGAGTAAACCCTGGAGATAATTCAAAAAGAATTCCTTGGATCAGTCTTAAGCTAATCTTAACATGAGAGGAAAATATATCATTTTGCTGTTTCCTTCATATATCCAATATCTCCCTTGCCTCTTCGTTCTCGTGACAGTGTGCAAGAAGGAAAGAAATACTGACGTACAAAACGTAACAATTATTATTATTATTTAAGTAGGATAAATTTAAGATGCATATTTTCGATAAGAATCGCATAGATGAGGATTCAGGACTCCATTGGGCCCTCAAGTTGTGATATATGCACGTTTGTTACGAAAGATATAGTGTGTGTTTGGATGTATGTTAATAGAATAGATTTTAGATCAATGTGATTTTATAAAATTGATTATGATTAAAATTGATTTTGAAGTAATGTGATTTTTTTTTTGGATAATAGATATTAAAAAAGTGATTTTCTAAAAAATGTTGTTTGAATACTTTGAATCAAAATTGATTTTGAGTGTGTAATTAACAAAATGGATTTTAATGTCCATGTATAGTTTTTTTCTATTATAATTAGTTATTTTGATATAATATATATATATATATATATATATATATATATATATATACAAATTAAAAATAAATAGGCATGAAGTAATTTTTTTCACTTCATGTTAATTATTAAATTAAAAAAAATATATGTATAATATTTTTACTTTTGATATAGAACCCATAACTCTTATAAAAACATTAAAATTGGATGACATAGATAATAAAAGCATTAAATTAGCATAAGCATCAAACACCAAGATATCTAAATTAAAATGTATAAATAAAAAGCATACTATAAAGTGTAATACAACTTTGACATATATTAGTACCAATACCTTCATGAATTGTCAAACACTCATTGGTTACAACACAGTAAGTTACGAGTGTAAGCAAGTTGCAAACAACCCGCGAACCTGACTAATTTCAACATATTAGGTTTGGTCATTGGGTTGGGTTGGGTTCATTTTAAGTGATCAAATTAAGTGTGGGTTGGATATCGGGTTGATGTATTTGTAACCTAATAAACCTAACCTAATATTATATTAATAAAAAATGTAAAATATTATAGTTATTCACATATTTGAAATTTTTAATTTTGTAATTTTTATTCTAATATTTTGATAATCACCTTGAGTTTTAGTTTGTTCATTTTTATTATGTAATTCAAGTAATTGTTAGAGTTGTTTGAGACATATAATGTATTATGCTATTTGGGACATGTATTGTATTTTTCTTGTTAGTGTTGGATTTGTATTGTTATACTTGTATTTTAAATTAAACGTACATTAGATGAGTTGAAATAATTAGGTATTTCATTTTTCTTTTCTTTTTTTTGATTTTTTGATTTTTTTTGGAAATTTCAAAATATATTAATATTTTAATCATCTAACCCGATTATCCAACCCAATTAAGGTTGAGTTGATTTGGGTTAGGTTGCTTCACAAAAAAAATACAAACCTAACCCAACCCAACTCGACTATACTTAATTGCACTGTACCTTAAATAAAGTTAAACCCAATCCAACTTGGGCCAATTACACCCCTAGCATAATACTTACTAAATTGCCAAACATTTATCATCAAGAATAAATATTTGCCAACTCATTAAGATGTAGGCATTTAGGAAAACTAACAATATCTGTACTTAGGAAAAGTAGCAGCATGTCAAACAAACACTTGCTTTGCCTTATGTTCAAAAAGTGGGAGGAATAATTGAACCAGAACAAATGAATATGAGGGTAAATGAGAAAAAATCAACAACTTTTGATTTTGAATGAAACAAAAATAATTCTTTATTGCTTCAACCCTACCATGATTTTTCTCAATTGAAAGTGATTTTATTTTAGTAATTAAACATCTTAAATTTGAGTTAAATCAAGTTTGACTTAACTCGCCATAGCTTACCATAGTTTCACCACCAATCCAAACATGCACATAATTAATTACATTTATTAATAAGAGATATTTTTAATGGGAAATAATTTACTCTAATCTATTTAATTCAAGTTATCATTCTTTAAAGAACAATTGTAATTGTACAGCTCATTTTGAGGTGTATGAGGTAGAAAAGAGAGATAGAAAAAAACAGAGAGAGAGAGTTAAGAATGTAATAAAAATATGAAGAAAAAGAAAAGGAAAGAAAGTGATATTAGAGATGGTAGTATAAGTCAGTGTAGCTAACCAATCTTGAATATTTATACAAATGTATAGCTTAAGCTATAAATTTTGAGTTAAATTAAATTTGGACCTTTTTAACTCAATTCAAACATGATATAATCTAGGTTTAACTAGTACAAAAAAAATGAACTTTCACTAAATTTTGGTTTAAACATCATTTTGAAAACCCTAAATTGAATCTAAGTTTTTTTTGGCTCGACCCACATTGGTAATTATGTAAATTAAGATAAAATTTTTAATAATATCAATAAATTAAAAAATAAAATAGATTTGAACCTAAATTTTAAATATTTAATGCAATTAATCAATTCAAGTTAACTATTCAAAACGAAAATAAAGTATTTTTTGCAAATCTTTCTATTGTTCTTATTCAAAATTTAATTAGAGATATCATGCAATAAGTAATAAACTCGATAAATACTCACAAAAATTATTCATACAGAGCCAAGTAATTACTCACTTCATGAGTACAAATACAAATAATTAGGTACAAATTTTTATGGAAATAGATGTCGGTATAGATATCATAGTATCTATCTTGTTCTATATTTACACACACATACATATTTATATATAATTATAATAATAAATTAAAAAATTATGAAAACCTAATAAACCTTTACCCATATTCTTTTTATGGTTGAAACATGAAAAGGAAGATAGTAAATATTACATTAATTAATTTATTCAGATATATTTGTTTTTGGTCTAATAATTAATTTTCTTTTTATGTTTCTGTTCTTATTAGTATTATCAGTCCAAAACAATATTTGCATGTGAAATATAAGTATGTGTAGTCTTTTTAATACTCCGATTCTAAAGATGAGGTCAAATAAACATTTGTAATTTTTTTAATTTGGGTTATTAATTTTGATTTGTAATTATAATTAATTAGTGTAATGTATTATTTTTTAACTGATTTTGAAGAGTACCAACTTAGGATTTTGAAGTTTTAAATTTGTTATCATATAAGTTTATTGAAATATTTGTAATTTTTAATAATTATGTTTGTAATGCATATTTTTTATTTATTGTTATTTTTATAGATAATTTGAGTATAAGTAACAGATGAATGAGTACTTAAGTATTTAGCATGTAATAATACAAGTATTAAAAGTTACTATCCATGTAAAGATGGATCTGGATGTAGACATTTTATTAAAAGAGAAATGTTAGTAATACACTCTTTTGAATACATTCTTTATTATTGGTTGAAATTTTAAAATTTATTAAAAATCACAAAATTTTGTGGGTCTTATTTCTTATTTAATGAGTTTCACTCATAATTTTATAATTTTTAAAAAAATTTAACCAATAATAGAGAATATATTTGAAGAAGTGTGTTAGAAAATGTGTTATTAATACTTTTTTTTTAAAAAATAGAAGTATGAAGATAGGTATCAGATAAATGTTAGCAATACACTCTTTGTTATTGGCTAAAATTTATTAGTAATCACAAGATTGTGTGAGTCCAACTCTTCATTTAATGAGTTCCACCCATAATTTTATAGTTCTTAATAAATTCAACTAATAATAAAAAAATGTGTTAGAATGAGTATATTAAAAAATGTGTTACTAAAACACCTTGTAAGTATTATAATATCCTATCTATTATCAACCATAAATTAAATTTTAGTAAATGGTAACCTAGTTAAGAAAAAAAATATTATTAATTATGAGAGAAATAATTTTTTTTTTGTTATTAATTATCAATATATGTAATTAAAAATAGTTTTTTGTACTCTTAAAGTGAGACAATATTCATTGTTTTCTTTTATTTTAGGATTCCGGATCTGTACCCAAAAACAAAAACAAAAAATAGGATTCCGGAATTTTTATGATATGTGTATACAAAAGTTTTCATACATTATTAATATAAAGATTTTTATATTATTAACCAACACTATACATGATTTTTAAAATTATTATTCTAAAAACCAACAATTATAAATTATATCTCAATCTATAATTGATGTGCAATATATAAAGGTAGATATATTCCATTTAAATAAAGAAAATTATAAGAAGGTTTCAAATATTATGTCTTTGAATTTTTTGAAAATTTTTAATTAGGTCCCTAAACAAAAAAGAAAAATTATATTTGAGGTTTTGATCTTTTACAATTTTTACAATTTAGTCTTTGAAGTCAATAAAATTGTCACAAATCGTAATTTTTCTAACAATTTCAAATTGTTATAAACTAAGAACTCAATTATAAAAAATTAAAGATTTGATTATAAATTTTTTTAATTTAAAAATTTAATTGAAATTTCCTAAAAAATTCAGGAAAAATCAGTATTAATCCTTATAAGAGTGTAATTGGCATTTGGCACAAAGACCCGGGGATCCGATTACAACCTGTGTTCGCGCCGACGGAACACATTCTACATACTGGACCATATACTTATCAATTCCATCCCTGTCTGTCTCTCAACTTTCTGTATCAGAAGACTTCATTTTCTTCTGCAATTCACCGTAAAAGAAAAGCAAGAATAAAATTTAGTTTACTATTTTGTCTGTGACACTGTGTCTTATGCTCCTCCTGTATTTCTTTCCATATTTATATTCGTTTCACATTCATAATTTCATATTCTAAGCTTTCCTGTACACCAAAAAAAAAAGAGTGTATATATATACGTATATATATATATTCTAAGCTTTCCTTTTCCTTTCTGTACCTCCGTTTTCATTTTATTTATTTCCATTTTTGTTTTATCACCAAAATGTTTTTCTGATTGGTTTTGATGTTACGGGGAAATCTGAGCATGGTTCATGAGCCTATCTCGCAGGTGAGTGAGTGAGTGATGGAGGAATTGGCAGGGGCGTTTGGCACGAGCGCCAGCTTGGCTCTTCGTTTGGGTCAGACCGTTTTCTCCTCTTCTTCCCTTCTCCTTATGTGTTTGGACGTCGGTTTCTACTCCTACACTGCTTTCTGGTATGCCCCTCTTCTATATCTTCATCAACTCGTTTCTCCCTTCTCCTAACTTTGATTCCAACTTGTTGACTTTATAGCCTTTCCTTCCCTCCCCCTAATCATGCTAAAAGCAAATGATGTTTTCCCATCTTTTATGAGTGGTAAACAACTAAACCTTTGACAGATAGAAAGTAGAATTACATATTGATGTGTTGTTTTCAAAATATATCAACTGGTACCTGAAATCAAATGGATCAATGATTCGAACAAGTTTGTGGGCATTAAAGAGTGGTTACTAGAGCAAGAGAAAGTGGCCCCACTTAAAGATTTGATTATCCACTAGGCCACCTATCCATGTGCCCCCTGCGTGTGTTTCTCTCGTTATGCTTCAGAAAATTACAATTTGGAAAGGTGAATCCATGTTGGTATGTTGCAGATCCATTCTTTATACTTTCTTGGGAACAGGGTCCTTGAAATTGCGTTTGTGCCAACGTGAGGAGGGTTCTTAGAAACATTATGTGCCATTTGGCCAAAGAAAGTTTATATATGTCAATTGAGTAGAAATTACATTGAAGTAGCGTCGTACTAACAAATTGCTAGGCCTAAGCTCCATGAAGTCAGTGGACATATTGGAAAAGTAGTAGCCTAGTAGGATTTAGGAAAGGAGGGAGATCGGATGAGTTCTATTTTATTTTATTATTATTATTTTTACTTATATTTAACCTTTCATTAGTTGATGTTAATGCAAAGTTCGAGTTGCCAATATCTTTTACATTCCCCACTTCAGAATCAAAGTGGAAATATTGGTACGATGGCCAAGGAGGAGAGGGGTTTCCCATTTTCAATTTTGTCTGCAACACTAAAATCTTGTTCTGACATGATTTGGTTGTGATAAAAGAGTGCAAGTCCTCGTGCAATGTTTGTCCGTGTAGCAATTTCGTAATTTAATACAGAAGGAAAAAGATTTAGGTATATATGCATGCCATTATAGTTTCAGAAGTTATATTGGCATGTCTTGCAGTTTATTTTGTAAAGGTTATTGTTTATGCATATACCCCACCTGGGGATTTTTAACTTTTGTCCTTATACATGCTATTTCACAGCTATTTGGTAACAGTCATGGGTTTGGTAATTCCATGGAGCATAACATTGTTGGTGGTGGATGCTTACTCAGTCTTCATACAGTATTTACCAGTTCAACGAAGGCTCATAATGATAATCTTTTTCGGAGACATGGTACGTGCAGCTTGTTTCTAAGACCTAGAGATCTCATTGTTACAATGCTGCACTAAGGATATTTTTTCTATACTCCAGATTTTGTCATATCTGTCACTGGCTGCGGCATGTTCTACAGCCAGTATCGCAGATCTTCTGCTTGAAGCTGGTGGATCACATTGCCCACCGAAGTTATGTGGCAGATATCAATTGTCTGCTGCTATGGCCTTCTTGTCTTGGTTTCTTTCATCTGTTTCTTCTCTTTTTAATTTTTGGCTTTTCTCTTCTCTGTAAAATATCTAGCTCGCTGATGATGTGTAGATAAATGAAAAAGGTACAAATGACAAAGTCATTTGCTCTTGGGCATTAATGTGAATAAAATTTTGATGACTATTTTGATTAGTCAGCACTCAACAATGTAATAGTTGCTCTTTCAGTGCAAGGGAAATATGGAAGTTTTATTTCTTGGCTCCCAAGTGCTGCCTGCTTTTCTTCCGGACCTCCCCCCATTGTCTACTTTTCTTTTCTGATTATTATAAAATATGAACCCCCAATATTTCGTGTGGACAATATTCAGGAATCAGGATCATATGTGAAGACATTGGGCAGAAATTTGTATTCCTACAAGTTTTGATACATGATGCTAAGTTGATAACAGGTGAGACTTAGGAGACTCGATCCTTGGTTGCAACGCCTGGATGATTATGACATTATACTATAGCGTGACTTTGAGTATGTGCATGCCTGCAATTTATTAGCATAATATCTATAATCATGTTATAGATGTGACTTATTGGGCTATTTCCGTCTTTTGGTGGAGAATTCAACTACCAGAAGAGTTCTTTTCCGTGGACTGCCAGTGTATGCTAACTGCCAGTTTGGGAAATTTGATGAAATCTCTGACAGGACGCTGTAAAACTAAAAAATTTAATAAATGGAGATTCTATACAATATATTTTAGGAAAAGCAATTAGCTGCACGTTTGATTTTTATTAATTTTTTAAGGGAGAACTCGTTTTTCTTTTGGTCAGAATGAGTACAAAATCAAGTAATTCAAACTAACCTATATCACACATAGATTATTTATGTATACAATTTTGTATAATTTACGTAAGAAATTTGACCTTGGAATGTTACCACTACCCCGAGTCTCACTTCCGTCCCTTGGTGCCGGTGTTGGTGGGGAACTGCCAATATTAGAGAAGTAAAATATTAAAACGGCCAGAAGTTTTTTTATTTATTTATTTATTTGGGGTGTGGGGGTGTGGAGGAAGGTTCAAAAATATCATAGGTGTGAGCTTGCATTGTTATTATTTATTAAGTTTCAAATAGATAAGTAGTATTTATTATATCGGCTTATCCAACAATTCATATTGTATCTTTACAAATCCGATTAATTTCTATAAAAAAAATTGTTTGAGTGTATTTTTATTTTTTTTTTGGTTACATTACTATCTGAAAAACTTTTACTTCTGCATGATAGCTACAGAACTTGACATATCGTGTGTTTGTTTCCGCGTCGATGCAGACTTGCTTCTGCGTAAATATATATATTGGACGTATTTTATTGCTAGGCTTGAGTATTGGACCTGTGTTCAAAGTTCAAACACATACACAGATAGAAAGTACAAGTATTTTATGCGAGCAATTAATTACTTAAATGACATTATTCAACTTTGAACGGCAATCATGCGACAAGAAATAGACATCCAAACCATCTTAAACATCGTCATCATTTTATCTTTGGTATAATTTGCGATTAAAAGCAATTTGAAATTTTTTTAAAGTTTAAATATATTTTTTATTCCTTAAATTTAGGTGAAGTTTATTTTTAGTTCTTCAAATTTAAAAGTAATTTTTTAATTTAAAATTTAAAAATAATTCACTTTTGATCCTTATTTCAGTATTTTGTAATTTTTTAAGTAGATTATTTTAAATTTGAAACAATTAAAAAATTACTTTTAAATTTAAGAGAACAAAAACAAATTAAAAAGATAATTAAGTCATTTTTTATTAACAAATTCTTTTAATTCGTCAATCAAATACTTTTGATTTGACATCTTTACGTATCATATTATTTTTCATATAAAGTCTTAGATTTTATTTCAAATAAGAAAAATGCTTTTGATGCGGTGAATCTCTGAAAGGATTAAAGCTTTTTATCGTAAAATCCATATTCTCAGTACTACAATTTTCTTTTTGAAAAACTAGATAATTAATATGTACTAATGAAAAGGCTTTGTCAACTAAAAATCATACACACACCGACACACGAAATGAGACAATAAAGTCATAAAAGTGGTTCCAAAAGTATCGTCAGACCAAGAAAATCTCAGACGCGGTAATAATTATTTAATTAACAACAGAAAATGAATAAACAGGATTGGTACAATACAAGAACCTTGGGTGCCACAGTAACTGGTTTGATTTGATGTCCTCCGCTTTGAAACTGAAACCCGCGAGTCTTGGTTCCCGCCTTTTTTGCGTTGGCTCTCTACAAACACAAACACAAACACAAATCAGCAAAACCATATGCCACAAATTGAACTCACCCACTCACCAAACCCTTCACCATCTCTTGGACCAATGTTCCTCCATGAGACAACTCAAGCTTGTCCAAGCCCAGATCATCCTCCACGGACTTGCTGCCCAAGTTGTCACACTAGGCAAGCTAGTCTCTCTCTGCGTTCAAGTGGGAGATCTCCGTTACGCACACCTCCTGTTTGATCAAATTCTCCAACCCAATAAATTCATGTACAATCATTTAATAAGGGGCTATTCGAATATTGGTGACCCAATAAAGTCTTTGTTGCTCTACCGCCGAATGGTGAGTGCTGGCCTCATGCCAAACCAGTTCACCATCCCATTTGTTCTCAAGGCTTGTGCTTCCAAACCCTTCTATTGGGAAGCTGTCATTGTTCATGCTCAGGCTATTAAGGTCGGAATGGGGTCTCATGCCTGCGTGCAAAACGCAATTTTGACTGTATATGTTGCTTGTCGCCTGATACCAAGTGCACGGCAAGTGTTTGATGATATTTCTGACAGGACTTTGGTCTCCTGGAATTCCATGATTTCTGGGTATTCTAAAATGGGCCTTTGCAATGAAGCCTTTTTGTTGTTTCAAGAAATGCAGCACCTGGGAGTGGAGCCTGATGTGTTCACCTTGGTTAGCTTACTTTCTGTTTCCTCAAAGCATGGTGATCTGGATTTGGGAAGATTTGTGCATCTTTATATTGTTATTACTGGAGTTGAAATTGATTCTATTGTGACCAATGCCCTGATAGATATGTATGCCAAGTGCAGGCATTTGCAATGTGCTAAACGTGTTTTTGATCGAATGCTTGATAGAAATGTTGTTTCTTGGACTTGTATGGTTAATGCTTATGCTAATCATGGGCTTGTTGATAATGCCGTGCAAGTTTTTAATCAGATGCCAGTGAAGAATGTGGTTTCCTGGAATTCAATAATTTGGTGTCATGTTCAAGAAGGGCAGTACTCGGAAGCTGTGGAATTTTTCTACAGGATGTGTATTTCAGGTGTGATGCCTGACGATGCTACTCTTGTTGGCATTCTTTCATGCTGCAGTCACATGGGTGATCTGGCGTTGGGAAAACAAGCCCACAGTTACATTTGTGATAATAATATTACAGTGAGTGTTACGCTTTGTAACTCCCTAATAGACATGTATGCAAAATGCGGTGCTCTTCAGACTGCCATGGACATCTTCTTTGGGATGCCTGAGAAGAATGTGGTGTCATGGAATACTATTATTGGAGCACTTGCTCTGCATGGTTTTGGAGAAGAGGCAATTGAGATGTTCAAGAGGATGCAAGCTAGTGGGCTCTGTCCTGATGAGATTACCTTCACAGGGTTACTTTCTGCTTGTAGTCACAGTGGTCTTGTGGACATGGGGCGATATTACTTTGACATTATGAGTTCTGCTTTTGGGATTTCTCCTGGTGTTGCACATTGTGCGTGCATGGTTGATCTTTTAGGGCGTGGGGGGTTCCTAGGAGAAGCAATGAACCTGATACAAAAGATGCCCGTTAAACCAGATGTTGTTGTTTGGGGTGCTTTGCTTGGTGCTTGCAGGATCTATGGGAATCTAGAGATTGCTAAGCAAATCATGAAGCAGTTGCTGGAGTTGGGACGATATGACTCTGGGCTTTATGTGCTTCTCTCAAACATGTATTCAGAATCTCAAAGATGGGATGACATGAAAAATATCAGGAAAATAATGGATGACAGTGGGATAAAAAAGTGTAGGGCGATTAGCTTCATTGAAATAGATGGCTGTTGCTATGAATTCATGGTGGATGACAAAAGGCATGGTGCTTCAACCACTATATACTCCATGCTGAATCAATTAATGGATCATCTGAAGTCTGTAGGATATCCATGTAAATCTTCTGAGTTCTGATGTGGAGGAAATATACTACTCTAGCAATCTTTAATCCAGCATCAAGTTGGATGGATGGAATGGTAACTCATAAAATGAAATGATCATTCCATTCCAACTATAAAGTTTTTCGAGCCTTTTGGGCTTTTTTACCTCGAAGGGGTAATTTTTTAAAAAAATTACAGAAATGAGTATTTTTTTTAAAAATTATCAAATTAGGGTAAGTCGTGTTTGGTAAACACGACTTCTAAATTCGAAGTTGTGTTTACCAAATACGACTTTTGAATGTTATGACTTTTTAAAGAAGTTGTGTTTGCTAACCGAGACTCCAATATTTAATTTTTTTTAATCTTAACAAAAGTTGTATTTTAAAAACAAGACTTTACTTTTTATTTTTATTTTTATTTTTATTTTATGTTAAAGTCGTACCTCGTATATACGACTTCATTATTTTAAATTTTAATATGATATTTTATTTTATTTTTTTAAAGAAGTTGTATTTTCTAAATGAGACTCCAATTTTTTAAAAAAAAAAAAAATCTTGAAGAAGTCTCATTTGGCAAATGAGACTTCATGTTAAGTCTCATTTGCCAAATGAGATTTCAACATGAAAAATAAATAAAATTGAAGTTGTAGTTATGAAACACGACTTCAATAATAATTAAAAATATATATATAAAAAGTGAAGTTTTTTTTGTGTGATACGATTTCAACAAAACAATTAAAAAATAAAAAAAGAAGTCATATATACAAAGTATGACTTCAACCAAAAAACAAAGTCTTATGTTGGAACTATGACTTTTGTGCAAATTAAAAAAATTAAATATTGAAATCTTGGTCGACAATAAAAAGTCATAAAATTCAGAAGTCGTGTTTGGTAAACATGACTTACTCTAGTTTGATAATTTTAAAAAAAAATGTCAATCGGTAGTTTTTTTTTTAAATTACCCCTTTGGAGTAAAAAAGCCAGCCTTCTGTTTTTTGATGCATGAAAGCAAAGTTAATTTAAATGACATAAATGTCGTCTACTATTGAAACAAAACAAAATAAAAGTTCTACTTCTATCATGTATATAAACCATTATGGAATTATATCTTTGTTCTTTAAGTATCTCTTTGTTTTAAAATTTGGTAAAATTAATTTAAATTGTTAAATTGGTAAAATTATTATATATTTATAATAAATATGTATTTTTCATTGGAAAGTGTAATAATTGGTTTTTCAACTTATAAAATAAGCAGGAGCTTAGACTCATTATCCAACATTGTTGAAATGTCAATTCACATCGTAATGAAAGGCTAAATGTGTTGCCTGTAGTAACTCCTGTTTTGCACAAAATCAAGATCTTCAAATAATTATCCAAAGAGAATTGTTATTAGAATATATTTTAATGTTTCTCTGACTCAAATGCGAGTTTCCGTTGGCATCTATGGATACTATATAATTAGTTGAAATCAGTTTGAATAAGAGTTTCTACCTCTTCATAATCATAAAGGAGCTAAACGCCGACCCAGTCTCTCGGGTTCAAACTTCTTACACTTCAAGCATTATGTTGCATAATTTACTCAAAAAAAAAAAGATTATTTCAAGCATTCAACATTCATATACTGATAAATTAAAGGGGAAATGATTCATTCTTGCTTGTGGAAGGACCTCAACGAAAGTCCTCCTGTCCAATAATAAGAGTCTATAATCTTGCAGTATATTGACGTATCTTGGCCAAATTATTGGATTTGGAAGCACACAAGAGTTGGCGAAGCATATAATCAACTCCACCTGCCGGCAGTGAGACATGAAGCATTATAATATATTTTGTACTTACACTAAAAAAATACCGCAAACAACAACACTAATCTTTGTTATGTCAGTCTATTAGATTTTCAAGTCCCGTGACATTATGACAATTTCGATATGGCTTTTTGTATCTGTGGTCGAATCGGATATTTGATTCTAAAATCGGGCATAGTCATAACCATGAAACTTCCTTCATATTCAACACTTTTTGCCAACAACGTTGGCGTGCCAAATTTTGACCTCTCAAAATATAGGAGACTTTAGAAAGGTCATTTGGACAGTACAACATGAGTACCTTTGCGCCAACATCCCAGCATCCCACAATCGATAACAAATCTGCGATGCCATGCATTATATTCCTCCATTCAATGCATCGTGCGCACATGACCAATCAGATAGAAAAAATACATGAATCATTACCTAATCCTAGATATTTCTATTGACACCCTTTTAAGAACACCGTCCCAAAATGACGAAAAAACCAAAACCAACTTATTCATGGTTATCAAATATATTTCGACAAAAAAATAAAAACAAAATTATGGTTAACGAGCATTTTAAACATGGGTTAAAAGATATTTAATTTACTTAAATATATTTTTAATTTTTTATAAAAATAACATTAAATGATAATTTTTTATTTTCCTTAAATACATTTTCTCTTGTTCTCTTAACTAAGGTCTTAACTCTTTAACACATGCCCGTTGGTATTCTCCAAAAAATAATTATAATTTCCTAAACATAGAACATTTTAAAAGAAGAGAAGAACAAATTCTGTTCCGTGTTTTTATGTTGGGAATATTTCATTATTTTGTCCTCTCCTAATTTTAATCAACGTTTTTAAAAATTATATCGGATCATCTAGCTAAACATAGTTATATCTCTCAATAAAATATTATTAAATAAAATTATAATTTAACTAATAAAATTAATCAAATCACGATTAAAAAGTTTACTAATTCAATTCAATTCTGTACATACACACATTTATAATTTTAATTCGTCATTTTGTGAATTATATGTAACGGAAAATATAAACTAGCTAATGAGCATAGTGTAAATATAGATGTTAGCAACTTTCTAGCACTTCAACAAGTACATTGAGTAGACATAAGTAATATTATGAAAGTAAGTTAGGGATTGCGATTCAAGTATTATTTCACACTATTATAACTAGTTAGACTAAATCTTTTAATCGAAGGGAATTTTAAAAGGAAAAAATAATGAGTTAAAAATTACCTAAACAAATTTAGGTTTAATATATTTGTTAGTCCATGCACATATGATAAATTTATGATTTAGTCTTTTAAAAAAATTGTTAATTTTGGTCCTTATAAATTTTAATAATTTTGAAAATGATCCCTTCATCTCAAAATAGTCATTGGTGTGACATGTTTAAATGCATGTTATGTCACCACTAAATAATGATAGGAATGTATACCAAAAAATATAATAGGGGTAATTTTAAAAAACTTGAATTTATGAGAATTAAAACCAATAAAAGAAAAATTGAAGGACTAAAACTAATCATCATACTTGCAAGGATTGAAAACATATTTAAACATTTTTTACATGTTTTTTAAAATAAAAGAAAACCCAAAGCACTAATTTTGAAAAGGGAATTCAACAATACAGCAAATGGATAATGGTTAATTTTGCTCAAATTTCCCTCTTGACTAATAGGACTTAACTCAAATTTACTAAAGTAAGAAGACCTTGCCTTCATTTGCTGTCAAATTTACTAAATTAGTTAAAATCCAATCATTGACTCATTAATCCTTTGACCTAAAGATTTCAATTCCTTCATTTGCTCATTTTACAAAAACCAAAAATATATTTAACGCTTCTTCTAAATTATGGTAAACATTATAGTTCAAGAATTCATGAATATCACAAGCACATCATCTTCTATTCCTAAACTAATAGCACACACGGTGAGAGACTCCATCTCCAATCCAACCACCAATTTTTCAATTATATAATTGAATCTTAAATTAATCATTCAATCAAGCATCATATAAAGGAGTGATCACTTAATGAAAAGTATGTGTTGAATTAAGCACCAATCAAATTACAAAGAGTTCTAAAAAGAGATATATTAAACCCTAACCTACGAGTTTAGTTACATGTATAATGGAAAAGAAAAAGAAGAAAAAGAATAGAAGAAGGTCAAGAAAAACTATAGAATTCAATGAATGGAATCTGAGTGTCTTCATCTTGCTTCTCCTTCACATGACTAAAATTAAGATGCCTTCAAGACCCAGGACAAAAGTATGCGAAAACTTCTCCGACCTAAAGTGTATGTTTAACCTAATTTTCAACATACTCGTATAGCTACATTCAACTTTGGGTGTTAAAATATTCAATAGGCAATGGGAAAAACTCAAAATGGACCAAACAATGTTCCTCTTAGAATGTATCCACTTGCATCAATGTAACTACTTTCAAAATTCAATATTAAAACATTTGTTTTGTTAAATATTTATCCAATTTCAAAGTTATCAACAAATAAAACATAACTTGAAAAATTACTTGTGAAAAAATCAATTTAACTGATAAAATATTGTTTTGTTAATCATAAAATATAAAGTAAAATTTAAAATAACATACATTTACAACATTTAATTTTAAACAATCTCTAAAATTAGTTTAATTTTTAGAAATTCTTTTATTGATGGTTTACAAATATCCTGTTATACACAATGCTGATTTCAAAAATTTGAGTGTTAATTAAATGAATTAAGAAAAGTAAAAAACTTCTTTAACTAAATAATTTATTAAAGAAAAACTGTAATTTAATGTGAAAGTTTAAAAAATATATGTCACATAATAAAGAAAATACATAATTACATGAAAAAATATTTATAGAGATCATCTTCTTTTTAAAAATAAAGATGCAAAATTATAATATGAGGATAAAATTCAAATAATTTATAGAAAAGATCGAAAAGTAGTCCCCGCGAGTTGTATCTAATTATAATTTATAATGTGCCTAAGATTCTCTTATTTTGAAAGTAATTAACAATAATTTTCACAATAAATATTAGGGTTTAATGGCTAGGCACTGTTAACCAATCAAAAATTACCGTTGTTATGACTTTCAAGATAATTATTATAAAAGTCAACAAACTTACCATACATGATAGTTTGCGATTAGATGACAATGTAAAACAGTTTTACACTGTCAATGCATAAACTTTTTTTTCTCTAAATATTATAGTAATGCCATTGCTATAAATTACTTTTTATGAAAAATGTAACAATTGAATTCTTAATTAATCAAGAAGAATGACAGTATCTATATCTATATCTATTCTATATAATAAAAAAATATCTCTTTTTGGTCTCAATTTTTTATTAAACAATTTTATCCTTTAATTATTCTCTAAATTATTTTCTTCTTTACCATT
The DNA here is from genome assembly GCA_004329165.1 of Spatholobus suberectus. NCBI lineage: Eukaryota > Viridiplantae > Streptophyta > Magnoliopsida > Fabales > Fabaceae > Spatholobus > Spatholobus suberectus. The sequence goes on along the minus strand of CM014730.1, from coordinate 82,607,816 downwards.
TCACTACTCTATAAACTATCTACTATTTTATCTTTTAATTATTCTATAAACTACCCAGTACATCCTCTCTCTTTTTTTATTCTATTTTTATTTTATTTTTTAAATGTAGAGAAACACCAAGTGTCTCACTTTCCCCTAGTATATATAAATGGAGAGAGAAATGGTTTTAAGCAAGAAAAAAGATATTTAAGAAACAAAATTTTCTTTTTTATATATTTTACGAAAACAAATTTCGTATCAGTCGACATTTAAAAAAAAAAAAAAACCATATTCTCCCGATTATTTTTTTAAATGTTTTTTCGTTTTTTGAAAATAAGACTAATTTTATTAAAATACTAAATAATACAGGTAGGTACTTTCTATAAATGTCGGGCTCTACCATTTGTCCTTTATAAAATTACAGTGGCTATTGACTCTCCCCCTTCCCCCACCATTATTCATGCCGGAAACGTGCCACAAATTAATACTTCCAAATTAACCTTCAAACTTCGTAAATGGCAAAGAAAACAAACGCGAAGACTGAAAAGGGATTTTGCTCAAATATGCACTTTTGGTAATTTGGGAAGCGCATTCGTTTAAGATCTGATCAACTATCAGATTAATAAATTGTAATATATCATTACAAGATCTAAAATTAATGAGTTAAATCTAAATACAGAGCAGTCTCGAGAAAATCAACACGTACACCAAGTCGACTGTGGAGTAATAAGGCATAAATATGAATATCGTTTTTACGATGATTAGATTTAAATATCAACTCGTAAAATTAACAGCATTTGAATTAAGTTTTAAAGTGGTGATCATTATTGTTAAAAAAAAAAAAAAACAGAGCAAGGCAAAATAAAATGAGAAAAAAGTCAAGAATCTAAGAGAATCAGGGTAAAAATTCTCTTAATCCTCACTCCAAACAAACAAATTACCTCTTAACTCAAGTTTAATATCTAAATAAAGATAAATTTATTCAATTAAGTTAACATCAATTTAATAGCTAGTCCTTTTCTTGCAAACTAAGAATCCCAATTCACTAAATCCTCTTAATTGAAATAATAATTAGGATCAAGAATTTATATAATCATATAATCATCAATTTAGGATATTAACAACTATGGTGAGTTGTTCCATAATCTAATCTATTAATCAATTTCCCAATTGTAAAAATGAATCAAGCATCAATCCATAGAAACATTAAGAATAGAAACAAACATTAACTAATTGAAAGGTAGCTAGAAACTCGAATTAAGATGGAAGAGAATCTAAACTACAAGAGATTCATTTTAGAATTCATCATTCCTTAACCAAAAGAACTAATTAGATATTATAGAAGAGAGAAAAAATAGAATAGATGAGAGGAAACTCCATCAAAAGTTGAGTATCAGGGCTTAATTCCTTGACCTCCAATCCTCCAAAACCCTAACTTTGCAAGAGAATATGAGTATCAAGGCTTAACCATTAATGCTTGCATGATATAATGCATTTTCTTCACATTCAAATTAGACATATTAATTTTTGTCAAATCTCGACTTCAATCCTTCTAAATGCTCCTAAAATCATGATCAAATAGAAAATAAATTATCATTCATTCAAGGAGAAAAATTACAAAAACTAACACAATAAAATAAACAAACACTAAAAATAAAATACACCAAAACATCAAAATATAAGAAATTACTATGAATTACAGACTACAAATATACTAATTCAAATTATAGCTTTATAATTTAGAAAGAGTGTTTTTTATAAAAGAATAATTTTAAAAAAAAAAAACTGATCTTTTTTTTATGTACAATAATTACACTGAGGTTAGAACTTATGCATACTATTTCAATCTCCCATCATTAGGCCGATCCTAATAGGTAAAAACTGATCTAAATGCATCTTAAATAATGAAAAATCTATAAACTAATAAATTAATGAATTTATTATAAAGTCACGGTTTAAGTTCGATTTGGCCTCAATTGTGGAATGAAAAGGTGAAAAAGGAATATTATTTTGAAAAATGAAATAAAAAGAATTCTCAGGTGGACCTTCTTTCACGATATAGGCCATGATTGAGTGGGGAAGGGAATTAGTGAAGAAGCTTCATGCTATGGTTTGCGGGGTCGGTCAGGACGATCATTATTAATTCATAACAACCAAATATTTTAAAGAGAAAGACATGTCTTTTCGAACAACATCATGGACCTCGAATATACATACATTGAAAAAAGATGATTGCACTTTAGTTCCCCACAAAGAACCAAATAAAAGGAGGCATTAATGTACTTTCCCTTTACTTCGTAGAGAAGAATTTCTTGATTAGATTAAGCATAACATTCAAGAAAGAGTGCAGTAAATGAAAGCAGGTGTTATTCTTAATCCCTGTAGTATGTTTGCTGTTACTAATACTGGAGTCCTAGGCCCTCAACTTGTTGCGTAATTTGAAAGTAAAAGATGCAACCAAAAAAAAAAAAAAGACGAAGATAAGAAAAGAAATAGGAATATTTAATAACACAATTTATGTTTTATACTTTATATATGTATATAACAAAATGTTGGATCCGGAAAAGGAAGCAAAGTAGTAGCAGGAATGGGTTCTGGTGCCTGGCGAGGCTGCAGGGGGTTAGGGCCTGGGGGTTCAACCCAGATCACCTTACGCCAGCTTCTGTCGGAGTGTTTCTGCTTCTACAATCTTACTACTTTAATTATTTTTAAATTATTGTTATTGTTTTATTTGTCTGATTTACGATTCCCAAAGTCCTTTTCTCCACGTGGCTTTCCTTCTACCTTGCAGCGAAGCACCATGGACTTCTCTACTTGCCACGTCCTCTCCCCGCACTTCGGTATTTGTTGCCCCTCCCAATTATACTCCCACCCTCAGATCCCTTACAATGCAGTATTTTCGTTCCCTGGTTAAATAAATAAATAATGGAGTTTAATGATTATGTATTATTAATATAAAAAATTTTACACTGTTATCTAATAAAAAGTTATTATTAATATGACTTTTAAAATATTTATTATAAAAGTTAACAAACCTACAATAAATGATAATTTGTTATTAAATGACAGTGAATGCATAATAATTAAACTCTAAATAATGACACAAAAAATTTGACAGTATGTAGTATTTTATCAACGATGAAATTACCCACAACCATAAAAATAAACTTATTGAAGAAAGATGGGCCGGCCTCAAATCCACACGAACGACTATAGTAAGTAGTATTTATAAAAGAGCTAAACTGTTTGATATGCTGCCATTAATATTGACCTAACCATTCTCTAATTTTCAACACGATATCGCAAAAAGCGGGACCTCTCACCTTTTAGTCTTTTACCATGTAGTACTTTTTTAATAATAAAGAAAAACAAAAGACTAAAGTCAGTTTGGCAAATCTCTCAACATCGTCATTATGAAATAAAGTGCTCATAATGTGCATAGCGACTAGCGAGAGAGCCAGAGTTTGATTTTCACGTGTTAAAACAAAAGTAAACGACAAAAGAAAAATAAAATGAAAGAGGCATAGTTTTATTTTATTTCGTAATGCTATTCATTGAATAAGCTTTATCCTCCTGTCGAACGCACTGACGTGCTATTCGAAAACATAATTATTATTCGCTCGTATTTATTTGTGCCCTTGAATCCACTTTTTATGATCTAGGATCCAAAACAGGTTAAAATCTAACGAATCATTCCAAATCTGTTTATAGCATTCTTTTACTAATCTGTTTACTTACCAAATGAAAAAATATTAAATATTTTTATATCTGTAATACATGAACCTTATTCAAAATCAATAAAACAGCAAGGGGTAAAGGAGAATCCACGATGGCCCGAGGGTTGTACTTCGCACTAGGAATTTGAGTAATTCATTTTCCACCCATCTCATTCTCGTGGAAAAGATTCACTCTGGCAAATTAAAGTGGTTGCCAGTATGTGAATAGCAGCACCTTTTGCATTGGTGGGGGTGTGTGACGTGAATAGGCCTTCCCGAATTTCGCAAAATTTACTATCCCACTTTATCACATCCATCTTTGCATCCCACACTTAATTTGGAAGGAGAAGAAGATCCACCATCGCCCATTGAAGGTTAGGTATCAGTTAACAGCGCGGTGAAAAAAAACATCGCCCCCACGAGACTTCACGTGATTTGCTTGCCCCCCGCCTCACATCACCTCACATTTTCCACTTACTTCAATTCAAATTAAGCCCAAACGAACGCAGTGGTAGGAGTCGTAAATATAACACGATCTCGAGAATAGGGTCAGGTTCGCACACTAATGCGAGAAAGTACTACAACCTGTCAACACCAACTTACAGCCTGGAAAGCCATTCCCACTGTTCGAAATTACACAATAATTTTAAATAAATAGAAAATCCGACGTGGCAAAACGGTCCAAGTCCCTTGCTATATATATTCTCCGCCCTTTCGCCAAATAATTACCATCATTCTCGATTCCACTTCTACCGAGTCACGACTGAGTTACGATTATGGGAAACTGCAGCTCCTCCGATTCAACCCAGGTTGCGACGGCGAAGCTTGTTCTGCAAGACGGGAGGCTGCAGGAATTCTCGTACCCGGTTAAGGTTTCGTTTCTCTTGCAGAAGAACCCGGCGTGCTTCATATGCAACTCCGACGAACTGGACTTCGACGATGTCGTAACGGCCATCGACGAGGACCAAGTGCTGCAACCCGGTCAGCTCTATTTCGCGCTTCCCTTGAGTCGCTTGAGGCACCCCTTGCAGCCCCACGAGATGGCTGCATTGGCCGTCAAGGCCAGCTCCGCGCTCATGAAAACCGCCGACAAATGCGGTTCTCGCCGGAAACAGATTTTGTTCGCCAACGAATATGACCCTAATTCTAAGCGCGTGTCTCCGGCGCTAGCTGTAGGCGGCAGCGCCACTGTACATGGGAGAGGAAGGGCCGCCGCAGGAGGCGCCGGCAAGGGGAGGTTTTCAGCGTTGTTGAGTTCGATTCCGGAGTAGGGGTAGTTTCGGAAGAAAATATATGCCGGTGATTTTGTTCTCTTGTATATAAATAGTTTTTTTTTAAAAAGTCATACAAAATTTTGAACATTGTAGAGCTGTTTTAGGGAACAATGGAAGCTATTAGATTCTTGGACCAAGTCGTGATGGATATTCATATTCTTACCGCATTAAATTATTCATGAACAGTAACATAAGTTTGACTACTTAGACACATAGTAGTTAATTAATTACTAGCCTTATATGCAATTGGATTTTTTATTTAATGAAAGTAACTTGTGATTATATGGAATTAAAATTATAAATTAAATGCAATTTCGTACGAAAGAATTATATATATAATGCAATTAAGATAAAAAAGACTGGCTCGTGTCGTGTTGCGACAAAAGTAGAACGTAGTAGAGGACAGCATAAAAAACAGAAAGCAAGCATGAGGTGAAATTGAAAAACGACGGAACGAATTTCGGATCGATGGTGAAATGAGAAAAACGACGGAATAGATTTCGGATGGATTACTGAAAGGGTTAAATAAGCAAACCTAATTATGATTGAATGGGTTGACGAACGTAACCTTATCCTTATCCGATCCTCAGGCATTTGTTAAAGGTTAAAATCCAAAGAGATGGGACAAAGAAATATAATTAATTATGCCCGTAAAATGTTCTTTCCCCGTTTTGGACTTTTCATATCGATCCAATTCGTGCAGGATTGACATAAAGAGATCCATGGCAAACAATTATTTGATTGAGCGTGAACGACTACGACGTGGATGATATATAGATACCTAACGGGTGAGTGTTGAAGAGAATGGACAATTAGAGTAGTGATATGGTAGAGGACGATGGAAGGAGAAGAAATCTTGGTTGAGCCAATGAAATGTCCCCATTTTGTGTGTAAAAGGTGGGTACCCAAAATGTGAGAGAGTGGTGGAGAAGCACGAAAGGAGTACAATGTGGAATAGAAATCATACGCCATGCCGGACCCAATAAAACTAGTCAGAGCAGAGTGAGCGGGGTGGGGGTATGGGGTTTTGGTGAGTACTGTCTGTCTGCGGTGGTGGAATTGTTTACAGCTGTAACAAGCCTGTTGTCGTACGGTAATAATAATGCCAAAAAATCAGATCAAATTTGGCTTGGACTTCTCATGACTCATGACTCATGACAAATGATTAAATGAACATTTATATCGTGTATATATATGGGTCCTCAAACGAGCGTAGTCTAAGCCAACGAGACTGAATTAAACAGTGCCCCATCGCTTGTGCATGCACACAGTAGATACAAATTTGCAGTTGCAGGCTGAGAGCCTGCCCGAATTCATTTGATTTAAACTTTAATGTGCATGATGATGGCAGATGTGCCCAAATAAGGTACGTGCATCTTCAAAAGAGCTGCGTATAAATCGTACCGTCGTGGCAATGGCAAATGTGACGACTCAGCACGTACTACCCTTACCGTACCTGAATATGGTTTGTTTGGACCATGCCATTTTGTTTTCGGCCATTCTATATTTCTATTTTGCTTAGCTGCGGAGTAATTGTGAGAATGAGGTCCCAAAGTTTGGCAAATTAATTACATATTAGGTTGTCACTAATTAATATGACAAGTTTACGCATGGAGAATGCTCTGCCTTGTACAGCTGTCGTCATGCCATGATTTATGACTCGGGTACAGTCATGCCGAATCGAATTTAATTTCTAGCAAAATATGGGTGCATTCCATCAATATTTTTTAAAAGAAAAATTATAAAAATTTGCACATTTTATTTTGAAATTAAATTAAAGATTTCAATTAAATCATTTTAAAATATATATTTTGAATTAAAATATAAAATAAATTATTGAAAAATATTTCAAAATTGATATAATTAGTATGCACAAAATCTCATATAGATACACTCGAAATTGATATAACAGTGATGAAAATACAATAAATTTATTAGTCCCATGAGAATCCTAAAAATTGCCAAAATCTCTTAAAAAACATAAATTTTAGAATCCACACAATACAACACCCTTGTAAAAAATATATATATAACAGGTAGTTATATATTAGTATGTACAGTTGACAAACTTTTGCATTCCCTTTTGTGCATGCGATTTTTTTCCAATTGAAGTCGTGGAAACTGGATTATTCGGCGAACACAGTTCAAAGGATTTATAATGTGATTATCAAATAAAGAGAAATAAATATCAATAGGGTGGTGAATCTTACACGCACAGCCCATGTGTCGGTTGCATATTCAAAAACTCAGGTAAAATTGAGCAAGAAGTAGCATGCATTTGCCCCTTTGCATAGCATAAACCGGTGAAAGAAAGAAGGAGAGTAATAAAACACTCGTTTGATTTACGGTTACGTCTAAGGTGGTGGTATACCACCATTATTGTGGGCCGTTAGTTTTGATATTATTGCACGAGAAGTGATAATAACACCTTTTCAAAAATTCTCAGGCTTATTCTTATTAATTGAAATTTGTGTGACTTGCTAGTTTAGGAATATGATTTACCAAATAGAAAATGGGACTCTTAGTGAAATCCAAGTAAATTTCACCTATTAGGAGAGAGTCTTTTAAGTGTTAAAGAGCATGTTGTAACTATTTCTAATTATTATATTGGATGTAGCTGTAATATTCGGCAGAGCAGGTAAGATGAAGAAATTTATTACATTTGCAAACTAGCACTTCATGTACAAAAGGCTTGGCTGTTTATTGAACCAATTTTCGTCCAATTTTTGCCACAACAAGGTTAAAGAGAAGAAAGGTCTCTCTTTTCTCTCATTGATTAAGATACACTTAAAAGAAGTGGATTTTTATGCAAAAATTATCTTGTGGGAATTGTTCAGGAGGGAAAAAATTTTAAGTTCTTTTGGATTAATGAGGAATCTTGTGTGAAGACAGGTGCTATAGTGGCAATTGCGCTTGTAAATTAATGGATGGTGTGAGCTTTTGGGAAATTAATTATATTGGCAATGGATCTTATTTATACGTAGAATGTTTGAGTTTTTTCCTTAAAATTAATAAATTATGTAGGGAAAAGCTCCTGACTATGTGAATACTTTATACTGTATGCTTGGGTGCATTCCATATTCATTTATCTGTTGTACCATGATCCACCTTAAATGAATTGCAGGACTTGTGAGTAGGCTTGACAACAGGGCAGGGTAAGGGCGGGTTTTGTCATTCCCTCACCCCCCGACTTTGTAAACCATTTGCCCTTGATCCCCACCAGGGCTAGAAGTTGGGTACCCGTCCCCACCATCAAAATATATCATAGAAATTAAAATTAAAAAAAAAAAAACAAAGCAAGTTAATTTATTTTTATATTTCTCTTTCACACAGTTCAAATTTGTTCTATTAAAGAAATCTTTGTCAACTTTAAAATGTGAAAAATTAGTTCAATTCATATTTTTTATCAACGGATAAGCAAAAATTAAGAGATACTAACAATCTAACATGAATATGAAAACAATGAAAGAAACTAATGTTCCAATCCATCAAACCAAATTACATAATAAAGAAAAAGCAATGTTTCAATCAAATTACACAATAAAAAGAAACATGTTCTAATCCATCAAATTGCATAATAAAAAGAAACAAAAGTTTCAAATTCCAATCCATCAAATATGTTATCATCTACTGATCATCATTTGAATCCATTTCATTAACTAAATCAGCATATTCTTGGACTACTTTAGAATTCACACAACCTATAAATATTAAATATAGTAGAACATAAAGAATTAGTTGCTAAAATAAAAACATATAGTCATTTAATAAGATATTTAAATGAAGTATTTAAAACATTACCAGTATTCTTAACACTCCATAACCAACTTCTTCATCAAGGCCTCTAAAGCAGTCCAATGAAGTCAACTACGATGAGGGCTTATTATTTGACCACTAGAGCTAAATGTGGATTCTAAAGCTACGGTGGAGATAGGAATAGCTGATATATCTCTCGCAATTGCTTAAAGTGTTGGATACTTGACACCATTCATCTTCCACCACATCAATATATCAAAATCATCAGTTCTTGGTAAAACTTCCTCCTCTAAATAATGATTCAATTTTGTTTTAACAGAAGAACTTCTGTCCTTTTTTCCCCTCATAATATACCTTTCATACTCAGTTAATGCACATGCACCATTAGTAACCCTACTAGTATTACCCTCAATGATTGGAGAGCCACCACTAATAGAGTCTTTATTCATTTTTATTTGATAATCAGAAATCACATCATAACACAATTGTCGAATCATCCTAACTTAAGCCAAAGAGTCATGTTCATACAATTTTTCATAATAATATTTAAACAACTCCATTTTATATCTAGGATCCAGAAGAATAGTAACTCCCATCATATCATGAATCACACCCCCAATATTTTTCAAATTTGCTGAACATCTTTTTTTCCATTTTTTGAATCAATTCATCAGAAAAGGTAATCCATTCATTTATTGCCAACTTGATCTCACATATATTCAAAAAAAAAAAACATATTAGTAGTTGGATATTTAGTAGCAAAAAAAAATTAGTGACCTCATTGAACAATTGCAATCTCCCACACACATCCTTTGCAAATTGTCACTGTAAATTAGTTGGCAAATAAGTATATTAAGACTCCTGTTGCTTTAACTGAATAGACACATCCACATACAATATGGCAGTTTCAAGCATTTTAAAAGTTGAATTCCATCTAGTTAGACAATATAAAACCAAATACTTAGTGCAAGAAATCCGTAATTATTTAGTTATCTCTTCAAATTTTTCCTTCTTTTTAGGTGTTGCAGTCCAATATGCTACACTATCCCAAATCTTTTCTACCCCATCTTTTACTACTTTCAACCTATCTTTTACTATCAAATATAAGATATGTGCACAACAATGCATGTGAAGTAAAGACCCATCCCTTAACAAAGTGTTTAACTCCAACTTATCCTTAATTTTGCCAATCATAGCGTCATTTGTGCTACAATTATCTAGGGTGGTAATGGACAGCTTTGTGTCAATGTTCCAATCCATCAAGCATTCAACCAATGAATTCCAAAGTCTATCACTTAAGTAAGAAGCGGGGACATAAATGAACCTAACATAATAACATTCATATTCAACCATTTTATCATACAAAAGGCAAAATAATATATAATATATAATATAAAATATGATTGGGAAAGTTATTACCTCAAAATGCGGCTTTGTTAGTTCCAAGAGCCATCGATCTAATGACCAGTGACAGCCATATACCCCCTCTTTTGATTGCTTGAAGTCCACATGCCCAATGTAATGGCCACTCTTCCTTTAATACTATCCAACAACTTCAAAGTTATTACTTTCTCATAACCATATATTTTGAATATTTCTTTCTTAATTAAGTTCCTAGAAGGAACTTGAAATAATAATTGGAAAGCAGCCGGGTATCTCTTAAAACCAATATGATCCACAATTGAGAGTGGATATTCATGCATAATAATTGCAACTGGGAGCTCTTTCCTTGCATTTTCTACATCATAAGTTCCCATTCCCAACTCTTGCTTACCTTGCATAACCTTAAGCGTAAGAAATGTTTGCCCTTTTTTCCTTCCCATATTAATCTTGCGTTGAACACAACTGTTCATATGTTGCCATAAGTGCTTTGTTCCATTTTTTGATTTTCCACCCAAAAATTTCTTACAATAATTGCATTGGGCCTTGTCCTCTTCATAACTTTAACCTTTGTAAAATGCTGTCAAACCTCACTTTTAAGTCTTCTTCCTTCTATTTGTGTTGTCGCCTCCATATTCTCAACTATTTCAAAATTAGGTGTCAGTGTAGGACCTATAGGTTCATTTGTTGTAGGACTGGTAGGTGAAGGGTCACAACTTCCATCTAGATTTGTTTGATGTGTACTTTCTTGTAAAATACCAAGCTCTGACATATTGTCCCTAAACATGATAGTAGAAGAAAAATAAAAATTCTTAGGACTGCACAATTATATCTACTTTAAACAAGCCACATCATTGTCTTTAAACTCAAGAAGCATGAAATAGTTAGGCTAGCAGCACAAGATAAATATGGTAAACTCATTTAAATAACCCAATCAGTAATTAAGAATGTCAGTAAACACAATCAATAAAATTATCATTTAAATAACTACAATTTCATACATAGACAATGGAGTAAAATTATAATAGATTCTTCGCCATTACCCTTTTTAAACTTAACTAAATATAAAAAAAATGAAAGATATGTACTGCTCATTAAATGCTAGTCAATAATTACTAAAGCAACTATCTGCATGAAGAATCAACAAAATAGCACAAGGAAGAATCATCAAAATAGCACAATAATTCCATTTAGCATAACAACATAGTGAAAAAGAATCAGCAAAATAGCACAAGAAGCACGAAATTGCTAGGCTAGCAGCACAATAAAACATAATATACCATAATCTTCATATAGGAAAAAGCCATAATCACCATTTCTTCGCTAGTAAAGGACAAACACCAGGGAATCTCAACTCTGTCTAACCAAATCTTTCAAATAATCAAATCTCAAGCTACCCACTTTATTTTGGACATTAACTATGTGACAGGGAAAGTCACACTGACTTAACTTCATTTAGGCTGTTATATCAATTTTATTTTAGATGTTGTTAATTTAACAATAGTCACGAGTGTTTAGATTTTGTAAATAACCATCAGTTAATTACTAAATCACTCTATTTAGTCCCAAATTTGACCATTATTATTTAAATAAGCTCCTTAATTTAACAATCATTATTATTTAGTCCCAAATTTGACCACCTAGGCATCCTCCTCTCTGATTGTGTGATAGATTCATTCAGCACACATGGAATTGTTTATATCAACACCCATAACAAGCTAATATCAAAAACCACTTTAGGCTGAGCAAACATGGAAATTATTTAATTATTGGTAATAAAAATAGGAATGTGGATCATAAAAACAAACAAAACTCACACACATAGACACAACAAAGTAAGGGAAGGGAAGGGAACTAGCAAATGAAGTCACAACTCACAAAAGAAGAACATCAACTTACTAAGACTAAGAGTACAAAGTTACAGAAAGATATCTCTTAGGGAGGGTTTCGTCACGTTGTGGGAAAGCAAAAGGTGAGGCACTGTAGCGGAGCGGAGGGGAGGCGCTAAGACGAAGTCACAAACAAAGTAAAGCTGCAGCGGTATCTAGTGCTAAGAGTGAGACGGGAGCAGCAAAGGCACGTTAGGGACTTAGAGTTCACAAATTTAATGGATTAGGTTACTGATGTAGGAATTATATATATATATATATATATATATATATATATAAGGTTATTTTAGTAATTTCAAGTTGGCGGGGATGGGGGCAGGGCAGGTAGGAACATCCCCATCCCCACCCCCAACTTTGGTAGTTGGGAAAAACCCGAACTCGGTCAAAGTGGAGTTTCCCCGTCAAAGTTAGGGCAGGCAAGTTCCCATGGGTGTGTGTTTGTTTGTCATGCCTACTTGTGAGTTTAAAGCATGAGTGGACTTTAGTTCTCTATAATAATCCATGGATAAAATTAAATTTGAAACATATATGTATATTTCGGTGGAAAGATAAGGCTCCAATATGAAGATAGATATGTTGATTTCTTGGATCTTAACTTACTTGACTGCTGTTTGAAGCTTATGCAACAGAGCATGATAATTAAGCTTATCCAAAAGAATGTTAGATCATATTTTTGTTTAGTTGTAGTAAAATTCCTTGTATACTTTGAAAGAATAACGAAGTTTGATTCATTCATCTAAAAGTGAGATTTGAAGTTTTGGATTTAGTTTGTTAATTTAGCTTATTTAAAATGTTTTTATATACATTGGACTAAATATCATCCTAATTTACTTATTTGTTTGAGTTTCTTATTTAAATATTCACCCTATATATTAAATGAGAATAGCTATTGAACGAGAGTGTTTTTCACTGCTATTCTTTAATAAGAGTGTTTTTAGTTGTCATTCTTCAATGAGAATGTTTTTAAGGATTGTTTAACCTCTTATCTCTTTCAATTTATTATTTTCAATATCTTTAGTTCTAAATTGAATTTCAATATTTTTTTTAAAAGAAATTATCAATAATAAAAAATTAACATTGTATTACAATAATTGTTTATTATAAATGTAAAATATAATTTATATGTTCAAAAATATTTATTTATTACAAATTTTAATTATAATTTATATATTCAGAAGTATTTATTTATTACAAATTTAAGTTATATAAAATAAATATTTATTCTGTGCAATGCACAGGTTAAAAATATTAGTTTGATAAATGTTTTAAAAATAAAAGAGAACAAGAGACTTCTTAAAATTTGGGTCAAATAAGCAATAGACAACAACAAAGAAAATTGTAATTTAATAAATAAAATTATAAGTCATTAAGCAATATTGATGATAGATAAAATTATTATGTGCACATTTTTCGTAGTTAAAATTACAATTTGTTTATTGAACTTTTGTTTATACATATATAAATTAATTTATAAACTTTTGGTGTTAATTTTATAAAACTTGAATTTTTAAATTTAAACATCTTTTTTTTAGTTAAACATTCAATTTACAAACAACCATTTTGATCACCCCCAATGTATATCTGTTTAAGGTATGTGTTATTTCACTATGTTGTATATTTTTTTTATTTGCTTTTTTAGCCATTTATGATTTATCTTTCAGTCAACGAGGGAAAGTTCAGGGCAATACCTAAGGTTGGACTTTCACTCTTCGAGCAAAGAAAGTAAACATAATGCATAATTATAATATAATTGGTCCTATAGGTTAGCTAACGTTTCATCGCGAAGGAAGTCAGCTACTAGGAATCCGTAAATCTATGCTAAAACATTATTAAATGGATCTAGTTGAAATTGTGGGATGGCGGCAGGTGAGTTGAGGAAGCAAGTAGCTGTTTCCCGTGGGCTGAGATTCACCCACAATAAGCCACAAAACACATACTAGCACCTAGGAATGACTTTATAATTTACTAAATCTCCACTTTAATTTTTAAAATTACAAGTATTTCACTTTAATTTTTAATTTTATAAAATTTTCTTTATTTTTTAAGTTATTTTAATTATAATTTTTACTATTATTAAAATTTTAAATAAATAACATTTATAAAGTTAAAAAAATAAATGAAAATATTACAAAATTGAAAACTAGATTAGGTTAACTTCAATTTCTTGATAGCTTACCGTTTTCTTTTAGCTTAAGAATCCTAATTCCTAAGATTTTCCAAATTGAAATAAGTATTAAATTCAAGATTTTATAAAAATATATTACATAATCATCAATCCCTATCACTAGGATATCAACAACTATATGTGATGAATTGTTCCAAGATTCAATCCACTGACCAATTCCCAATTCTGAAAGTAAATCTAACTTGAATTCACCGTTCATCAATCTATAGAAGCATTAAGGACATAAACAAACAATTATTTGAAATGTAGAAACTTGAATTAAGATGTAATACATCATCTCCTAATCTAGGGAACTATTTACACATGATGGAAGAAAAAAAAAATAGAAGAAAAAGGAGACTAGAAAGAACTCCATCAATATTTGGTGATCTTATGATAAGCAACCAAGCACTTGGGAAAACCTCCTTTAAAAGCTAATTGTTAAAGGGGGGAGAACTAAGCATTTAAGTACTCTACCGAACATCTCATATTATTTAATGTGGGACTTAGGCACTCCATAATACCTAAGTCCTTATCATCTTATAAATGGATTCCTTAAACGTGAAGTTTCAAGCTCTAATGTGGTAGGAGAGACAGAAATGCAAGAAAAGATTGTCAAAATTTCATTTTAATTGAATTAAGCTATCGTAGCTTTTGTCATCGCTACTAGAGTGGTCACACTTCATTTTGACGTTGCCATATGCCAGAATTAATATTAAATTTGGAAGTTATGTATGGTCAAGATGAGAGTCAAGCATGCCAACGCGGGTTTGTCAAATGCTCAAAATGTCCAATGGTCAAAACATCATTAATTGTATAGGTCAAAATGGCGTGAGATAAAACTTTATCAATTAAGTATAAAACTATTTTTTGTTGTTAAATACACCAATAATGATATATAATTTTTTAAGAAAATAATTTTTTTCATTATTGAAAATCTATATCTAATGCAATTAAAAAAAATAAAATACATACTTAAAAAAAATTAAAAATATAAAATTTAATAATTGAACCTACAATTATGCTTGCCATATATGTAATTGAAATATTCTAAAAAACATATCAATTGCAAGGAAATAAGCCAAATAGTTAAGGTAAGTAACTCGTATAAATAATATTTCATTTATCTGAAATTATATATTCTTAATTAAATTATCTATTGGAGTATTTCACTTCACCACTAATTTTTCTGTGCAACTATCTTGGTTGAATCATGTATCTTATGTATAAAGTGTCTTCTTTGGAATGTCTATTGTATGTCGATGATATATCATAATTGATGATATCACCATGTTCTCTTAATTTCAAGAGATTTATAAAATGCTTTAAAAAACATGAAGTTTTATTGTGACTTGTTAGGTAGAAGTGCATAGTTTTCAAAGTGAATATATTTCAATTAGTATAAGCAAAATGTATCTCTATTAGATTTGAACTTGCAAACCACTTGAAATTGCTTACATTGACAAGTAGGAATTTCATAAGGAATAAAGATGTTTCTAAGGGACTAGGCTACCAAAGATGTGTGGTTGTGCAATTTTTGTTAGGTTTAGGAGCTGTTATTGGTTAGAGCTATATCTTGGTAATTTCAAAGAAAGTAATAAAAGCAATGACTTAACTATTGACATTGATAGTGGTAGTAATCCTCTTTTATTTTAGAGTTTAGTTTAACCTTGATGTTACATGCTTTATGAATCTATAAAATGATAGATACTTAACAAATTTTCCAATAACTATGATTCAATGCATTAGATTTACTAGATTTTTATATTATATATTTTTAACAATTTGTTTATAATTATAGACTTATAGTATACGGTAGATATAATAAAATTAGAAATTATAAAGAATTAAAAAATAATTCTGATATTTGTGAATATAAGTATATTTCTCCTATACTTTTCCAATGTTTGGTTTTGTCTGGCCAGCCAAATCAAACAATTTTTTTGTATTAAACTTCATTCTTGTTTTGTAAGCATCAATTTGCAAGCATTGTTAATGTATTATTCAAATTTCTGTTATTGCAAAGTTGAAATGTATTCAATTTAAATATGAGATAATATTATATCAATTACATTACATTGTGTTTTATTCTTGCAATAAATTTTTATAATGATATATTGTGAGATAAAAAAGTAATAAATTAAATATATAAGTACTATTTTTGAAATTTCATTTCATTTTCTATCATATTAATTTTCTAAAATTTTAAAAATATGAGTAGATTTCTCTTATTGTTTGGTTTTGGTCAAAATGTTTGGTTTTGTCTCATATGTTCTATAGTTTGTTTTTAAACAAATAATTATATACATAAATCGTTTTAGAAGATGCACAAAGACAAACATGACCCATGCGAATGCACGGTAACCGGCTAGTTAATTTTGGAAGTTGTGCATGGTCAAGATGAGAGTCAAGCATGCCAATGCAGATTTCTCAAATGGTCAAAATGTAATTAATTGTATAAGTTTTAACTGCGCGCACACTTTGTGTTCGGTGTTGTAACGCTTACATGATAGAATGTTAGAGGTAGGAATAACAATGGGGTGGAGTGGGCCAACATAGGTAGTAACTCCACATCACCCCGTCCTATTGAATGAAAATCCACCTCATACCTACACAGGTATTCGTTAAGCGATATCCATGAATTTTGCGAATATGCATGGACATCCATGAGTATCAATGAATATTTGTAAAATATAAAATTTTTAAAATATAAAACAAAACAAAAAATAAACAAATTTGAAACATATATTTATACTAAAAATAAAGTTGTTAAGTAGTAAAAAAAGATCCGTTTATTTTACGCATAAGTACCCATTAAACTATCTAAATCTAATCGATGGTAAGTTTTACTCATGGGTATTTGCTAGTATGAGTTTTTGTCCTCCATAGTTATAGGTGCAAAGTAAGTTAGTTTAACTGACCACTGGTTTTAAGAAAATACTAATCCAGCCTTAGTCAATTTTTTGTTAGGCAAAAAATATACAACCCCTATGTGGGTTGACTCACAAGCTGATTCATGAGTTGGTTCACCTAATTTAAAAAATAAAAATAAAAATATAGAAAAATAGAACAACATAAATATTCAAAAGTTCATCAACACACTAATTCATCCTAATAGACACAAAGGAAAAAACAAAATAAAAAATCTTAAGGAATAATAGCAAAAAAGAAAGAAAAATAATTAAATTTAAATTTTTTAAAAGAAATATATTGATTTGTCTTAATGACTTAACCTATGAATTAAGTAAATCAAATAGGATTACCCACACACAAAAATGAGCCACTATTTTTATAATTCATTCAACCCTATAAATTGAACTAGCTCATGAGTTGAAACACACTTTGACATTTTTATAAGAATGTTTCATTGTCTTTCTTTTAGTATGTTTTTCATTAAATTAGATGTATTAAGCTCCCAAAATCTCCTATAAATTTTCACTTTAACCCATCTATAAATGTTCCTAAAATCATTATTAAGAAAAGAAAGATAAGAAATCACCCATTACATAATAAGAAAAAAATTATCACAAATATTTACACAAACTCAATTAAATTAAAATACCAAAATACTACAATTTTTTTTTATAAATTATACTTATAGATCAGGTCACACAATTGTCAAAGTAAGTCAACCTAGCTCACTCGGGTTGACTTATCACATATTGTTCAAAAAGCGAGTCAATCCAACCCAATTTACTTTTTTGTAAGCCAAAAAGGCACAACTTGATTCAACCCACCACGGATTAGTGGGTTAAGTAGGTTGACTCACAAGCTGACTCGGCTATTTTTAAAATAATAAAAAAGAAAAAAAAAGAAAAAAAAAGAAAAAAAAATAACAAAACATAAATATAATAAGTTCAACAACATACTAATTTGTAATAACAAATTTAAAGAATATGAAAATAAAATAAAATAAAAATATCAAGAAAACATAAAATTAAAATAAAAGGAAATATAAATTTAAATTTTTTTATAAATAAAAATAAGTTAATACAAATTGACTTAACTCCCTTAACTTGGCTCATCTCCATCTGTAGATTAATGGCCCGTTGGGGGTATTTTTAGTTGAGTTTTGAAAATTTCAAAAACTACAACTAGTTTTTAGTTTTTAAAAATTAGTTTTAGTTTTTTCTCAAATTTTTGGTTTCAAAATAAACTCATTTTGAATTTTTTTTATTTTGTTAGAAATAGTTTAAGTGTATGTTTGTGTGGTGGTGGTGACGATAATGGTGGTGGTAGCAACAGCGGGGGTGACTGTGTTAGTGATGGTGGTGGGAAGAGCTATTGTCAAATGTAGTGATGTGTACTTTTTTAAAAACTAAAAACTAGATTCACAAAACCTTTTTTCTTGGTTTCGAAAATGAATGTAAAAGTGTTTTAAAATTGAGTTAAAAACCATTTTAGCCAAGCGCGTTTTGTTTTGAAAATTGGATTTGAAAACCAAAAACCAAAAACTCACAACCACCCCAAACGAGCCCTTAGTCTAATTAAATCAATCCAAAAAAAAAAAGGCTAACATTTTTTTTGAGCTTATTTAGCCTATGAGCCGAATTAAGGATTAGCTTAAGGGCTGGAGTTGATTTTAACACCTCTAAACACTATCTATAACTACAATTATATGACAGTGATATGATACCCATCAGGCTATCACTATTGCACCCTTCACCACAAAATCACTCCTTGAATTGACTGGTTATTATTGGGGAAGGTACTGCTTCTAAGCTTAAAATTGATTGATATTTGGGGGTCCTACTTTCATCAATTAAGTCAAATAATGTTTTTTTCCGTTTGAACTCAATTTCTTTTACACATATATGCATTTAAATATTTGCTAACGAGTATCTTAAGCATTAGTTAAAAAATACAAATAAATATTAAAAAGATAAAAACATTTAATTTGATAAACCATTGTCATCTTATTTTTAGATATAAAGGTATTCATAGTAGATTTTGAATGTTTTGTAGTTGTTTTTTTGTACTATCCTTCGCACTTGCAATATTTTGGATTAAATATGTTTTTATTTTTGGAAAATTCACCAAATTTTGTTTTAGTTTTTAAACTGTTTCTTAGTGGTTTAAGCCTTCGAATTTTTGAAAATAGGTGAAATTGATATCTCATCCTAATTCCATTAACATTTTTATTGACATAGTTAATGGTTGTTACGTGGTATCTACTATCTACGTGTCAATCATGTGTGACATGGTTGTCATGTGGCATCAGGGACAGTGACACCCATTCACATTGAACATAACCCATATTTATTTACTTATTTAATAATTAGAGTAAATTTTTTCTCTGCTTTTAATACTAGAAAATTTGTAAATTTAACAGAATTTGAAAATGATAGTAAAAAAAATAAAAGTTGTATGTATTCATTGTAGAACTATACATCATGATTTCATAATCAGAAAAATTACTAAAATACAGGGAGATCAAAATATACATCAAAATAGTTACTACTTATTCCTAGTACATAAAAAAGATCATAGTCATAGCAGTGTTCGTCTATCTTATTCCACAAAATAACAAACTATCAGACTAGCCCTATAGGTCCTCATCAACAGTCGGGTCTTCATTAGCCGCGATCAATCATGCATAAAAGAAAAAGTAATGGAGTGAGGTGATTTGTTCTAATATCACTTTTACATGTATGGTAGGAATTGTACCACACAATACAGATAAAACATAGTTGACAATAAAAGGAGAACCTAAAGTTTATTCTATGTTATACAATTCTTGACTCGATATGGATCCATACTTTCTATTAGTGGGTAATAGTTCTTAACAGAACCTGGAAAGTGACTGGGAGTACATATACCTCTCTCAACAACATCACATGGTACAGTCCTCGTCATCATTGAGGAACAAAATAATAATTTAGGACATCCATTTATAGAGGTATACTCTCACTAATCCTAGTGATGCTGAGCAATTGTTAGGGTTATCAAGTTGGTTAAGTGATTACCCCGGCTCAAGAGCGCTACTTTGGCCATTAGGACATTCACTACTCGATACCATACCCTCTAGACTTGACTGGGAGTACATATCATCCCGCAGTGTACTAAGTCGTAGCTTTTGTAGCAGAATGTCATGCTACTGCATATCACTTGCTTTACATTACTCACTAATTTATCACTTCCCAACTTCTCAAATAGATGTTTCTCTAGTCTCAATTAATTTGAGTACCAGTACAATCAACATTTCTGTCTTATATTACAGAAATTGCACAAAATCAAAACAAAATAACAACATAGTAATTATAGTTTAATTACTAAAATTTTGGCAGAATAACAACTAAATAAATATATTTTAATTTTCTAAATTTAAGTAGAGTGACAGCTTAGCAAATGCATTTTAATTTTCTAAAATTGAGCAGTGTAACAACTTAGTAATTATAATTTAATAATTTAAATTTAAGCAGAGTAATAACTTAACAATTATAATTTAATAATCTAAATTTGGATAGAGTAACAACTTAGCAAAAATTAAATTTTAACATTAAACAATATAATAATAATAATAATAATAATAATAATAATAATAATAATAATAATAAAACTTAAGCTTAAACGGGTTTAGGGGAAAACCTTTTCTACTAACATGCAAAGTGACAATAATTTAGAACTAACCCCACTTGCCCCATTACCTCTAAGGTGGTTGATGAAGAGGATGGAATTGTTTATACAAAGCTCCTAGGAAGAGAACTTTACTAATTGTTGGAAAACTAGTAAAATTTTAGCATAAAAGCAAAGTAAATGAAAAAATTTTCTAGAGAGAGAAGCTCTCTAATAATTTGGTGGCTTGAGAGAGGGAGAGGTGCTGAAAAATGGTCCAAAACCATGACTATTTATAAAGGAGGAGAAAGGGTTAGGTGTTCACAAAATTACATAAGCCATTATATAAGCATTATGTCATAAATCTAATTTTATTTATTTTTAATCTAATTTAGGGACACATACACCATTTAGGATGGTGAATCACCCCTCCTAGGCTTGGGGACATGCTATATGAGTTGTTCTCAAGTTCTTCAATGTAAATTTTATCTGTAGGTGAATTAACCGGTATCGATAAGAACACCTAAACTTGAAAAGTTAACTTTTAATATCAAAATAATTCAAAAATGGAAAAATACATTATTTTTCATCAAAAATAACTTTATAATAATAAAATTTAATTTTATTAATTTAATTCGAATTATATGTATTTATTTTGTATTTTTAAGCTAGAAAATTCATAAAAAATCTATTTTAATTCAATAAATACCAATTTTTTTGTGAAAATTATAAAATTAAATATTTTACCTATAAATAAACTTAAATTATCATTTTCACAATTTTTGGATGTCAAACCAATACTGGCTAGTTTATAGGACACTTAGGAACATTTTGGTCATTTTACACAGGAATTTCAGAAAATTCTCAGAAAATTTAAAAACTATATTTTAATATATATGAAATGATTCCAAGCTCAAATTTACATTTTAATGTTAATTGAATCTTTTTCCCATGTCAACCCTTAATGTTGAAAAATAGGGACAAAATTGTCATTTTCTAATTTCTTCGGGCTCCAGCTTGAAAAAATTATTAAAAATTACTATTAAATAGCTCTTGAAATTTTGAGCATAATGGTGAAAATCAAAATTTTGAAATTTCTTCCTGATTTTTCAAAATTACATTGTCAAATATTAGAAAAACGGT
The DNA here is from genome assembly GCA_004329165.1 of Spatholobus suberectus. Lineage (NCBI taxonomy): Eukaryota > Viridiplantae > Streptophyta > Magnoliopsida > Fabales > Fabaceae > Spatholobus > Spatholobus suberectus. Next base: position 82,585,960 of record CM014730.1, on the reverse strand, counting down.
TGAAAAAATTGAAATAGGATTATTATATTTTTCACTATTTTTCTTTCAAAATAAAATTTTTACAACAAAACATACTTAGTATAAAATTTTCAAAATATTTTAAAGTCAAAAAGTCTTTGGGCTACTTCCGCAGTCAATCAGGGGTATTTTGGTCATTTCACAAAAACCATCTTAATAAATTGCCAAAAATTTTCTAAAATTATTATTAATTATTCTATGTATATTGATAACTTAAAAAGAATTTGTAAACACTTCTAACTATATTTTTTTTATTCTGTTATCTGATTTTTTAAGGGCAAAACGATCATTTTGCCCATTTTAAGTTCAATTCCCCAAAAATTTATTAAAAATCTAAACTATGTATTACATAACTATAATAATCAAATTTTTGAGATTTTCATCTAGTACTTCAAAAATAAATACAGAATAATTAAGAAAATAATTTGATATACAAAAATAAGGGTGTTACAGGGACCAAACCACAACTTTTAAAATGTAGAGACTAAGATCAATTTTGACCAAATTTTTAAGGACCAAAACCATGATTTTTAAAAATGCAGGGACTAAACCAATTTTAACCAAGTCTTCAAGGACAAAAAACACATTTTTTTGTAATAATAATGATTTATTAACACACTTATCAAAAAAATTTAATATTGAGTAAGTCTTCAAAACCAAAAACACATTTTATCCTAATAATAATTATTTTTAATAAAATAATGCCTTAAATCAATTTAAACCAAAACTTAACCAAAAAGAAGAAGAAAAAGAAAACTAGTGCAAAATGTGTGCACAAAAAAAATAACAAATATAATCATCAAAGAGAAAAATTGAACCATGTAATGTAAAAGGAAGAAAATTTATGTAGTAAAAATATACACTCATAACTTAACCAAAAAAAATAGAAGAAGAAATAAAACGAATGCAAACAACATAGAACGAGTAGGTGCAAAAATAATTTTTTTTTAAAACAAAATATTAATGCATTAGAAAGTGTAAGGGCTTTGATATTTACACCTCCTAATTAATAAGTATAGCCCCTATCTTTTTTTCCATATATTTTATTACCAAAATATCCTATTTTTCACTCCCATTTTCATTATTTTTTTAAACCCTAATTTTGCACACCTCTCATCTTCATTATTCTTTAAATCCTATTTTTGCATCCCATCTTCATCATTTTTTTAACTTTATTTTTGCACCCTTATCTTGACTATTCTTTAAACCCTTTGTATCTATTTACTCTCCCCTCTTTTTTTCTCTATAAAAAAAAAGAGAATTTTCCACTATTTCATTTCCTACATTGAATACAATATTTTCCATTAAACTTAATACATAATACCGTGTGTTTTCCATCAAAGTGATACTTTGCGAGAATGAAAAGATATTTATAGATACTTGTCCTCTTGAAGAAGGAAGACTAAATAAGCTGGAGAAGAAATGCCAAAAGGAAATAAAAAGAAGTTGAACTTCGGTGAAAGGAACCAAGGAACTAAACTAAAAACATAAGAAATAGGATCAACATATAGTGATTGGAGAAAGGGGGTGGCAAAAAAGAAAGGCTGATGGAGGAAGGGAGGGGTGAGTAGAAAAGAATGTTTTTTTGAAAGAAAAGTTCCTTGACAAGATAGGGGAATTATTTGAAAAGGCGGAATAAATTAAGAAGGATATTTAGGGAAATTTATTAAAATAAAAAGGAGTATAGGTGTATTTATTAATGAGGGGATGTAAATATTATTTGCCAAGTGTAAAATACTGCAAATTAAAATAGATGGCCCACTGAGTATGCGAAACAGTAAGAACGAAAGAGAGTGTGAGAACGATCATGCTCACGGAGGTAAAAGAACGGAAAGCTAACAATGAGTAAAAGAAGACAATATTGATACCTAAACACACAAGCAACGACTCTCATGAAGTATTTTTGCATGGTTGGAATTCAAAGCAAGCATTAATTGTTGCTACTCTCTTCTTATTGTACCAAACAACCAATGAATCAATGGTTGGCTCTTCGACCCAATAATCAATTAACAAAAAATCTTAGGACGTGTAGTAAAGACAGGTGGTCCTTTATAACGCATAAAAGACATGGAAATGAACAACGATGATTCAAAAATATAAAATGACATCGAAGGCTTTTGGTGCCAATCTCTTTTCTTAGGTCTCCTCCTTCTTCGTATTATCTACTCTTCACAATGTTTTTTTTTTTTTTGCTCCTTGCTATCCTTTTCTTGTGTTTATTTCGTCTACAATTTAAGTACTCTTCTTTTTTGCTAACTCTCCTTTTCTCCTATAATTATTGTCTCCTTACATCCACACTCTTACTTTTTATAATTATTAAAAATGTAAGTTAATTATTATAATATTTAAAAATTTTAAATTATAATCATACTAACAATAATTTGGAAAATTTCTTATCAACACAAAAATTTAAATTTATTTTTATCTAATATATCCATGTAAATTTTTTATTTAAAATGCATTAAAATAATTACAAGTTTTTCTTAACACTACAAAAGTATGAATTTCTTCATATTTACTTTTATTTATTTAAAATTACAATAAAAAAACAATTAATAAATTAAAAATATTCTTTGAATGTTTTTATTGAAATTTTAAAGTATGTCACTTTTTATACTTAATCTTTTTTTTAATTTTCTTAAAAGTATTAATAAAATATAAAAATTGCCCATACATTTTATGAGTTAAAATACTAGTAACAAACTTTATACTTAACATTTTTTCTGGATGTAAATCCACATATTTCCTCGAAAGTAATCGTGCGGAAACTTACTTTATACTTAACATAAAGTTATTAAGATTAGATTTTGATTGCCATATACACAATGAAATAGACTATTAGCAGGGACGGAACCAGAAAAAAAATGTTAGGGGGGGCAAAAATTTAGCCTATGGTAAGCAAAATCAATAATAATCTATAGCAAAAATTAATTTTTCCCATATAAATTAATTTATCTATAAAATTAAAAACAATTTAACAGCTAACATATAAATAAGAAAACATATCTGGAAGCAATTCACGTAATTAAAACTGTTCCCAAAAAAATCAACATGGTGAATAGCAATTAACATATAAAATCTAAAATTATATAGCAGATGAAATAATTTGTGTTGTTATAATTAATATAAGAAAGTAAAATAATTTATATAGAAATTAAAATGAAATAATTATAGCTAAAATTAATATGAGCAATTATAGCAATTAACTTATATTTGTCAGTTCCTCTTTTGGCTTTGCAGTTTGTTGATATCTTTTCAAATCATGAGTGGGTTCAAACATGGCATTACATAAAGCAATTAACTTTTATTTTATTTACCTAATGTATAAAATTATTGTTATAAATAAAATCTATAAAATGAAATAAAGGCAAAATTGAATAATGCAATATTTGAAAGAAAAAGAAGACACATTGCTGATTACTTTTACTGTATTTAAAGATAAAAAATGTTGCAATATTTGAAAGAAGAATATTCAAAGGAAGGGAAGGAAGTAAAGGAAGAAAATAATGCAATATTTAAAAACACCGGTGTGAGAGATGACTTGCTTCCTATATAGGCCTTATACATTTTTTATTGATAAAATTTATTGTTTTATATGTGTGTTGACAAGAAAACATAAAATATTTAAAGAAAACAAGTGTGCTGAAAAAAATTATTTTATAAAAGGAAGAGGGCGGCAGGGGGGGCTAGGACAAAGATGGGAATTTAAAGAAGGGGAGAGGGGGGCAAATGTTTAATATCAAAATAAAAGTTTAATGAAATTTTTTGTATTCTGGGGGGGCGACTGCCCCTGTAGCACTAAACATAGTTCCATCCCTGACTATTAGGGTCGGGCTAGTGGTGAGAGTTTAAGATAGTATGCATGAGATCATAGATTATAATCTCAATGCGATCATTATACACAAAAAAATACACAACGAAATAAAATCGAATCAAGAAAAAAAAAACCAGCTAATTAGAAGACATATAATGTCTTAAATCTTAATTTGATCATTGATGCCTCTTCCTTCTGGTATAGCATCTCATTTTTATCAATTGTCCATTTAAACCCAGAAAATACGGATCCTTCGGTGTTAAGAAAAATTTTCCGCTACCTGTATGCGATTGGCACCCTAACTTGTTAATAGTATAAGGGAGCAGGGAAAAGAAAAGAAAGGTCTACATTTTACTTTTGATTGTTATTGTTCCTTTTGGAAGACCTAGGTATGTCAATCACTATATCAAAGTGCGCATGCATGAAGCTCTCCAGCCATCAAGTGGATCACTTTTCTTTGGCCGTCTTTTTCATTAGTGGAATTGGCTAGCTATCTTTTTGATACTATAAGCTTATTTTAAACCCCCCACTGATTATAGATCGCAAACTGTGGGCATTTCACTTGCCCTGTTTTTTCAGAAAATGAGCATTCTTATTTTCCACAAACAATGAATATATGAAACAGAAAAAGCACGATTGGAGTTTTGCCCAATAAGCAAATCAAGAGATTAGGGTAAAAATTTCGGAATCAATTGATAAAAATATTTTTTCAAAAAAAAGTAATGGAAATCATTCATCTTATATATTAAATGAGAATATCTATTTATCACCAGAAGAGCTCACTCTCCCCACTCTCCCTCACATTTATGTATGTTTGAATACTTTTCTATAGTAAAATGGTATAATTCACTCTCCCGCAATACAATGCTTTTATTTTTATTTTTTTCTCCTCCTAACCACTTCCTCTCTTTTTCTCAACAAAATCAACAATAGAAAATCTCATATCATATTCTCTTATCTTTTTTCACATTATTGGCTTATCTTCTTTCATCTATTATTCTATTTTCTTATTTTAAATCATTGCCTATAAAATCATCTTTGTAATTCATCATTTATCCATATTCATCTATTCCTATTTTTCTTATTTATCAATCCTCCTCTCAAGATCAAAACAAATCGTCAATTTTTATCTTCCTCGATCTTTATCTCTCAAACTTTTCAAATTTTAAATGGTAGATAGTAATTTTAGAAACATGATTGGCTATAAAATATAGGGTACTAAAAGACTTTCTTCACATATTCCACTTCTTAGAATTGTTCCTCTTGCTTTTGTTGTCACTTTGATATGGGTTTTGATTTTTTTTATTTCTTTAATTTTTTTATTATCGTCAACTATTACTTATAAAATTAAGGTATTACTAAGTCCTAATTTGATTGGTGAAGAGCTGTGAGTGATCGATATAGTGCTATGTCCTCTTTCTATTTTTGGTTTTCTTTGAAATTTTATGATCATGTAATTTTGATATTTTAAAGAATTTGACTATTGAGTTACATGAGTTGTTATTTTTTATTCTTTTAAGATGGTTGATCAGTTACACTTTTCTCTAGATTCAAGAAATCAAATACCAAAAAAGAAATTAAACTGTTTACTGCAAAATCTTCTTCTCAATCCTCTGCATGTTTGTTGATCTTGTGACATAAGTTATCTCTATTCTTAGTAATCTTAACTATTATGTTATAACACTCAAGGAGATATTGGCATACATAATAATTTAATATATATATATATATATATATATTAATAAGTGTTAGTTTAATTGTTATGTTAAAAAACCATTTGCTTAAATTTATACTTCAATTTGATTTTCTTTTGGATTAGTTGGACACACAAGTCATGGATGAATAGGATTTGTATTGGTCCACTGTTGCTTTTTAAACAAAAGAGGCACTTAACCACGTTAAAACACTTGGTTTTGCTGTAAATTGTAGTGTTATATAGGATGAAAATAATATTATTGATTATGATGAAAAATGAGGCTTTTATCTTTTTTGTTTTTGGTATCAACTTACATTTCTTTAATTTAATTAATACAGCATAACAAGAATGTTTGGGAGAATTATATTTTACAGAATAATTAAAAAATTAAATGTGCACAAATGTGACCATTTATTTATTTATGAGTTTAATTCATATATTGTTAGTAAAAAGTTTTTTTAAGTATTAGTAAATTAAAATTTATTTTAAGTATGACTTTTTAAACAATTATTATAAAAATATATAAACAACAGGGTAGTGAAAGTTTTCTTACTTCTTGAAATCGTTCTTACATTCATCATCACTTTAGTATGGGTTTTTTTTTTTTTAATGATTTTATTTGTTTTTAAATAATAAGATTGCAATTTGAATAATCAGGTAGTGTTCATCTTATCTCTTGATTTAAATTTTTTTATCTCTTATCTTATTCCTTCTTCTTTTATTCCTCCATTCATTCATCTCTTTCCTAATTTAAACTAATTTGTGTATCTCATCTTTGATTTCATGAGGATTTTATCTAATTTCATGAGAATAAATTATTCTTATCTTTTCTAACTTGCATATTGATTTAAACTATTTTATCTGTTATTTGAATTAAATTCTTTTATCTTTTATCTCATTTTAACTATTTTGTTTATTCTTAAAATAAAAAAAAAACTATCTTGGCTCTCACATCTCCAATTTTGCAGGGATAATTTTCTTTTCCCATTTCTTAAGGATAATGATTTATCATTATTCTTTCTCTTATTATGAAAATAAGAGATTATTGTTTTTGTATTTAAATTTCTCTCACTTTACTATTATCATTAAATATAATTGCAAGAACTAAGATTATTATTAAATTTTAATTATTTAATTATTTTAATTTATTGTGTTGATAATTATTATATTTATATGTATTTAATATTTTTCTGTAAACGAATTTATTAAATAGTATGAATAATTTTTTTATTTTTTTATAATAAAACTTATAATCATAAAATTTATATATTGAATTTGACCCGTATAATACTAATTGTTTAATAAAGCAGAACACAGTTTCCTCAAAACTTAAGAGGAGACTTGAACGTCAATTACTCATACGATCCACATTCCTCAGAATAGACAGTAACTACTGAACTTTAAAGTAATTTCCTCATGGTTATAATAACGCCCATAGTCAAAGAAAGGCGCTACATATTTCAATCGGCCTTAATTAAGGTCACAAGAACACTTGGACTTTATATATCATCAAAATAATGCAATTGGTAGCATCGTCTTTCATTGAATACTGTATTTTGAGGTCCTATGTTCCAATATAAAAATTATAATTAAAATTAATCTAAATACACATTTTAATTATGTTTAGATTTGAAAATTAATTAATCTTTTTTTAAAACAAATAAACATTTATATTTTTTTATCGGTTATTTGTTTAAATGGAGTTTGAATTACGGCGTGTTTACGCTACGGTTTCCTTTAGTTTTAAGATAAAAATTCATCTGAATTAAAAATATATATATATGGAATTCAATTTGAATATAATATCAAATTTAAACCAAATCAATTTGAATATAATATGGAATTAAATTTTTTAATTTATTTTTATATGACTTTTAAAATTATTTTTAACTAATATTTTTGTTTGTGTATTGTACATGATAAATATTTTTTACATAATTAAATTTTATAATAAATAAATATTTTTGAACTTATAAATTATATTTTGATCTTTGAATTTACAATGAACAATTTAAATTATGATATAAGGTTATTTTTAACCATTAATGAATTCTTTTAAAAAATTATTGAAATTTAATATTTAATATAGAAATATAAATAAAATAAATCAGTTATATAAATAAAGGTAAAAAGGAGAGTCATTTGAGATGGTTGAGAAAATGTTTTTTGACTAATTGTGAGAGTAGTGTGTAAAATACACATTCAAATTAAAGCACAAAAAAAATATTAAGAATGTCTAATGAAGATAGTAGGAAGAGTGAAAATCTCATTCTCTAAATTATATATTCTGATTTATAATATAAGAATAGATTTGACAACTAATAAAATAAATTGACATAATACAAAATATAATAGCTAATTTAATCATGATCAACCCTTAAAAAATGATATTTATATAGGCTAAAGTATATTTTTGGTCCCTTATCATTTTACTAAATTTTGTTGTGGTCCTTTATCTTTTAAAATATTCATTTAAGTCCTTTAATTCTCAAATTTGAGTTAATGTTGTCCTTTCGAAACAGTAATCATTTTTTATTTTGAGAATTGAAGACGTAAAACTTGTCTCATTAAATTCACCTACATGAAAACTATGGAACCCAACTAATGTTCAAACAAAAAAGGGCCACAAACATAATGAAAATCATGTAAAAAGTGAGTCTCACAAGCAACAAAAAAAATGATATTAGGTTTTTCAGTTTTCAAGTTGATATGATTACAAATTACATGGTTGATATGGAATACCAAATTATAAGTTATGAAATTTGTATGGTATAATAGTAACAAATGTTGATTAATGATTGATATTCTAACTTAAATCATGCTATATATTATAATAATAATAATAATAATAATTTATTATAATTAGTATTATTATAATAATTTATTTAGTAGTATTTAAGATAATATAATAATTTATTATCATTATTAATATTGTTATAATGTTTATTTACATTAAATTATTATCATTATAATACATATTTGCCATAAATTATTATAGAATAATGTTAATAAATATAAAATATGATAGTAAGTTTCTTTATTATTTATTACGTTAGTATTTAAGGTAACATAACAATTTATTATCACTATAATACATATTTACGGTAAATTATTATAGAATAGTGATAATAAACAAAAAAAATATCATCAAATTTAATAAATAAATTATTGTATTATGTAAAATCAAAATCCTTTTAAGATTTAGTGTTTTAATTAATTAATTAAATCAAAATATGTACATGTTATAATTACTTTATTTACCATAATTAATAGAATTATGTGTTTTAAAAAAATGGTAAAATTTTGGCAATTTTTTTTATCTTTATATTAACAAAAGTAAAGTAGTGTAGGCAAGAAAATCTTATACAATTGAAGACCATTTTCTTTATAGTAACTTTCTTCCATTTAATTTACTTCTTTTATTCTCGCTCAAAATAATGATAATTTTGTAATTAAATTATTTGGGTAATTAAGGATATTAGTATGACCAACTGCCTAATTGCAACAAATTTAGGAAAATAGCCATTTATATCTTTTCATTTATTCTTTCCTTTTATTGTCAATTTGAATATTTATTTTAACATATTATTACTTTATATAATCGAGGATTAGAATGTTGCTGTAATTTGTCACAAAATATGTTATATCTTTCTATTTTTCTTTCATTTATTGTGTATTTAAATTTGAATTTTAACATTTATTTTGACTTATTATTATTTTTGTTCCAATTATTTTATTATTATTTTTTACTTAAATTTTATATGTATTGTGATTTGTCACATGTAACATCCCGAGCACTGAAGAAAGCGAGGAGTGATCGCCGGTGCAAAAGAAATCAAGCACGAATAAGGAGTAGCTCCTGATAGGCTTTCAGCGGGAGGGACACATGAATGAATCGAATACATACCAGAATGAGAGGGATCCAGAGGCTGTGCAGGTATGAGACTGTACAGTTAAGGATAGATTAAAAGAAATTAATAAGTGCTATCTATACCAACAAGATGCATTTACTTTTCGGTAGCCTATCACTTAAGAACTCTACAGTTAAGCGTGTTTGACTTTGATTAATTTAGGGATGGGTGACCTTCTGAGAAGTTTCTTAGGAAGCGTGTGAGTGAGAACAAAACACGTTGAAAAGTCTTGTGTAAATTTGTAGGGACGGTTATTCATCCTGAAATCAACCAAGCATTACATCACAAGATCTACTATATCTTTTTATTTATTTTTTCCATTTTATTGTGTATTTGAATTTGAATTTTAACACTTATTATGGGCTATTTTTATTTTCATTTCAATTACTTTTTATTATTTTTTGCTTAAATTATTATATGTATTGTAATATGTAACATAAGTTGTTATATCTTTCAATTTATTATTTTCATTTATTGTCAATTTAAATTTTAACATTTATTATGACCTATTATTACTCCATGCAATTAAGGATTGAGTTGTTGCTGTAATCTATTTCATAATCTTGAGCAAACATTTTTTCACTCAAAATAGGGGTAGCTTCGTAATTAACTAATTAGTAGAATTTAAAAATAGGAATTAAATTAATAGGATTATATTTATCTTTTTAAAATTTCAAATTTTAAACAACATTATAAAACAATATATCCCCTCCTCCTAAAATTTTAATTAAAAAAAACAATTTTCAAACAGTGGGTTTGAATATTAATTGTGGTAATAAAATTTTGTACCTTTCCCACTTATTGCAAATTTGTCAATTCTAACAAATCAAGTTTTCAATACATCGTCCCCCACCCTTTGAATAGACTCTTTTTTTTCACAAATTAAAAAAAGGAACAAACTTGTACCCAAACCTTTTTTCTACCCTTGTTCTACGCTTTATTTCTCATGGTAAGAAAAATATTATTTCCTCTACCTTCACAGTAAGGTGCGAGTATCTCTCCCCATTAGGTGAGAAAAAACACTTTTTTTTAATTGTAAACATTGTCTATACACTATTTGATTTATGTTCTATATTTTTATGATTCTTCAATACTTATTTTTCTCACTTTCTAAAATTTTCTTATTTTTAAATACTTATTTTTGTGATTTATATTCTATATTTTATTTATTTATTTATGTTTTACATATTTTAGCATTCTTATGGCTGATAGATGACTCCTCACTTTTGACAAATATTGCTCTTAGGAAGTTGAAAAAATGGAGTAAATTTTTTTTGCTAGAAGTGTGGTTGCTACATATGGTAGTTAAGCGTACCTTGAAAGATCTCAAAGCCAATGAAGGAGACAATTGCTTAGTGGAAACATAAAAGAGACCTAAATGATGTTGATTTATCATTTGTTTCATTTGCCCAAAAGTTTTTGTTTAATCTTATTATTTAATGTTGCAGTTTATGTTTTTTTGTACAAAACACAATGATTTGTAGCAACAAAAGGGAGTAAAAGGTGAGAAAGACACCATTTTAACTTACAATAATTATGAAACTTCATTTTCCTACTTTATTGCAGCACTAAAAACAATAAGAACAAGAGTGATAAAAGTAAATAGTTACTCACCTATTTATAGTAATTTTTTACATTTTTGTTTTATAATTTAAATTTTTGCAATACAATTTCAATATCTATTGTTGGATTATACACTCTTTTACATTTGTAGTTTTATACTTATAAGGCTTGAGTTTTGTTTTATTTTTCTTTTTGAATATATGGTTCAGTTATGATTTTTGGTAAGAGTGTATCTATAACTGTAGAATACAATAGATTTTCTTTAGTAGGCTCACTTGTTTTTTTCTTAAGTAACAATTGTTTGTGATTTTTTTAAAAATTTATTTAGCTTTTAATGCATTTCTAACAATTGAATCAATGTGTTTTGGGGTACAACAAAAAAAAATCAATGTGTTTTGGGAGAAATAATTGTTATTAGATTTTATGCTTCATATTTTTGAAATAGTAGTAACATAACTCTTTAGTTTTTGTCATGGATTGCATTTATGTATTATCTTCATTTTTTTTTTATCTTGAATGCAGGTTGTTGAATTGATAAAGCCTAAAGAATATGTGAAAAAGTTACCTATTATTTTAACTCTTGCTCATGATCTGCTTACTAATGCCATTGGTGATGAAAAGCAACTTACAAAAACTCTTTAGAATGTTGTAAGTAATGATGTTAAATTCACTAGGGGGCTATGTTTCTATAAGAGCATATGTTGTAAAACCATAATCCTTACAGCATTAACAACCACCAGAGTTTTATCCAGCGTTAAGGGATGGCTAAATAGTAATGTGATTGAATTAGTCTATTATCTAAATAATTGAGTCATATGTGTTTCAGTTTCTATCATTATTGTGTAATCTAGTTTATGTTTCAAATTGATATCTTGGATTGCAATTGTTCTCAATTTTTAAAACATGGAAAGGAAAAAAAAATACCTTGATATATTGCCTATTATAAAGATTTTAATGATTATTGTAATACATTTTGTTTGTTTTCCAATGTTGCATGATTGTCTTATGTGATATTACTCAATACATGGGGTAGTTTTTCTTAATGTTGTGTCATTACTTTATTGCTCTACTTATCGATGCTAGTAATGACTACCACACATTAGAAAGATTAAGTTAGCACAATTTGCTAATTATCTTTGGGTTTTAAGAGTCCATTCTGTAATTAGTTTATTTAAATTTATATAAGTATTATGATTATTTTATGCACATGTGGTTTTGGTGATAAATGCATCTTAGTCGAATATACAAAATTAGAAAGGCAGTGAAGGAGCATGAATGCTATTGTGAGAACGTTTGTATTAAATTTATTTAAAAAAATTAAAATTTTGGTGTTACAAGAAAAATAAAATTGCTCATTTTGGAGTTAAATTAGTAATTTCATATTTACTAATTTAATATATTTTAAAAATATTATAAATGTTTTTATTAATTTTAAACTTTTAAAAATATATTATAAATGCTTTGTTGAAACTTTGAATGTTGGTGATAAATAATTAAATTCAATTTTACAAATTTTAATTATTGAAAAACTACTATAAATGTTTTCTTGTATTTTTCAACTTTTAAAAAATGCTACAAATGCTTTCTTGAAACTAGGAATATTTGGGATTAAATTAGTACTTTCAAATTTTTGATTTTAATTATTTAAAAAATACTATAAATGCTTTAATCGTAAAATTGTAATCATTTAAAAAAATGTTATAAATGCTTTTTGAAACAAGACATAACTAAGGTTAAATATTTAAATTCGATTTTACTAATTTTAACTATTTAAAAATTGTTATAAATACATTTTTTAAATTTTTAACATTTAAAAAAATGCTATAAATGCTTCTTCTTCTTTTACAATGTTATAAGTACTTTCTTGAAATTAGGAATAGATGGAGTTAAATTATTAAATTCAAAATTACTGATTTTAATTACTTCAAATACGAAATTGATTTTGCCAAAAAAAAAAATACAGAGTTACCGTCACATATTATTCGAACTTTACTGTCATGTTTAAATTTTTACATTTTACAAATAGAGTCGTGATACATGTATAGTAATTCTTTCAATAATTTGTACAATATCATTTTTTGTATCTATCTACCTTCATGACACCATTTATTACAATTCAAATTGGCAAAACTTAGATACAGTATTTTAGGTACTTTTAGTGTTGTTCTCTAGTCAAAAGTAGAGTTTTACTTCAGTAATTTGCATAATAAATACTTGTATTAAAGAATTTCGCACATTACTGCGGTGCAACTTTAATTTTGATTGGAGAATAGCACTAACAGTACATAAGGTATTGTATCTAAGTTTTCTCCTAACAAAATTCTCTCTTTCTCTTTCGTAGTTGTAAATTTTGTTGTAAAATCTGTTATATCATTTCTATCATAAATATAAGATCTAATATCATTTTGATTTAAATCATATCAAATTACAATTAAAATACTATATATCCAAAATATCACAATTAAATCATAAAGAATATACAAAAAATAATAAATTAAAAATAAGAAACAATTCGTAAGCAAATAATCCACATTTTTAAATTAACACTTGATCAATTTTAATATAATTGAAATTCAAATTTGAATCTAAATTACCTTGAATAATACAAAAAATTTAAAATAACTTTAATAGTAAATTAAATTATGACTAAATCATTCAAATGTATTAAAATTTTAAACATAAATCTAATAATATTTTGACTTAAATCAAATCAAATTTTAATTAAAATAGTTTATACCCAAAATATAATAATTAAATTATATAAATTATACAAACAAAATAATAAATTAATATTAACAAATAATTCGTAAGCAAATCATCCAAATTTTTAAATTAAAATTTAATCAATTTTAATCTAAATCAAATTTAAATTTAAATCTAAAGCACCTTCAATTATACAAAAAGTTTTAAATTTTAAAATAACATTAATAATACAATAAATTATGACTAAATCAACCAAATATATTAAATATATAAATAAATAAATAAATATATATATATATATATATATATATATATATATAATCTAATAATATTTGGACTTAAATCAAATAAAAGTCCAATCAAATTAGTTTAAACTCAAAATATCACAATTAAATTATAAACATTATACAAACAAAATAATAAATAATTTGTAAGCAAATCATCCAGATTTTTAAATTAACATTTTATCAATTTTAATATAATTCAAATTCAAATTTAAATCTAAATAACCTTCAATAATACAAAAAATTTAAAATAACATTAATAGTAAATTTAATTATGACTAAATTCTTCATATATATATATTACTTTTATGTGTATTAAAAAAATTGAGATATAACCATATGATTTTATACTTATAAATGTATTTAAATTGATACTTAAAATTAAATTAATTTATTCTTAGAACACATTCAAAATATAAAACTTATACAAATAAAGTAATAAATTAATAAATTTAAAATAATTAATAAACCATAAGTAAATTATCTAAATTTTTATAATGAGTATTTAGTACTTTCAAACAAATATAAATCTACTATTGTCAATAAAGTTAGATTCTAACATGAAATTAGGAAGTGTTTAATTTAAAATAATTTTATTTATTATTATTTTTCTCAATAATTTAAAATTCAACATTCTATAATTACCGCATCAAATTTTGACCTTGATCAAGTTACATTATCATTGTTAATATTATAAATCATGTAGTTCATAATAAATATTTTACCAACATATTTAATTTAAATTAACTTGAGAATTGTACTAAAAGTATCATCATATATATATATAATTAAAGTAATCAAATTATGCATGTTGATTTGCGAATGAGACCAAATCTAAATCTTTAATACCAATTTGTGTGTGTGTGTTGATTCATATATAAGCAAAAATAACTAATTTCATGTTAATTGAAAAAATTAGTTAACATCATTTAATTTCACTAATCTCAACTAAAAATGAATTTTTTCCTAAATTGTTTTTCATTGAAACTTGATATCATGAATAAAAGATAGTTGTTAGAAATAGGATCTCAATTAAATGAAGGGTATTTTGGAGACAATATCATTAAATAGGGTGAAATTAGTTAGATTTACTTATATTTTAGACTATCATATATCAATAATTTTTTTCTTATATTTCAGTTTGGAGAGAGTAACTATAACATATTTTGTGGCTATTAATTAGTTAAATTTGATGATGCATGCTGATTTGAGAAAAACATTATTATTCATTACGAAAACCATATGCATGAAATACACAAATGTGACTTGACACCCATTTTTAAAATATATATTAATTTTAAAAAATAAAATATATAAAATAAATTATGAGAAAAATTACATAGTGTAAATTTGACAAAAAATAATTTTGTAGGAAATGGCATTTTTCATTTAAGCTCTAGATTAGCGATATTTATAATTGAAACATTCAATCTTTCTTTAAAAATAAACATCTATTTTTGTAATAAATAATTTACTAATTAAATTTCATGTGCTAAACATAAATGATTTCAAATTTCAAATTTTAAATTATATTTACATTTTTTAATTATTTAAGTTCAAATATCAGAGCAAGATATTTATTTTTATTATAAGAAATGTAATTTAATATCATAGTGACAAGAAAGATGGAGAGATTCTATCAATTTGTCACAACAAACTTTAATATCATGATTTAGGTCTAATTATGTTATTTAGACTTATCATTTTAATTTCATGTTTTAATATCTCCAAAATAAACATATCACGATTTTGATATTTATGGTTTAATATTACAATATTAAATTTCCTAAAATAAATAAATAAAATTAAAAAATAACAAATAAGAATTTGAAATATAAATCTAACATGTATGATTTCTTTATCAATAGTAATTATTTAAAATACTTTGAACATGAAGATAATTTGATCATTATTGAAATATACAAAACATAATTAGAAATAAGAATTAAAATATATAAATATATATTTAAAATTTTACCCGAAATAAACATATTTATTAGAAAATAAATAAGAATTTAACATAAATAAATAGAGATTCTTTATAAATAAGGATATGCAAATTATCTTATTTTAATTGGGCAATTAAGATTAGGGTTAAACATATTTTTGGTCCTTATAAATATGTAAATATTTGCTTTTAGTCTTTCCTTTCAAAATCATCAACTTTTGGTCCTTCATTTTAAAGAATGTGTTACATTAAACTCTAGTCACCAACTTCGTCAATGCAATTAATGGCGATGTTACATCAGCATTATTCAAGTGGACATTTTGAGTGACATGACATCTATGTGGTTGCCATGTGACATGTGTATTTTTCTGTCCTTAGAAAATTTTCAAAATTTGGTTTTAGTCCCTATAAACTTTAAAGTTTGATTTTAGTCATATAAAATTTAAAGTTTGGTTTTAGTCTCCAAAAAATTCATAACTTTGATTTTAGTCCCCATAAAATACAAAGTTTGATTTTAATATTAATAAAATTCAATGTTTGATTTTAATCCTTAATTTATTATCTTATAACTCAAGATGCAAAACTTCTTCAAAAAATGAAAGAATTGAATCATATGTGTAAATAGGAATCAATATTTTATTTAAAATAAAATAAAATTTTAAAAAACTTCCTTTCTTAAAATGTAATTAACATCAAAAGTAATATAAATAACACTTTGTCTACTTATATTATAAAATAAATACCTGAATGTTTGCTTTAATATACCATGAAAATCAAGGTCAAGACTATTGTCTATTATTTATTTATTCAAAATTAAATATTAGTGTCATTTAATATAATGGAAAAACCACAAAACAAATGTCAAATGTCATAGTAAAATGTTCTACTAATATATATTTTTGTAAGTTAAAAATATATAAGACATGTGTGAATATACAATTACTTGAATATATATCAGTATTTATCATATATATATATATATACACACACACATATATATCTACTAACATTTATTTTTCTAAAATTAAAAAATATAATAATATATAAATTTTATAAATTAAAAACTTAACACCCGTACAAGGTATGGATTATTTAACTAGTTTAAATTAAATAGATTGTCTCTTAATATATTAATTTTCTCTCGCTTTTTGACTTAAAAATCAATTAGTTGATCATTAATTTTAATTAAATAGATTGTCTATTAATATATAATTTCTCATTAAATTTAATATCAATTAATCTTTAATTTTAATTAAATAAATTGTCTCTTAAATTATCAATTCTTACCAAATTTGAAATTAATTATTCATTAATTTAAATTAAATAGATTGTTTCTTAATATATCAATTCTCACCATGTTTAAAATCAATTAGTCATTAATTTTAATTAAATAAATTGTCTCTTAATATATTAATATATCGATTCTCACTCTCTCACATTGAAAATCAAGTAGTCATTAATTTTAATTAAATATATTGTCTATTAATATATAATTTCTCACCAAATTTAAAATTAAGTAGCCATTAATTTTAATTAAATAAATTCCCTATTAATATATAATTTTCACCAAATTTAAAATCAATTAGTCATTCATTTTAGTTAAATGAACTGCCTATTGATATATAATAAATTGTCTCTTAATAAATCATTTTTCACCAAATTAAAATCAATTAGTCATTAATTTTAATTAAATAAATTGTCTCTTAATATATCAATTCTTACCAAATTTAAAATCAATTAATCATTAATTTTTTTCCACATAATATTGATATATGATAATTTATTTAATCTATAGTATCGATATATGATAATTTATAAGATAGAAACCACCAAGTTATATTAGAACAACAACAACAACAATAATATATACATAGATTAAATAGATTATTAAATTATTATATTATTATTATTTAATGGATTTAATGGATAATGACGCTCATGAAAATTGTGTCCATATAAAGTTCAAGTTTGGGATTATAAAATATCAATGAAATAAGAATATTGTCTTTGTATTGTTTATACAAATTTTATTAGTTGTTGATAATAGCGAAGAGATTTACATTGTTGAATAACATTGTTTCAAGAAGAATTGACTTGAAGGTTAAAGAGTGTATCAATCGTCTATACATACTTCCTAATTTTAAGAATCTTCACCAAACAATAAGTGTTGAAATAATTTTGTTAGATTCAAATGTTAGTTAACTTATTTTGATTCAAAATAATATGTAATAAACGTAAATTAAAATAACTTTAGAATTTTAAAACATAATAACAAGTTTGTGCATCGCACAGTCACCATAATAGTAAATATATTTTTTTTTCACAAAAAAAGTTTACTAGTATGGTGACCTGTATGATGCACAAGCATGTTATGTAAATATAGTATTATCTAACAACTTTTTTTATAATAATATAATTAATAATTGATATAATTAGTATGGAATAATCTTAATTACAATAATGTATTTAAAAACAATAACGTACAATGGTAGATATTATTGTTATTAATTATTAATAATAAATATTTTATTTTATAAGATAAGAATTGATCTGTATATTAGAGACTGACCTATCATATTAAACTGGTTGAGTTAACGGTTGACATAATTTTTATAATATGTAATCGTTCTTTTTATATTAAGTCTTAATATTTTAATAATTGTTTGTTACAATCTTTTGATGACATCATAATAACAAATTAATTCACAATAATCATTAGAGAAAATAGATTATGTATTAACAGTGTTAATTAGTTTTATATTGTTATCTAATTACAAACTATTATGTATAATAAGTTTGTTGACTTTTACATTAACTATTTTAAAAATTATATCAACAGTAAGTTTTGATTGGTTGAAAATGTAAAATTTTTTACATTGACAATACATAATTATTAAACTCTAATTATTATATGTAGAGATAAATAAAATACAGTTCATTCATAGACATTAATCTTCTATCTCTAGAAAATTTGCAGATGTTCTAACAAGAATAAGAATAAATCTAAAAAAAGTAAGAATTTTTTTAATTAAAAATAAATTTCAGAAAATTATTTAAATCGAAACATGTCAATATCCGGTGTTTATTAATTTGATATAATGCGTATCAAATCATTAAATTTAAGAATTTAATACATGTACACAAAAAATTAAGAATTTAATAAATTTTTTGTTTTATTCGGGGAAGGTCGCTTTAGTTGTTTTTCCTGAACGCACGCGCAGAGGTCAAAGTCAAAGCCCCAAGGTTAAGTGACATGACATTTACATCAACGTCACGCTAATCCCTCATCCCGGAAGAAACTAGATCTAGAATATGCCAAACCCAAACCCAAAAGAAAAAAAATAAAATAATTAAATAAAAACACGATAAGAAGTGGAACAAATCGAGAAACGGCACCACCATCCGCAATGGGCGCGTGCGCATCTTCTCCTTCGGCGAAAACGACAACAGCGAAGGGTGGCGGCGCACGTGCGTCGTCGGAATCTTTCCGAAGGCCGCCGTCGATCATGGTGATGGACATGCTCGGAAAAATCAAGGAGTACAAGCAGCCAATCCCAGCGAGAACTGTGCTCTCCGAGAACCCCCGTTGCTACCTCTGCAATTCGGAGTCAGTGCACGTCGGCACGTGCATGCCACGCGTCCCCGACGAGGAGGAGCTTCAACCTGGCCGAATCTACTTCCTCGTCCCTCTCTCGCATTCCCATTCCCCCTTGTCGCTCCCTCTCCTCTGTGATCTCGCCGTTAAAGCTGGTTCCGCTCTTCCCAACCCTAATAGTAATAAGAGTCGCAGAAACAGAGCCTCTGTTACGCGCCGTTAAGTTTGATTCTTCCTTCTGTTTTCAGACATCGTCTCCCGTTACCGCGTAAGTTAGTTTTAACTTGGATCATTCTTGTTTCACTTTTTTATGTTTCGGTTTGTGAGTGATTTAATGGATTTACTTGAGTGGGACCTTGGAAGAGAATAATATGTATGGGTTGGAAAATTTGTACGAGCAAGGGCCCAAATGAGAGTAATTGGTTGTAAAACGAGAACAGTCTGTGAATTGGTGCTGGTGTAGATTCCTTGGTGTGTCTGCCCCCGCTGGAATAATGAAATGCGGCATCCAAAGTGATTCCCCTCCTTGTGTTTGTTCATATAACTCCTAACTCCACCGTTTTTGTTTGTAATTGTATCGATTTGGTTGAAAACATGTGCTCTCCAATATCCGAAATGTACCTGAAACAGAGTTTGAAATTTTGGGATTGATTGTATTCTTTGTTTGCTTTTGCTAAAAACTTTTTTTTTTTGTTTGTCAAAAAGAGTTAAAAATTATTCTAAATATACAATTAATTTAAGAAAAATATATGTCAGCGCTGTTTATTTCTATATTGCTTTTGTACTGATCAATAACAAATAATGATATAAATAATTGATGAATAGGGTTTATAATGTGGTTCCCAATTTTTATGGATGTAAAAACAGGGTAAAAAATGGCCTAAGCATATGGGATTGTGTATGATAAGTCATTCTAATAACTTATAAGTTATTTTAACTAACTTATAAATTAGTTTGACCAAAATAAATTTATCTTATTTTTGTTAGTTACTTCAATTAACTTATGAAAATAAGCTTATCTTATAAGTTACTAGCTTTTTTCGTTTTCTTATTTTTATTCTCACTAATTTATTTGAATCTCTTTTTAACATTTGTTTATAATTTAAAAATTAAAGAACTAAATATGTTTTTTTTATATCATTTATTACTAGTTTATCAACTAATCTTATCAAATACTTTCAATTTAATTAGCTAACTTATAAATTTTCAACTTCTAGCTTATAGTTTATAAGCTAGTTTTTACTAAATACACCCTAGGTGCCAAGAGTTTGTTTTACTTGCTTTTAGTTTTTTTTTATTAGTCAAAAAGTTTATTTAATCATATTAGTAGGATTTAGTAAATAAATTATTTTAGTAACTGCATTTTAACTTTTAATTTCAAATTTTTTATATTTTTTTATCTTTAAAATATTTATTAAACTTATTTTTTTACTTTTTTATTTTATTATTTCTCTTTTGTATTTCTATTTTCACTTACTTGCACATTCAATGTTGTGATTTGCCAAATTACACACCCTATAATGAACTTGTAAATGCTATTAATAGTGATACAAGCAATGAAAATATGAAGCAGACATTTAGCCTTTGTTTGGTTTAAAGGAGAGGGAGGGAGAGGTGAAGAAATTATTAAAGTTTATGCTAATTTTACTTGTTTGTTACAAGAGAAATAAAAATGAAATTTTATATTATAAGGGTGGATTTTACTACTTATTTTTACTCTATTTTTTCCTATTTTCATTACCTTTCTATCTCTCTCTTATTTCTCATTTATTTCTCTCTTATCAAACAATCTAAAATTTCAATTATTTTTTATTTATTTCTCACCTTTTAACTTATTTCTTACCTATTTTTTTTTTATCTATTTCTCTACCTCTCTACCAAACAAAGGCTTAGTGAGGTGAAAGAAATGCACAACAATATTGTTAATTTATTTATAGTATGCTAGACTATGGGTTTATTTTATTTTATTTTTGTTATTATTTTTGAGATATTTTTTATATTGCACTATTTATTTAATTATTGTATTATCTGCATTATTTATTTTGTTATTTTAGTTTTATTATTCAAGATATTGATAATGATTAGTATGATAATACTAATATGTAATGCTATTGATATGAACCAAAATAAGATATTGTATGACCCGATTCAAGAACACGAAGACTCAAAATAAAGTGTAGGAAACGAAGGCTCAAAATAAATTATAGAATTATTGATTTTATTGGCTCGGATTTTAAGTTATTATTTATAAATCTTTATTTATAAATCTTATGAGGATTTTGAGATTATTTTCATTAGTATTTGTGATTGATTTTATTAAGATTTGTTTTAATTTATTTTAGGCATTTGTTTCTACTATTAAGATGCCTATCTTATCATTTGTTAGGGTTTGCTATGATTAGAATTTGTTTACTATTACTCTTTTTTTTACCATATTTTTTTATAAATAGGAAGCAATGTAATTTAGGAAGATGAAATTAAAATTGAATGAAATGATTTTTTTTCCCAATTGAAAGAGTTTTCTTTTGGTTTTGATAAATAACTAAATATGATCTTATTAAGGAAACTTGTGATAATTAAAATTTCACAACTTATTACTCACCTTCCCACCTATGTCTTGAGTGTGGCATCAATACTTTTCCTTATAAAAAAAATAAAAACATTTCTTAAACCTAAATTTTTCAAGGCGATCTATCCGTTCATATTAGCTATTTAAAAGTACATAATAATATTAAGAGTTTAATAGTCATGCACTGATAGTATAAAGTAGTTTTATATTGTCATTTAATCACAAACCACCATTTATTGTAAATTTGTTGACTTTTATAATAAATACTTTAAAAGTCATATTAATGGTGATTTCTGATTGGATGACAGTGTAAAACTTTTTACATTAACAGTGCATAACCATTAAACTCTAATATTAATACACTAATCAACTTATGACATAATGCATATTTAAGTGTATGTTATTTTTATTTTAAGATATAATATAAGTTTAATAGTAGGATGTACAATATAAAATAATTAAAACTAAAAAATGTAATTAAAAATTGATCTTTAAATAAAAAATTATAAGAGTTCAAAATTAATTAAAAATTATAATTATAATTAATCAAAAAAATATTTTTATTAATAAAATAAAATTAAAGTTTACATAAATATATTATATAAACATATTCATATAAGTTGTTTTCTATTTATCAACTACTTTAACATATAATTTTATTAAAGGATAAATATGTTTTTGGTCCTCTAAAAATCTGATAGAATTGATTTTAGTTTTCAGGAAATTTTTCTTTGAATAAAGTCCCTCAATATTAAAAACATCTTAATTAGATTCCTGTACTAAGCTCAGTTTAACTTCTCTATTAAATGATGGTCACATTAGCTTCTAAGTAAAGTATTTTATTACCTAAAGTGCCCGATGATAATTTTTAATAAAAAATGATGTAATAACTTTTGCTTTAGAGTTAAAAAATATGTGGTTTAGGGTCAAACATGTAATAATTTTATTTTAAAAGTATGTTACTAATGTGACCTGGACATAACAGTTAACATAGACAGCCGCATCAATAAATTAATGGTAATTGTAATGCTGATGTTGCCATTATTTAACATAAAAGTTAAACAGAGTTTAGCATAGATATCTAATTAGGGTATTTTTAATATTTGAGGAATTTTATTCAAGAATTTTTTTTTATGGGATCTAAAACTAATTCTATTATATTTTTGGAGAACCAAAAACATATTTAACCCTTTTATTAAATACTTATAATTTAATAACCTAGTTTAATAATTTTCAACTTTCAAAAGCGTTCATTTGATTTAGCATCTACTTTTGTCAAACATACTCTTAATGGAATAATTGAAATGACTTATCATCACAGTTTGGTTGTAAAAATATACAATAATGCTCATTGCATGAATTTATTAAAATGAGAACAATATATAGTTTAAATAAGCGAAAATATATGTTCAGATTTTTTTAGTTTAAATTACTAATCTGGTTCCTCTATTCATTTAAATTTTTTAATTTGGTCTCTTATTTTCAAAATCGAGTCAATTCAATGGAAAGGGTAACATTGCATCAATTTTAAAAATTAAGGGATCAAATTGAACCAATTAAATAAATAGAGGAACTAAATTAGTAATTTAGTCCTTTTTTTTATTATTAATTTCGATTCTAGACATATATGTTAGGGTTTCAAAATCAATACTTTAATTGTGAGTACTTCTGTTTCGTCAGAAATTAATAAAAATAATCTTTTATTAAATCTCTGTAAAAATTGGTAAAAATGTATTCATTTCTCTTAAATAACTTAAATGCTTAAATACTTATTTAAATACAGACTATCTTAAAAAATATTTAATAATATTCAAAATCAACTAAAGTCATTTTACCTCTTGAGGGTAGCAATGATATAATACATAAATTTGTAAATAAAAATAAATAGAAGATAATATGTAAAAAGAGAAAATATGTATATATTATTTAAATTAAAAAATAAAAAATACTTTTTAAATTAAGTTTAGTATTTATATTCATAATATCGTAGCATTTAAATTTTATATTATTATAATTTTCAGTGATACATATAAGATTTACAAATAATCTTTTCTGTTTAAAATTGAACTAAATTAAATATGCATGTGTCTATTTAAGAATGTGCTTTTAAAATATTAAATAATATATAAGTTATTCTGCCTATTAAAAGTAATACGTGGTGCAATACATATAATTACAAATAAAAATAAGAAAAAGATAATACATATGAAGTAAAAACACATGTTATCTTAATTAAATATAAATGTGTCAAAAAATCATTTTTCAAATTTAGTTTAATTGTTTTCCTCTTAAATGAAAAATGAATTTTTAATAATATTGTATTTGAATTTTATATTTATTTTATTTTAATTAACACATGTAATATTTGTAAATTAAAATTTTCAATATCATTGTTTTATTTATTATAAATTATATGATATGGCTTAATTTGTGTAATATATAAAATATCTTATAAATTGTATAACATCTATGATTTTAACTATTCTTTTAATTATTCGTAGTAAACAAATTTCAAGTTACTATATTACGGGTCAGTTTGTTACAGATTAAAAAATAAGTGATTCTAGTATAAAATAATTTAGTGATTATTTTTTTAGAGATTTTTTTTTTAAAAAAAGCAAAAGCTATTTTATGTTTGTTTACAATTATAAAAAATATTTTTTTAAAAAAGTAGTAGATTTTATAAGAAGCTATTTAAAACAGATTTTGATTTTTGTCAAATTTTAAATTCTTTTTATCTTTTGATTATTTTGAAAAGCTAAAATAAATACATAAAAAGCCAAAAAAAGTAATTATTTTCTAAAACGAAGTGATTCTTTTAAAAAAGAAGCTGTAACAAACGGGCTTATATGCTTAAAATAAAAATCTAATAAGTAAAAATAATTAGATTAAATTAATTTTAACTTATAGAAAAATTTTAAGTAACTTTAAAATTACATTAATTATAATTTTAAGTTGATTACCTTATAATATGTTTTATGTAGAATATTAATTATAAGTAAGAATTTTAAAATTCATAATTAAATTAATTTTTTATAGTGTTTTCTTAAAATAATAATTAAGTATAGAGATTAAGATATAAATTAAAATATACATATTTATTAATTTAAATATATGCCATTAATATACATTTGATTTTTTCTAGTTTAAAATATATTTTATAAGCTATTTTTAAAACAATAAAAATAATTTTTAATATACATTTTAATATATTTATGTATAAAATATGTAGGTATTAAATTTTGTAATAATTTTTATTTAATAATAAATTTTTAATATTTATAGATTCATATAGAAAATCATACTTTTGAAAAATATATATTTCATTTATTAAATTTAATAAATATATTATATTTAATAATTATAACATGTAACAACATTATTAACGTTAATTATATTGTATTTAGTAAACATAGTAATTTTTTTTGGTTTACAATGGCCACACTGAGGTTATAAACTATAATCTCATGCATACTATTCAACCCCTCTCACTAGACCAACCCTAGTGGGTTGGTAAACACAAATTCATCCTTCTAAAATATTTGTGTTTAATAAATGAATTATATTTATATAAAAACTAAATTAATATTTGTGTTTGAATGTTATTTAGTGTTTTAATTTTATTAATTACTAAGATGTTTTATGAATAATAATAATAATAACAATAATAATAAAAATAAAAATAATTGGAATTTTTAATATATAATTAACTTTAAATAACTATCGAGTGCGTGGATCAATTAACATAAGGTTGATCTAGCTTAACTAATAGTCTTGAGTTTAAACCCTAAATATGAAATTGCATTAAATACTCAGAAGAAAAATTTTATTGTCCATAATGGTTCTATTTAACTTGAACAAGATTGTCTCTCGTAAAGAATATTTGTGGTTTCAACTAAAAGAAATTTAAAATAATATGTAAGGATAAAAATTAAGAAATAAATTATTATATATATTTTTTGATTTATTTTTTTTCTATTAATTTTTTTTGAAATTTATATAATAATAACAACAATAATAATAATAATTTGATAAGGAGAGCTTACTGAAATTGAAATGAGCCAAGCAGTTTTTTTTCTTTTTTTTTCTATTAAAAGCCGATTTTAAACATTGTTTTTAAAATCAAAAAGTAAGAAGATAATTAAATAGGTACATCGTTAATTATTTGTATTTTCTTTTTCTCATCAACATATAACAGATAGACTTACCTTATGTTCGGTACAATTGAGAGAAAATGAGAGAGGATTTTTTTTATGAAATTTAAACTTAAGAAATAGTGAAAGGAAAGGAAATTTTGAATTTTTATTTCTAAAAGTTAACGTTTATTTATTTTTAATTTTTTTTAACTAAACAAAAAAATATCATTATTTATATTTTCCTTCCTCCTTTCAAACAAACCATTATTCTTTGTTAAATATGTTAGAATATACTGGACATGATATATAAGTTTTATTTTATGTTTAATACATTTTATTAATTTGTACTTTGACCTCCAATTGAATTCTTACCCCTACAGTGGTAGTGCTTCCATCTACTGACCGGAGATGATAGAGTTGGACGGGTGCAGCATGGGATGGGTTGAAATAAATTTATTTATCTTTACTCGACTCAAAAATTTATTAGGGTCATTTACTTAAATATGACTTAATTAAGACCCAAAAAAATAGGAACAAGATTGAGTTAATCCTACTTATTATCATAATATATCAATCTTAACATTATGGATAGTTAAATAATAAAATAAAAGAAATATGAACTTAAATTAAGGTATATTTTACAAACTATATTTCAAAATAAATAGTATTATTATAAACATAATATTACTTTATATAGAATATCATCTATTAAATTAAAGCGATATGGGGATTAGCACCAATGGTGGTATACTGCAGAGCCTTTTGTCTTTTGTTTTTGTGTGGTTATGAACCTCACTTTTTGAACTGCTCATAAACTTTGCACATCTTGTGCATGGTTTGATACACACTTAATAAAATTCTTTTGTTAATAAAAAATATTATCTATTAAATTAAAAATTTGTTATTAATATACATTTGTTCAAAAAATTAGACTTTTTAAAAAAATATAGGACATTGGATTGGATTGGAACAACTTGAAGCATAATCCAAATCCTATCTCAAAATATATCAGGTTTAATTTTTAAAACTTAAATATCATCAAAACTAACCTCGGGTTGAGCCAAGTAGGAAGGATGGGTTGGGTCCTGCACACCTGTAGAGCCTAGTAGCACTTTTGGAAGAATAATGATAAACATACATCCTAAAAATGGGGTGTGTGGAAGGAAAGAAGAGAGAGATAAAGAGAAAAGGTAAAAGAAAGAAAGAAAAATGATAGATATAATAATTGATGTGATGAAGAATGAAAAGAGAGATAGGAAGAAAAATGAGATGAAAGTGAAATGGGAGTGAAACTAAATGTATGTAAGTATTTTTGTGTTTGAAATGGCATTGGTTTCCTATATTTTGTGAGAGTAACATTCCGTTAAACATGTATTGAAAAGTGAAAATAAAATAAAACAAACACATCTTATATAATTGTAGAGTAATGGTTTTTAGACACTTTATTTTTTAAAATACCCCATCAATACCTTTCATTTCTCTCTCAACTCTCTTCCTACTGCATCATATCACTTATCATATATATATATTTTTTTATATTCTCTCATTAGGTGTTGAATAGCATTTGGAGTGTCTAAAATCATTTTTGATAATTGTTAAAGTTAGTTTAACGTCTAAGTTAGATGGTAATTTCAATAGAATAACAATAAAGAATATAATATCTATCATACTGAGCGAGAATGCAATATTTATAAAATAAGATAAAGATAAAGGCCGGCGAGTCACAATTTAAGTGACATGAGCTGAATTTTTCGTAAAATGTAGGAACTCCTTGGCGCCAAAGCCTACTGGTAATGACTGTAAGAGGTTAGACTCTTCTAAAATGAGCTGCAACCAACGTGACTGGAAGCGGAAATTAGACTTGGGTTGACCCAATTGACTTATGTTACATAGAAATGGATACCCACCCAATCGGGACGATCTGGGCGGGCCGATACCAGTCGTGATTGGGCCTCCATTAATTGGACCAATTTGAAGCAGTTTTAAAAATAGAATGGAATTAAATATGACTTTAATTTCTATGTTATAAAAACTTTATATCGTTAGCCATTAATTTTTTTTATTAGTATAACTTTTAAAAAATTGTTATAAAATTAATTAATTTATTATACACGATAATTTATAATTAAATAATAATATTAATTTTTTTTATACTATCTGTGCATATACTATTTACTTGTACCGTAGTATTAGTTTTATTTAAAAAAAGTTAGAATCAAAGGTAACCATCAATCACCACTTCGGTGCGGATTTGGGCCCATGCTATACCTCTTCTTCGTAAGCTAACCAGTTAGAAAAATACAACTTTTGCAGCACAGAAACCGGTGGTCCGTAGAAACTCTGCCTTAATAAGAAAACAGGAGATAATTACATTGTCCTCACACAATAAGGGATTGTGTTATGGGTGCTGGTACTGAATCTATACTGTGTATCCGTTATCCTCGGGGTTTTTATTTTGTATGTAATATTTAATTATTGATAGATTTTGTTGTTTTCTTTTATAGGATTTATAAATTTTTATTTATTTTTTCCCCTCAGACATTACGGATAAGGAAAAACCAAAAACGAAACCTAACACTTCTCAGTCTCTTACGTCTACTTCGTTAAATTATGACTATAGGTAAATTATAAAGTAATCAAATAATTATTTATAAAATTTGGCAATTCAAATCGAATGATTTAGTTTTTATTTTCTCTAACTAATTAATTTTAAACTGTTAAACATAATTAGAATATATATTTAAATTAATCTCAACTATAAAAATTATATTAAAAAAAAATGAATAATGAAAGAAATTGATTCTAGGAAAGAGACTCTAGATGTGAAGGTTAGTAAATGGTCTGCGACTGCTCAACTACTACTTTTTTTTTTTTTTTCATTTTATATAATTTAAAATTTTATTCCACGGCACTGGTTAAGAAATGCCTAAATGCCTTTTTTTTTTTTTAATAAATTACATTGATACTCTCATGTATTCTTTTATATTATATATAATTTTTTTAACATTTATAATAATCTTTTTTATAGAGATATATTATGTAATATTTTTCAAATAATTAAAGAGAGTTAGTATAATGTATAAAAAATGTCAGTGTAATATTTTTTAAACAATTAAAAAGATTAATGTAGGGACAAAAAAAAAATATCGTGTATAATCTAAATTTGTTTTAGAAAATATCAATATAATTTACTCATTTTTTATTTATTAATAATATCCTGTACTGATAGCGAATAGACTAATTTCTCAAATATGGAAATTCATTTAACATGTTGACGTATTTCTATATATATAGATCTAAATCAAATCATTGACTATACACTTAAAAGACATAATTACCTGTCAGTGATATCACACATGTCGATTGGCTAAATCTCTTAATAGTTGTGTTTAGTAAATGGTTTACGACATTTGAATATGCAAACAAAAAAACACGGAACTGGCCAAATCCACGGGATAGATCCCTAATCACCCCACAGTCTCACTGCAATCTGCAATACAGCTTGCACTCAATGTCCATGCTGTGGCAAGTGGCAAGTGGCAAGATGTTTCACTGGAACAACATATATCAAGGGCAACTTAGTAAATCCACATTAGTCCCTTGAGCCTAATGGTACCTTCCATCCATATAAGGATATAAATAATTTCCCCATCCGTGACTTCAACTTTGGCATACACAGTCTAAGCCTTATTTACAGCTGCAAGCAGAAGTAAACAGATAAGGTCAAATGAACACGTTCCATCATGCTTTATTTTCAGTGGCTTCTCTAGCCACGTTCCTTGTCATAGCCCGCGGCGCCACCGCGCCGGAGCAGCCGCTCACAGCGGCGGGCAGGGAGTTCTTAGAAGCGCACAACCAGGCGAGAGCCGCGGTTGGCGTCGAACCGCTGAACTGGAGCGAGAAGCTGGCGAACGCCTCCAGCCTCATGGTGCGTTACCAGAGGAACAAAATGGGGTGCGAATTCGCGAACTTAACCGGCAGCAAGTACGGCGGGAACCAGCTGTGGGCGGGCGTGATGGCGGTGGCGCCGCGCGTGGCGGTGGAGGAGTGGGTGAAGGAGAAAGAGTTCTACGTGCACGCGAACAACACGTGCGTGGGGAACCACGAGTGCGGGGTTTACACGCAGGTGGTGTGGAGGAAGTCGACGCAGCTGGGGTGCGCTCAAGCCACGTGTGTGAAGGAGCAGGCTAGCTTGACCATTTGTTTCTATGATCCACCCGGGAACGTCATAGGGGAGACCCCATACTGATTCATCGTCCAATCCGTGAATCAAATCAAACTATATTTAGGCTAACTCTGCCTTTTGTTTTATCCTCTGTATTGCCTAGTATTAATTATTGCTGTTTTAAGTGTTGCATTAGGTGTCGCCGTTTCAGTGTAACGTGTCAGAAAGATCGTTACGTCAAATTGTCCATGTCATGCTCGTGGCATGAATTTTGTTATTAAGTAAAGCATGCAGAATTAGCCAGCCTGGCACAAGATTGCATGGATTTTGATGCTTGATTAGTTATTATGTGTGTCAACTTCATGTCGTACGAGCGTGGTTGAATTTTTAGTGTGCCTTTTTGTTTATGGTGTGATGTTTTAAAGTTTTTATTTTTAATTTTTTTGCTAGTGTTGATACTTTTAAGTAGGATGCTAAATTTGTGAATTTACTTTGTATTTTTGGTGTTTGGGATGTTTTAAGTGCTGAGAAAAAAGGAAGGAAATACGGAGGTTATGTTTTGTCTGATGCTCTAGAGTAAGAATTCCTCACTTTGTGTGCTGCGTTCTAACTCCATTTGGATGCCATAACCACGACATCCATTTGAAAATCAATTTCACACCGTCATGACACTCAGATCCCAATGCTATGACACCTTTTTTTTTTTTAATGTAAATTTGACTTTTTGACCGTGTAGCGTCATATCACCAAATTGTTGTGTTGACATTTACTTCCTGATTTTCTTTTTATATAGTTAATTTAGTGGAAGAGTTATGGGAGGCGAAGCTCAATAAAATTAGCTTTGTTTAGTAGAGAAAAAAAAAATAAATAGGAAAAAAATAAATAAAAAATAAGTAAAGATGTGAGAAATAAATAAAAATTAATTTGAAATTTTAGGTTATTTGGTATGAGAGAAATAAATGAAAAATAAAAGAAAAATAAAGAAGTGAATAAAAATAAATAAAAAATAAAATAAAAATAAACAGTGAAACTTAGTAAGATCTATCTTTATAGTACAATATTTCATTTTTATTTTTTTTATAACAAACAAATAAAATTTATACGAACTTTAATAATTTCTTCATCTTTTCTTCTTTTTCCTTCAAACCAAACAAAGTGTTTGTTTCCTGACGAGCAAAGATAAAATTCTAGGTTTGAAAAGTATATGACTATCTAATAAAACGTCAAGAAAAATATTTTTATTTATTTTTTAAAAAGTAAATCAGTCATTCGGCTCCTATCTAGCACCGACGAATAATAAACCTCGACTTCAAGTGCACATCAGGCAGAGGGGGCTCCCATCAAATACGGACCTGAATCAACCGAGTGTCATGAGAACCCAAAAAATCTTACAACATGACTTTAATTTTTGGTATTTTTTAGTACGTGGACCAAGATACAACATACTTCATATTTAAAGATTATTGTCCTTAATTACTCTGCTCAGCGTCGGGGTCTATCTGGAAAAAAAAAAAAAAAAAAAAAACACTCCACTTTTTAAGAGCTTACATGTTCAATTCCATTTGTTTTCCAATCTGGAACCAGAAAATCGGTTCAAGGCTTAGACGTTTCTAATGAACTGACAAAATAAACCACTATTGATTTACCCCTGCCGCATCACTTGATTACATTATTAATTGTGGTGATCTAAAACCAACCGCTTTCATTTTCATGTGGTCTACCATTTGTTTCTGTCTTTAAGCTCACATTAATAGTATATAATACCCAACATGTTAGACAATCACCAAACATATACATATGCTGTGGGATTAGCGAGTGCACACATTGTAGCAGCACAGATTATTTACACCGCTCACTGCAGAATCTGAGCTCTTTGATACACAGCTGCAATTATAGGTACTACAATGGCATAACAATGCTTCACATTGCAATATTATATTTCGCTGTACCCTTTCTACTTTGTACAAAAAGAATTACATAGATCAAACAATGCACATCACCTGCCACAGTAACAAGTAACGCTGCCAAGTAATCATTTTACCATATCCTTAGATATGAGGTATCGAAAAGTAAAGTTGTGTGGAATCCATTCTATGCACTTCCTGGATTTTGCAAGCTGACATTTCTTAACACTCTTTCTTAGGGATTCGGGTAGAGATTCTAGGATCATATCCATGACACCAGTGGGGCACAAACCTGAGTCCTTGGTGAACGACTCAACAAGCTTTGGTAAGAGTATTTTTTGGTCCTTGCCTACCCCTAAGTTAGCTCGAATGTACTCGTCCTTTGCAACTTCTAGCTCTTGAAACACCCTCTTTGGTGCATATACACGTACCTGTCAAAGTCATAAGAAGATAAAACAACTCATTAGAGTTAAGCAAGTGAAAATTGAAAAATGGTTATTTTACGTTAATCTGTCTGTCCATATATTTATTTCTTTAATCCCCTGCAGTCAACTTGTTTGGTTAAGATAACTAGTACATGGTGTCGTGGTTTTACAACTAACATGGAATGGTCCATTTTATCTTCCTATAGAAAGCAAGGCTTGTTTGAAATAAAGTCTTTTGTCCTTTTTCATCCTCCAATTCAGACCCCTCAATCTAAAACCAATAGCTAAGCCCCTCCTCCCAAGAAATTATTGGGTAGTCTTGATCACCATGATCTCATTAATCTTTACATAACATATAATTAAGTGTAATTAATTTTTTTTTGTAAATTATAAAATTTGAATATATGTTATATAAACATTGGTTGAAATCATGGATATTTAGTGGTTCTGTACTACCTAATAATTTCCCCCTCTCCCACACCCCCCAAAAAAAGAAATACAACTAATGAGGGAAGTTATTGCCAATTAAGATTTTTTTTTTTTCACTTGATGTGAATCCTGTAAGAATGGTCCACTTGTCACAGTACATTTCACGTTAATTGTTAAACGCAGTTACAAGTAATTTTCTTCCAAATGAAATAACGCCTCCAAGGCAAGCATTACATATGGCATTGTCAAATTAAGGCATGGAAACAACTTTTGCAAGTGATTTAATTCCTATGTTATCCAAATGATTGTGCTTGACTGTTTGCCAATGTATAAGGAAGTGCCCAAACAAATATCAAGAATTCATATAATCAAGCTTTGCAAAAACGAGTAACGAAATTGCATACAACTGAGAATTGAGGGAATACCGCAGGATCAGAATGGTTTCCTGAACAGAGTGCAAAGTGTGAAAGAGGCTCAGAATGCTCCAGCTCATAGGCTTGTCGTCTGTCTCCAGCTTTGAATTTTGTCCTTGGAGAAAATAAGAAGCGGAGCCACTACAAGAGGAAGCAAGTCTGAATAAGCGACCATGTAAATCACCAGTGCCTAGAATAAAAAAAGAACAAATACTTTGCATGTCCAGGAGATATTTTAAAAGTATATTTGAATGCCACTTCCATTTTATTTTTCTCTCCCTTGTTTTTTGTTTTCTATAGGGAAAGTGGTTGGGAACATAGGATTCACCTGTCCTGGGCGAGACATCCGGCACTTAAGTATAGTACTCTGTATTGTGTCTGCACTAACAGTATGACCCCCAACATTATATGCAGCCTGCAAAGACCAAGCAAGCAGGTAGGCTTAAGAGTTTCATCCTTTAATTAATGACTTTATAAGCTACTACTCTCTCAATGTTTACCTTCAATAGAAGAAAGACTCTTTTCACATTGTTTTGTGGAATCCCATAAGCCAAAAACGCCTATTAGAAACGAAAGAACATATTATAACCCAACTAATCAAACGGGGAAAAACTAATGGGAAAACATTATACGGAAACATATTCTGGATAGTGTAATAATTACATGCATGACCAAAGCATTATGTATGTTGATCCAAAAAGCTAGCTTCTCCTCGTGTTCCAACCTGCCGGGATCTACTTCTTCTAATCGGCAAATAAGTGACCTAAAACAACATAAAAGGACATGCTCATTAAAACTTCACTATGAACAAGAGAATTCAACTCTACTATGTACTTTTAACATGAGACCTTCATTATCTCAATCAAATATAATACTATTAGTCTCACCTGAAATTCTGAAGCAACTTCTCAGTATCACCCGACTTCTGACTCTCCCTATAAAGCCATGACACTTCAACCATGGTGCTGTATGGTCCACTAAACTCCTTAAGTCCTTCCACGTGGAAAGGATTGTCTAACCGCACATCAAAAGTGGAATTATTCTTGAACCTTGGACTCCACATATCGCCTTGATCTCCAATGGAAAAAGCACTTGTTGAGGACAAGGATGAGCTTGGAGATGAAAGGCCTGGATGTATCATAGGAGGTTCTGCAAGCTTGCAATATATAGCTGATATGCATTTGACCATATCCTCAGAAAGTTTATTAGGTGTAACTGGAACATGATCGGATATTCGGGTTCCAAGATGTTCTGCCAGACTGATTATGTTTGATGAAGAGCTTTGAGCATACTGCATACAAATAGAATCATGTACTCAAAGTCAAAATCCAATGAAAAAAGTATTTTATGATTGCTATGCGACAACTCAATGTGCAAGGAGCCAAACTATATCTAAAACCAGCTAAGTATTTTTCCATGAAACTAGATTTACCTCCAACATGGACAATGGTTGGGAATGACAGGCACGCAGAGATTTAGTTAAAGATTCTGCTGGAGGAGATCCTCTTGTAAACGCTGGACAATGGGATAATGAGGAGTGGCAACGATAAACACCAGAATCTAAATGCTTTTCTTCTGGCAGATTTCCATTATATTCTTTCCCAAAAGTGTCAGGCTCATATCTGTTATGCTCCTTTCTCAGAGTCGCAAGCTCATGGTCATTAGGTTGTGCTGTAGAACATTCTCTCTTGGTTAAGACCTCAGGCATAGAAACATTGATGAATCGTGCTCTAGGTGTTGTTAGAGGGGACTTTACAGTTTCCTCCTTAGAAGTCGGAGATACAGAAGATAATTGTTGATCAAAAGCTTTACGGTACAAGGAGAGAAGATGCTGTTCCAAATACACAACTTCCAACTCTAACACTGCAATTTCCTTAATTAATTCTGTGGCTGGCTGAAAGACAAAAGATAACGAAACATTTAAGACTAACAGCTATGTAAAACAATGTATAATCTTGCATAGGCTGCACAATAATCTTACGATCCAAGACACACATTTATGGCACTGTTTTTGAATATGCATATTTATTGACCCGAAATTTATTGAACTTGTTGCTAGTTGCTACCTTGGGTATCATTATCTTATTTGAATTAACGAGAGATGAAGATCTGTATCCAAGTGCCTTTTCTAACGTGCATCTGACCTGAAATTGGTCTTGTAATCTTCTCTCTAGCTGTTGAATCTGCCACAGGGTAATTTTACAAAACAAATAAATAACAT
Source organism: Spatholobus suberectus (assembly GCA_004329165.1). Lineage (NCBI taxonomy): Eukaryota > Viridiplantae > Streptophyta > Magnoliopsida > Fabales > Fabaceae > Spatholobus > Spatholobus suberectus. The sequence continues at coordinate 82,550,166 of CM014730.1, read as the reverse complement.
GAACGAAATAGACATAATTTGGCAAAAGTGTGCTGAGTCACTAGGCAGAGCAGAAGCATGATTAAAAGAACATGGTCCAAGTCAAACTCGCGGGATGCACAAATTCAATAATGGATATAAACCATGTAATGTAACAAAAAAGAAATAAAAACAAAGCAAAAAGGACATGGATAACGGGCCACGGTGCAACAAATATGACTGCAGCAAAATAAGCATCAAAAGAATTATGATGAGCATCAGTTCTGGTATTGTACCTCTTGCTTCAGAGTACTGTGGACTTCATTTGTGGGGGTTCGGTTTTTCCCTGCTTTATCACATTCCGTGAGGTAACTCATGTCCTGGAACCATATCAAATCCATACTTAGGCATGGAAGTTAATAAATTTTGTTCTGTGGGGACTACAGAGAATGAAATCAAAATAGACCATCAATGTCCCAACAGTATGGATGTGATTAATGAAATCAAACATATACTGTTTGCCAAAAACCAATTATCTGTTCATCCACCTTACATTAAACTTTTGGAAATATAGTTATTATTAAATTTTGGGCCACCATTGACATCATTCATGATAAAGATTCGTCCAAAAAGTCAAAAGAAAAATGATGAAATTTCTTTTCAGCATCATACACGCCTCTTCATGCCTAAGAAACATGTAGCGCCTCCATTTCTAACATTATTAAAAACAAATAGAAAGAAGTGATTTGAGTATACCAGCTTCATTCGATCTGAGGCCTGAATGTGATTATCTGGATTATCCTCCTCAATTCTTTTCTTATCAGGAAGACTGCCATGTAAACACAGTAAAGATAAGAAAAGCAACTTCTCTTGTACGGTTCCAAATCAGGATATTATAGATATAATAACCATAAGAAACGGGAAAAGCTAAAGCATAAGAAACAGATAGAAACCTCTTCGAACGTTTGTGCCTTGGAGTAAATCTCAGTCCCAGCATTTTATTTTCTCCACCCCCTTCAAGCCCCATACCTGAAAGCCACCCAAATCAGAGTTGTTCACACAGTAAAGCAGGTACAATTGGCAATTCACAGAAACAACTACTGCAACTGTGGAAAAACAAAGCAACAAAGATACCATACTACCTTGGAACTTCACAAGTCAGAACTCAGATGAAGCACACTGAGAAATGAGCCAAACGCACTATTCAAGACTCCAGAGTCCAAATTTAGTTGATAGAGACTACTACTAAACAGATTCCAATACTTCACATCACATGTCCCTTTGCATTTCAGCAGAGCATAGCTTCCTTCCTGGAAGTTCCCACGAAGTGATCATTGGCCGTTAAGTGTCTATGACATGAGCATAAATGTGGAGAGAAGATTAGTCTTCTGACCAAACAAGCCTTCACTGTCGAGACTCTCCTCAGTCCCCACTGCTAGTGCTAATCCGCTACTTGCCTTTGTAAAGGATGGCCTTTTTGCATTCGCATCAAAAGGAGTTCTTGGAGTGTGCTTTAACTCCAGAACAAAGTCTTTTTTATAGAATAACTTTGACAATGGTGAACGAGGGGAAAATGTCAAAACATCAAAAAGTGGACAAATCTCACTCTAAAGTCTCCCTAGAGATCCAAGGTGTGATCAACGAGAAGAAGAAAATAAATAGTGGCTGGAGTTGTCAACTGTTTAGTCGTGAGTGGAAAGTGTATGCGTGAATAGCAACGTATTTATTTTCAACATTCTCTTCTCTTGTTGGGAAAACAAGTGGGAGTTGGTGACCGCCCGTCCACCCTTTTGTCTCATTTTGCACCCCTCATTTAATTATACCTTAGGCATTAAGCCAGTTGATTTGATAGAACACAATGAAGACAAAAAAAATTGGGACTAATATTAGATAGTGGTTTATTATTGGTTGAAAAGATAAATTGCGATCGAAGTAAATGACTATTATTTATTTTTTAGGTGTATTGTAGCAATCTGTGTACAGTGTTGGAGAAGGCTCAGTTAAAATCTCCATGCATGGAGTGGTAGTAAAACATGTAAATTCCATGTAAAAAACACTAATCATACATTTTGTTTAATAATTGTTTTCAACTGCTCAAGTGCTTAATCATTGCTTTTGTATTTATTTTTCTAGTTTTTAGGCTCGGTCTTAGTTAGACTATCTAAGTTTTACAGATTGTAATCAATGATGAGAAATCAAGTGAGGAGGTAACAAAATACTGGATTGCAAGAAAGAAAAGGCAAAGATTTATCTCAAAAGGGATGAAAGGTAAGGGATAAAGAACATTGGATGCTTGAAAGGATTAGAGGTTATGTGGGGTTTCTCTTTTTCTAAATGGCTTTTTGAGGGATGATATGAGAGATACCCATATTGTCCTTCAGTATCAAAGAGACTAACGTTTGTCAAAAGAATCTACAAATATAATAATATACTATTGGGGCTTGACCTTTTTGGTTCCAAAACCAATACAAAAAGAAAAGGAGGGGAATGCGGTAAGGTGGCCAGTTCTTGCTTATTGTAAGTAATCATACAGACCTATTGACAAAAAAGTTTCTTTTTTCGCTGCACACTTGTTTAGACATATAGAAGAAAGAAAAGGAAAAAAGACAAAAAAAGAGCTTAGGAGACTCAAAAGAAGCTGAAGCTGGGAAAAGATAAAAAAAAAACAAAGGATCATTGTTAAGAAATGTTCACATATGCTATATTATTATCTAATGAAAATATTTTATATATTTAAAATTGCGGAAAGAAGGGGGATTCACCGTAGTGCTATTCAGTGCACAGAATTATCTTAACCTAACTTCTGTTATTTTTTAGCATAGAGGATTGGTGGAAAGCAGAGCCAAGAAAAGCTACAGAAAAAAGACCAGTAAACTTCTTTGATAGGCTAGTGAAGAAACGTTTTGCTCAAACAACGTTATCTATTTTCCTGATAAAGGAGATTATGTATAAACATATGGCATTACTTGAAGGGAAAATGAATACTAACATTTGACCTTTAATTTAATTTTTTTATAAAAAAAAGTATGTGACAAATTTGACAAAAGCCCTGTGAAAATTTTCACCCTATAGACTAAGGAACGACAAAACAAAATGCGGGGTTCTTCTTTGGACGCGTGAGATATTTTAAGCTTCACTACAGAGTGGAAATTTCATTTCAGGTCCCAACAAATAAACAAACGAAACTTCTATTTTATCTTATTATCGAAATTGCATATATGTCAGAAGGACGATTTTCAATGCCAGAAAACACCATTATAACAAAAGAAATAGTATAGTAGTATGGTTTTAGATCAAGTGATGGGTTAATTTTCAAATTAATCTGACAGACATGCTTCCTTGATCCATGTAATCATCGAAAAATACGAATAGCAGACCTCTTTAATTGAGGAATAGGATTACAAAAGTAAAAACTATGGCGTCCCTATAACAAGGATCTAAGTTCACATAGTTTTATAGCATTGAGATTCTCCTTAAAAAAACCAGTTTATAAACACAAGATAGGTTAGGTGAACTTGCTTAAATGGTAACATTGTTGTTTTACAGAAAGATTTTCAAATGATTTGGCTGTGTTTTATGCGTAGACAGTCAAATACTTATTTTAACAGATGAAGGACGGTTATTTTTAGCTGAACTGATAAAAGAATACAAATTAGAAGTTTTGATTTGATACGCAAGTAAATTCAAAAGCAGCTCGGAGGGCTTCTAAGCTAGTCTGGAGAATGGTACTTGTTATTTGTAATCTTTTGTCATTGTTGCCAGCTATATTATATTAGATAGTGTTTGTTTGTTTTTATACGAGAACCAAAATAATTTTGAACACATAATTTAAAACAAATTAAAGTTGGTCTTCATATGAACTTGTGACAGAAGCACCTAGCGTACGTACCATGCCTGACACGGTGACACTAGCTAGTGGAACGATCACAGTCATTATGTTAGTGATTAGTTTGTATTTAGTCTTTAGTTTTTTGGCAAGGCTTTTCACTTGGCAAGTGATGCCACTCCATGCTTGAACTTGCTATATATAGGAGAAAGGAAATTGTAAAAAGAAAAATGAAAGTGACTTCTCAAACAAAGTGTACATCTCTTGCCCAATTGAGACCAAGAAGTGACCAAACTTAATCACAGGTGTTGTTTCCAAAATGTGAATCATAATTTGGCTATTGCAGCATCGTGCATGTTCTAGGAGAGGGGGTTCTGATCTGATAAGGATCCACTAGTCGTGTCCGTTAGTTAAACGTGTGGGAAAAGGGTGAAAGAGACTGTGAATAACTGTTTGTGTATGTCCTGGTGGGAAGCTGGAAAGAGGCTAATATGGACACATACTGGTTTTGGTTTGGGTTTGGGGAGGCGTAGTAGAATCCCATTTGTGGGACAGAACAAGTGAACTTTCCAAAGAGGTTTGGACAAACTAGTCAATGCCAATCATATATATCCATCAAAAGGCATATTATCTCTCTCTCTCTCTCCCTCTCCCCAACTCCTAACCTTTGTGACAGGAAACAAAGAAAATAATCAATATTTTGTATTAATCCTTTGAATCCAGATAACAAGTGGTTTAAGGATGTTGTTAAGGATCTAATAAATAAAATATTTTATCCAAAAAAAAAATATAAGTACAATAATAATATTAAATATATTTTTTATAAAAACTTTTTACTTTTAATCCCTTTTATTAATGTTCTCATGGTGTACAACATTCTCCCTTATAGGACCAGCAACTCAGCAAGTATTAAGGCATCGTTGATAACTCTCAAAGCTTATGGTTTAGTATAGATGATAAATAATAAAGTCTAATCGTACTTTTGCTGCATGCCAACTCTTTCGTCTGGATGAATAAACTGCTCCAACATGGAGTTGGTATAGGTAAATGAATTTCCTGGCATGAAGTCACATGTGAAGCAAGAACAAATTGGCAGATAGGCCTTTTGCATATGGAGATTTTGACAAAAGGGACTGACATATCCTTGTGGTTCCACAGGCTTTAATTTACCTTTAGTCTAATCCCAGAGAAGAAGATGGCGCCTAACATCATCCAGGAACCACCTCATTGTCTTCATGTCCTTTTTCCTTTTCCTCTTTACTTTTCTTTCCATAACACTTCTCTCCAAAATTTCCGGGTGCTTTCCCACATAAATAACTGTAGTTCTTAACATTCACATCATGCATTCATGCACCTTCCCCTATAAGCTATGATAATGAATTTATTTATCCGTGCTGTGAAGTTTTTAACTTCTGTAGTGACTATCCTTCACATCAAGATTATTAAGTACGTCTAACACTAAAACTTAGAAATATACGACTGTTTGAAGTTTGTAGCCCCAATCATAGCGAAAAATAATTTTTCTTATCATATCTGCTGAAGATAGGGGATAACAGTCATTCAACCACATTCTTAATACGGATTTAATTTGCTAATATTAGTCCTAGTTAAATAATTAAAAATAAAAATTTTATTAAAAATATTTATTACATTAAAAATATAATAAATTTTTCTTTTTAATAAATATCTTTCAAAAGAATTTTTTTAACCCAAAGTATTCCCAGCCAGAAGCCAAAGACCAGTCTTTTGAGATATTGAAATCCATTTAAAGAGTTGACATTTTCAACAGATATTTTTTCATACACACAAGTCCTGAGGATCAAACCTTTGACTACATACTTAAGAATCAAGGTTATCAGTCAACCATATCATACCATGTTGGTACCTTTCAAAAGACTGATGCTACTAAAACTGTTATTATAATATCATATATTACCCTTTTGAAGTATAGAGATTATTAAATAAGTTTTTTTTAAACTTTCAAAAATCACATTCCTAAAAATATTATGCCTACGAATATTATTCACACGAACATGTTTGGTTACAACTTAGTAATTTTAGAAAAATAAATAAATTTGTTTAATTAAAAATTGAAAAATAAAAGTGGAAGAATAAAATGGGGGATTTGTAGTTATTATAGGAAGTAACTTCTATTCATGTGTGAATGTAAGATACCCACTTTTCATCATAGAAATAAGAAGTAAGGCGAATATGAATACTTTATATTCTTGGAAATCAACAAGAGTTTAACTTTTATGCATTGTTAGTGTAAATAATTTTACACTATCAACCAATCAAAAATTATGGTAGATATGATTTTTAAAGTAATTATTGTAAAAGTCAATAAATTTATCATACATAATAATTTTTATTGGATGACAATGTACATCATCAATGTATAAACTATTTACTCAATCAACAATACGTGATAATGTTTACCAAACATGGGTATATGATATTCTCAAGTTCACTTTATTCTTATAATTAAGTAAAATCGTTCCATAATTCCACAAACAATAAAAAATGGCAAACATCAATCATTTTAGAATTGGTTTTCATATGCACCTGAAAAAAATTAGTAAATTGGTAATTATGAATTCCTTTGTGCATTCAAATATTTCATTAATTTATTCTTTCCATGAATTAGATCTTAACCAAATCATCAAAATAAGTGTTCGATAGATTTTTTTTTCTTCAGAAATTTGCTTAAAAGGTTTATCAATATTTGTTAAAAAAGAAATGGAGAAATAAAATTAACATTGATATATCAAAGTGTAGTTTGTGTGTTTTTTATAATCATGTTATAGGTGAGAAACATACACTAACTTTGTTGATGACTAATTTCTATTAGAGAATTTAACTGACTATCTTTAGTGGGATCTCCTCTCCAAACTACATTTTTTTCATCTACAAAACTCGAACCCGAGACCTTGCTTTAAGGATCTGAGCATAGTGCTACTCGGACCAACAATATGCTGGTGTTTGTTTGTTAATTTCCATCATTTCTCCAATTTCTGTAGCTTCTCGAATGCCTCTCAGTCAATAAATAAATAAATAAATAAACTTATGTCTTCTTCGTTGTTGTATCTTCTTAAATGAATTATATTTAAAAATTCAATATTAGTATCACTCATTTATGAATACTTAATTAAGAGGTGTTGAAACTAAAATATTCTAATAAAAGAAACATTAGAATGAGAAATGTAATTAAGAATTACATAGAAGATAAGGAAGGATGGATGGTGTGGCTTCATAAGAAAGAATGTCCATACTTACGAATTATTATACATATTTTACTAATATTAGTCCTAATTAAGTAATTAAAAAATAAAAAATTGCGTCAAAAGTATACAAATATAATAAATATTTTCTTCTTAATAAAAACCTTCCAAAAGACTGATGCTACCAAAATAGTTATAATAATAATATCAGATATTAATCCTTTCAAAGTATAGGGATTATTGAAATAAGTTTTTTTTTTAACAAATTAGTTTTCAAACACACAATTAGAAAATTGAATCATCTCATTTAATTTCTATTTATTTATTTATTTATTATTATTTTTAAAATGCTAGAAGGTGTTTATTTTAAGGTATAATATTGCATACCCAAGAATTACATTCTCAGGAATACTATATTTAAAATATTATTTCCATATACATGTTTGGTTGACATTTAGTAATTTTAGAAAAAAAGTAAAAGTTATTTAATTAAAAAATTGAAAAAAAAAGTAGAAGAATAAATGTAGAAGCATGAAGTGAAGATATATAGTTATTGTAAAAAGTAACATCTATTCCCATGGAAATATAAAATACCCATATTTTAGTTTGGAACTAAGAAATAAAAAATAAGACAAATATGAATATTTTTCATTCTTAGAAATCAACAATACTTGAGAATATTTTTTCAAAACTTGTATCAAACATGAGTATGTGATATTCTCAAATTCACTTTTTTGAAAATAACTTTTAATACCTTAAAACAAACTCAATCTAATACTTAAATTTTGTTAATATTAGTTTAAATTTAAATTAAATTTGAATTTTAACATATCATATCAAGTTGATAGACATATAGAGATTATGTAACTTGATTCAAATAATTTATTTTCATAAATTTTCCCTCAAATTAAAAATGTTTTATCTCTTTAATTTAATCATATATAATAAAATAAAATTATAATTATTTTTAAAAATATTAAAATACGTTATTTATAATTATTCAATAATGATAATAAATCTATTTTTTTATTTTTTGTAATATATGATTAAGATCTTTCAATTTTATAAATAATTCTTTTCAATTCAATTTATCATCTATGCAAACTCTTTTTGCTCTAATCCAACCACCAGCCATCTCTCTCTTTTTTTTTTTTAATAAAAGATATACAAGACTCACTTAATATCAATCAACTATATTGGTTTAGAGTTTGTTTGGTCTGGCTTAATTCTAGCTTAACTTCTACTTATAAGTAAAAGCTAGGCCAAACACTATTTAAGAACAATAAATTTCAAATTGACTAATAGTTATACTAAATGATAAAAAATTTTAAACGATATATGAAAGCAAGTAATTACTACTCTTAATTTAAAAAATAAAATAAGTAATAAGAATACTTATCTGAAATTGTGCACTCCATAAATGAGACTATACTTACTGTTTATTATGTTAACAAATCATTTTCTAAACTAATTTACTAATAAAAAAAGAAAAATAGATGATATCAATTATACCCTTAATTTGGGTAATAAAACATTACTTTTTATTACTTTACTTCAGTATCGTTATATAGACAAAAGAAAGGTTTTGTAAGGTTTTTGGAGTATTAATTGGTGACATTAGGATTTCTAGGACATTAATTGGCGACATTAGGATTTTTGGGACATTAATTGGCGATATTAGGGTTTTATACTATATATATAAAGATTCCTTATTATTGACTGATTTTAATCAATCAATAATTTCATATAGATTTCATATTAAATTGTTTCCAAAAATAAATTAGTGTACACATTATAATAAAAATATAATATATAAATAAATTTATATATATATATAAAGGTAAGGTTTTGTAAGGTTTCTGTGATATTAATTGGCGACATTAGGGTTTTTAGGACATTAATTAACGATATTATGGTTTCTGGGGTATTAATTGGTGACATTAGGGTTTCGTACTATATAAAAATTCTCCTATTATTAACTAATTTTAATCAATCAATGATTTCATATTAAATCATGTCTGAAAATCTTTATCTTTATATATATAAAAGAAAGATTTTGTAGGATTTTTGAGATATTAATTGGCGACATTAGGGTCTCTAGGGCATCAATTGACAACATTAGGATTTTTGGGACATTAATTGGCGACACTAGGGTTTCATACTATATATAAAGATTTTCCTATTATTGATAGATTTTAATTAATCAATAATTTCATATTAAATTGTTTTCAAAAATAAATTGGTATATGCATTATAATAAAAATATAATATATACACAAATCTTTATATATATAAAAGAAGGGTTTTGTAGGATTTTTGTGTATTAATTGGCAACATTAGGGTTTTGGGGACATTAATTGACGACATTAAGGTTTCTGGGGTATTAATTGGTGACACTATGATTTTGTACTATATATAAAGATTCACCTATTATTGCCTGATTTTAATCAATTAATAATTTCATATTTATTTCATATTAAATTGTTTTCAAAAATAAATTGGTGTACACATTATAATAAAAATACAATCTATAAATAAATAATATAATAAATAATATATAATATATAATATTAGATAATATAAAATCAATAATATATATAATATAATTTCATATTAAACGTCCACATTATTACTAAACATCCATATTTTAGTAATAATAAATAAATAATGCAAAATATAATATTAGATAATGTAGATTCAATAATATAGTTTATATAATATAGAGTTTCAAAAGCTTTAAATAGGATTTCTTAGGGTTTTGGTTAGGGTTTCGCAATCAATCAATAATTTCATATTAAATTGTTTCCAAAATAAATTCATATTAATTCTATATTAAATTGTTTTCGAAAATAATTTTTTGATTGATTACGAAAATGTATACAAAGATATAAAGATTTGAAATAAATTTAAAATAAAGATTTCAAATATATATAAAGATTCGAATATATATGAAAATTCTTTTCAAATACATATGTATGTGTGTGTGTGTGTGTATAAATTTAAAATAAAGTTTGATTAAATATATATATATATATATCTATTAGTTTGATTAAAGACTTGCATAATAAATTTAATTTTGGCCTAATATTTATTAAATCAAATATTAACTGATTTCTATCAATCAAAATTAACATATTCTAAATTAGGATTTCGAATAAATAATAATATTCTTAAATGAATAATAAATTAGCATTTTAATTTATTAATATTCTAATATATTATATAAATACTAATAATTATTGTTAAAAATAAAGGCTGGATCCAAAAGGAGGGTGAATTGGATCTTTAAAAATTTTCAAGAATCTCCAAAATTTTTCAAAGATGAAGAACTAGATTTTCACAAAACTTTAAATCATTTTGATTTGGTTATATGAATGGTGTAGAATTTGAACAATTATCTTGATTTTATTGTGCAAAAAGCCTCATGAATTTTAATGCAAGAGATTAAGATTCAATATACTAGCAAGTGGGTAGAAGAAAGAAAAAAATACACAAGATTTATACTAGTTCGATCACCACCATTGTGATCTACATCCAGTTTCCAATCAAACCGATTGGGATTATCACTATGCAATTCAATTGTTTACAAATACTATGTACAAACAAGAGAATTACAAGCAAACACAACCAAAAGATCAAGTTTCTTGAAAAACCCTATCAAGAACACTTGAACCTCTTCTTGTGGAACACTACCACAAGAGAGACTTGAGAAATCCCTTCTTAAGAATGAGAATCAAATAAAAAGAAAAGGTTAGATATCACCTTGATTTGTGATAGATGAAAAACAATTGAAGAATCAACCAAATTCTATCAAAAAGAAACTTTTCTTTATCTCCAATGTTGATCCATGGTGAGATCTTGATTTTTATGTAAAACTTGTAGTGATGAAGAAGAATAATATATTTTCTCTCTAGAAAAACTCTCTCTCAAATTTAGAGAATTGAAGTTTTGTGAAAAGACTCACTAAAGTTCACATTTTATAGAGAGTTCATTGGAATAACTAGTTATTTAGACTTGTACTCAGTTATATTGTTTTCGGAAATCTGGAAAATGAAGTCTGAATGGATTTAACTAGTCATTTTCATTTGTAACTAGTTAAAATAGCATGTATACGTTTTTCTCTTTGCTGGAATAACTAGTTACATAGCTTTGTAACTAGTTATTTCTGCATAAGACAAAACAACTTTATAAAAATGTAAATGGTTACAGAATTATGTAACTAGTTACAACAGAAATAACTAATTATATAATATTGTAACTAGTTAAAACAAAAACTATGTAACTGATTGCATATCACTCTAACTAGTTAAAAGAGTGTATTTCTCCACTGTTTATGCATTTTTCAACCATTTTAATCGATTACAAAGCTAATTTATCCGATTAAATGATTCTTAAACACAAGATTGAATTATTCTAAAGCTTTAATATGTAGCTTTCACTTCCTGTCAATTTAATTTCTCTTTAAACTCAATTTTAGACTTATAAAAACATGTTATCACTTTGTTAATCCTTTAAGTCTTCAACTTTGAGCTCACCATCATCAAGGATAAAGATAATTCGTGCAAGATGTAACACCCCTACTTTTGTATATTAAATTATTCTGTATGTTTAAAAATTGTTTTTAAGTCATCAATGTATTTAGAACAATTAATAATAATTTTAGAAATTTTTCTAGAATTTATTGAGATAATTTTTGTAAAATGACAAAAATACCCCTGATTGACTGTTGGAACCAATCGGAGACTTTTTGACCTCAAAATATTTTGAAAATTTTATATTAAATATCTCTCATTATAAAAACTTTATTTTGAGAGAAAAGTAGTGAAAAATATAATAATCCTATTTTAATTCTTCCACTGTTTTTTATATATATTTGGCACTACAATTCTGAAAAATCGGAAAGGGATTTTGAAATTCTGACTCCCACCATTTTGCTCAAAATCTCAAGATCTATTTAATCGTGATTTTTAATAATTTTTCCGAGCTGGAGCCTGGAGAAATTAGAAAATGACAATTTTATCCCTATTTCTCAACATTAAGAACTGACATGAGGAAAAGATTCAATTGACATTAAAATGTCAATTTGAGCTTGTAATTATGTCATATATATTAAAATATAATTTTGGGAATTTTTGGGAATTTTCTAGAATTTCTGTGTAAAATGACCAAAATGCCCTTGCGTGTCTAATAAGTCAGCCAGTACTGGTTTGACACTCAAAAAGGGTGAAAATAGTAATTTTAGTTTAATTATGGGTAAAATATTTAATTTTATAATTTTGATACAAATTTTGGTATTTATTGAATTAAAATGGATTTTCTATGAATTTTCTAGCTTAAAAATATAAAATAAAAACATATAATTTGAAATAAATTAATAAAAATTAAAATTTATTATTAGAAATTTATTTTTGATGAAAAGTAATGTATTTATCCAGTTTTTCATTAAAATACATTATTTTGATATTAAAAGCTAATTTTTTCAAGTTTAGGCGTTTTTGTCGGTACCGGTTAATTAACCTACAGATAAAATTTGACACATGGAGGCTTGGGACAGCTGGTGGAGCACGTCCCCAACCCTAAAATAGGTGATTCACCACCTATTTGAGATATGTGTCCCTAAATTGGATTAAAAATAAATAAAAATTAGATTTATGACATAATGGTGACATAATGGATGATGTAAATATTTGGACACCTAACCCCCCTCCTTCTTCTATAAATAGGCCTCAAAGTTTTCAGATTTTCACTCATCCTTTCCTCTCCCAAGCTAGAGAGCTTCTCTTTCTAAAGTTTTCTCTCTCTAAAATATTTTTTTATCTAGTTTTTATGTTAAAATTTTGCTAGTTTTCAACTAGTACAATTTCTCCTCTTAGAAGCTTTGCACCAACAATTCCATCCTCTTCATCAACTATCTTAGAGGTAATGGGGGGAGTGGGGTTGGTTCTAAATTACTGTCACTTGCATGTTGGTAGGAAGGGTTTTCCCCTAAACTCGTTAAGGCTTAAATTTTAGTATTGTTATTATTGTTTAAAGTTAAATTTTAATTTTACTAAGTTGTTACTCTGCCCAAATTTAGATTATTAAATCATAATTACTAAATTTTTACTTTGCTCAAATTTTAATTATTAAATTATACTTGTTAAGCTGTTACTCTGTTCAATTTTAGAAAATTAAAATGCGCTTGCTAAGCTGTTACTCTGCTCAATTTTAGAAAATTAAAATGTATTTATTTAGTTGTTATTCTGCCAAAATTTTAGTAATTATACTATAATTGCTATGCCGTTATTCTGTTAAAATTCTGGTATTGTGCAATTTCTGCAAAATAAGGCAGAAATGTTGATTGTACTGGTGCTCAAGTTAAATGAGACTAGGGAAACCTCTGCTTGAGAAGTTAGGAATTGATAGTTTAGTGAGTAATGTAAAGCAAGTGACATGTAGTGACATGGCACCCTGCTAGGGAAGCCACAGTTTGGTATGCTGAGGAATGAAAGGCAGGGACCCACTTGCGGAGGTCTTGGGGGTAGGCATCGAGTGGTGAAGGTCCTAATGGCCAGGGTAGCCCCCTTGAGCCGGGATATTCGCCTGACCAAACTCAATAACCCCGACAACTGCTCAGCATTCCAAGATTGGTTTGAGAGTATACTTCTATAAATGAATATCCTAAATTGTTATTTTGTTCCTCAATGATGACAAGGACTGTACCATGTGATGGTGTTGAGAGAGGTATATGTACTCCCAGTCACTTCCCAGGTTCTGTTGAGAACTATTACCCACTAATGGGAAGTATGGATCCATACCTAGTTAAGGGTAGTCAGATACAACTTAGAATGAATCTTAGGATCTCTTGTGTTGTCAGTTGTGTTTTGTCTTTGTTTTATGGTAGATTTCCTACCGCACATGTAAAAGTGATTTTAGAACAAAACACCTCACTCCATTATTTTCTTTTGTGTATGATTGGTCGTGATTATTGAAGACGACATTAACGCTCCATGATGCTGAGTACGAGATAGAGAACATCTCAATGAGGGAGGACCTGAAGACCTATAGTATTTTCTTTTGTATAAGGGATAGGGTAGATAAATACTGCTCTGTATAGGATCTCTTTGATGTATATAGTGGGCTAGGTAGTATATGTATTTCGATGTACTTTTGTTTCTGACTGTTATGTATTACCCAAACCATGATATACAGTTTTATGAAATATATGTATATATCTTTCATATTTTATTACCATTTCCAAATTCTGTTAAGTTTGGAATTTCTTTTAAAACTGAAAAAATTTTACACACATTTTTATTTACTTAAACTTAATAACTAAATTAATATGAATTATATTTAAAATTAAATGGGTGTTACACAAGACACACAACCACATACACATAAATATACATTACAACTTTACACTCATCAAGAGGCTAAATCATCAAAACTATGTTAAATATTCTTAGGGGCAAGAGTAGTTCTTCTTCTTGCTTCTTCAATAAATTATTCAACAGGACATAAAATAGATACCTTAGTAGTTTTAATCTATTATTGTATATATTTGAAATCTTTATTTTAATATAAATAGTAAAATAAAGATTTCAAATATATACAATAATATATATCTTAGTAGTTTTGTCTTTATACATATAAAAAAAGGTTTTGTAGAGTTTATAGGGTGTTAATTGGCGACATTAGGGTTTCTGAGGTATTAATTTGTGACACTAGAGTTTCGTACTATATACAAAAAATTCCCCTATTATTGATTGATTTTAATCAATCAATAATTTCATATTGATTTCATATTAAATTGTTTTCAAAAATAAATTAGTGTACACATTATAATAAAAATATAATATACAAATAAGTTTTTATATATAAAAAAATAAAGGTTTTATAGGATTTTTGGGGTATTGTTGGCGACATTAGGGTTTGTGGAGTATTAATTGATGATATTAGGGTTTTTGGGGTATTAATTGGCAATACTAGGGTTTTGTACTAAGATTCTTCTATTATTGACCGATTTTAATCAATCAATAATGTCATATTGATTTCATATTAAATTGTTTTTGCAAATAAATTGATGTAAACATTATAATAAAAATATAATATATAAATAAATAATATAATAATTAACAAATAATATATAATATTAGATAACATAAAAACAATAATTATATACATATATATATATATATATATATATATATATATATATATAATAACAGAATTTCACATTAAACGTCCACATTATTACTAAACTTCCCTATTTTAGTAATAATAAATAAATAATACAATATATAATATTAGATAAAATAGAATCAATAATATAATTTGTATAATATAGAGCTTCAAAAGCTTTAAATAGGATTTCTTAGGGTTTTGGTTAGGGTTTCATAATCAATCAATAATTTTATATTAAATTGTTTCCAAAAATTATTTCATAGTAATTCCATATTAAATTGTTTCTGGAATAAATTTATTGATTGATTATGAATGAATATATATATATATATATATATATATATATATATATATAAAGATATAAAGATTTGAAATAAATTTAAAGTAAAAATTTCAAATATATATAAAGATTCAAATATATATGAAAATTTAAAATAAAGTTTGATTAAGAAAATATATATCTTAATAGTTTTGATCAAACAGACTTGCATAATAAATTTAATTTTGGTGTACTATTAAATCAAATATTAACTGATTTCTATCAATCAAAAATTGACATATTCTAAATTAGGGTTTCAAATAAATAAGAATATTCTTAAATGAATAATAAATTAGTATTTTAATCTATTATATAAATCCTAATAATTATAAATTATTCAATAGGAAAGAAAAGCGATATCTTGGAAGTTGTATTCATTATTGTATGTATATGAAATCTTTATTTTAATATAAATAGTAAAATAAAGATTTCAAATACATACAATAATATATATCTTAGCAGTTTTGTCTTTATACATATAAAAAAAAAACATTTTGTAGGGTGTCAGGAGTATTAGTTGGCAATATTAGGGTTTTTTGGATATTAATTGGGAACACTATGGTTTCATACTATATATAAAGATTCCCCTATTATTGACTGATTTTAATCAATCAATAATTTTATATTGATTTTATATTAATTTTTTTTGAAATAAATTGGTGTACACATTATAATAAAAATATAATATATAAATAAATAATATAATAAATAACAAACAATATATAATATTAGATAATATAAAATCAATAATATATATAATATAATATAATATAATATAATTTCATATTAAATGTCCACATTATTACTAAACGTCTCTATTTTAGTCATAATAAATAAATAATACAATATATAATATTAGATAATATAGAATTAATAATATAATTTATATAATATAAAATCAATAATATAATATATCTTTATCTTTGTATATAAAGGTTTTGTAGGGTTTTAAGGACATTAATTGACGATATTAAAGTTTCAAAAGCTTTAAATAGGATTTCTTAAGGTTTTGGTTAGGGTTTCGTAATCAATAGATAATTTCATATTAAATTGTTGCCAAAAATAATTTCATATTATTTGCATACTAAATTGTTTTCAAAAATAAATTTATTGATTGATTACAAATATATATATATATATATAAAGATATAAAGATTTGAAATAAATTTAAAATAAAGATTTTCAAATATATATAAAAATTCTCTTCAAATACACCACACACATATATATACATACATATATATGAAAAATTAAAATAAAGTTTGATAAAGAAAATATATATCTTAGTAGTTTTGATTAAACAAACTTGCATAATAAATTTAATTTTGGTGTACTATTTATTAAATCAAATATTAATTGATTTCTATCAATCAAAAATTGACATATTCTAAATTAGGGTTTGGAATAAATAAAAATATTCTTAAATGAATAATAAATTAGCATTTTAATTTATTAGTATTTTAATCTATTATATAAATACTAATTATTATAAATTATTCAATAAAAAAGAAAAGAGATATATCTTAGTAGTTTTAATCTATTATTATATATATTTGAAATCTTTATTTTAATGATCAGTGATCATGTATACATCTATCCCTCATCTTCCCTCACTTCTTACCTACACTAATTCAGGTGACCATCACCGACGTTCCTCCTCCTGTTGTGTGCTTGAAAACCGTCATCAACCTAGTTCATACCTCCCTGCAATTTTGCCACCGAACAGAACTTGTTAATGGTATTTGGGTTAGTGATACAATGATGTTCAAAGGTTCTTGGTGTTTGAATTCGTGCCGTGGTGATCCCAATGAGGTGGGGTGTGCATTCTATTTTGATCGTTGATGGCAATTAGGTTCGAATGATATGTGAAGATAGTAACTCAGCTTGGAAATAGGAATGGTGCAGTGGTGAATCAAACTATTCTGTTATGCTGAATCTACGACAGTGCCGTAGGGCGTCACAATTTGGGCTAATTTTTGTAAATATTTTTTTAAACATGTTTTCTAAAATTTATTCAAACATATTTCACTATCATTTTCTATTTTTTATAAAAATAAAAATAGAAAAATGTCTAAAATAAACAAATCCTAAATTTTTAAAGTCCTCATTTCTTATTCATAATCTTTATATATTGAATTGATCGAATTATTTTAAAATCTCCCTTCATTTAAAACTTGTCAATTAAAATTCATCCAATCAAAATTTTGACTTGGATAAAAATTAGATTTAACTTATCTTAACCTATACACAATTATCCCCTAATTACAGTAAAGAAACAAAAAGAAATATAGATAATGAAAAAATATTAAATCAAACTTTCAATATAAAAATTTATCATGTATTGCATGATAGGAGGATAATTTTCTTCTATGATTGGAGGGTTAATTGTTTATTCAAATTAGTCTAAAATTGAGAAGCATATTAAGCTTATATTTGGCCCAACTTTTTTTTTGGCTTAAAAGCTACTTTAAAGTTAAAGCTCAAAATAAGAGCTTAAAAAATAAAGTAGAAGCTGTTTGGTAATTTTTATTTTTTTTAGTTTTAAAACTCCTTTTAAACTAAAATTTGTTTGGTAAAAAAAACATTAAAATTTAAATATACTTAAAACTAATTTTCAAACTCAATAAAATAATATAGATAACGATAAAATAAAAAAATATTATGTAAAGTTAATTTTTTGTTACACTTATGTAAAATTAATTTAATCAACATAAATTTATTTTAATGATAACAAAAATACATAAAAGTACTAAATACATAAACTTAAAATTTTTAAATTTAAAAATGCCAAAAACCACTTTAATTAATAAAATTTACTTTTTAAATCTGATTTATAAATATTTTATTATATATAACACTAATTACAAAAGTATTATTTAAAAAAAAATTATATTGTTGTTCAATAATAATTTTAGAAAATAAAAAATAAATTATTTAAATAGAATTCAATAATGTCAATATATATTAAATAGCATTTAACAAATAATTGAAAAATTATTTAATAAATATATTGTTGTAATTAAAATGAGAAAACTTAACTACAAATTAAAAATTAAAAAAATCTGAAATCTAAAATAAATTTAAATAATAAACATCATAAATGTTTTTAAATATAACAGTTTTATTTAACTATATTATTTACTCATTTTAGTAACTTTTTTCATTTCATGAAATAAATATATTTAACATTTTTAATTTTAAAAATTTAAAAATTAATTTAATTAAAATAAATTAATTTTAAAGATAATTTAAAAATATTTTATTATAGATAATATTAATTAAATAAATTTAAGTATTAATTACAAAAGTTAAAATATTTAAAAAAATTATATTATTGTTCAATAATATTTTTATAAGATAAAAAATAATTTATTTAAACAAAATTCAATAATATCAATATATATTAAAAAATATTTTAATAAATAATTCAAAAAGTTTTGAATAAATATAGTGTTGTAATTAAGAATTCAAAAATTTCACTATAAATTAAAATTTTAAAAAAAATATGGCATCTAAGTTAAATTTAAAGAATAAAAATTATGAATACTTTAAAATATAAAAAATTTATTTAACTATATTATTTACTCATTTCATTAATGTCCTTTTATTTTATGTAAAGAATATTTAAAAAGTTAAAAAATAAATAATATTTTTTTAATTTTCTAAAATAATTAATTTTAAAAAGAATTATAACCTTACAATAAATAAACTAATGTATGTATATTATTTAATGGAAAAGCCATTGAAGCACTTAAATTGGAAAAATAGTGAAAAATTAAAAAAGATGATATTTTTGGTTGCTTTAGGATTCGAAGAGGAGACTATAAATAAGTTTCGTATAAGCTAGAAAAAAGCTCACCTTACTAACTTATTTATGAGCTACTTTTTTTCAATTTTTTTTCTATGGAAATAAATAAATTATCTTTTTAAGAGCTTTTCATGAAATGTGTTTAGCCCGACTTCTTCTTTTAAGAAAAAAAAAAAGCTGGACCAAACACACTCTAATAATAAACTATAACAATAATATATATATATATATATATATATATATATATATATATATATGTTTGATTTTCTTAATCACCTATTCGTGTTAATATAAAAATAACATTATCTCACAATTTAAATTATTTATTATAAATCTAAAATATGATTTATATATTTAAAATATTTATTTATTATAAAATTTAATAATAATATAATTTAAAATTTTAAAAATATTTATTTATTATAAATTATAATTGTAATTATATAAAAATAAATATTTAACTTGTGTAATACACAGATTAAAATACTACATAAAACTAAAAGTTAGTATATTAATAAAGAGCAAAAATATATGTAAGATTTAATTCAAGAAGATAATATTTTGTCGATGATAGATGATAGTATATAAGTGAATTTAATGAAAAATGTAATACATCTTTCTGAGATTTGTTAAAATTATGTTATTTATTTAATGTAATAAAACATATCATTTTTAATTAAATTATGTGTCTATTTTTTATGTAATATATATTTACATTTTTGAATACTTATATATAAGGAACCCTTATTTACTATGTTGCTTAGGGCCCATAAAATGTCAAGACTGGCTCTGAATTTGTCCCTCTTAATAATGCTACATATGGCCCTGAGGGACTAAAACAAGCTTTTTTCCTCCCCTCCAAATTACAAGGACTAAAAAGGCTAATTTTAAATTTGAGGGATCAAAAACAAACTTACCCTAAGATTGAGGGACTAAAAACATATTTAAGTTTAAAAAATAATAACACTTCAATGATAATATTTTTAGGAACTAAAAATATATTTAAGCCTAAAAAACAATAATACTTCAACGATAAAATTCATCAAATAGAAAAAATAATATTATTTTACAACCATGTGTTATTTCATTCACTCAACCCCCCCGCTAGGGATGGCAAAAATACCTGTGCCCGCTGATATTTGCAGATAAAATCCGCTATGGGTAGAAAATAGGTACTTTAAATGGATACCCGCGGATATTCTAAACGGGTATACCTGCTACCTGTTTATTAACGGGGCGGGTACGGATATCATGGTACCCGTACTTGCGGATACTCGCCACCTGCAATTATATATTTACTTAAATACCCTTACATATTAATATAGATAAAATTACATAAATTTATTCAAAATTTTCAAAAAGATTGTTCATTATGAGAGAAATCTTATACAATTATATTACAAGAGAAAAAGAACATAAATTTGTAAGCATTTAAACTATATTTTTTTTAGAAAAATTGTTAGAATAATTAAAATTTATGTTTAAAGTGATTATTTTAAATTATAACTCTTTAATTTATAAATTTAAATTTATAAATTCAAAGTGATATTTGCAACATTTTATAATTGTCCACAACACATAAAATAAATTTGTTATTATTTTTTTTTTTAAAAAAATTCCCGCGGATATCTACGGATACCCGCGGATATTAAAAATATCCGCGGGTATCCGTTTAACGGATACCCGCGTGGGTAATGGGGCGGGTACGGGAATAAATTTTATCAGGCGGGGTGGGTAGCGGGTAGCTACTACCCGTACCCGCCCCGTCCCGTCGACATCCCCGCCCCCCGCCCCCCCCCAAAAAAATAAAAAAGATCTTTGCTTTGTAACCGGAAAAATATGCACGGGAATAAATCTATTTTTTTAACTTAATAATGTTTTAAATCTAATAGCATTAATGATTATATAATATCATGTACTCCGTTGGTTTTAAAATAATTACCGTTTATGCTCATATGCAAAATTAATAAAGTTTTTAATTATTTTAATTTTAAAATGATTTTATTTTTTTACTCCCTAATATTGATATATTAGTCATTAATAATTAACTAAAGTCATTAATTAAATATTAGTAAATAAAAATAAAAAATAGCAATTTTTTATTATTTAGTTAATTTTATATAATTTTAGATTTTTTATTTTGTTTTATTCTTAATCTACTGATCAAGCCGTTTAACTGTGGGCTAAGTAAATACAAACCAAAAAAATAGAGCCTATTTTTATCACAATCCGTTAAATTTGCATATTAATACGAGTTGAGCTGAGCTATATATCTAACTCTCTCTTTTTTTTTTTAACCACCGCAATTAGGTCTTTGATTTTTCGGTGAAATCTTGAGGTATTCTTTCAAGTTTCAATTCTTTAAACCGACAATAAGGCTAATTTTTAATTCGGACTTAGTCATACTTAAAACTTCTCACTTTTCCTAAATTTATGTTCTGCATGAATTGAATTTAGGTCCTTCCTCACAAGCTCAATGTGTATTGCTAACTGAGTTACACTCATCGGGTATACCCAACTTCAAGTATATCGATCGTACAAGTAATAAAGATGCAAGTAAAGTATCGTCTCCACGAAGATTGTGATTTAATAATTACATAATCAATTAATTGCTCGTTTGATTTAAGAATTAAGAAATGAATAAAACTTTTTAGGTTTTTGGTTTTTAATTAAAAGAAAGAAATATGCAATCAAAAAGCTTTTGAAAATTCAATTAATTAAAAATGGTTTGGTGTCAAAATCTCCTTGATTCTCCCTAAGATAATATTTTTTTCTTCTAAATCTCTTCTTATTATATTCTTAACACCCAATTTCTATAATTTAGTTTATCCTCAACCCCTTGGGTGATAAACCCTTTATTCTTAATTATAAACTCTAATCCCTTATGCCCCGTTTGGGGTAGTTGCGAGTTTTTGGTTTTTGGTTTTCAAATGCAATTTTTGAAACAAAACGCGTTTGGCTAAAATGGAGCTGAAATGGTTTTTAACTCAATTTCAAAACACCTTTACATTCATTTTCAAAACCAAGAAAAAAGGATTTGTGAATTTGGTTTTTGGTTTTTAAAAATAAATACACATCATTATATTTGACAATAGCCTTTCTTGCCACCACCACCACCACCACTATCACTGCCACCACTACTGTTGCCGCCATCTCCACAGCCACCATTACCACCACCACCATCATCGCTGCCACAACTACCAAGACTACCAGCATTGCCGCCACCATCACCACTGCCACAACTACCACCCATCACTGTTGACACAACTACCACGACCACTAGCATCACCTCTACCACCACAAGCTTCATCACCACTACCATCGTCACCGCCACCACCACGACTACGATCACGACCATTAACGCTGCTGCCACCACCACAGGCAATGTCACTACCACCACTGACTTTGCCACCACCATCACCATTGGCACCGCCACAATCACCGCCGGTACCACCACAACCATTGCCGTCAGCACCGCCATAACCATCACTGTCGGCTTTACCACTTCCACCACCATCATTGTTGTCGTCACCACTACCACTGTCGTCACTACACAAACATATTTTTAAACTAATTTTAACAGAATAAGAAATTTCAAACTGAGTTTATTTTGAAACCAAAAATTAGAAAAAAAAAACTAAAACTAATTTTTAAAAACTAAAAACTGGTTGTACTTTTTGAAAATTTCAAAACTCACAACCAAAAACCACCCCAAACGGGCTCTAACGTATCGTCTTTCTAAAATGAAAGGAACAAACACACCATTTTACTGATACATGGTCTTACTATTATATATGTGCATAGTCTTATCTACATTTTAGCAACTAAAATGTTTTTAGTTGAGCATGAAGCGTGTTAAGGAAGCTTGGACAAAAGTCAAACAAGGCAAAACAAAAAAACTCACCTATTTCATCAAAAGACACACCTAACTATCTAACAGAGTTCAAAAGTGTACCTTTTTGAGCAAAAGAAAATTTGTTCTCTGTAGCACGACAATTGTACGAGAAAAAAGAAGAAAAACTATATGCTTTATCTTATCACAATAACAAGTTGGTGAAAGACTTTTAATGTTATATTTAATGCTCTAACGTTCACTTTTTTGAAAGATAAAAGAAGGCACATCGGTCTTACAATGGACAATTAAAAAATGCCAATAAATGCCAAAGACTTTAAGAACAAACTAGAACTTATGTTTAAACATGGTCTAGAATCTTTTAGGTGATAAGTTTTTTCAAGTGTAAAAAGTCTTTAAGTGATAAACAAAAGACTATTGCCTAAACTTGTACATTTGACTTACTAAGATGAAATAGTCAGTGAGTTTTATCCTTTATCATTTCTTTGTGAAATTGGTTTAAGCCTAAAGGGACTTTTGGTTCAAAGAATACTTGTGTTGTTGCTTAGAGAAACAAGTTGAAGAATACTCGTTGTCGAGCCTAAAGAGACTTGTATTAAAAAATACTTGTAACAATGTTATTGATAGTGGAAAGCTTGACAGGATACCAAAGACTAAACGTAGTTTTGGATTAAGACAAACCATTATAAAAACTATGTGTTTTTATCTTTTCTCTTAACCTTTTGAGCAGTTAACTTGTTTTTGTGTTTATAAAAAGTATTACTTTAATATAAAGCTATTCATTAAGCTTCACACACATAAAATATATTATATCTTTCATTAAGTCTTTCATTAATCTTTTTATAAAACGATATTTGTTTTGCAAAAAAGATTTACGAAAATCTTTGAAAACATAATTCAACCCCCCTTTTTGTGTTTTCTTTTGGTTTACAATATTGTTAGTATAATTTTTTTGCATGATCAATCAATAAGAAATGATCATTAGTATGACTTTTAAGGTGATTATAATAAAAGTTAACAAACTTATCGTATATGATAGTTTGTGATTGGATGACAGTGTAATTTTTTTTTACATTGCCAATGCATATATAATTTATTTCTATTTTAAATCTTAATTAAATAAAAATATATGCCACGAAATTACTTTTTAGATTTATTTTAATATATTTTTCTCAAATGAAAAATGAATTTTTAATAACATTACATTTGAACTTTATACTTATTATATTTTTCAATATTAAATACAAAATTTGTAAATTAAAATGTTAGTCTCATTATTTTATTTATTTTATATAAAATATCTTATAAAATCCATAACATCTATGATTTTAATTGTTAGTTTAATTATTGTAGTAAATAAAATTCAACTTACCATACTTTCTTTTTTGCTAAAGTTCAACTTACTATATTATATGTATAAAATAAAAATATAATAAGTAAAATATGATTATATGAAATTAATTATTCACATATAAAAAAGCAAATGATTTCAAAACTACATTAATATGTATTTGAATTTAATTAGTTTAAAATGTTTTATAAAAAATAATAATTAGAAGTAAGGATTTTAAATATATGAAAATTTTCAAAATAATTCCTTATACTTTATCTAAAATAATAATTAAGGACAAAAATTAAGAGATAAATTATTAAATATATATATTTATCAATTTTTATCTATTATATTAATATACATTCAAATTATTCTTTTCAAATACATTTTAGAAACTATTTTTTTGAATTTTAATTAAATAACAAAACTGTATCATATTATATAAGAAAAAGATATTTATTTATACATTTATAAATATTACATTAATAACATAAATATTATATTAATATTACTTTTCAAATTTAATTTACTTATATATTATATATTAATAATCTATTTGATATATATAATATCTTATAAATTTCATAACATCTATGATTTTAATTGTAGTAATAAAATTCAACTACAATATATTTTTTTTTGCTGAAGTTCAACTTACTATATTATAAGTATAAATAAAAGTACAATAAGTAAAATATGAGAGATGAATTAATTATTAACATATAAAATTTTAAATAATTTTTAAATTACATAAATATGTATTGAATTTATTTAATTTAAATTTTTTATAAAAATAATTAAAAATAGGATTTTTAAATATATGAAAAATTTTAAAATAATTTCTTATAATTTATTTAAATAATAATTAAGGATGAAATTAAGAGATAAATATATATATATATATATATATATATATATCAATTTCTATATATTATATTAATATACATTTAAATTATTTTTTAAATTATTTTATAAATAATTTTTTAAAATTTTAATTGAATAACAAAATTTATCATATTAATAAGAAAAATATTTATTTATATATATAAACATTACATTAATAACAATAAATGCTATATTAATATTTCTTTCATATTAATTTACTTATATATTAATATTTATAATTTATATGATATGTGAAATATCTTATAAATTTATAACATCTATGATTTTAATTATTAATTTAATTTTTGTAGTATATAAAATTCAACTTACCATATTTTTCTGCTGAAGTTCACTTACTATATTATATGTATAAAATAAAAACACAATAAGTAAAATATGATTAAACGAAATTAATTATTAACATATAAAAAATTTAAATAATTTTAAAATTACATTAATATGTATTTGAATTTAATTACTTAAATGTTTATATAAAGTCCTTATAATTTATTTAAAATAATAATTAAGGATAAAATTAGATATAAGTTATTATATATAATATATTTATTTATTTATTTATCAATTTCTATATTTATATATAATATATATATATATATATATATAAATTATTTTTTAAAATACTTTTTATAAAAATTTTTTTAAATTTTAATTGAATAACAAAAAAGTATCATATTATATAAGTAAAAATATTTATTTATATATTTATATAAGTATTACATTAATAACAATAAATGTTATATTAATATATCTTTTTAAATTTAATTTACTTATATATTATATATTTATAGTTTATGTGATCTATAAAATATTTTATAAATTTCATAACATCTATGGTTTTAATTATTAATTTAATTATCTTAGTAAATAAAATTCAACTTACCATTTCTTTTTTGCTGAAGTTCAACTTACTATATTATATGTATAAAATAAAAACAGAATAAATAAAATATGATTAAATGAAATAAATTATTAATATAAAAATTATTTAAATAATTTTAAAATTACATTAATATGTATTTGAATTTAATTACTTTAAAATGTTTTATAAAAAGTAATAATTAAAAATAAGGATTTTTAAATATAAGAAAATTTTTAAAATAATTTTATATAATTTATTTAAAATAATAATTAAGTATAAAAATTAAGAGATAAATTATTATTATAAATATTTATCAATTTCTATATATTATATTAATATACATTTAAATTATTCTTTTAGAATACCTTTTATAAACTATTTTTAAAATTTTAATTAAATAACAAAAATGTATCATTATATATAAAGAAAAAAAATTATTTATATATTTATATAAATATTACATTAATAACATTAAATATTATATAAATATTTATTTTCAAATTTAATTACTTATATATTAATATATGCAAAATGACATATAAGTGGTCCCCCGGCCCTTGAGTCCTTGTCCACAACTAATCTAAATCTTAAAGGCAACAGATACGACATCGTTTGGTTTGCAATGGCCGTCGTTACAAACAAAGTCAAAGTGCATTGTTTTGGTGTGACCTTTCTCTTTAACCGAAAATTCAGGAAATTACCGCTCCCTTCGCTCGCATCTCGATGCCCAACCTTTACCTTCCCCATCTAAATCTATTTGATCATTTTTAGTATGAAGGATACACATGGAGACTTCAAAAATTTATGAATTTATTATTTCCCAAATTCGTACATAATTATTAATCAAATCTAAAACGGAAAATTTCCTTAGATCTTAGAAAAATAAAAATTCGACTATAAGACCGAAGAGACGTGACTATAGACACACAATTATCACTTATGTATAATATAGAAAAGCGCAGTTGCTGACTCCCGCGAGCGTTGGCTGCTGAACGCTGAAAAAAAAAAACCTTACCAAAGGTCTCAAACTCACAACCCAGCCCTTATTCCTAGGACACATCTTTTGTTATCTTTGTAACCCCACCACACACCTCTCAATTCTTTTCTACTGCTTCTATTTATCAATTTCTATCCCCCACCCCACCCCCTTCAAATCTTCTCTTACATCCAATTCCATATAACCTCCTTTATTCTGCCCTTTAATTTAATTTAAACCTAAACCCAACCCTTTTCCCAATTTTTTAAATTTAATATTTTAATTCCCTTTTGCTTCTTGTCATTTAATTTGGGCACGGGACCTGACCCCATCCCCTCTTTCATCCAATATCTAAAACCTAGAGCCGCATTTGGCATATATATATAATTATCAATATCACCTATCTATCACTAAGCATTAGCAATAGCCCCAGTGAGTGTGTGAGGCATCGATTAAGGAAAAGGAGGCACAACATTTTTCACATAAAAAACCAATTTCCCCCACCCACCCACTACCACCCTTCTAATAGACCCAGCAAAATACTGACATTCGTGCGTAAACTTCCCCACTCCTATTATTAAGGTACATTACCACTACTCCCTTTCCTAGTTCTTTTTTATTCTCTGAATTTTGGCTTAGCCAATGTCTATTCTATTTTATGTCACATTTTTTGCAGTCAAATTGGTTATGGTGTCTGACCTAGCTCATCCCTTACATGTATATATTTTGTGTACCTTATGTATTATATAGCAAAGAAAAAAAAAAAAAAAATCTCTATAGGTAACAGAAAAAGACGTACTAGTAATGGCAGGAGGGAAGATCTTACCCCTTTTCGTTCAACGTTTTAAGGAGCCCCTCTATTAAGTGTCGAGGTTATAATTGATATCCGGTTTTTACTTTTATGATTCTGCACATCTTTTTCATTCATGAGACATACAGTTACATGTTCACCATCTTATAGACTGTGGATTTGGTTAGGGTTTATCAATATCATCGTGTTACTACCATACCCACAATAATGCAGAGATTTAATCAGATTTTACTATTGGGTCTTCGTCATTAAGGGTTTTGGAGGTGAATGTAATTGATAAGGATCTAGAACGTTAATCGGGATGTGCCTGTGCTGTTTTGTGCTTGTGAAATCTGAGAACTTAAAAGCTTTGTCTGAACAATTTTTTGCTGTTGCGGATTTACGTCTTCTGGGGACTGAGATCATTTCATTCCTACTGGAATAGAATCAAAAAGAAAAAAAAATTTGGGGGGCGGGGGTTTAAGGGTTGGAAGGATGAACTAACTTTGTCAGATATAAATGATGCAATTGGAAATTGCTAGCTCTCTTTGCCATCACAAAATCCCCATGTTTACTGATTCTCTTTGCTTGGATTTGTTTTGGGCAATCTTATTTTGACACGA
Source organism: Spatholobus suberectus (assembly GCA_004329165.1). Classification (NCBI taxonomy): domain Eukaryota; kingdom Viridiplantae; phylum Streptophyta; class Magnoliopsida; order Fabales; family Fabaceae; genus Spatholobus; species Spatholobus suberectus. The sequence continues at coordinate 82,521,528 of CM014730.1, read as the reverse complement.
ATTTTACGAAAAAGGTATTCAATTTTGGGCTTTTGAAGATTAATTATTTCGTTAAGCCTTGAAATACAAAAAATTAAAGTCTCTAATGCTAATATATTATAGCATGAATCTACCTGAACTCAACGTAATTACTTGGAATCATGTCATTTTTGGCAGTGCGTGTATTAATTCAATTTTCCATAAAAATTAATTCGTTATGGAGTTAGGCGTGAACTATTGTCTTTTCAAAATTCATAAAAAATGCTGATTCTTTTTTATTAAATGATGCTTAACTTATTAAAGCCTCTTATTCATTACACGATTTCTGTAACTGGGGCATTAATCAAGAAAATATGGACTGTTTTGCTAGTTCACATTGAACTGATTGAAGCAGGGGTTAGATATGCCAATTCAGAAAATAAGTTGCCAAATCCCCTTGGTTGCATCCCCCAAAAAAGGAGGGTCTGGGGTGAGGATAGTGGACCATATCATGTCATTTATACAGAGTTTATGCTGTTGATTCTCATTATAATTCTTTGCATTCACATTTTTGTATGATGATAAAACTTATTTTTGAACCTCTTGCATATGGTTCTAAACTGATTTGAACCTGTTAATTATTGTTTTATGAACTCATTAATGCCATTGCCTCATGGAGTCATAAAAAGAATCCATAAACAATTATTGTAATTGACGAAGAAATAATTTCATTGTACTTACTACTAATTACATGAAACTCCATCAAGAAATTAAAATAATGTATAATGAAATGGAATTGAATTAAATTCTGGACAAAATATGATGCATTTATTAAGCTCACCTTTAAACTGTTTGTGCTTCATATTTTAACATCAATGAAATTTTTAAAAATTAATTATTAAAAATTATAAAATATTATGGCCATGAGATGTTTCTTTCTCGGGTTTGACTCTGTTATTGTTAACAGTGTTATTCATGGCAGAGTATTTATTTAGTCATGGTTCACTATTCAAGCTGTTGCCATAGTCCTGTGTCTGTGAATAGTTTAAAATTGTATTAGATCCATAGTTATTGACTTCATCTACTGACTGATATGTCTAGAGGTTAAGTTCTGTTGTTGATGCTTATTCAGGAACATAATGAAATGCCTTATTTTGCTATCAAAGTTCAAATAATCTTGCTACTCCACGCTAGAATTAGGGATAGTGATGAATACACACACATGTGCACTGGACATTCAATTCCCTAATGCACTATTAGTACTACCAAAATTTGATTCTCCTTCAAAACTAAGAAATTTTGTCAAGGTCATCATGGCCCCTGATTTTAGTATGAGGCAGCAAGGCATTTTTATTTGTGTTCCTGAACTCTGATAAAAAGGCAAGGCATTTTTATTTATGCGTTCCTGAATAGACATCAGCAACAGAAACTAACCAGTGGAAATACTTGGCAACATATTAAACAAATAATTGCAGATCTAATATAGTTTTAAATTTGCATTATTGGCAAGGTCATCATGGTCCCTGATTCTAGCATGGACCGCTATGGAGTAGCAAGGTTATTTGAATTTTGATAGGAAAATAGGGCATTTTAATATAACCTCTAGAAATATCTGTCAATATGGGACACTAATAATTACGGATTTAATATAATTCGTGTTGAATTTAGAGGAAATGGGTGCTACTTCCAAAATTCTAATTCCTATGAAAACTAAATGCATCTAACATGTGATGTATAAACTCGTTTAATGTGTGATGCGTGAACTGCACCTTATTCTAACAATTCTAAACGTGCTTTCTTGACGAGGTAATTATGGTTTCCTGTTTCCTTGATTCTACTATGAAGTAGCGAGGTTATTTGAACTTCGATAGAAAAATAAGGCATTTTGATTTATGTGCTCCAGAATAGACATCAAAAACAGAAATTAACATCCAGACATACCTGTCAGTAGGGAAATTAATAATTATGGATCGAATAAATAAGCATTCACATTCTAGTCAGCAATCAACCTTTTCCTTGAAATGGTTATAATGGCGAAGGTTCAGTGCTGCCAATTCATTAAGTCCATAATTTAAGAAGGGAATTTGAATATATTAATTCTTGTTTCTGGTTCTATCATGTTTATATTCCATCATACGTTTTTGGAAAGCACCAAAATCCTAAAGTAGAATTTCATAAGCTCTTATTATTTCCTTCTACTTTCTTTTTCTTGGAATTTTGGACTAAATCTAGATGAGTTTTAGTTTGGTTTTCTTCATGTCAAAGGACATATATGGTGTTTTTACAAACTCTACAACATATTGTCTTAATATATAATTTTTCTGTAATATCTTTTAAGGTTTGAGGGTGAGCCTTGGTGCAACTAAGGTTACTGTCTAGTGAGAACTAGATTCTAGTTGTAGAAACATTCTTTGAACATGCGGGGTAAGGTTATGTACATCTAACCTTTCTAGATCCCAAAATGGTGGGAGCTTTCTAACTGAGTTACCTTTTTTTTTTTTGACATGCTTGTGCCATGAAGTTTTCCTCTTTTATTTAAAACTTTTTTGGTAAATTACCATGGCTAAAACTTCATTGTCTGACTATTTCATGGAATGACATTTACTTGAACAGAGTGGTGAGATGCAGAGTCATCAGTCATAGCATAAGTGTCATATACCAAACGCTATTTTAGAATAGTCTCATGGAAGTGCTTCCTTGTTCTGGTGTTCAATATGCTGGGGAATCTGATTGCCCTCAGCAGAGTTCAGGAACAGCTTTTGTATACCAGAAAGAACCTAATTGCCCTGAAAATGGTGAACAAGTCAAATTGGCAGCTGCTCAACTGAATGAATCATCACATAAGATGCAAGGGCCTCATATAGAAAGGCAAGGTGATTTGTCAACTAATTCAGATTACCAATGCATTGGAGCTTCATGTTGTGACTGTCAAGTGGATGACCAAAATGAATATTGTGGTTTCCATGATTTTGAAGAAGACATGATAAATGAACCTTGCTTGGCATCCGAGAACTCTATCTCTGTTGTGGATACAATTGAAAGTGAATCACCAAACAACAGTAGGGAAGGAGACTTGTCATGTTCCGAACCCAAGTGGCTAGAGGGGGATGGATCTGTGGCATTGTGGGTCAAGGTAACCATAATTCTTTTTCTGATGAATGTTCGCTATTTTCCTGACATAGAGATTTTTGGTTGCTCATGACTCCACCATAGCTTCTTTAATGTTGTCTATGTATTAAAAAAGCTCTGAATTCACTACTCTAACTGATTTGGAATGCCTGATCATGAGAAATTATCCATGAATATCTAGGATCTCATTTTCTTTATGCCAGAAACCTCCTCAGGCATATTTCATTTAGCAACTTAGAAGGTTTTTCACTCTGTTAAAAAATGGATAATCAAAATGCAAGCTTTGCTAATTTTCTATTCTTTGTGACTTCTCTGTCTTTTTTAGTGGAGAGGGAAGTGGCAGGCTGGTATCCGGTGTGCAAGGGCTGACTGGCCATTATCAACTTTGAAAGCAAAACCAACTCATGACCGAAAGAAATATTTTGTTATATTTTTTCCACACACAAGGATTTATTCTTGGGCAGACATGCTGCTTGTTAGATCAATTAATGAGTTTCCCCATCCTATTGCATATAAGACTCATCAGGTGGGATTGAAAATGGTAAAAGACTTAAGTGTTGCGCGGCGGTTTATAATGCAAAAGCTAGTTGTTGGCATGCTGAACATGGTCGATCAGTTTCATTTTAATGTATGTGATGGGGACACTATTTCCTTTTCTCCACTCCCTTTCTTGCACTCTCTCTCTCTCTCTCTCTATATATATATATATATATATATTCATTTTTTAACTGGAGATTTTTTCAATACATACAGGCTTTGACAGAAACTGCACGTGATGTGAAGGTCTGGAAGGAATTTGCCATGGAGGCTTCTCATTGTAATGGTTATACTGATTTTGGAAGAATGCTTCTAAAACTACATAATGTAAATTCCAATTCCTGATGATAGTTTATGGTGTAGGGAGTATCTTTTTGGTCTTTAACTTTGAGACTATTCAATAATAGTTTTATTAATGTATTGTGGTTGTTGAAGATAATTGTCTGTGTAGATGTTGACATGATTTAGCAATTAATACTGTTTTCTGACCCTTGGCATTGTTTTTGCTAAAACTGTAAGGAATTATAAATTTGCTAGGAAACTTAAATTGCTAAAATTTGTTTTGTCATAATGTTTAAACTCCTTGTAGCTATCTTGCTCTGTTGGGTTCATACACCCTCAGTGTCAGAAATCTTCAAAAAATTGAGTGAGATTTCAACTAACGTAATCAAATGATGAAATGCTTGTGATTGATTATATATTTTTAAGTCAATTAAAAGTGAAGAACTACTTGATTATATTGTAGTTTTGGAACTTTAAGCATAAAGAATTAATGTTGAACTGAAAGCATTAATTGATAGGGTTCCAATGCATTGAAAGTTGCTTTACTGGTTAAGAGTTGGAGATATGTTGGAAATTGAAAGAATGAAAACTAAGCATTAATCATTCTTTTGCTTATCTTTGGCATGTGAATTTTGGGCTTCATGTCTGCTTTGATTAATGCTGTATTTGTTAACATTTTTTTAATAATGTTACATGGTTTTATAGGCCTCTCATCCTCTTAATTTCAAAGTATATTGTTTCTGCAAGCTTCTCATTATTTTTCTCAGATAGTAGTGGTTCTTGTTATAGCATGTTTTAGAGGATATCAGACCATTTTCCTCCACTCCTTTGTATGACATGCTTCAAGTGTCTAAGAGCACCTTTATTATCATGCCGTACAACTAGTCATGAATTAATTTCTACTTTGCATGTTATATTATGTATTCATTATACCATCGTGAAATAAGGAGCATTTTAGTTTTTTGCATGTGTTCTTATATTGGACATGCTTGACCTTTTCTTATTATATATATATATATATCATGAGAGAGAGAGAGCTTGGCATGGTGTCTCTTCAATAAAGCACATTATCAAATCATTTTTCCCTTCTAAGATTTCACATCATGTACTTGGCTTAGCATTTTTTACCTGTACTTGATAATTTGATCAAGTAAATCAATATTATATTTGACTGTGATGGCTGAATTACCAACACATGTGAAGTTGAATGCTAATACCTACAGTATGCTTCGCATAGTTTCTGCAATTTATGTCAGTTGAGCTATATTATTGCTGTAAAGTTTTGTAAGTCCTAATATTATTAATTTTCTTCATATAAATACAACGATGATTGTTTCCATGAATTTTTGTTTTTAACTTTCTCCATGTGACTGATGTAGTACAACACACCTTTTTTCCGTACAGAGCATACTGCAGCACCATATAAATGCTGACTGGTTCGGGCATTCTTATCCCTCTTGGGTTGACAGATGTCAGAGTGCAAATAGCGCTGAATCAGTAGAGCTGCTGAAGGAGGTACCTCGCGATTTTGACTACTGATTCATATATCCAGAATACAGAAAAATGGATTGTGTTCATGCTGCACAAAAACTATTGCAAATAGAATAATTTTACTCATAAAAGATGATAACAGTAAAAAAGTATAGAATAATGAAAATGCATAAAATTTCTGAGTAGCTAAAGGATGTCTCAGATTTTTTCACTCATGTTATCTTGCTCCCTTCTTGCATTAAGTGCATTTGATGAAATGACATTTAAGCTCAGCTGCTTGCCTAGTCCATAATCCATATTATCAATGGAGTAAACAGAAATAGACCTAGAAATTTGGCATTAAATGGTGTTGATCATTATTTGTATTTGTTGACATCCTGAATTTAGTAGTATTTTGACCTCCCCTAGCTGCCATTATAACCGAAATGAATTTAGTGGAATTTGGATCTTTTCCTATTGTTGAGTAATAGGATATGGTCATGTTAGAGAGAGAAAGACACATTTTTATCAAATAAGGACCCACCATGATTTGTTGTAGGTCCCACTAATTATATTTGATAAAAATTGTCTTTCTTTCTCTAGCATGACCGTATCCTATTATTCCTCTACAGTAGAGGATCCAAATCCGAATTTAGTGAGCCATCATTCTGTTTTATTTCTACTGAAAATAAAAAGTCTCTCTTTACTGTAGACCATACCTAGGTCATTCTCCTCTACTTGTTTTGCTTATATTTCACTAAATTATCTAACTTTTAACTTGTAACAAATAAAGGAAAGAAAATTAAAGTCTTCAACCCAATGAACCCAATAGACTGACGCAATATAAAAAAATTAAGTGATTAAATCACAAGATAAATACAACTTTCATAATGTTCTGTCTCCTAGGTTTCAACAAATTTCCATAAAATATACTTACTCTGTTTCATAATATCCGTCATTTTGCAGAATGAATTTTGTTTGATTTTATCTGTTGCTATAGAAAGCCAAAAAACTACTTATTTTTTTCCAATTGTATCCTACTCTCCTGTTATCTCCACTAAATGGAATGAGAGAAAACATTAATGAGGTGATAATGTTATGTTGAGTATATCAATATTAGTTTGTAATAATAGATGACATGGCTAATGTGGTACTTCTTTTAAGGTGCTTAGATTGAAATCATGTCAAATTTCAAACACATGCAACAATGAATGCACACGCCCTGTTTCAAACAATGATCACAAGTTTTTTGCTCAATATTTTTGGTTGTTTTTATTCCTTATCTTCTTTTCCAGGAATTGTTTGATTCTATTTTGTGGAATGGTGTCAATACTCTATGGGATGAACCAGTGCAACCAACATTAGGTTCTGAATGGAAAACCTGGAAGCATGATGTAATGAAATGGTTTTCGACACCACCTTCCTTATTGAGCTGCAAAGACACCCAACAACAGAGTTCTGATGATTTGTACCAAGCAAACCTTCAGGTTTGTAGAAAACGACCCAAACTTGAAGTTCGTCGTGCAGATACACATGCTTCACAAGTGGAAACCAAGGCCCAAACTATTGCTCTTGAGACTGACCCTGGCTTCTTTAAGAATCAGGATACATTGAGCACATTGGCAGCTGAGTCTTGCAAACAGGAAGGTGTTAGGGAGGTGTCTATGGCAACTGATTCACCTAGTAATTTGGCCAATAAATGGAATGAAATTGTAGTTGAGGCTGCCGATTCTCATTTCTCACATCCCAAAGAAATGGAATCAACACCTACAAATGACATGACTGTTGCAAAATCTGTAGAACCTGGTAGTAAGAATCGACAATGCATAGCTTATATTGAAGCAAAGGGAAGACAGTGTGTGAGATGGGCAAATGATGGTGATGTATACTGTTGTGTACATTTATCCTCCCGATTTTTGGGCAGCTCAGCAAAATCTGAAAAGCCTGTTCCAGTTGATACTCCGATGTGTGAAGGTACAACTGTTCTGGGTACTAGATGTAAGCATCGTGCCCTACCTAGCTCTTTATTCTGTAAGAAACACCGGCCACATGCTGAAACAGAACAGATCTCAAATTTACCCCAGAATGCATTAAAGAGGAAACATGAAGAAAATTATACTTGTTCAGAGGACATGTTCTGCAAAGACTTGGCATTGGTAAATGTTGAAAGTCCACTGCTAGTGGATCCAGTGTCATCCATTGGTGGTGATTCCTTACATGGAGAAAGCAACTTTAATGAGAAGCCCATGCATTCTGAAAATGATCATAATGCAATGGATTCACTGCACTGTATAGGTTCTCCTCCCTATGATAATAAGAATCCTTGTAGGGAAGGTCCTAAACGGTATTGCTTGTACTGTGAAAGACACCTTCCAAGCTGGCTGAAGCGTGCAAGAAATGGGAAGAGTAGAATAGTATCAAAAGAAGTGTTCACAGAACTTTTGAGGGACTGCAGCTCATGGGAGCAAAAGGTACATCTGCATAAAGCATGTGAACTTTTTTACAGGCTATTCAAAAGCATTTTATCATTAAGAAACCCTGTTCCTAAGGATGTCCAATTCCAGTGGGCTTTGACTGAAGCCTCTAAGGATTCTAGTGTAGGAGAGTATTTTACAAAGTTAGTTCATAGTGAAAAAGCAAGAATCAAGTCAATATGGGGATTCAATGATGACATGGATATATCCTCTGTCATGGAAGAACCACCTCTCTTGCCATCCACAATTAATGCTAACTATGATAAGGAAAATGCCATCAAGTGTAAGATATGCTCTGCAGAATTTCCTGATGACCAAGCACTTGGTAACCATTGGATGGACAGTCATAAAAAGGAAGCACAGTGGCTGTTTAGAGGCTATGCATGTGCCATTTGTCTGGATTCATTTACTAACAAGAAACTGTTGGAGACCCATGTTCAGGAGAGACACCATGTGCAGTTTGTTGAACAATGCATGCTTCTCCAATGCATTCCTTGTGGGAGTCATTTTGGAAATACTGAGCAATTATGGCAACATGTTTTATCAGTTCATCCTGTTGATTTTAAACCATCAAAAGCTCCTGAGCAGCAAACTTTCTCTACTGGTGAAGATTCTCCAGTAAAACATAATCAGGGAAATTCAGCCACTTTGGAGAATAATTCTGAGAATACAGGTGGTTCACGAAAATTTGTTTGCAGGTTTTGTGGGTTGAAATTTGATTTACTACCTGACTTAGGTCGACATCACCAAGCTGCTCATATGGGGCCTAATCTGGCTAGCAGTCGCCCTGCAAAAAGGGGAGTTCGCTATTATCCATATAGATTAAAATCTGGCAGACTTAGCCGTCCTAGATTTAAAAAAAGTTTGGCAGCGGCAGCATCATACAGGCTTAGAAATAAGGCTAATGCTAATTTAAAGCGATGCATTCAGGCAACAAACTCACTTGGCATGGGAGGAGTAACCATACAACCTCATGCTACTGAAACAACAAACATCGGTAGATTGGCAGAACATCAGTGCTCAGCTGTTTCAAAGATTTTGTTTTCAGAGATTCAGAAGACGAAACCTCGGCCTAACAATCTTGATATTTTATCAATTGCTCGCTCTGCTTGCTGCAAAGTTAGTCTTGTAGCCTCGCTGGAGGAGAAATATGGAATTCTGCCTGAAAAACTCTATTTGAAGGCAGCAAAACTTTGCAGCGAGCATAATATTTTGGTAAATTGGCACCAGGAGGGGTTTATTTGTCCTAGAGGTTGTAATGTATCAAAGGATCAAGCTTTGCTCTCTCCTTTAGCATCTCTTCCTAATAGTTCTGTAATGCCCAAATCTGTGAATTTATCTGAACCTGCAAGTGATGAGTGGGAGGTGGATGAATTTCACTGCATCATCAATTCACATACTTTAAAATTAGGTTCACTGCAAAAAGCTGTTATCTTGTGTGATGACATTAGCTTTGGGAAGGAATCAGTTCCAGTGATTTGTGTAGTAGATCAAGAACTTATGCATCCTCTTCATATGAATGGGTGTAATGGACACAATATAAACTCTTCTATGCCTTGGGAGACCTTTACCTATGTTACAAAGCCAGTGCTTGATCAATCCCTTAGTCTTGATTCAGAGGTAATTCACTGTGACTTAATTTGTTCTTTTTGATCAAATTCTAAGCAGAGGAATAAAAATCTAAAATAGATCATATTCTACTAAGTTTTTGTAAAATCCTTTTACTTGTAAAAGCTATCTAGAGTCTAGACATAAGTACTCAGGCACACACACAAATGCTACTTTTCTAGGTAATATCTTTTTTTTTTTTTGAAATTGAAGATATAAAGATTTCTGTACAATACACTTTTTACTTTTAATTGATTTTTACTATTCTTTATCCTATATGTTTATTGGCAGAGTCTGCAATTGGGATGTGCCTGCTCATACTCTACCTGCTGTCCTGAAACTTGTGATCATGTATACCTTTTTGGTAATGACTATGATGATGCAAAAGACATATTTGGGAAACCAATGCGTGGCAGGTTCCCATATGACGAGAATGGGCGAATAATCTTGGAGGTAAATTATTTTCATCAATTAAACTGTTGTACACAAAATCTGAGCTAAGAATTAATTTTGGATCTGTTAGACTTTACTTGGTGATGATATATCTAGTACTTGCTAAAATCCTGAATAATATTATCTCTTTCAGCTTACTTCTTACTTGTATGTTTCTGTTTCTAAGTTCCTTTTTTTTATCCTTGCAATTTGCAAAATATTTTTGTTAGTATTATAGCTGCCTTGAATGTGTTGACTTAACTCTGTTGGCTATACCATGATGTAGGATCTTGTCCTGATTTTTGAGAATTACTTATATAGGATATTTTTAAACATCGTTATTACTTGATTTTGCCTTTGAGTTCCTTCATAAATCGGTGGCATATACAGAAGATTTCTGCCTTTTATTCCTTCTCTATTTCATTTATTTATTTACAAATTTTCATTTTGTTCCGCTACGGGGATTGTCCTAAAAATTACAGGAAGGTTATCTTGTCTATGAGTGTAACCATATGTGCAGATGCAATAGATCCTGTCCAAACAGAGTATTGCAGAATGGAGTACGAGTCAAATTGGAAGTCTTTAAAACAGAGAAAAAGGTTACTCTTCCCTTGATTAACTCAAATGCTTCTCAAATCACAAAGTTTGCTAAGTTGACTTTTATGTTGTGATTTGTAGGGATGGGCAGTAAGGGCTGGTGAAGCTATTCTCCGTGGCACATTTGTGTGTGAATACATTGGAGAAGTTTTGGATGTGCAGGAGGCCTGCGATAGGCTCAAGAGGTTTACATTTCTTCAAGATGTAATTTCATTTAAATTAGTTGATTTTTTCCCCCTTTATACTGACTTGATCTATATCAATACCAGATATGGCACAGAGCATTGCAGTTATTTCTACAACATTGATGCTCGTGTTAATGATATGAGCAGACTGATTGAAGGACAGGCTCAATATGTAATTGATGCTACCAAGTTTGGAAATGTCTCAAGATTCATCAATCATAGGTGAGCATTTTGCTCCTTAACATACTATTTGACATAGTTTTGCTTACAACATGGTTCTTTAATCAGTTTTTTGCTATACTATCTGATTTAAAAGGCCACTTGCTAAAATTTCATGATTTCCTTCCAAGGAATTTTCTTCAACCAAACTTGCATTACTGCACAACAATTGTATGTCCTGAATTAAGTTTTGGTGAGGGATGTTGCCTTTTCCACCATCCATGAGTCCATGCTGCTTCCTGCTATTGTTTTGCCATATTATGCTCTATTAAATGAGCTGTTCAAAATGTGCTGGACAGTCACATTGTTATCAATATCTTGATGACTGTATATCTGCTTCTTACTGAAAGAGATTTAATGTAGGGGTACTTGTGCTATTTTTGGCTAGTGATAATTAACACGGTACTATTTGTTCCCCCTTTTTTTCCTGGCAACTATTAAACATAGTAATGTGAGAAGAATTTTGCTATTATTTTTTTGAGCAACAGTGATTTTGTTTAATTCAACAAAAGGATAAACTTTTGTGACTAGCAACTATATACTACATTCTGATCTTTACATCCTAAATGTATGTTATGTTGGTTTGCTCTTACAATTTGTTGTTGTTGTTGTAGCTGCTCACCAAATCTTGTCAATCACCAAGTTCTTGTAGAGAGCATGGATTGTGAACGTGCACATATTGGTCTTTATGCAAGTCGAGATGTAAGTACTCTCCTCTATAGGACTATTTCCTTGAAAATAATCCAACATCTATGATGCTTGGCAATTTCAACATGCAAACTTTTTTCGTGATTTGGTATATTATATATCCAATTGGTATTGGAGACGAGCCAGAGAAAGAAACATGGGATGTGAAAAGAGTATCATAAAATATTGATGGTCACAGCTCTATTAGATTGTTGCCCTGCTCTGACAAAGAAAAGAAAAAAATAAAAAAGAAAGGCTGCCTGCTTATTGGCAAATAAGTTGTAGGAAATTTGCTTTCCATATCCAGGTTGATGGATGTATTATGGTATGCATGGATATAATGAACATCGCATGACACTCCCATGTTTCATCCCTTGTTTGTGATTTCAATCCTGCATGTTATGTTGTGAACAGTGGACAGACTTTTGAGTAGCTTCCTTGTACACATGGATTACATTTCACTTTGTTTCTTGTTGACAGATTGCTTTGGGTGAAGAGCTGACATATGACTTTCAGTACGATCTTGTGCCTGGGGAAGGATCTCCTTGTCTTTGCGAATCCTTGAAGTGTAGGGGACGCCTCTACTAGAACCTCAATCTGTGGTGGTGTTGCAATAATATTTTCAGATTGTCAATTTGGCGCACAACTGATCTGCTCAACATTAAAAGATTCCAATGTGGAACGGCTCAACTCTGAAAGATTCTATTAGTCTTGATGTCTTCCAACAGATGAGAACAAATCAATCACCTGAGGCAGGCAACTTGTAAGGCAGTCAGTTATAATTTACTGGCTGTCTCTTGTAAATTTCACAGGATTCAAGTGATTTGGATTGTTTGCCATGTACAATCTGCCTCCATCCCCCTCTGGTAGAGTAGGCATGTTTTTGCAGCTTAGTGCACAATTGTTCTCCTTTCTCTTGCTTTGTTCTCCAATTTTTCACAACTTTAGTGCCTGATGTCATGAAATAATTTGGCAATCCCTCACCCCTTTTCTCCCACCTCCACCCTGCGACCCACCACTAAGGAAAGAAACCCCCAAGAGTAGTCCAGCAAAAAAACATATCTGCAGTTAAAGCTGTCTGGATTGGCAATTATAATGATTTTCCTCATTTTTTTCCCTCCGGATCATGGTTGTCAATTTCTTTCAGCAGTGTTTCGGGAATGTAAATATGTTACTGTTTTAACTTATTCGCTCCTCCTTTTCTTTGCTAAGTAACTTATTCATAGAAATCGCTTCCTTGTAAATTGTGTCGTTTAAAGATGAATGCTGCTTTTGCTCGTTTTAATTTATACTAGTGCGGAGTGCCTTTTGTAATATGCATGCCTGAATAAATCGGACGTGTACCTTAACTTGACTTATACTAGTTTTAGTACCCGTGCAACGTATGGGAATGTAAAGTGTTTATTGATAAGTACCGGCATTTTAGTGCATGGGTCAATACTAAAATGTAAATTTTATAATTATAAACACTTATCATAAAGATGATCAAAGTTATTCATATCTTATAATTAAAGTAAACAAATATCAAATAGTTTAAATAAAGTTTAATAACTTTAATTAAATTAATAATAAAAATATTTTAAATAAAAATGACAATAAATATACAAGAATGATAATAAACACACAAAAAGTACCTTGAAATTTGTATGCATAATACAATTAAAGTGATGAATTAACTTTTTTATTTTATAAAAATAATTAAAGATAAAAGTTAAGAATATATTTATTATTAATTTTAATTTTAATTAATTATTAATATATTCTTGTTTTTTATTTTAAATATTTATTTGCTTTAAAAAATAAATTTCAAAACAAATATTGAACAAAAACAAACATCTATAAAGAATTCTTTTTCTCTCTTCAAATAAATAGTCCTCGGATCCTGATGAGTGCTTAGAAGGCACACGGGTAGTTGAATTCGTTAAATTAAAATTTGTCAAATAATAATTAAACTACCAAAACTATGGAAGCAATATTTGTCAAACAGGATTGCCTCAGGAGGAATACCGAATGAATCTGTTAAATTAAAGAAAAAAAAATCAATCATTGAGAGAGTAATCATTATTTATTTATTAATTCTTTAGTCGTTGTTCTTAAAATAATAGATAAAGTGAATAAAAGGATGACAAATGCCAAAGACATTAATTAACGAATTAAAAGAGAATAATTTTATTAAATATATTATTAATAGTTTTTTTTATAATTTTTAATACATTTTTAACATAATTTTTAATAAAAAATTATTATTAATTCCTTAACAAAAATGTTAGAAAAATTTATACATAATGTGATAAAAAATGCATTAAAATTTGAAAATATACCTATTATACTTATAACAATATCTCTTATTATACATTGTTTAAATTTTAATTTATTTTTTACTCAATGCATACCACTTTATATTTTTTCATACTTATTTTATTTAAGTATGATCATTTTTTTCACACATAAAATTAAAAAGATACACATTGTCATCCTCATATAAATTCTATTAGAAGGTTCTTGATATAGCACATTATAAGAAGAAACGATTAATAAACTAATTCTAGTCATCTTCAAATTTTCTTTTTCTCTATAACCTGAGTTTTTGCACTAAAGTTTAGATTTCTTTGTGATTTTTTATTCAGGTATCTCTTGTGAACTCTGTTATCCCTTTGTGCCAAATGACACATTTAGACAGAAAGTTAATTAATAGTTAATTGTTGAAGGTTTTTGACAAATAGGGAATTTTGAAAGCCTCTTAGATGCCTTTCTAATTCTTGTTACTTTCTTGATCTGCCAGTTTGTGATTTTAATTATAAACAACTTTAGGTGTTACTTTGTCATAACTATATAACCATCTTTTTTGATAAAATTTTGATCGAGACAATCAAAGATAAGAAACTTTAAGTGGAGGTATTTTATATTTACGAATCTTTATTGATTTTTAGTAGTTATATTTTCATTTTGTGCAAAAATTACTAATATAAGAGATATTTATAAATAAAATTATTTCATACTTTTATATTTTACACTTCTATAACTTCCAAAAATGTTACTAATAATAATAATAATAACAAAGGAGAAGAATTTCTTACCTTTCTCTACCCATGTACAATGTTGCTTTTATATAATGTACACTTTTATATAGTGCTGCTTTTGCTCGTTTTAATTTATACTAGTGCCTTTTATAATATGTATGCCTGGATAAATCTGACATGTACCTAAACTTGACCTATATTCGAACTTAGTTCCTATGATAAATAAATAAAGTGGATACCCTCCTAAAACGAAGTTTTATTTATTTTTCTGCTTATATTTTAGAGATACACCATATGTACAACAATTTGTACAACACTTGTTGTGTATATCTCTCTCCATCATTATGAGATGCAATAAATGATGTGCAGGAGAGAAACAGACACAAAAAAAATATTGTTGTATATAAATTGTTGTATAAATAATGTTTCTCTATATTTTATATAATTCAAATCCTTTATATTAATAATGAAAATGTTATTCATACACTGATATTTTGTATTTAGTATACATTTATAAAGTTTACACTATTAAGCTATAGCTATCTTTTGGAGCTTTTACACGTCTGCAATTTGATGGTGCCATCCATGCTGATTCAAAATAAATGAAACCCCATGTAATGTGCTCCAAACATTATTCTGTTAATAATTCAATATAATTGGTCTAGTGATTAATGAAGAACGAATTCTCAAGCAGGTAATCCTTACATTTATTTCATTCAATAGTTAACATGTATAGTGATATAATTTGGATATTGTTGCATTCTTAATAATTTTACATATGTTCAATATTGAATGGAGTGTACATCATAGACAGAACCTAAGTAAGAATTACTGGGATGGAAGTGTGCTTCTTGCCTTAACAAAACATTTGACTTTTAAACCAAGAGGAGACTTACTTTTGATTGAAGTAAAAGCTGGCTTAAAAACATTTTACACGGTAGCTTAAGTTATCAACTAAACCACACTTAGTGGTAGGGATCATAATTTATCTGTTCTCAACTTGACATTCAAATTTTATTTTATTTTTTGATGAATTCAAATTAAATGCATATGATTTGTACTAATCACGAGGAGTTATGACTAACATATTAGGAGTTGTTTAACCTACTCCAAATAAAAATGAGGTTAAACAATTCTATTAAAGATAATTGGTGTAATTTTTTATATTATATCAATTATCTTTAAGTACATAGAAAATTACACTAATCATTTTTTATAGGATTGTTTAATCCCATTTTTATTTGAGGTAAGTTCAACAACCCCGGCATATTAACATCACTTTTGCCTAGAAAAATTTACAGTAAGAAAAAAAGGGAATGTTTTTTGAACAACATGGTGCTTCTATCTGTAATGTCATAGAATTTACATCTAATTTGCTTCCAGTTTTCTCCCTTACAACTGTTTTAGATTCAGTGTCCAATACTCCGCTATACCATGTATCAAGACTTCGAGTACATCTTTGAAATGCAATAATATCTCACCCACCCCATAGACCATTTATGCCAATCTGTCTCTTCAGTTTGGATGGGATGATGCAGTTAGTGAGATTAATGATGAAGGCACGTGAATATTATGAAAAAGCAAAAATACCAATCCATGCTGCTTGGAAAAAATCACTGACTCCCAGAAAGTTAGCTCGGAAATTCTATAAGAAGAGGGGAAAACAGATACAATTTGATACAGTATCAGGGTATCTTAACTGAACAAAGACTTTGTGTGCGAAATGGGAAGTCATTAGTGGGGACTGGGGACACAAACTGAATAACCATGTGGTTGATGCTGCCATTATCTATTCTTTGACCGCGAGAACCTTAAAAAGGGTACAAGTGCGCGAGGCTTTTCCAAATTGTAATTCAAGAAAAGGGAACAGCACTGGAGCATAAATTATAATACTCAATCGCTATTAAAACAACATAATGATAATATATTCTCTATATATAATTAAAATATTGTACTATACTTCAACTCGAGGTGTATGCTATCTGGGTCATGTCATAACAAGTCTGTCAGGTTAAGTAGTAACTAGAACACTAAATTATAGTATGTGTATAAATTATAAGAGAAAGCTATTTTAGAGATTCTTCATGGATGCCAAAGTTTTTTCGCTGAATTTTCCTCTTAAAATACATAAAGTTAACATGTAAACGAAAAAAAAAAGATTTTGAATTTAATACATTATCTACATCATGAAATAGTGCTATACAAAGCCGAAAAAGAAGGTGAATCACGTAGTTTTGATTATATGATTTTATTTGATTAAAATATTTTTGGTAGAAAGAGGGGGGGCATCAGCGTTATGCAATCTAGCTTCCTGAGGTCTGCTTTCAAAGTTGCACATGGACCTCTGGTTGATAGACAGTATTGAGAGAGACTTCAGGCAACAGTGCATGCCAATGCCAAACCAATATGTCGGTCACTCTTCTTTTGTTCATGTACTCAAAAAATTCATAACCAAAATACCTTGTCTCCTTAGGCCTTAGCTCCATGTTTCCCCAATTGTTTCTCAAGGTGGAGAGCTTCTTATTTAGATTATATGATTGATGAATGGCCTAGATTCTCACCTATCTTTGTTGGACATAATTCACTTAGACTTTTTTTAATTACGATATATATAATTAATGGTATCCCCTAATGAGCTAGTATGTTTCGGTATCCCCTAATTACGATGTATTCTCACGCACACATAGTGCGTATGTTTTGGTACTAATAATTGGTTAGGTGCATATAGATAACTGTAATCTGTATAAAAATGACGTGCTAGTTGGGCGAAAAACATTAGAGCACATGGCTGAACGTTTATTAGTAACATCAAATTAGGAGCACTGAATCTTCGGTGGGCCAAAAAGCCAACAATTCCAGGCCAGCAGAGGCCACTTATCATGTGATTGAAATTTCTGATTCCTGATGACGAAAACACGTTTCTGTCTTTCTATCCTCTCCTGTTTAGAAATTAGATGGAATCATTGCAAAGCTCCATGATTGCACTAAAGTCACGGCACACACAGCTATGTGTAATTGCACAAAAGATATCAAAAGAACCAAAAATTGTTGAATAACTCTCCGTGTCAAGGCCTTTTCCCTTATGGAAATTGCTACAGCAGTGAATTTGCTCACTTTTTTCCCCAAAAGTAAACAGCAGCTTCACAATGAAATGTTTCACCGTGGAGCAGCATGGGAAATTTTAAAATTAAGACATTTCTGTCATACCTTCCCTGATAAAGGGCACAAGAAAAATCGAGAAAGATCGTGTGGCGGCATGTCAATAATGCTTGAGGATAAACTCGCATTTGAGTTTGGAGAAAGAAAATATGTCCTTGCCTTAATTCAATTAAAATAAAAGCTAATAGATTCATTTAAATTCTAATACTAAATTGAATTTTTAAATTTTTATATAATAAATAGTAGACTCCTCAAATTTAGACTAAGTTTGTTTTTGGTCTTTTAAATTTAAACGTCAGATTTTTAGTCCCCTAATTTAGAAATAACTTACTTTTGATTCTTATTAGAACTAAAATGTTCATAAAATAAAAATCATGATTGAAAAGTTGGTTATTTCCAAATTAAGAAACTAAAAAATATTAATAAACTAAAAAAATCACTTTTAAATTTGAAGAATCATAAGCAAATTTGGCTCAAATTTAAAGAACCAAAAGGAAATTTGAGCTTAAATAGTATATTAATAATAAAAAGGAGATGGCTGTTAACCCCTTTATGTTTTTTTTTTTGAAAGTTCTAGTACTAAAAAAAAAAAAAACAGATAATACCAAAGCAGAGGGGGTAAAAAAAAAAAATAGAAACGTAAGGTGATAAAACTTCTCTCTCTTCGTCACCAGATTCTATGAACGTACAAAGCCGTGCAAACTTGAGACTCTTAAATTATTACAAAAGAATAAATTAAATTTAGATAAGGTCTGAAATATTATTCCAATTTCAAGCGGACTTGTAGAACGCCTTTGACAACGACACGTTCATGTAATTACGTTCGTCATTCTTTTTGTTACAATTTTAGTAATTTTGATGTCCAAAACGTTCTCAAAGGTGTTCTACAACTCTTAACATAATCACTGTTTCTTGTTTATGCAACCGTTCCTTACGATCAAAAGTTGACCAAACATTGTACAGTGGTAATCCAAAGCTACATTTAAGAGGCCACAATCCATAAAAAAAATAATAATAATAATAAAAAATCGGCTGCATGTGACGATGAAGTACTAGCTGCATGCATGTGGTTTTACACCACAAGGCTCAATTGCCCCATGACGATGAAGCACTAGCTGCATGTGATTTCATACCACAAGGCAGAGAAAAGAGAAATCTAGTGCCTGTAGGTAGTGTTGCAGTACCATTCTTTAGCGATTTCATTATTTATTGGTGTTGTTGTAGTTGTAGCATCAATTTTCGGGTCTCTCTCGTTACAGTGGTGTTAACACCGGATAATTTTCGATTATGAACATAAAAAATTACCGTTGATTTTAAATGAATTTTTTGGACTTAAAATCAAATTCTTGAAATAAAATTCTTTAAATATAAGTTTAAAGTGTACAATGAAAATTTAAAGATAAAAATAAAAAGATCGCAAATGGTGAAAGAAAACAAATTAAAGATTAAGATTGTTAAAAGAAATAGACAAAAAGAAATGAGTATGGAGATGGGTGTTTATGGATGTTTAAGACGGAGTGAACCGAGCAATTGAAATTTTTTTACTAAGTTGGTCTCTCTTTCAATAATAAGTGAATTGTATTTTAATCTTTCTTGAAACTTTGATGTTTAAAAGCAATCAACATTTATTGAATCAAATAAGAAATCCAATATTTATGCAATAAATCTTGTTTTATTCGATTGAAGTATGAGTGCAAAGAATGAATGTATGCCAGTATATGCAAGTGTATGTCAAGATTGATCATCAAATACAAAATATGATGCACGTTGTAAGAATTTGCAAGAATGTAAGAGTTTTGGATTAGAGAAGATTGCATATTCTGATTTGATTCGTTGGGAATTATCAGATCAAATTTTTTTATCAGTGAACGCAAAAATAGACATTATGCAGAGAGAAGAATAACATCAAAATTTTATGTCAAAAATCTTTTCAATGTGAGTAAAGAAAAATCATGAGACTCAGTCCAGCAAAAGATCTCCACTATAAAAGTAGTATTACAAAGTCTGTCTCTCTTTTTCAAGAAGATTACTCAAAGAATCTTACTCTCTGAGATGGTTATCTTTCAATTCTCACCAAATATGATGGAATCACAACTCTCTCTCAAAGAAGATTTCTAAAATGGGATGGAATGATCCAACTTTTCATAATTCCTCCTTATTTATAAGGGATGAGTGTGACTTCTTTCAAGAGTGATAAATGGCAGACAATGAATGTTTACATTGTCAAGTACTTTTGAAAGTTTCAACCTTCATTTTCCTTGACTTATTTGGTGGGCACTACAACATTGACACCTTGGCAATAGTTTTCAACCTTTTTGGTTGGTATTGTCTTAATTATCATATAAGTCCATTTAAAATTTGTATGGATCTTCTCTACTTTCAATTTTTTTTTCTCAACCAACGCTTCTCGTATCCAATTATACCAGATATCAATATTTTTTGAGCGTGAATAGAACACAGGGTTCTTGGCTAAATGGATGGTGCTTCGATTACCACAATACACCACTTAATCATATTGATTATGTCCTAACTCACTTAGGAAGTTCTTCATCCATGTCATCTCTTCGCAAGCTTCCATTGCAATAATATATTTCACTTTAGTGGTTGATAATGCCACACACTTTTGGAGTTTAGACTTACAAGAAATAGCTCCCCATGCAAAGATAATCAAATAACCTAATGTAATATGTGAAATTTTAGTGGCTTAGTGGCTTTCGTGAAGTTTTAGTGGCTTAGAAAATTTGGTGGAAGTGATGACGGAAGGGTCAATGGTTCAAATTCTACCTGCAACATTTTTATCATTTTGCCATGTTAGTAATTAACACTGTCGCATCATGGATGGTCAACTAATGTTAATATAAAATTTGCGAAATTATGTAAGTTTAGGGTCAAAATGCGTGAGAAAAAATTTTAAGGACATAAATTGTAAAATTTTAAAAGTTAGAAGACAAAAAGTGTAATTAAGCCTTTTTAATTTTATAGTTCTCACTTGACATTTTATAAAAAAATAATTATGGAATAAATATTTCTCATGATATCTCTCCCTTAATCTAAGAGTAAAGTCTTCCATATTTATTCCATAAATTTTTATAAAATACAAATTTCATAAATTTAACCTTTAAATTATGTTATATTATTTTGATGATTGTGGATATTAAATTCTAAATAAATTAAACATTTTTAAACGTATAATAATTTTATAGTTGACATATACTTATATTTTTTAAAAAAAATATTATATGTTAAAGTGAAATTGATTGATGAAGTATTAATTTTATAAAATTTAATCTATTTAATGAGAACTCGAGTAAGTTTGACAATACTTCAATTTGAAATGAGTGAATCTCCACATAGGTGTGTGTGTAAAATTTAATTATCAATTTAATTATTAAATTAAAATTTCCATTAATTACATTTGGTTAATAAAATTTCATGCAACTAAATTAATTTATAATTCAGTGCACAACTTTATTAGGTATAATATATTTTTTTAAATATAAGTAATTATTAACTATATAAACCTACATAATATGAACGTATAGTTTATTTAAAGAGTGTAATTTTTATGTATTCAATGTAAATAATTTTACACTATTAATGAATCAAAAATCATCATTGTTATGGCTTTTAAAATAGCTATTATAAAAGTCAATAAATTTATCATGTATAGTGGTTTGTGATTAGATGATGTGGTTTGAGATTAGATGATAGTATAAAGACTCTTTACACTATCAATGCATATATCATTTTTTCTTATTTAAAATTTAAGGTGCATGATATTTGAGATGAATACTAGACTTAGTATATGTGCGATGCACGAATAAAAATATTTTTATTTTTGTAATATTTTAAAATTTTCATAATTTACACACTATTGTAAATTTATGTAAAATATTTGCATAATTTTTTATTATCTTTATAATTTATTTTTATGTTAAATAGTGTGGTAAAATTATTAATTTTTATAGTAATTATCTTTATTATTATTTTAACTTTATAATAACTATTTGATTGTTGAACAGTGATTTCGTGTTGAATCAAGACCGTTTGCAGGTGCATGTTATGTGGTGAGACATGTCATCTGCTAACTGAACATATGTTTAGCTGAATTTATTTAAAATGTTTTTATTTAAAAAAGAATTTAAATTATTTTTAAGAAATAATGATTTATTTTTATTAATTTCTTGAAATATTTTTTCAAAAAAATAAGTAATTGTTTGACAACGTGGTATTTTTAATTCCGAATTATTGTGCAAAGTGTGTGTGTGTGTTTTCTTTTATTTTTTAGAGTACTCTTTTATTCAAAACATAAAAGATTAATATCTTATAATATGGTTAGTATTATTTAGCATTAAAGTAAGGGCTAGTTTTTTCAATACGGGTATTATTTGAACAATTAAAAATATATAAAAATATTAAAGTATTTTTATTTTTGACTGAAGTACTCTAATAAATGTCTTATATAAGATTATGTAAAATATCGGCATAGTTTTTTATTATCTTTTTAATTTATTTTTATGTTAATATTTATAATCTATAGTATATATAAATATAATTTTTTTTTTGTTAATATTGATAATACATAGTATGTTAAAATTAGTAATTTGTATAATAATTATCTTTATTATTATTTTAGAATGATAATAATTATTATTTTCATTATTTATAATAATTGTTTACAATAATTATTATTTTAATCTTATAATAATTATTTATTGAATACAAATGTTTTATTGATACAAATGCTGCACTTCAGCACTAGCTTGATGTGACTAAATGCTGCAATGTAAAAGTGCACCAGATTTAATAATACTATTATCGATAACATGGTTCTAGTTATGTGTATAGAAAAGACTTTGTTAGAAAAAAAATATTCAATTTAATGATTTCTACGCCTTGAAAGAATTAGCCTCTAACTATCAGTTAGAGATTTTTTTAATGCAAACCAAAAAATGTAACATGATTAATGATTATATTTGGAAAATTCATATTTTGGAAAAAACAGTAAATAGAGTGTCCAAAATTTGGTTTTAAGAGAATGTATTGAATATGATTTTTTTTCTTTCAAGGCGATCTCACTATTGAAGTGAGCCTGGGAAAACTCACGTGAATTTAATTTGTGTACATTCCTTCTATTTTACAATTTTACTCATCCAATATTCTGAAGGGGCCAAGGGGTATGAAAAAAATTAATTTTACGCGGTGTTATAAAGCTGAACTCGAATGGCATAGTGTAAAGTTTTATGGGTGAGATTCTACCGGTAATTAAATAACTTGTTTGATTCCATGATCAGACTGAATTTAATAGGACTAATTAATTAATTTTATTAGGTTGAGTTTTACTTTTGGTCTTCACGACATTAAATAATCGGACAAAATTTAGATATATATCTCAGAATTGGAGATTCACCTTGGTAATAATTTAGAAAATCCTTTACTACATGTTTTTATTATGCAAATTACTGAGGTGAATCTCCAATTTTAATTGGAAAACAATATCAACAATACTGTATTTAAGTTTTGTTCTAAATAATACTGTAATAAGATAAGAAATTTTTAACGTTGTTGTCACATTTTATTTTGTTCGCATAGTAGTCCGAACACAACAGAATTTGTTTGGAAGAAATTAAAAGAGAGAACTGAAGAAACTTAAATGGTGTTAAAGCTCCTTGATGGTGAGAATGTAAACCTCTTGAAATCGGATGCCAGCGATGAAGAACGAAAAAAAGGGGGGGGGGGAACGATAAAACGAAAGAGAGTAAGGAGTAGATGGATAGGAAGCAACAGAAGGAACCTCTACGTCCATGCACTGCTCCGACAAAGAAAAGAAGTAAGGGATCAAAGAAAAAGATAATCGCAAGGAGAGAACAAGAGAAGGAAAAGAGGAAGAACCAAGAGCATAAGAAAGTAAGAGAGACAAATATTAAATTGAGAAATGCTAGCATCACTCTTTCAAATACTTTTTTTCTAACACTCTCTTTATTATTGGTTAGAATTTATTAGAAATCACAAATTTTAGTGAGTTTCACTTTTAAATCAAGGAAAAGACTCATTAAATAAGAAGTAAAACTTACTAAAATTTGTGATTTCAAATAAATTTTAATCAATAATAAAAAGAATGTTTGAAAAAGAGTATTTGAGAGAGTGTTGCTAGCATTTCTCATAGTAAATTAGAGAGGGAAGCACTGCATGTGAATCACTTATATGTGTGAATCTTGACATTTGATTTTTATTCAAAGACTCTTTTTCACATAAAATAATTTTATCACTTAATACAAATGTATAGAGAGAGTATTTAATTTTGATACATTATTAGTATACAGATTTTTAATATGTCAACTAATTAAAAATTATTTTAGATATGATTTTTAAAATAATTATTACAAAAATTAACATTTTTATTATATAAAGTAATTTATGATTGAAAAGGATCCTTACCAAATCTTAGGCTGTTTTTTCACTTTTCATAAAAGAAAGGAAGGAAAAAATGTTTACAAGTTTGGACTTAACTTTACACGGTAAAGTAATATATTTATTTTGTGAAGACGAAATATGAAAGAAAAAAAAGTATGAGTGCATTATAAAAAATCAAACTCATCCTCTGTTTATTCTTGCTAGCAAGGTTAAGTCACCTTTTAAAGTCAGTTCACGGCAAAGTAATTTAGCAATGGCAATGAATTTGCAGCGAATAGTTAAACTGATGGACTTAAGGAACTTGTAAATTATGCATCCCAACAAAAAGAGGTCAATAAAAAACCACCGTCTATTCTTAGAAGATCCATATTTTTTGGTTTGGATTTTAGGATCAACCATCGCTTTCATGTTTATATCCTACTACAATTCCACGGGTAACTGCCTCTTTCAAGATAATAAAACAACCCAAAGGGAGAAACTACTTGACACCGATCTGCTATCAATATCAAGATTCTCTTCTACTTTAATTTGCATAAAACACTAGCACCGTCATCGTGAGCCTCAATCAGAGCCCCAGTGTGGACTGGTAAATACACCATGTAGCAAGCAAGATAGAGCGGGCAAAATTGGTCCGACAAGTCAGGCTAAACTAGACCGTTAAATATTTGGCCTAATAAAAATCGGGACAAATGGCTTGGCCTGATTGGCCCGCCAGGTCAGACTAGGCTACAAAAAAACTGACCCAATTAAACTAGGCCTATTTGGCCCGGTACACTTTTTTTTTGTTTTTTTCTTTGTAAAATATACAAAAAATTAAAAAAAAAAGTCATGGGCCATTTTGATCTGACCTGATGGGCTAGGCCGGGTAAAAAAAAATAACCTATTAAAAATTCGGGACAACCTGACCCGCTTTTTGACACTTGGTCGCCGGACTGGATTGGCTTAGCCCATTTGACAGCTCTAGCAAGCATACATTACTTTAGCTTTACTCTACTCTACGTGAGTACATGATAAAAGCAACAGTGACATATACACATAAAGAATCCACAATAATGTATAAATAAAAAAAAAAAACAATAAAATGGGAGGCGTGCTTCTTGTCTGTTTGATACTCTGATTGCTGAGTTGTGTATAGAGAACTACACCATGAAAAACAGGACAAAAGAAAGGTACTGTTACTTTATTTTTATTTTATTTTAACAAATTCTCTTTTTAATTAGAGAGAAGAGAAATGGTTTGATCCAGGGGGGCCAAGTGATGCAAATTCTGAGACCCAAATCATCAAAAGCATGGAACTGGTAAAGTGGAAAGTAAGAAACACAGCCCATAAGCCATCATCCATTCCATTTCATTTCATTTGGTTGCCCCCCTTTTTTCTTTTTGGGGTCTCGTGGTGTTCTCTACTTCACAAATTAAAGAGGGGCTAAACTCATTATTCCCTCAGCAACTCTTTGTTCACTGGTTCCCTTGACGGTCAACACTTTAGCTCCTGTTCAATCATTTTTAACGCTCTGAGCTGAGACAAAGCATTTGATAAGACATGAGTTTTCAGAGCTTTCTCATATGACCAATGTTTGGTAAGTTTTCTGCCTTTGCCGTTTGCTAGTGACTAGTATCCAGAGAGAGAGAGAGAGAGAGGGGTCATTTTCTATGTGCTGATCTGTAGTCGCTACTTAACTTTGATGAGGTCAGATATAGAACTTCCTGGTTATACTTTTGAAAATGCATCAACCACTTTTTTAAGAAAAAAATTGAAAAGAAATTACATTCTTCTGCATATGTCCCTGCCATTCTGCTTGGGTTTCAGTTCAAATCCTTTTTCCCATTTGAGAAAAATATCAAATTTTCAGTCCATTGAACATTCCTCATATTCCACGCAATTTGTGTGAAACTGCAGTGGTACCGGTTCTTTTGGGGGAAGTAGATCAGCTTCAAAGATTGCAGCTTTTCATTTTGCTTATTTTCCATATTTTATGAGGGGAAAGCATTTGGTTGTTAAATAGGGAAACAAAGACTTGTCTCCACTGCATCATTTTCACTGTGATGCTATATCTTGATCCATATTAGCCGTACTTGCTAGATATGGGGGATATTAGGCAAGGTCAAACAAAGATTAAAAATGTTCCAATTGCTGTCACCCCTGAAGGATTTTGGTGTTGCCCTTCTCCTGTTGGGTTTCCCAAAAGCCTCAAGCCTCAGAACCCTCTGAATAAACTCAAACCCTCTTCATCACCTCCAAAGACTAGTTCCCAGAAAAAGGCAGTCTCAGTGAGTGAGAGAAAAGCAGTGCCTGCCCCATCAAGATTGGTGGTTTCAGATGCTCAGCAATGTAATGATCCTGAAAGACCTCCACCTAGCACTTCTGTGCCTGCACAGAGAGCACCCAGACCCAAACTTGAATCTTTGCCCAAAAAGGTGGCTATTGAGTTTGGTGAACCTGGAACATGTGACATGAAGGTGGTTCTCTTGGGCAAGCAGGGTTTTTGTGTGAAGTTAAGTGTGCACAGGGAGGTTCTAACAGAGAAGAGTAGTTTCTTTGCTGATAAACTTTCTGAACAATCTGGTTTGTCATGTCTCCAAATTGATGACTGGGGGGATGTTGAAATATATGTTGAAACTGTTGGGCTTATGTACTGCAAAGAAATGAAACAGCGGCTAATGAAGCAAAATGTTTCTCGCATTCTTCGAATACTCAAGGTAATTTGCTAACTCTGTCATGCTTTGCTGCTAATTCTGTTGTGTAAGGCATTTCTGGGAAAGAAGAAATATGTTCTTTGGTGTTACTCTTTTGTTCTTAGTGGTATTATAATTTTCAGATTATTTTGAGGTGCTGCTTATTTGTTTGTCTGATATACTACGCTTCCTTGGAGGCTTATTTTTATATCTCCACTAAGGAATATTTAAACTCTACTCATTAATTATTTTTCTTATTGAGTTAATTCATGCTCCACTATGATAAATATTTTCAGCATGGGTTTTTCTTTCCCAATGTATATAATTTCATATATCTTCAATTTAAACAATGCTATTTGGATTATTAATGCTGCAATCAACTTTATTTTTATCTTTCATGGAATAGGTCTAAATATAAACTCAATATAGATAGAGTAATGCTATATTCTCTTAATACTTTATAAAGAAAATATTAAATGAAAAAGGAAATGCATTTAATATTTTAGAAACATAGAAGGCATTCAATACTTTTTTCATTTAATAATTAGGTGGATGACGTGAGAGTATTTAGAATTATAGGTTTTGTTAACTAATAGTGCTCTAAGGAGCATTCAATACACTCTATTAGATGCTTTCAATTGCTTTAAAAAACAAGTAGGAAATTATTTTTGTGTTTTCAATATGTTCCCTTTTTATTAAATGCTTTAAACTTTTGTTTCCTTAACTAATACCTTAAGGGCACTCATTAGCATTTGACTACAATTATTCATGAAGAAAAAAAAATATTTTGTACTGCTTTGTGGTATTGTAAACTAGCATGCCAACATCATGATTATCTTATAATTTGGAATTCCTGTACTGTAATGAAAACCGGTGCATTATGGTTGTTTAAAGAGTTATTATTTTTAAGACAATTTACAGATGCATTGTTCTTGAGAGGTCTTGATTCACTTGAACGCATCGTATTTTCTCCATCCTCTTCTTAAAGGTGGAAGCGAACTAGGAATTTCTTGTATTGTGCCATTTTTCTTATACATACTCAATTACTCATATACTAACTACTGTTGATGGCAAATCAGTAGTTAAAATGTGCAATGAATGTGAACTATAGTGATGATGTTAAAATAATCAATGTGTCATATGGTGGTCATTTTTATAAAATTATTATGGTTAACTAGTAGATACATTGTATTTACTAATAGACCATTAACATGGCAAGATCAAAAGTTGAGTTGAAGAGTGGAATGTGCTATGGCTGAGAATAGTAGCGATGATCTCCTCATGATAAAACCATGGTGTCACACGAGTTTTTTCCACCTTAAAAAAAATAGTAAGATTACCTAGTATAAGGTGGTTCTTATGCCCGGTTTCCTGTAAGATCATGGTCAAAATATTTCTGACCTGTTCTCTACAATACAAGGCTTCATTATGAAAGGTAGTGCCTAAAACCTCAGTCATAACTTCTTGCTAAATATTGTCTTCATTTCAAATCTTTCTTGCCCTTGCTTCACCATTTTATCCTTTGCTAGGAATGGGCCATTGAATATAAATCGATGATACACCATTGCCAGACAAGTAATCTAAAACAAACTATTTTGCAGGTTGCAGAATCCCTTGGATTCAGCTCATGCATCCACGCATGTTTGGAGTACTTGGAGGCAGTCCCTTGGAACGGAGAGGAAGAAGAAGAAAAGGTGATCTCGACCGTCCTACGACTCCAAGGAGAAGGAATCGGGGTCAATCCGGTGCTAAAACGAGTTTCTCCTGATATTTCGAATGCCCCAAAAGACACACTCTCCCACATTGTTGAACTTGTTCTCAAAAGCAATGAGGAGAGAGGTCGCCGAGAGATGAAATCCATAGTTCTAAAGCTCCTTAGGGAGAACAACAGTCTTCCAAACTCCGCAGGTTCAGCTGACATCTGTAACGACATGATTTATAAGTCATGCAGAAGCTGCGTGGATTCTTTATGGTGTCTGTTCAACCGGGCTGCAGAACCTGGCTTTCCAGACATACCTGGTGATAACAAAGAACATGTAGTAAAACAAATAGCTCTTGAAGCTGATAACTTGTCATGGTTGCTTGAGATTTTGGTTGACAAACAAGCTGCTGAAGCTTTTGCACTGATGTGGGCAAACCAGCAGGAATTGGCAGCCCTACATGGAAAGCTTCCTATTGCATTTCGCTATCATGTCAGCTGCATTTCAGGAAGACTATATGTTGGCATTGGAAGAGGGGAGGTTTTGCCGTCAAAGAACACGCGCCAGTTGTTGTTGCAGACATGGCTACAGCCTCTAATCAATGACTACAACTGGCTGCAGCACGGGTGCAGGTCATTCGATAGGAAACTTGTGGAGGAAGGAATTGGAAGGACAATTCTCACCTTGCCTTTGGAGGATCAACGGAGTATTTTGCTTTCGTGGGTTGGAAGTTTCTTGAAAACTGGTGATGGCTGTCCCAATCTTCAGAGAGCTTTTGAGGTTTGGTGGCGGAGGACTTTCATTAGACCATATGTGGAAGGCCAAGGTAATCCCATGCCAGATAGTTGAATGTTGTCAAAGCACCATGTCGTATGTTCATGAATATATATCTTAAAATGGTTTTGGAATTTGAATTTCTCTTTTGAGGTGACTATCCTAAGGAAATTATAAATTTTATGTTGATTTGCCAATTTGGTTTGCCTCCAGCTGCTAACTAGTACTTGAGACCTGTATATATGGCCTTTTCATGAATTGACGCGGTGTATACAAATCACTCATTGAATTGTAACTTCCAGCAATTACTTTATGTATAAGCTCTTAGGCTGAAATGGATATTTCGGTTGTTTCATTATAAACGAGTGGTTTTATCATTACTCATGCATGTTTTCTAATTTCTTACCAACCCCAAAGTACTAATACGGTGTCGCCCTGTGATTTACAAGAGATCGTTTATTGAGGTCGGTAAATCCATTAGGCATACACAAAAGTGAGGAAATGTGGCTCAGTTGCCAAAGTTGTTGTATACTTTGTTTGATATTTTAAAAGATTAACATTTCTGTTTAATTAAATTTAAAAAATTATTTTTAAATTAATTTAGTATTTATTAAAACAAATATTTTACTTTGACTTGGTCTTTTAGATTAGATCTCATCTTCTTGACTCGATCTCAGATTGTTTTAAAAATCTATATTCTTTATAAATATTTATATTTCATTGTCAATATATATATATATATATATATATATATATATATATATATATATGGGTTATGATCTATTGATACCAGGTGTTAAAGTTAGTTAAATTACATCTTCAATAATTTTTTGTAAAATGAAAATTTAATTAATTCAATCGTTGAATTATGTGATATTATTTTTATAATCATGTATATCAAATTTTACATAATTTAGACTTTTCTAGATATGTTATCTAATATTGAATATTTACATATATTTTAATATCATATTATACGTTAAAATAAAGTGATGTGATAAACTACTAAATAATTTTGTAATTGTATGAAATTTTGTATACTTAGTCTAATTAATAAGAACATCAAATTCAACGGTTGGATTGGTTAAATTTACATTCTACAAAAAGTTATTGAAGGTGTAATTTGATTAATTTTGACACCTGATGTCAATAGATCCTGACCCATATATATATATATATATATATATATATATATATATATATATATATATATATATTTCAGATGGTTTTAGAGAGTCCTTTCTTCCACATCTTTTTTTTCGTGTGACTTATGGGTTATTTTTAAAAGCTTGCTAGTTATGTTGTCCTAACCTTTGTTGGGATGAGTTTGTTATATCTTGGGAGACTTACGTGATAAATCTACAACTTATGTAGATTTATAGAGCTAATTCACATAATTTGGCTCTAGTTTAAAGAAAATATATGAGAAAATAACCCAATGATATGAAATGCCATGTAATTTGTGTTCTTGAGATTTTTTTATTTAAAACTACATGATTTTACTTAGTTATTTGGGATTATTAATGTAGGAAACTTGAGCAAAGAAAATGGATAATGTCTGGATATACAGGAAGCTAATTTTAGCTATAAAAGCGCAAGAAGAAGCAAGTTAGCTTTGGCACCCAACCCTAACACGATGGCAAGAATTTGAAGAGTGGGCCCAGCAGATGAGGAGCTTGGTGCCAGCACGCTAATGAACATCAAAAGAAAGGAGTGCCCAGCGCCGGTGCCCAACACCAGCACATTTTTAGCTTTTGCGAACTTTTTTTTTATTGGGCCTGACACATTTTTGTGGTCCAGAAAGCCCAAATGCTTTATAAAAAGGCTAGAATTACACGTTTGGGAGCATTTTTTTTGACCCATCTAAGGATCGGAAGTGAGGAAGAGCTTGAAGATTCATCTTCGACTT
Source organism: Spatholobus suberectus (assembly GCA_004329165.1). NCBI lineage: Eukaryota > Viridiplantae > Streptophyta > Magnoliopsida > Fabales > Fabaceae > Spatholobus > Spatholobus suberectus. Next base: position 82,490,301 of record CM014730.1, on the reverse strand, counting down.
TGGATCTTAAAGAATTGGGGTTTGATTCTCAAGATTTATGGTTTTCTTTTTATCTTCTTTTTCTTTTTGTTTTGTGTTTAGCTACTCTATGAGTTTCTAAACCCTTTTGGGGTTAGGTTAGGATGAACTTTGATTTGAAATTAATGTAATCAATTTTTTCCTCTAAATCCTTTTCTTGTTTTTGTTTATTTAGTAGTTGAATTTGCGCTTAATGTTTTTCCATGATTGACACTCATTAAGAAATTGATTAGTAATCTAAATCTTGCAATTGAGAAATTAGAGTTTAGACTGTTCCAATTCAATAACCATACGACTCTTGAGCCTAGGGATAGAGACAGATTGTATGTCTTCATGTGAATTTCCTTCTTTTAATGCTTATGATTGATTTTGCTCGCCTAAGGGATTAGGATTCATCATTGTGATTAAAAGGTTTATCGCCTAAGGGATTAGGGTTAAACTAAGTTAGAAAAATTAAAGATAAATTGCTTAACAAGACAGAGTTTGGAAAAGTAAGAGGTTATTTTAAGGGAGAATCAAGGGGATTCTGATACCTAACCATTTTTATTCATAAATTTTCTAAACATCTTTAAATTGCATTCTTTGTTCTTTATTTTTATTAATTCAAATAAAATCCAAAAATCTCTATTCTTTCTTTAATTCTTAAGTAATTACTTGATTGCATTGATGTTAAACCACAATTCCTGTGGAAACGATAACTCATACTTTTACTTTATTACTTGTACGACCGATACACTTGCTGTGACCTTAACATTACGCATCACGCAGACAAGTCTTTGAGGACAGTGTGAATTCACACGTCTCAGGCTTAATTTGATTGTGACCATACATATTCTTAGATTTGTGATTGATCGTAGTTTGTGATCTTGAATAGTAGGGATAAGCAAAGGGTGGGTTGGGACGGGTTTGTCTTTGTCCTTACCCGACTTGAAATTTTGATTGGATAGTTTATTTGAACTCGACCCGATCAAGACCCAAAATATGAGATGAGACCAAGACAATCCGACTTTTTAACGTAATATATCAATTTTACAATTATTTATAGCTAAATCGAAGAATAAAAGAAATAAAAAACTTAAATTGAGGTACATTTTATAATATATATTCTAAAATAAATAATATCATTATAAATATAATATCATATTAACAAAATATTATCTATTAAATCAAAAAGTTATATTATCAATACACAATTATTCAAAAAACTTATGTTTTTTAAGAGAGTATAGGACACCAAATTGGGGTTGGGATGACCCAAAGCATAATTCAAACATGTCCTTAAAATGCACTAGGTCTAATTTTAAAACCTGAACCCATCGAAATCACTCTTAGGCCAGGCCAAATTAGTAAGACGGGTTGGATCTTGCTCACCCCTATTGGATAGCAAGACAACAAAAGTTACATGTAAGCAAATTTTACTAGCTTGGGTTGTGTCACCATATACCTGTGCAGGAATTAGTTTCACCTCTAAGGATTTAGTTTTTCTAAAATGAGAGATTTAGTTTATTATGTATATACATTCAATTATAATTTTAATAGTTAATTTTTCAATCATAGGTATAACTTCTCACTTTTTTTTTCTTTTTTTTTTTGGTTAAATATGTTTTTGGTCCTCCAAAAATTGACCTATTTTGGTTTTAGTCCTAAATTTTTTTTCCTTGAATAAAGTCCTTTAAATATTAAAAATACCCTAATTAGATCCTTGTACTAAATTCTATTTAACTTTTTTATTAAACAATGGTCACATCAACATCATAGTCACCATTAATTTATTGATGTGGCCATCCATGTCAACTGTTATCTCCGGGTCAGATTAATAACATACTTTTTGAATAAAATTATTACATGTTTAACCCTAAACTACAGATTTTGTTAACCATAAAACAAAAGTAATTACACGATTTTTTATTAAAAATTATCACTTGATACTTCAGGTAATAAAATACTTTACTTGAAAGCTGATGTGACCATCATTGAACAGAAAAATTAAGCAAAATTTAACACAGGAATCTAATTAAGGTATTTTTAATATTTGAGAGACTTTATTCAAGAAAAAAAAATTGAGGACTAAAATCAAAACAGGTCAATTTTTGAAGGATTAAAAACATATTTAACCTTTTTTTTTTAGGAATATAACTTCTCACTTTAATGGAAGCAAATATCACTTTTTTACCACCAAATAATATATCCTACTTTTAAGATATAGTTAATAACTAGTATCATAGTAACTGACATGACCACATAATAGTGTTATATACAAACTATTTATACTCAGAAAAATCATATTTTCACTATTAGATCGCAGAGTCTAATTAAGTCACGATAACAGTTTTTTTGTTTTTTTCCCCATGCTGCACAATATTTCTATAAATTTACATGTGATTGAGTGCCTCTTACATAAGACGAGATTGTCTTCTAACATATTAACCATGTATTAAACTAACTAACATTTTTATTAAATACATCAGAATCTAATACGATACCCAGCTCTTGTGGTTTGGTCATTCTCGTTATCTAGAATCTAAATAGGCTAATTTAACTTGCATTCTTTCTGGTACATCTCTCGCCAATGGATATTGCATTGATTCATTCTATCCAAGTTCTTTTCTGTATCTGTCCAGGGGTTGTGAATTCAAAGTTCAAACGCACGTCTTTCATCTGTTTTATATTCAGGGCTGGCCCAAACATTAGGTGAGATCTAAAACAAATTTTGAAAAAAAACTTTTTTACTTTAAATGAGAGTTATATGTTAAGTTTTTTTGTCAGTATATGTGACCTTTTTGCCAATAAATGTGGCCTTTTTGCTTTAAAAGAAATAATAGCAAATAGTTTTTTGTTAGTGAACCTAAAGCTTGAGTTTTAGTAACTTTACTCTTGGGCCAACTCTGTTTGTATTTTCGATGTTTAGAAGAATGTTAAATGCGTTACCGTGCGATGCTCTTCCAGCCCTTATCCACGAATTTGCTTCTTCATTTGATGCGGCTTATTGTGAGAAAAGTAGCCCTGCGTGCATGCATGACTTGAATTTTAAACCTTCAAGCTGAAGCAGAGAACTGTAACTTGATTTCTTGCGTGTGTCTTCTAACAGGGTCTGTTTGGTTTTAAAAATATTTTGATTTTGAATTCTTATTTTCACAAATAATTATGAAACCCATCTTAAATTTACTTTAGTAACTGTTTTTAAAGATTTATGTATGAAAGAATAAAAATAACATTTCCGTACAAATCTTTAAAATATAAGATGATATTTTTGTAATTATTTATGAAAATTAAAAGTAGAAACAAAAACATTTTATCAAATCAATCAATTAAGCCTTAAATAATCCACAAATAAAAAAAAAACCATTAAATAGCCTATAAAAAGGAAAAGAGCCATAAATAACACTCCTTCACGACTAGGCATGGCAAGTAAATCTGAACCCGTGGGTACTTGTTTGACCCTGCCTCGACTTTGATGGTAAAAATCTGCTTTGACTGAGTTCGAAATTTTCCTGACTTATAGAATTTTGTTTGGGGATATAACTTCGTGCCCCGCCCTTGTTCCCATACCTGCCTTGGTGCATTTTTTTATAATTTTTTTGTTACATACATACATACATACATATGTATATGTATATATATATATAGGAGCAGGATCCGTTGACACTAGGTGTAAGAGTTAGTCAAATTACACCTTCAATAACTTTTTATATAATACAAATTTAACCAATCCAATCGTTGAATTTGATGATATTATCTTTCTGATTGTGTATATCAAATTTCACATCATTTGGACTTTTATAAATATGTTATCTAATATTGAATATTTACATATATTTTAATATCATATTGTACGTTAAAATAAAGTGATTTAATGAACTATTAAATAATTTTAGAATTGTATGAAATTTTGATACTTAATCTAATTAATAAGAACTTTTTGTATAATGCAAATTTAACCAATCTAACCGCTGAATTTGATGTTCTTATTAATTAGATTAAGTATACAAAATTTCATATAATTCTAAAATTATTTAATTGTTCATTAAATCACTTTATTTTAACGTACAATATGATATTAAAATATATGTAAATATTCAATATTAGATAATATATTTATAAAAGTCCAAATGATGTGAAATTTGATATACATAATCATAAAGATAATATCATCAAATTCAGTGGTTGGATTAGTTAAATTTATATTATACAAAAAGTTATTAAAGGTGTAATTTGACTAACTCTTACACCTAGTGTCAACGGATCCTGCCCCTATATATATATATAGAGAGAGAGAGAGAGGGGGAGCATATACTATGAGAATGACTTTCTTATGGGAGAATGAGAATAGTTAATCTCAATCATTAAATTAAAATGGAAGGCCTAGATTAAACTATTTAAGAATTCAAATTTAAACCTTGTGTAACCATCAAATCTCTAAAAGATTCACATAAAAAAATCAAATCTCTAGAATATCTCAATTATCATGTCCTAAAATATCTCAATTATCATGTCATTCTTCTTTCAGATTATCGTTAATCTATCATCATCACCACCATGATTGTCGCCACCACCATTGTCATGATTGTCATGACCGCCGCCGCTACCACTACCATGATCGTCACTGCCATCACCGTTGTTGTTGCCACCACTATGACTGACGATAGTGACGGCAATAGCGGCAACGGTCATGATATTAACACATCACCACCACCACCACCACCATGTCTATCGTCGTCAGCACCATCACTACCATGATCATCACCACCACCACCACCGTCATGACCATCGCTGCTGCTGCCACCTCCACCACCACCAGTGGTGGTGGCGGTTATGGTAGTGATGGTGACGGGTTAACGACAGTCTTAAAGAAGAGTGACATGATAATTGACATATTTTAGGACATGATAATCGAGATTTTTTGGAGATTTGATTTTTGTTTGGTGAATCTTTTAGAGATTTGATGGTTACATGAGATTTAAATTTGAATTCTTAAGTATTTTAATTTAACGGTTAAGATTGACTGTTCTCATTTTCACATAAGAAAGTCATTATCATAGTATATGCCTTATATATATATATATATATATATATATATATATATATATATATATATATATTAGAGTTAAGATTTTTTATACTTTTATTTTTTATAATTATTAAAAATATAAATTAATTATTTTAATAGTTAAATAATTTAAATTATAACAATAATTAAATAAAAAAACTTATAATTATACATTTAACTAAAAATATAATTTAATTCTTAAATTTTTTATTTTTAAGTTATTTGTTATTTATTAATTTTAATATATTGTTTGAATTAAAATATAATTAATAACTTAGTATATAATTTATTTAAAAATGTATAACTAAATTAAAATTGTGAAAAAAAAAATGTGGTGAGTTCCTTGCGAGTTTACCCAAACCTAATAAAACCCAATGAAAATGGGGATGGGTTTAAAAAATATACACCCACATCTTTTAAACCTGAACCTGCCTTGTCTTTTGCGGGGACGGGGACGGAGTGGGCAAAACCCATCCCCCACCCACCATGTTGTCATGCCTATTCACGACAAATCTTTCTCTTTCTGTGCCTTATGTGTCACCAGGTTGAGACTTTTTTCTTTTGGTCCAAGTTATCAAACAAACACTTCCAAATATCCCAAAATTCTAAAGGGGCCCAACTAGCAATTTAGCACTACCAACAAAGCCTAGTACAAAACAAAACACAATAAAGCTCTGTTTGTGGTCTGCTATTCCCACCTTTTTTTGTTTCTTTTTTCATCCCCTTGCTTTTCCAAAAACAAATGAAGTTCCACATTTGCCCTCACCCTTTTAAAATTTCACCTCCCTCTTTCCTTCTTAAACAAGCTCCCCACCCTTCCTCTCCCATTCTTTTCTCTTCTCACCCTGCGCCCCACCCTTACCACGTAGCTGCCCCCAGTTGCTGGAATCACGTCACTTCACCCAATTCGTGCCACCATACTTTGGCGAGATTAGCACACGCCTCCACATGCATCCATATTTTAGCCACGCCATTGTTGAAGGTGAGTTTCTTTTAATTTTTTTTTTGACTTAAATTGAACGGAATCACAATTTTATTATGTATCATTACATATACATAACTAAGGATGTCAACGGGGCGGGGCGGGCACGTGTAGTAGCTACTCGCTACCCGCCTCGTCGGATAAAATCTGTACCTATACCCGTCCCATTACCTGTGCAGGTATCTGTTAAGCATATACTCACGGATATTAAAAATATCTGCAGGTATCTGTGGATATCCGCAGATATTTTTAAAAAATAAAAAAATAATAAATTTATTTTGTGTGTTGTGGACAATTATAAAGTGCTGCAAATATCACTTTGAATTTATAAATTAAAGAGTTATTGTTTAAAATAATCACTTTGAACATAAATTTTAATTATTCTAACAATTTTTCTAAAAAAAATATAGTTTAAATGCTCACAAATTTATGTTCCTTCTTGTAATATAATTGTATAAGATTACTCTCATAATGAACAATTGTTTTGAAAATTTTGAATAAATTTATGTAATTTTATCTATATTAATATAAAAAGGATATTTAAGTAAATATATAATTGTGGGTAACGGGCATCTGGGAGTACGAGTACCATGATACCTGTACCTGCCCTGTTAATAAACGGGTAGTAGACATACCAGTTTAAAGTATCTACGGATATGCCATTTAAAGTACCCATTTTCTACTTGTGGCGGGCTTTATCTACGGATATCCGCGGGCGCGAGTTTTTTTGCCATCCCTATACATAACGGAGTAGCGATTTTGATATGTATTATGTAATTTTTTAATTATTAATTTATTTTAATTATTTATATGAATTAAATAATTTAAATTGTTTGTTTTTTAAATAGTTTTTATTTTAATGAATTTATTAATTTAAGTTGATTGTTTTTAAATTAATTATTGATTTTGATTATTTATATGAATAAAATAATTTACATTATTTGTTTGTTAAATATTTTTTTATATTAATTATTTGTATGAATTAAATAACTTAAATTACTTATTTTTTAGTATCCTTTACTTATAATTTTTTTATCGTTTAATTATTTATTTAATTTAAATTATTTGTTTTTAATTATTTTTTGTCTATTAAAGTATTTATGTAATATGTAATTTATTTTTTGTGTTTTAATAAATGATTAATTTTAGGTAATAGTTTTATAGAATAATTCTATAATAATGTTGATTATATTTAATATTAATTATTTCTTAATTGTTAATTTATCATTATTGTTTCAGATTCATTATGCCACGTACGAGGTTTGGTACCCATCGTCTTGGATGAAGCCCTTCGCCAAATGATGAGGTAGATACTTCTAAGCAGCCACGGTCGATTGCATCATCATGTCGGGCTAGACAAGCTAAAGCATTTAGGGAGCAACAAGTAGAGATCGAGGTACCAAAGGCAAAGGCAAAGGTGCCTCTAGCTCAGCTGGCAGAGCGCATTACTGGACCTCTATTTCTAAGAGGTCCTACAGACTTGTCCCTACTCAAGTCTTATAAGAACTATGTTGTTGGACATATATGGCTGGGTTAGCCTCGTGATGAGCTAAGGTTGATCAGCCATGGGGACAAGATCTTGTCGATGCCCCTACACCTGCAGGTCACAGAAGTTGTGCTTGGTTCAAGGCTTGCCCTTTTATAGAGGCACGGTATACTATGCCCAACAAAGGCCTTAATGTGCCTTTGTTGAGTGGTGACACAAGGACACTAGCTCCTTTCACTTGCTAGTAGGGGAGATGACCATCACTCTATATGATGTGTCATCTCTCTTGCACTTGCTTATTACAGGTAAGGTCTGCGAGCACATTTATTATACACGTGATGATGCCGTGAGCTTGCTGATGAGTGGGAGCTAGGCATGACCTTTGCTCAGGCCACACTGCGACCACAAAAGAGCTCACATCACCTTATCATGGCTGAGGGAGATCTACATTACACGATAAGTAGGTGGACAAACCATATTTGCTATGCGATGGCATCTATTACATCTTGTCGGCTACACGATATTCGCCGACAAGAGCTCAAAGCATGTGTAGGTGTACTACCCAGACCTCTTTCATGATCTCCAGACTGCAACAGATACTTTTAGGGTACTGCTGCGTTAGCATTCCTGTACGATTAGCTTAGCGTTGCCAACCTCTAATGTACGACGCAATTTGAAGGATACATGAGACTGATCAATGGTACTTTTTTTTTTTGTAGATATGTGTTTAGTGATCATTTTGTTTATGTAATTTAATATATTAACTAGCGTTTACGGGTGTGGATATATAAGCACTTGCCCACTCTAAAGCAGGAGCCCATTAGGGGTTACTCAAAGCAACATCCCCGTCTCTATCGGTGGAAGCTGACGAGGGGCATGGGCTTTGCGCTGGGGACCAGGCAGGCAGTGGACTAGCTATAGTTGGACGACGTCACATGGGTGCCGTATGACGCACACCAGATCGTTCAACCGTTGGAGGTGATTTCATTCTACTCTGGCTTCATCAGGTGGGTCCCCATATGCACAACCATTTACTGGAGAAGGTGTTCAGGCAGTTTGGGTACATCTAAGAGATCCTTCGCCCCCTGCCAGTTCAGTTCTCATCGTTTACCATCCAATTTGATGATTGGGAGGGCTGGCAGGCACATGCGGTGGACAAAGGAGTTGTTGTGCCACACGATGCTTTGTGGACATGTGGCGATGGCTACCTAGAGTGGTTCCATCATGTTTCTCACCCTTTTCTGATTCCTCCGGTAGAGGGAGATCCTCTGGTGACAAAGTCTTCGTCCAACAACTCCCACTCATATGAGGTAAGTATCCATATCATTACAATGTGCTTGTTACGATGCCAATGACACAACTTTTTATAAAGTTTCCATTTCTTTTTTTGTAGGCACAGTGGGAGAAAGTTATTGGCCTTCTAGAGCGCATGCTACGTTTAAAGGTCATGCTTAAGGGCACAGACGGTGATAGGATGATCCGGGAGGCATTGGCCATCATTTAGTTAGGCATGGCTTTCGAGTGCTCCTATCATAAGAGGAGGACAGAGGAAGATGACCACCTCTAATGCTTGACCTTTTATTTTTTGTTTTTTCTTGTTAGATCCTTTTTTTAGTATTTTATACACTATGTACAAACGTTATTGTATATATTTTTGAATTTTATAGATGTTTTGAATTTTATATTTGTTACACTTATTGCATTGTTGGTATCACTAATATGTTGTTACAATTATAGCACGCGATACAAATAAAAACAAACAAATGAAACGTAAATAATATTATTCAATAAATTAAAAGCACTTCTAGATTGATTCCATATAAACATAAATAACAGTAAACAAGGTGCATCATCATTATTCACTCAAACTAATAGATGTTTGGTCATTGGAGCTAGTTGACGCCTCAGGTTCACACAAGCATGTGATGATCTCTTCAGCGGTTCGTGATTGACATAGACGGGCAATGATCTCTTTGGGAGATCTACCTAACGTAGTGTACAACTCAATCAACACAAGCCTACGGAATTGGCCATAGACCTATAATAAACACATGTCGTCTTTAATGTCCATAGACTTGTAATAAACACAGTCATCCCCTACATATATAGGTTGACAGTAATGAATATCAAGTATTTTTCCATTACTTTAGATCGCATCCTAAATTTTTTCTTCAAAGTAGCAACCGTCATGTCCTCAATAACCTTGAGAAAAGCAGGACCATGAGGACATTGAAACAAGATCCCTTCAGATGTTGTTGTCATGTGACCATCGTAATACACCACAACAAGGAATCTATCCAACTTCAAAGGAGAAGAAACAATATGGAATGAAGATGGCTATCAACAAAGGCAATGGTAAGTGCTTCAGAGCACACATCTCTTTTATACTAGTGCAAACACTGTTCATGTATCAAAGAATCATTAAAGGCTTTGTTCTGTGTATCAAAAAAAGAAACAGTAGACATTGCACCGACTAAATCAAGGGTCTTGATCGCACCGATTCTAATGCGTGTCCTATTCATGCTTCAGAAAATCATTCAAACCAATGTCCTATGCTTCAGAAAATCATTCAAGCCAATGTCCTATGCATCAGAAAAAGAAACGAACCAGATTGCACCAACTGAATTGAGGGTTTGGATCGCACTGATCCAAACACCTGCCTTGTTCACACGTTAGAAATCATTAAAAGCAATGTCCTGTGCGTCAAAAAAGAAATGGTTGAGATTGCACACAATGAATCAAGGGTCCAAATCACACCGATTTAAATGCGTGCCCTGCTCACGTATCAGTGAACCATTAAAAGCTGTACTCAAAAAAATAAATGAATTTAATAAACATAAACAATTTATTTCCAAATACATAACGAAAATGCATTTTTGTTATGTATTTGGGATTGATAAAAAACTGAAACGCGTTTCATTATGTATCAATCTCAAATACTTAACGAAAATAGATGGGCGCATCCCCTCATAACGGAAACGCGTTTCTATTGTACAAAATTACAACGGAAACGCGATTCCGTTAGGGATGTTTTTAGAATAAAAAAAAATACAAACAAGAGTTGGGGATGAAAATAGCAAAAACTGAGGTAGGAATAGCAGTCCCTGCCATGTTTTTGATCTTTCTCAAATGGGCTTAAGCCTTTTAACTCCCTTTTTATCTTTTGCAAATGAGCAGACCGTAGACACGGCCTTTTCCAATAGTATCATGGGAATTACTTTTTATACCAATTTTTTTTTTTGCTACTAATATCATTTTTTTAATTATTATTTTAAAATTTTTCTTACTTAAATAAAGTGGGTGAGTCGATGTTTCTTCCGGAATTAAAATTTTGGAAGTGATTTACAAAATATTTCAGAAATAAATTTCTAAAAGAATGTTTAATACATTCCATAATTGAATTTTCAGAAGAATGTTTTCAATGTGTTTAATACATTTCATAGTGGAATTTTCAGAAGAGTGTTTAATACATTCTGAATTTCTGATGAAATTTTTAAAAGAGTGTTTTGAATGTATTTCGAAATTAAATCTCCAAAAAAACACATTTAATATATTTCAGAATTAAATTCCTAAAAGAGTATTTAAAATGTGTTTTGGACTTAAAATTTTGAAAGTGTTTTAAATGTGTTTCAAAAATTTAATTATGAAATGTCTTTGTTAATTACTTTCAAAATTTAAAATTTTAAAGTTATTGAAAATGTGTTTAAAAAATTTAAACATTTTATTATATATAAGAATATTTTTGAAATGAAAGTTACAAAAAAAATTTAAGGGGTGACATAAGTATCAAATATTCAAAATGGGAAAAAACAATTCTGTAGTATCATTCCTCGCCTCTAATTGTGAAGTTAGCATTACCCAGACCTCAGTGAAATGGGCGAGATCAGCCCAGCCCATAATTTTATATTAGAAATATAAGCCTGACAAAAAAAAAAAAAAACCCTCTCCAGCACATATACATACGAATTATTATTTGACTGGAAAAAAAAGGAGAATTATATATCAAGATATACGTCAAATTTATTATGTTTAATTTGAACAATGAAATTCCAATTAGAAAATTATGGTGCTTGAGAATATATATTTTTCGAATGATATTCAATATTTTTTAACTGAATATTTATTTATTTTGTTTAATTTTCAATTTTTCATCCCTGCAATTTTTTTCACCATTTATATAACAATGTTGCCATGCACGATAAAAGAATTTAACTAAGATAATAATATTATTTAATAAGCCAAACTCTTTTATTAACATAGCAAAACATGGTTGAAAAATGGAGTAAAAATAATTTTAAAAGAAAATTAAAATTATTATTTTTTTAAATACTTTTGGAAATAGTATGTATAATTCTCTTTCAAAAAAAAAAAAAAACTCTTTGTGAATGTGCATTCTTCACGTTAATGTTGTACATATCAGTAAAAAGGGGAGAAAACCGGGCATATTTATGTATAAACCGAGATAGTTGAGATATATATATCAGTTCACAACCAACATCGATCAACATTGTCGTATGTGATTGTGGTGCATGCCTGTGATTAACTGATCTTTTAAAGAGATATTACCTGGTGTTTTCATGTGTCCTACTTGCAGCTGCGTCTGTCTTTACTCCCAAAACAAACACGGTGGAGAGAGAGATACATTAATTCCTTCAGTCTCTTTCATTTATTTCGAGTCCACATCACACATGCAGCTAGCGGAGATGAAAAAAAAAAACTGCTATTACTCTCTCAGAGAAGGAAATGATTATTATCTCCTGGGAATTTCAAAAGATACCCCATCTCAAAAGTTTTTACCTTAACATGAAATTTGGATAGTAAATGTTCAGTTTTTAAGAGTGAAAATGAAATTGTTAGATCTAGTCTTAACCTCCTGCTCCGACTTCAGAAGTTCAAATATTTTAAAGGGACCTGATCAGAGAGAATAGAAAAACCAAAAATTGAATCATTCAAACTTCAAAGATACATATAATTATCCTTTTCTTGTTATGAAATATGATCCCTCTCTACGTGTTTTCTTTTCGAAATACATTCCATGCAATCCTTACTTGTTTTTTTCATTTTCAAAAATGTTAGTATTAACACATTTTCTGATATTTTTAACGCATTTTATTTTTATTATTTGATAAAGTTTACGTGGATTTAACTCTTAAATGAAATTCACCTAAATTTCATTCAAAAATAAGAAGTGCGTAAAAAATGTATTAAATTAAGAATGTTTTACCAATAATTTTCTATGAATGTTTACCACCAAACTATAAAAAGTAAAATCAAGTCTATAATTTTACACGGGCTTGTAAAATATTAAAAATGAACACTAAATTAAATTCAGATATTTAAATGAACACTAACTTAATAAACAAGTAATTACATATCAAATATAATTAATCAAATAATAAAAAATAAAAAATAAATGAATAAATAGTTGATTATATGATCAAATATATTACAAATAAAACACTAAATATATTTAACAAAAATTAATGTGTCTAAGATAGGATTGTTGACTTTGACTGAATCTTGGTTGATTTGATCAAAATGTTCTTCCACATGGTTTGAGATCTAAGATCACTTGGAGGCGATGGAACTCTACAATGAAATTGAGATAGTGTGAGCATGGAGTTGATACCTGCAAAAGGTACTCTAACATTCAAGTTAGTAATTATATTACCAGAGTAACAATATGTATTAAATGTTTACTTACTCCAATGAAGATAATTGTATTTAAAGAAGTTTGAGATGAGCTGAATTATCTGACATGAGATCCAAGATCTCTCAAAAACAATATTACCCCTGCCTTAGAATAGCGACAAGGTAACTTTATTCTAGGCCAACGTGCAATCTACTATTCACAATTGCATCTTAGAAATTCTACATTTGGGACATTTATTTCGGTCAACTCTACTACTGGGCTAGTTTAGTGCTTTGGGTCAAAGTAACCCACTATTACAAATTGGGCCTCTACTACAGTTTGTAACAAAAATTAAATTTGATTCCACGAATGTGACTATACCTCACTCATAAGAATGACAAAATTTTGTCAACATAATTAAATGATACATTTCCAAATTTATTCCAAACTTGAAGATAATATTTATAATTCCAAAACAAATCAAAACCCAAATTAACATGGTAAAGATATATATCCTTGAAATTAACATAAAAACCATTTTGACATGTAAAAAGAATCCGAAACCAAAACAATAGAATATAAAGAACACCCCTCACATGTGTTAATTATATATTAAATAGAAAATAGGAGTGTTTAAGTCCCATCTCATTAATCAGACCAAGCTTGAAGCTAATTTTAATAGATTCAATTTTATAAATTAAACATGATGCATTTTAGGAATATATTTAAGTTATATTTCAAGTTATCTTAAGTTGATTTGGTGTCTTATATATTTTTAAAATAATTTTGTATTAATAATAAAAATCTTAAATTTAATTAATAATATTTTAGATAACATGATATTATATTTATATTAGTTTTATTTGTTTTAAAATTATACTGTAAATAATACTTTTGTTTTAGTTTCATATTTTTAAAAAATTAATGATTTAATTATACATAATATTAAAAATTATATATTATGTCAAAAAGTTAAATTGATTTGATCTTATTTCATACATTATTAAGTCAGATTTGAATTGATACAAATAATCCTATTAAAATTTTAAATAAATTAAGGATTAAATTAAACTCATGTCAATTAATCCTATGAACGCTACTAATAAAAACGAGTATCATCTTAGAATCTTGAATCATACATTTGATATCTAGCTAGGCGCCTTTTACATTTTGTAAGATAAACGGGAATGTGTGAAACTAATATTATTATCAGATTTTCTCTTATATATGATAAATAAAAGAAAAAATATATTTGTACAAAAAAATTATATAAAAAATTATACAAAAAAGAAAGTGATACAGAAAGAAAATTTAAAAAAATGTGAAATAAAATAATTAATGTAATAAAGAAAAATAAAAAATAGTTATTATAAATTTTTTTGAACATGCCTATGGTATGAATAGATAAAATCTTTTCAATCAGTACGGAAAAAATAAAATAATCAACTATACTCACATGATTCGGTTTTGAAATTGTTAAAGAAACATAATCTATCAAAGTATCATGATGATATAAAACCCAATCTGCAAATTATGCAGGAAGGACTTTCTTCAGCTAAGTACTTGAATGCCTAAGTGGTCCTGACCTGACTCCCGGCAAGTGATGATTGCTAGATAAATGTGCCCTTTATAAATATCCACTACCAAGTTGTTTGCACGCCCTCTAGCTCGGCTCCAACCTTATCCACCGCGGGTGTCCTGCTTTTTCGAAGAATTAATTATGATAATTCATTTTTGAAAATTAACTTTACCAAAAAAAAATAAAAATCTACAATCTTTACTCATTTGAATTTATAGTAATTGATATGGGACATTAGTACTTCACCCACTAAAATAAATTGACACTAACCACGACCAAAAGATAAGTAATAACGAAAAATTGTTGGTAATAGTTAATTTTTTTTTAAGATTAAATGACAAATAAATTTTAATTGAAAATAAATATGTTTTAAAAGATTGGAGCTGCTATTTTTATTGACGATCAAGCTGTTGGTAATTATTATGTTAGTTTTGTAAAAAATATGATAATTTATAAATTAAATATTTTTTTAAAAGAACTTAATATCTTCCATACAAAGTCTATGCTTAATAATAGTTATGGACTTCTCGGTTGGAAAGATTCACCTTTCTCTAATGCCTTATTCTTCTTTATGTGTTGTGATCCTCTATAGTTGAATGTCTTTGAAATTACAGATTCATCCTCCTCGAACCATGCCACATGGTACTGAATCAAAAATTAAATCAAAAAGTAAGTACATATACATATATGGAAATTAAAAAATTAAGTAAATAATAAATTTAAATATATTGAATTTACCCGAAGGGTGTTGAACTAGTTTATAAGCAAGTCTCGGGGACTTCACCCCAAGACAAGTGCGATTCTTGAAATTGGGACTAAATAATTATTGTAATGACTAAGGATGTCCTATTACATGGCGTAAACCTAAATAATTAATAATATAGTTAATATTATCAAATAATTTAATTAAGTGATATAATTATAAAAAATTCTAAACAATTTTCACCACCTGCCAATATGAAAGATGATTGTTTGACCATTTTTAGTGATTTTATTCTCTTAATCAACCTAATCCTCTTACAAATGTTGCTCAACCTCAATCATCAGCAAAAATGTCATCATCAAGATGATGATCATCTTATGATGACAATGCAAATGATTGGATGTCATGATGAGGTGGTGACAACGATTGTGGTAAGGGTGTGGATTAAACTAAACGCCCTATGTTTAGAAGGTGGGTGGTGACGGAGGAGCAGTTGCAACAAGGATGGATGGTGACGGTTGCACATGCTCACATACACACAATTAATGCACATACAATAAACAAATGTGCTACATAAAAAAATATAATTAATAGATATAATATTTATTATGTGTACATTAAATGGAAATATAAAAATATTAAACCTAAAAAGATTAAAATCATAATAAAAAAATTCAAGTAAATAACTCTTGAAAGTAGGATATCACCTAATGGGTTGTGTTTTTTTTGGCCTAGTCTAGCCTGGTAGGCGCGTCGGGCCAAACCATTTTGGCCCATAACTCTTTTTTTCTTAAATTTTTATACATTTTACAAAGAAAAAAAATACCATTGAGCCAAATAGCCCCTATACCCTTTCGGGCCTATTTTTTATGAACGTGGCTTGGCGGGGCCCATCGGGGCAGGGCATTTTGGCTCGCTTTTTTTTAGGTTGAAATTTTTATGGCCTAGTCTAGCCTGTCCCATCAAGTCATAAGGCCCGACCTGCCGGGTTGGGCCAATTTTGCCACCTCTAATTCTACTTCACGTGCTACATATAAAATATAAATATTGCAGAAAATAATACAAAAAACATAAAATATTAAAAGATATATAAAATGCATAACTAATTAAAAAAAGTATGACAATGAAAATGTTACTTAACACCAAAATTGAATTTCAAACTTTAGAAAACAAAAGATGTAAGTTAGTTTTAAGAGTTAGGGTTTTAACATATATATAGAAATAGTGAGAATGGTGACACTAGGCTAATATATAGGTCATTTTCAACTCCTAGCACGTCATTGATGGTAATAACAGCCAAGAGTCAATGGTAATAGCTTGATGCCGTTGCACATAAAATGTCTTATTACAAATGATTGATAAAAGCTTTTTATTAAAATATATATATATATATATATATGGTTGTTAGTATTTTTTAGTATGGTATTATTGACGACTTGATAGTCGATAAATTATGCTCCATGATTTTGCACAAAATGGCGCAAATGTTACCAATAGTCAAGTTGTCAGTAATTGTGATATATTAATTGGCTATCAAAAACACTATTTACCGACACTTTTAGCCATAAAAATAGAAGATCACATGGACAACTACATAGTCATAAAAAATTCTCCCTTGGTACAATTTAATTTTCTTGTAATGACCATGAATGTAAAGGATCAACTTCAAAGTTGTCCTCTATCTCCACGACTAGGTCTAATCCAACAAATATTGTTCCAATATAATCTTGGTTGTCCAAATCTTTTGTTTGGGCTAAGGAACTATCCAAGATCGAACAAACCATCTTACACTCTATAGTGTTTCTTATGCTTGAAAGCAGAAATTTTAAGCCACTAACTCACATCTCTCTTGCCATGACTTTGTAGATATTTAGTAGTCAAAAGACTCACTCCATACTTGCACTACCTCATGGTTTTGTTTAGATATCAAGGCCATGACTCATTCGCATCCCATGCCATATAAATGGGACAGACATTTTTTTCATCACTAGGTAGACTTACTTTTAATACACTAGTGTTCTATTGAAATAAACACTAACTTGGGTGATCAAGTGTCTTGGTAGATACTCCCTACATTTACTTGTTTATTGGACTAATTTCTCCATCTTCTTCACTTGTTTAGGAGACTAACATCTCCACCTTCTTCACTTACCTAGATTCAATAGATTGTTAAAAATAGAGACTTGGTTAGATTAGAAGTTCACCTATACAAAAAAATGACTCTAAGAAAAGATTAAGAATGTTTTTTTTTGTCATGTAAATTGATTATATATAAATAAATAAATTATAAAAGAAACAATATAGAAGTTTGATAAATTATAACTCTATAATCAAAAGTTCTTCTTAAATAATTTAATTTAAATATTCTTTTTTCTTTTTGTCTTATATGCATCCCTCACTGCCCACATTTTGTTTTAGGGGATGATTTATAAATATTGATCTCTTGGGGCATGTATATATCATTTTGTGTCCCTCCTATAAAAAATTTAAATATTTCTACATTGTAAGTATAAAAAAATTTATATTATCAATCAATTAAAAATTATGGTAGGTATGGTTTTTAAGGTAATTATTGAAAAAATCAATCAACTTATCATACATGTCAATTTGTAAATAAATGACAGTGTAATTTTTTTTTTTAAATTATCAGTGCATATATTATTTTCTTTTTTAAAAAAAAACTCTAAGTCTCCTTAAACTTTTCTTACATCATTTAAAAAAAAAAAAACCCGCCAAGATTTTCTGATTAGCATGGACCACCAACTAATATTTATGATGTTAATATACTGGGGGAAGGTGTGGGGAGTGAGATCTGAAGATGGGCCATGCAACGCAAAGAAGGGTTTTCACTTTAACAAAATGGTTCTAAGACTAGTATTTTAACTTATGTATTGCATAGAATAAATAGAGTTTAATGGTTATGTACTGACGATAGTGTAAAAAGTTTTACACTATCAACCAATCAAAAATCACGGTTGATATGACTTTTAATGTATTTATTATAAAAGTCAATAAACTTATTATACATGGTGATTTGTAATTGGATGACAGTGTAAAACTACTTTATACTAGTAGTGCATATCCTATTTTCTCAATAAATATTTATTTTATATAACTTAATTTTATAATAAATAAACACTTCTAAATATATAAATTATATTATAATTAAAATTCATAATAAATAAATATTTTTAAACATATAGATTATATTTTAAATTTATAATAAATAATTATTCTAATACAATATTAATTTTTAATTATTGACAATTTTTTAAAACAATATTGAAATTCAATTTAGAACTAAAGATCCTGAAAATGATAAATTGAAAAAGATAAGAGGTTAAAAAATTTTTAAAAACACGTTCGTTGAAAAATGACAGCTAAAAATATTTTCATTGAAAAATAACTATTAAAAACACTTTCTTTCAAGATAATTTTTCTAATTTATATATAAAGAACATTGCCTATTACTCTATTAGCCTAGCACAGAGCTGTTCCTCACTTCCCCCGTACCCTGTCTGTCACCCTATCGCAAAGGGCATTGTGGCACCACATGGGCTTACTATACCATTGTCTACCAACCTACATGAGCCCTTTTCTACATATCCATTTATTTTAGCTACCTAATATTTCAGTGGGTCAAAGATGGGACCGGGCCCAAGAATAAATGAATCCAATCATCTTTTGATTTGCTGAATGAACCAAATCATCAATCAACATCAATATAATAATAACTTATTAAATCATAATTATAAGAATTTTCCAATAAGTGCATTCCTGATTAGGAGTTAGGAACTAAAAATATTAAGGTTTAATTATTTTTTTGTCCCTATAATTGCGCAAATTTTTTCTTTTAGTTCCTATAGTTAGAAATAATCTATTTTAATCCCTATACATGCATTTTTGATATCTGTTTAATCCTTGCCATTTTAAATCGCCACAAATTAAATAAAAAAGGTCAGAAAAAGTTAATTTGTGACAGTTTTACATCGCCAATTTTCATTTTGTGAAGGTTTTATTTCACGAAGTTTAGACATACTTGATGGTAGGGACCAAACCGATATTGAAAATGCATATATAGAGACTAAAACAAATTATTTCTAACTATAAGGACCAAAAGAAAATATCTGCATAATTATAGAGACAAAAAGGTAATTAAACCAAATATTAAATATAAAGTTGATGCATCCATATTTCAGAAATTTAAAAAATATCTAATATTTACTCCTTAAATACTTAAAAATAATAAATGATTCAATATAGGTCTGTCTCATGACTCTCATATCATCTCTTTGTTAGAATTTTCTTTTGGGACCCATCAATCGGGTGACGGGTTCCTGTTCTTTCTGTTCTGTCACATTGCAAAGTGGTGGGCCCAGCCCAATTTGCTGTCATCTGAGCATCTTCTCGCTGCAACATGCTCATTGGTGATGGCAACAGTGGGCTCCTTCATTAAATAGAATCTAATTCAAAGCCCTCATATCAATTTTTCGTCAGCTTCTTTCCCTATTCAGTGTGCAAGTTATGTTGTACCCATACAAGACAAACAAACAATTCTAGGGTGGGGATTCCCTCCATCATCGACTAGGCTGTAGAGACCCTATGCTATTGTCGCTCCTGTTGTTAAATGTTAATGAACTGTCTCTTCAGAGGACCCTAGCTACTTCCTCCCTTAATGTTAATGAATCATCAATTTTATGTACACCGGAGTAGTGGAGTAACGTTAAATAAATTTTTTACTCATACATTGATTCTTAATTTGTAAGTTACTACATTAAGTAACATTCAAATATTTACTTAACCTATTCAATAAAGCATATATGGTTGATATTATTTCAAACGAGTAATATTTCATGTTAACTAGAGTGAAAACCAAAATAATCTTATATGTTTAGTAGGTAGAACTATGAAGTTAAATTAAATCAAGAAAAGTGATAACAAGAAAAATTAGGAAGCTAGTCAATAAAAAGAAATGTATTGGTTTCCTATAATTCCAGTGACAATGTAATTAACAGTAATACAGTTTTAACTGTTGTCGCAACTCAATTAAAGGACAGACGGAAAAGAGTATACAATTTCAGTGGCTCAAAGCAGCCTTTGCATGCAGTAATCAATTGTTGGACCAAGACTACGTTTAAACTTTAAATTCACAAATATATATATCTTTTTTGTAAAACTCCTATATCTATAGCCCTGTGATTTCCTAAATAATTGGAAAAACAGTACGCAATGGTCCATTGATCAGAAATCCGCAGCACTCTTGCTCTTGAAGACCAATTATTTACGGCGGTGTTTTGAAACGCTCTTTTGTTAAAAAAGAAATAATTAATTATTTTCATAAAATAAAGTAATCTAAACATATATTGAATATCTCAGTTAATCTTTAAATTTTTCCTTTGGAATTTTGAAGCCAAATATTAATGACAGTGACATTGCTGTAAATTAAGTGAATATATATCGTTCAAACCTGAAAAAAGTGAATCACACGACTCCATCAGATCTGTGTTTTTAGTGCAGCCGCATGTGTAACTATCTAGCTAACTACTGCCACATCTTAACGTAAATCCCAAAACTTTACTTATATTATATATAAACGAGAAACTCAGGTGAAATCACATATATAGTTCAATATTCAAAAAGCATTCTTGATCGTTGCAGCAGAACAACCTTGAAAAAAAATCAATTGGATGTGGAGAAGGCTCTCTTTCGGTTAGTAATACGCGGTGTTTCTCAAACAACAAGAAAGATATTAGGTGAGAAGTGCTTGTTGCTTTGCAAGTTCTTGTTTTGGTTTTTACGGAAGAAACGTGTGGCTTTTGCTTTACACACCATAACAAATTCCTGTTGATCTATTCTACCCACATTAATTACATATAACAGAAACAGAATTGACAAGCTTGTAGGTGTGCAGAAATTATCCAAACACTTCCAATATAGAAATGTAGTATGGTTTCAACTTGCAAGGACGTACTGAAATTTGGTTTTTTTCATATGCATAAGCAACGAATGCTTAGTGTTTGAGTTTAAGGCAATTGAGCGGTATATACTTAGAATTTGGTTGATCATATTTTCATTGTTTTCTCATAGACACGTTAAAATCTAATTAATTTTACGAACATCATTGTGCATTGTGACTTACTCTTTTGCATGAATTTATGACTTTCTTCATAGCTAATTAAATAATCAGTATAAAAGACGCTTTTTGCTCAAGTATATACATTTTCTTATATCTAATCATTCAATAGTTATTAGAACACCTACTATTTTGAAGTATGAATTGCATTCAGATACATTGTCAATTTCCTCCTTCCCTCTAGTTCAAAGCCGTTACAAATCGAAAGTAAGTTCTTAATGAATTGTGACAAGATCCATAATATCTAAACAACTAATAATTTAAGTGGCAAGTTAGTCATCAATGACCATAAAATTTTAGAAACGGTGATGGAAGTCTTTTCCTTACGTCTTTCACACGAAAAATGGGGGAGGGGGGAATTGGTTCTTTTCGATATATTGTTACCCATCATTTAAAGTTTAATGAGTTTGCCAAAGAGTTATTTCAAGTTACAAGTTTGTTGATTATTTTGGATGAAGTTGTTTAATCCTATTTTTACTTAGGGTAAGTTAAACAAGCCCTTATTTTGATTATTTCAGTTTTTATTCTCTTGTAATGAACTTGATGCAAGAGTTTGAGTATACATTCAAAATTTCAATATTCATTTTGCTTAGCGGGAAAAAAGAAAACGAGTTTGCCGAAGAAGGTCACTTTTCAATTTCAAAGACTCCATAGCTTGCATTCGACTTTAAATTCCCATATTGGTAGATGACCTGTGGTCCCACTGTAAATTGAAGGCTCATACACAATATGCATGTTTTTCTCAACATGCATGATTGAGATAACCTGGACTTCATTACAATTATTTTTAGCAACATTCATTACAATAATTTCAAGGGTACGTAAGTGGACAATATGTAATGTAAGAATATCCATTCGACTTTATATTAAAAATACGAGCACTGAGGTTGTTGTCAAGAGTCTCGAATGGTCTCTCCTGACAGCACTGAGAGGACTGATATGAAGAACAAGAACAAGTGTTTTGACTTTCAAGGCAACAAGATTTATTCTTAACTATCTGTGAAGATGATCTTCTTTTTTTTTTTTTGATAAAGTCTGTGAAGATGATTCTAGAGTCACATGACTCACATCCTGTAAATATTTATCAGTTGTTGTTGTTATTTGATTCAATGGGAATCTCTAATCCCATACTTTTTCATGCGTAATCGATCTTTTCGTTTGAAAGATAGCCTCGTTTATTTACCCAAGGAACAAAAAAATCAACTTTGTGTATGACATTTCATGATCTTAAAAGTGAAAAAAGAAAGAAAAAAGGAACAGTTATTATTCCGGTCATTGACTAGATCAAGTCCTATCAAACTAAGCTACAAACCTTAAATAATCAAGTACATATATGGGGAAAAAAATAATGAAAAACAATCTGCTATACAGTTATACAATAGATACCACATTAATGCTACACCTAGCTAATAGCTAACTTCAGACTACTTTTCTCATATCGTATTGCCTTTTTTCCTGTCCTTCCACAAAGCAAATAAGACGGATCGAGGAATAACTGAGAAATATTAAAGGGGAAAAAATGTTTTCTTTTGATGATATATATATATATATATAATATGATAAAGCATCTTCCTATATATATTATTATTATTATTATTTGAAGTAGTACTATATTGAAGTTTAAGTTTAAATGCCTCCAAAGTCTCTAACGGAGAAAGGAGTTTTCTCGGGCATGTTTCCGGCGTGGCGTAGCCCTAGGGTGAGTGACACGTCACCGGCTGTGGTCCCAAATCTAATGAGAGTGGATCCAATGTCAGTGCTTGCAGATGCGGTCCCAAAATCTGAGGTGACCAAGCGACACGTGTCATCGGTTGCCATTAATCTGTGTGGAGACAGGTCTGAGTCGAAGCACTGAGACACGGGTGGCGCCACCTCAGAGGCGGTGGCGCTGAGGGTGGCCATGATAGTGGTGGAGGTGGTGGTGGTGGAGGTGGACTGCTTTGCTTGGTTTTCCAAGAAGCCTTGTCTATTGATTGCAACGAGTGAAGGGTCGCTTTCGGTGGCATTGATATCGTATCTTTTCCCTGTTGGTTTTGTTGTTGCTGTCGTTGTTGTTATTGTGGGTGGTGGTGGCGCTGTTGCTGCTGTTGATGTTGTAGCCGCTGCTGCTGGTGTGGTTGGAGTTTGTGCCAGGTTGCCACTGTTGCTGTTGCTTTGGTCCTTTTCTCTCTCTTCTGCACACTCTGCTTCTTTACGTTCTTGTTGGTACATCTCTTCCACCATGGGTTTCCACAACCGAACCCTGGCATTAATGAACCAGTTTGATACCTGAAACAAATTAAACACGTTCACACGGATGCAATTTTATAGTATATACATCAAATCATCAATCCCCGTCCTGAAAATTTTGAATGTGACTCAAAAGGGGCAAATAAAGAGCTAAATATTATGCTAGTATTATTTGTCACATTAAACCAATGATTTATATCATTGTAAGTGAGCCACCAGACTAACATATACATATATAGCATAGTACAAACTAATATGCATGAATGCCTACGTACCTTTGTGAGAGGATTAATTGATTTAAGATTAATGGTATATAACGTTCACAACAATAGCCAAATAGTTAATGTTGTGTTTTCACCGAATACATATATAATTTCCGTTCAATCATTTCATAGTAATATCAGCACAGGAGAAAAAGGACACAGAAGAACTTCCTCTCTGGCTCATTGTTGTTTGTCCCTTTGCACTAAAGTGTGATTAGACACCGAATTATCTTCCCTGTGGTGTGACACAAAGGACAGTGAAAATGACAGATTTAAATTGATAATAATGTGATTAGTTACTCCAACAGATGAAACTATTCATCACCAGTTTCTTCTAAGAAAGGACAGTGTTTTAATTGTATGACCTTATATGAGTCTATTCCTCCCCAGTATCACTGAACACTATAGGGTGTAGGCGCATATAGGTAAGGCATAGGAAATTAACAGTTTTTTATTTTATTTTTTTATCCAGCACTGTGGTTTGCTCAAGGATGTAGGGAGAAAGTTAAAAAAAAAAAAGGAAATAAAAAAAAAATTTCTTTCAACAAAAAGAGAAAGAAAATAATTTTTTTTATTTTTTTTGGTTTGATTAAGAAAAAAGTTAAAATAAGAAAAAAATATAAAAATATGTTAAAAAAATTTAATATCCTTTTAATATAATGATAAATAAGTAAATGAATAAATTTGTTCTGTCAATAAATGTTATTTTTCTCTATCATTTTTTCTCAATCTAATGAGAGATTTCTTTCTTTGTGAATTTCAGATTTTTTTCACTTCTATCTTTCTCTTCAATCAAATGGTAGGATATAATTTTCCTTCCTTTTTTCGTCAACCAATTTTCTTTTCACTCATTTTTCCACTTACTAAAAAAGGTTAAGTACAAGTTCTTACATTGTATTTTATATAGCATGTAACAAGGCTTTTGGATTTTAGTTTATCAGGAAAAACAATAATACACAACTAGTGCAGAATCTACACATGAACAAAAAAAATTAGGATGAAACAGAAGAAGAAAACTAAATAAGGAAAATAATCCTTTTTATATTTCTATCCATATATATAAAATATGAAGAGGGCAAGGTATTTTGCTGCCTTATGTCACTGATAGTTACATATGTGCACAAAAAGAAGAAATTAACGATTAACATAAAACGTGCAAAATTCTGGAATAGATTACTTATGTGTATAATTAACAAAGGAAAGAAACTAGTAATAAAATATCGAGCTAGCAGACGAAGTTGCATGAATACGTAATATGGCATTAGTAGAGCCATTAACATCTCGAAAGCAAACATTTGTTCCCCATATTTATGGTTCCTATATTGTGTAGTTGGGCGAAGGCATTTGATATGAGAGAGAAAATGGAGTAACTGAGAGAGTGAGCTCGATTGAAAACAACAAACTTACAAGTCTCATTGTTTCTGTACTTACCTCTGCTCATTTAATTTCAGAATTAATTATGTCGTGAAGTAAAAGATTCCAAAAGTAAACTAAAACTAGACAAAAATAAGTATATACTTATTTTTATCAAGTTTTAATTTACCTCAGAGAGGAGAAAACGATCGAAATTATTGAGGCAAGAAAAAAAAGAAAAAGAAAAAGTTGGTGCAATTAAACAAAATAAAACCCACATTGCTTCTTAGAGAGAGACAGAAGAAACCAGAGAAAAAAAAACCCAAAAACATTTAAGTTGCATCTGAACTCACTGCTGGTCCCTTTTCTTTTCCATTCATGGGTTTCTTTTTTTCTTTTTTACTTTGTCTTGTTAATGTGGGCCATGCGTCTAATTACCTAATTACAGTTTGGCCTAGCTAATACTCCACTTCTCTCTCTCTCTCTCTCTATTAAGTATTAATTAATCAGCTTCATTAAAAAAATGTATTAATTAATTAACGTTACTTGTGGTAAGGTAAGAAAGAAGTGAACGAACCTGATTTCGCGATAGCCCAGTCTGTCGTGCCAACAGATGCTTATCTGCATCGCTTGGATACCTGAGAAAGAGACGAGAAAATGACATCAGAGTCCTTGCCTTAACCGTATAAAGGGGCACGGAGCTTTCTGTACCCCTAGCTGAGTTTGAAACCTTTCTTTCTTTCCCTTCGTGGGCGTGAGAATCTAAGAGAAAGAAAGAAAGATCTATGTCCTAGCTGCTATTGCAGAAGTAAAGCAGATTACTGCACACACTGATCACTGTCTCTACTTTATCCCCCCCTTCCCCTTAATCAGTAATCTAATTTGGTGTTTTTATTAACGCCTTTGTGTTTTTCGATTGGAGCTATTGAACGAGATCAGAGAAAAGATACCAAGAAATTCATCGTAGTTAAAGCAGCGATGCTATATGTATCTTTCCACCTTTTTGCTGGAGAGACAACATCCAAGGACACTGCAAATATTACTGCATTACTGTTCCACTAAACGATCATACGCATACGGCACATAAATTAATAATGGCTTTTAGATTCTTTCTTTCCTTCTGCCACCCCTCCTCCCTTTCTTTGTCTCTTTATTTTTTAATAAACAGAAGCCCTGCTGCTTTTCTTCTAGTTAATGATCACAGTATCTTCCGTATCGTGTGTTATCCTTCTTTATAAAATTTGGTAACCCTCAAAGATCATTATGATAGATTATCCCAATATCCTTGTTTGTTCTACGTGTGGTGTACATTACTTATATTGGAGAAAATGATACACATTCATCACAATGTTCGAATAGATGTTACATTTATTTTAGTATTTACCTAAAATGATAATATATGTAAATATGATTCCCGTGTTATATTAACTAATAATGATGGAGAGAGAAAGGTAGAGAGGGAGGGGAAAGCAATAACGTACGGGTGGAGAAAATGCTCGAAAAGCCAGGCTCTCAAAACGTTGACAGATCGTTCAGGCAAGCCTCTCTGGGGTCTCCAAGCTTCTTGTTCCATCATCCCCATCTGGTGGAAGGCTCTCTGCTGTCTTAGGCTTTGCTCTAGCAACTTCAGCCTTGGGGTCTCTCCCTTGGTCAAACCTGAGCTCCCTGCCCCATCTTTCTCTCCTAGTAGCTCACAACTGTGTTTCAGCTGCGCTGTTATTGTGTCCTTCAGACACCGGAAATGCCGAGACATTGCTTTCTGCGCCAGTGCTGTGTATGGAACTGCCGCGCCAAAACCCATCATCAGGTCAAATGAGTTCACCACCATTTGCATTTGTTCGCAGTAGTGGTTGTATCTCCGGTCCACCTGAACAAACCCATGGAAACTTTATTTGACACGTCAAATGTTGACAACTTGGTGTATGGATTGATGAATAATAATAGGATAATCAATTATCCCGGTACAATGTTGAAAACACCGATTAAAAATACAAAAAGGAAAAGTTAGATGATATCGTTCATGCATGTTTCTCATTCACTCATCCATTGTGAAAAGCTAGATCAACCAACTTAGCATTAATAAAGGAAATTAAGCAACTCATATGTGAAATAAATGTGGATAGCTATTAGTTAGATTTATGGGCACTAACCCATGCAAAAAGTGAAAGACAAACACGCATATTAAATAGTTTATGATTGATAACTGGATGGATTAGATGGGGCAAAAAGACCGAAAATTTCTAAGTATTTGAATTTGGCTAATTTGTAAGACTATGTTACTTCTGAAAGTAAAAAAAAAAAAAAAAAAAAAACAAAGATCCCCGCTATCTAAGGAATTGTATAAATGTGTGATTCCAAGGAATATTAGTTAAGGATGTATATATTGAAATATTAATTGTTAAGGAGTATGAAGAA
Source organism: Spatholobus suberectus (assembly GCA_004329165.1). Classification (NCBI taxonomy): domain Eukaryota; kingdom Viridiplantae; phylum Streptophyta; class Magnoliopsida; order Fabales; family Fabaceae; genus Spatholobus; species Spatholobus suberectus. Next base: position 82,462,461 of record CM014730.1, on the reverse strand, counting down.
TATCCTTGGGTTTCTTTTCCGCAGTACTCTATCTTCACCAATTGACAGGCTTATATTATTATATATGCGCGCATAAATGAAATTAAAAATAGAAAAGACTGAGTTTCATTTATAAGAAAAGAAAAAGAGACCCCTGTGGATCCCCTCCGGTCAACTGAGATATGATAACAATGGCTTTCACTGCAATATTTCCATGATAGGGGTGGATCTGTAAGGTGGAAGTGGCATTGATAACTACTTGGTACGTAATAGATATGGTGAGTGAGTGCCTTTCTTCCTTCTGTTGGGGTCTATCTTACTAATGACTAATGAGAAGCAACGTCGCTTCTTGATGGACGTATTCTCCTAATAGTTAGTCTCATGCTTTACACCAAACCAAGAAACCCAATTAAAATAATATAAAATCATCCCACCAATGAAATCGAAGGATTAAAAAACTGGTTTTTTATATTAAAATTAAAATAAGGAACAATTACCTACCAACCGATCCTATGCAATGGAACCCTATTATACCAGCCGGCCTTTACCTTTTCTACTTTTTTTTTAAAAAAGAAATTAATTGAAGATACCAGCCGGAGAAGAGAACCGTGTGCTTTATTATCCCCGTTGTTAATTTGGAAGACAAATAATGCACTATTAAATTAATGGATTAAATTAAACAAATAATTAAGAAGAAAAAGATATTGGGGGACCTTGACTCTTGATGGGGGAGAGAAGGTGAGAGGGGAGCAGAAAGAAAGAGAGAGAGAGAGAGATTACAATACATGCCTCGTCAAGCATTGATAGAAGTTTGACCTTCCTTCTCTGATGCTCAATCCTATCTGCCGCTGACATAGGAGGAGCATCTTTTGATGAAGGCGAAGAACCACCACCGGGATTTGAATTAGGGTTTGAATTCTGCCTATTGAACTTGCTCTTCTTAAACTGTCCCCTCCCAACACTGCAAAACTCTTCCAGCAACTCTTGAGCAGCCTTCACATACTTGGAATTTCTCAGAACATTGACTACACCTAAGGACGATGAACCGAACCCAACATGTCCCTGGTGGTTGTTGTCGTGTCCCATTGCCCCTTGCAGATGCAATGTCTGATGATTATTCTTGTACGGAAACTGAACCGCGGAAGAAGAAGAAGGACCTCCGCCTCCCCCTCCACCTTGTTGATGATTGAAATATAGAAAACTACTATCCCCCATCCTCAATTCCTCGGCCTTCGCTGCTTCCAGCGAAGAGGACAACGATAACGAAAGACCTTGCCCTTCCACCACGCCTCCTTGTTGATGAGCGCTCTCAGGAACCCATGTGAATTGACTAAAAGACCCTCCCGCGGTTGAACCAGTGAAACCTTGGAGGGAATTAGAAGAAGGATTTGGAAGCAACATGTGGAGCGTTGAGGAAGGAGTGGCGTGGCTTTGAGGAGGGGAAGGCGACCTCGTTTGAGGGTTCATCAGAAAAAGCTGCATGGCAGCTGCTGACTCTGCATTAATGCTCGAAATCTGGTGCTGCTGCTGGTTGTTGTGACTGTGAACCAAAGCGTCTCGGCCGTTGCTATTCACACCGTTTTGGTTCTTCGAATCCCCCAACCCACTTATCATCATATTCACCCCTTGCTGTCTGTTTCCGTACCACTCCCCCGCCTGCCTCGCCGCCCGAAACGCCGCCGTCACCTGCTGCTGCTCCAGCAATTCCCCCGCCGGAGGGAAATTGAACATCTCCGACAACATCCCGGCGGTCTCGTACACCGGTTCCTCTTCCTCTATCCCGACCAATGGCGCCCCCTCGAACCCTCCTTGCAACCTCACCTTGTCCCTCCGGATCTGCTGCTGCGGGCTCACCCTCCCTCTCTCCAACCCATTCGAGAAGCTGAAGATTCCTTGCTGAAAATCTTGGGACATAGAATTGCAAGAATTAATCGAAGATCGAAAAGAAAACCAATGGTGTGTAGCAGTACTAGTCTCGTTGACGAATGTGGCGGTGTTGCTATTCCCATATTAACACCATCTTTTCCCTTTGCAGCAGCAACCACTCCCTAGCCTCCTCACCTTATTATTATTACCACTGTCCAATAGTTGAATTATTGATCAGTAATAATAAGGAGAACAACCAAATCCAACATCAACAAACACTAGAGAGAGATAATATTGAAGAAGAGAAAGAGAGCAAGAGTGAATATTGATCGAAGGAGAGAGAGCAAGAGAGAATAAGTAAATTACAAGCCTCTCCTTATTCGCATCTGAGTGTTAAATTTTCTTTTTTATCATTTTCAGCTTTGCTTATGTCTCATCGTGTGTGTGTGTTTATATATGCACCCATATATGTACCTATTGAAGTTGCAAGGTATGAAAGGATGTAAAGCTCTCAGACATCGTTTTCCCCTCGGTGGTTTTGATAGCTTCTACAGTTCCTTCTTTCTCTCTCTCTCTCTCTCACACACACACACACATACTCACTCTCTTTCTCTCTCTATACGTTGTCGCCTGTCGTCTCTTTCTCTCCTTCTCTTTCTTTTGTTGCTCTCCGCGGTAAGTGTTTTTGCAATCACCTTCTCTAAAAAGAAAGTGCGGGCACAAATATAAAATTAAAGATGGAGGGTTTCGGGAACTGATGTCATACTTGTCTCAAATAAACACAGAGAGTGAGAAAGAAAAAGAAGAGAGAGGAAAGAAAGGGAAGCGGTCGCTCTCGCTCTTCTTCGGTCTTCACCTCCTCCTTTAGTTTTTTTTTCCCACCAATAATGTCCTTTTATATATACTTTTTTATCTTCTTATTCTTCAATTTGTCACGAATTTTTCATATTTATATAAATGGTAATGAATTGTATGCACAAGAAATATTCATCACTTGGAATGACGATACTACCCCTATCTTATCTACACAACAAAAATTACGAACATAATAATGGTTAGAATTACAAGTCAAAGCAAAGGATCCCAAACTGACGTTTTCGGCTAAATTATGACTACCATGAATTTAACAGACTAAGGATTTGTGTATATCATTTTTTTTCTGTCAAAATATGAATGGACAATTCTACAAAAGAGAAATACACAAATTCTAACATAGAGGAATTTATCATTGTTTGACTGTTTGTGCGGAAGCTTGTTAATGTTATATACGGTGAAAAAAATCCTCCCATGTGTTCAAGAATATATGAGAGAAGATCAGGGTCCATTGATTTATTTTTATCATGCTAGCTTAGTTTTATGTACGGTCTTTAGGAAATTAGCACAATGTCGTCACAAGTATTGGCTTTTATTGTCATTTGAATACGTCCTTTGGAAACCAACGCAAACTACGGAATAAAATAAAGATAAGGTGAGTACAAAGTCATCTCAATGATCCAAACTACCTCCATCGTTTTTGATATGTTGGAATGACCGCAGTGCCCTAGATAATCATTGCCGATGGAGCTGAGCTCCCTTAGTTGGTAAGGTCATCTAGGTCATCTTAGGAGCTGCAAATTCATTAATAGTAAGACAGGGGAAAGAGAGATTTTAGAAATAAGGAATGCTACACGAAGTGGATGGAGGGCACGTGCGAGTGGATGGGCAAAACAGACAAGTTAGGCTTGTGTGGGATAAATATGGCCTGAAAAGTACCCATAACTGCTTTAAGGTTTGGCACTGTCACCATGGCCATGTTCATTTTCCCTTTTGGTGTACCCTTAATTTTTTACAGGTGTTTTTCATGTTTCACCTTCTTTTACATATGATTAAGGTTCAAATATATTTTGATATTTTATGTTATATTTATTTCTAATTTAATTTTTAATAGTTTTTTCAATTTAACTTATATATGTATAATTATTATCATATCTTTATTACAACATCCTAAAATTCATACAAGTTTTAAAATTTCTATGTACAAAAATAATAAAATTTTTATACGCGCGGGACATTGTTTATTTGTTTATCATATTTTATTGTGTTATGATTTTGATAGACAGTATTATAATAACAATAGATAATAAAAAAAAATTAAAAAATTTATATGTATAAAATTATTTTTCATATACAAAAATTTAAAACAAATATTGTAGAGAATTACAAATGCCTTTTAAGGTCGTCTTTATTTTCTGTGAAAAAAGAAGGTGCATATTATAAGTTCCAATTAGCTCGACAAGTTACTCAGACTTCTAATCATCATTGGTATATATATTATATTGGATTAATTTTACTTTTAATCCCCTAATTATAATTAATACGTAATTTTAATCCTTTAATTTTTTTTTCAAATTTAATTTCTCATCTTCTTTAATTGTTACAATTTTTTATCTTAAATTTTTAAAATTTCACCTTTTTTTTTCCACAAAATTTCTATAGACTAATCCGTGAAATTATTTTAAAATGTATTCTATTTAAAATTTATCAAGCAAAATTTTATATTTCACACAAAATTAAAAATCCATTTTTTTCATTTTAAAAACTTAACCTTAAATGTTACAAAATCTCAATTATATCTTAAACATCTAATTATTTTAGACCGTTTTGAATCCATTTTTATTTTTTATTTTAAAAATTATTCTCTAAAATAATTTTATGCCGTACAGCAATCAGTTTCTCAGTTAAAATATATTAAATTTTGAAAATTATTTCTAAAACAAGTGTTTTAAAAACCAAAAATAGATATGGCTAGGAGATGTTTTCTCGCATTCTTCTTTTGTTTTCATCTTGTTCAAACTATCCCTCAATTCTACACTCTACTATGTGTCTTGCATTACATTTCACAACCATCTGAGCAACCTTATTTAATTACATTTTAAAAACTAAAAACAACTTTTAGAAATAGAAATCAAACACACCTTTAATATCGTTTGTTCTTCGTGGCTATATATGCACTTGTGCCGTTGTGAAGTGACTTCACGTATGCTTTCATGAGGAGCAATATAGCCAGTAAGATTTAATATGTTTGTTAGGTTGGATTTGATTTTAGTTAAATTATTGTTAGTTACATACATTAGATGTATTTTGTATATGTTTTATAATGAATTTCTTTATTATATTAAATTTGAATTTAATTAATTATTTTCTTTTTATATTTTATAATTAGAATATGAAAGAGTAGTTTTATTTAAAAAATACGTATAATGAAACTAAATATAAGTTTTTAGATATCCAAACTATATAGAAATACACATTAAGTGTCCGTTTGGTGTTCAAGATAGTATAAGATATGATAGAATATGACAACAAGATAAGAACAAGATAGGATAAGAGTAGGATAAGTTATAATCTTATCTAATATTTGGTACACATCAGATAACAAATTAGATAATAATAGGATAAAATATAAAACATATTCAAATGATAAAATTACTATTTTTATTAAAATTACATATAATTTTATAGAAAGTAACTTTTAATTTAATTTTTAATTTTTACAAAAAAATATAATTTTAAGTAAAGTATATAATATTATTTTTTATTTATGTAGTTACTTTTCTTAAAATTATAAATAATATATATAAAACTTTTAAAATTATAATTATTATTCAAATATTTTCTTTAAAAATATTTAAATATTAATTTTTTTAATTTTTAATATTTTAATTAATAATATACTTTAAATTTACATGTCAAAATTATTATAAATATATATATAATAAAAAATGTATATAATAAATAAAATATATAGTCATATATATTAATTTATATAATATTATTATATATTATATATATTTTGTTTATATATATATATATATATATATATTATAATATATATCATCATATATTATATATAAATCTTATATATATTTTTCATAATAATATTATATCTGTTTATATATAATATAACTATCTATATATATAATTATTTGTAATATGTTAAAGATTATAACAAATATTGTATATAATTATATACAATATTATATTTGTATATATAATATATTTTTATAATATTCAACATATTACATAATATAAATAAAGAGAGAGGAAAAAAAAAGCTTATACTATCTTATTACTTCTTAACCCAGCTCCTTCCTCAAAATAAGAAATGTACTGGAGCAACATGATAAGATAAGAGATAGAATAATGTTATCATATGTTAGCACAACAAACAATAAATTACAACAAGATAGGATAATTATCTTATCCTATCCTATTATATTATGACCACCAAACAGGTCTTAAGACTATTATATCTACCAAAAAAAGACACTAAGACTATTATCCACATAAATATGAGTTCAAAAGTAAGTACTTTTTAAAGGCAAATGTTAATCAATTATGGAAATTAGTTGAAGAATAAAAATAGAAAATTCTAAATAAAAAATGTTATTAGCATGTCTCTATCGTAATTTTCAATGCATTCTTATCATAATTTTAATAAAAAAAATTATTAGTAATTCTTTAACTAATTCCCTAAAATATTAACTAGAATAATAACCCTTTTTTAAGAACACAAGTATAAAAAGAATACATTACACAATCTCTTCGCGTTACCATCCCTAGCTGTAATAAAGGATCAACACCTGCCGGGTTGCGACATGTTAGGTTAGCATATGTCTCCATTTGATTTCAATAATTTTTTTTTTTTTTTTTTAAAGAATCTTTTCATACGCAGGTAGAGGAAAGGTAAACTGTCTAATATTATTACATTTGCGGTGGTTCGATTTTCTCGGAAATCATGCATTGTAATAACATGTACCATTTAATAACAAGAGTACGAACCAGTATTCAATGACTATAATTTCGAATTCATACGCGGATATGCTCCAGTAAATGTTTACTAGTACTTTAATTTTATATCTAATTTATGGTAACATAGGGCTCGCTCTCTTATCATTTTTTGCAAGCATGCATTAGAGTTTGTACAGTCTCAAGTTTGACTTTTGCAAACATTATATATGCAACATTATACACGTCTTTTGATGTTCATAGCAGCCCCACCCGATCAAAGAAAACAAAAAAGGGAAAAAGAATAGCTTAACCACCCCCGGCATCAATTTTATTAAAGAAACGTCGAGTCCAACTTTTTGGAAAATTAAAGAACTGAAAATTACATATTTTGTGAATCCAATAAGGGAGGGGCAAAATCCGATTTTTCATGCATGCCAAGCAATAGAAAGTAATTTGCACTCAATTAATTTGTTTTCTTTTAATGCATAAAAATCAATCCTTGCGCTCAAAATTAATCTATCTTTTATTTTCCCCAAAGTAGTATTTAATGATTAACCAAAAAAACTCTGTAAGGTTATGATTGATCTTTATTCGAATACTTTATCCACTCTTATATTAATTTAAAATATATTATTTAAAATTTGCTTAATATTTTAATTTACTTTTATTAAATAATTAATCATGTTATTCCTAATTACCCATTTTAATTTTTTATAATTTAAAACAATTTATCTTTAATATATGTTGTTAAAATTTTATCTGAATTAAAATATTTAATGTTTTGATATTTTCATATTTTAAAAATGTATTCTTAAATATTTTATCTACTTTATATTTTAAAATTTTTGTTTAAGTTCTAAAATACTTCTATAATGGACATGATAATTAATAGTTGAAAACATGATTCCGTATTCGTGCCAAAGGAAAAGAGTTATCAATTTTCTTTTAATAGCATAGGTAGTTAGTGTGCACGCATGTGCTAATTTTGCCATGTGAAAATAAGGTGACTTTGCTACCCAAAATTCGTGTAAGCCCATATATATATATACAAGAACGACTATAGGTTGGTAGCTATATTCCCATATTCTGTTTACCACAAAACTAGGAAAGCCGTTCAAATATAATTTGTTAATCCCTGCAGTATTTGGCTATCTCAGCTTAGACTTGAAGTTATAGAAACATCAACAATACTAAGAGTTAATTTGGACAAACTTTTTATTTATTGAAGAAAAATATAATAATAAATCATACTTTTTTAATAAATTAAAATTAACTTGTATTTTTCAATTCAAGAAGTTATTTAAGGAGGACTTTAAAAAAGTTAAAGTGTATAAATTAATTTTAATTCATGAGAAAAATTTAATTTATTTTACCTTTTTTTTTTAAGTTCTTATTCAAAAGTTTATTTAAACTAAACTTAAATATATATAGATATGTGTCTTGAAATATTTGGCCCAAAATATGACTGAGATATAAATATTAATTCAACAATTTGTAATATTTAGCGATATATATGATACTACAACAAAACAGTCAATAATTTTTTCTTTTAAAAATCCTCTAGCTAGGATCCCAACTTTTTCAATCAACCGGGCAAAGAGAAATTAGTCTTTTTTGAAATATATATATATATATATATTATATATATATATTCTAAGCTTGTTCCACATCACCAATACGACTTGTTGCTCACAAGAAGATTTTAAAGACTTAATTAAAAATAATACGGTGGAAAATTCACAAGAGACTAGCCAAACACTTAATATAATGTTATTACAAGCAAGAAGAAAATTGCATGATTTGAATAGTATTTCTAGCAAACACGTATATTTATATCAATTAATTAAAGTCATTGACGTGTAGATACAACCTTAAATATAAGTGTAGACTTCCACAAGATTACAATATAGCTCAGCTTACTATATCTCTCTCCTGCACAAATATAGTATGAATACATAGGAACCGTCAAATCTCTATCCCTTGGCTTATGGTCAGCGTTAACCAAACCCAGTTTTATAAGTAGAGAAAAAATTGTTTCCATTAGAAAGTACAATTATATAAAAATATTGAGTAAATTACACTAATACTTCCTGAGATTTTTTTCAGATTTTACATGAAACTCCTCATTTTTCTATTTTTACACTAATCTCCTTAATTGTTTGACAAATATTATACTGACATTTTTTATACATTACACTAATCTTGCTTAATTATTTAAAAAAATATTACATTGTGTATTCCTATAAGGAAAGTTATTGTAAACGTTAAAAAAAGTAGAAAAATGATGTGTAATCTAAAAAAAATTAGAAGGTGTCTGTTTGTTTCCTTGAAATACAAGTAGGATTTTGAAATACGGAAACGAGAGAAAGTGGGAATTGTCATACTTGAAATGCAACTAGCAACTAGCAACTAGCTATGCCTAGCTTGGGCAATCTTAAGACTCCAATTTACTACTCATTACTCAAACACTCAATTGAGAGGAGAAAAACGAAACACCTTGCATTTCTTTCTCCAACTGCAAACCGGAAGGACAATTGACAGCTCAACTTCTTCCCTAGCTCTCTTCTTCGCCCCTCTTTCTCAACTATCGTCTTTTGTGATGTCACGTGATTCCCACACTCCCCTCACACGTACGCTCGATCCCTTTGCCTTGGCCGGGACCATTTCATCATTGCCAGAAGCTAATTATCCCTTCTATCCTCCACTCACGTGCCAAAGTCGGCTACGCACGTGTCTTTAATTTATGCATGCTAGTATTGGTTAAACATTTATTTTGTCCTCCCTCCTACTTTTTCAAGTTTGATTACTTTTATATGCTATTAACATTTTTAAAGTTCACGTTCTGAGTTGCAAGTGCCGCACTGCATTGGGAAAGTTAGAAGGAACAATAGCCACCCCTTTGTTTTAATTAATTAGGTGGCTAAACTTTTAAAAGTCTAAACGCCACAAAATATTGGCTCAGCCCTTAATTTTCCTTTTTGGCATCACTTTGTGATTTTGATTCAAACAACAAGAAAATCTCACCATCCCAGCACTTTTTATCTGTGCCACACGCTCGAACACTCCTAGAGACGTACTTCGATGTATAACATGAAGCACCAAATATCATTTTTTTTATCCTCAAAAAAAAAAAAAGGTTATTTTTAGATGGAGAGATAAACCAGTAGCAATCAATTGACATACAAATATCATGCAATGCACCCAGCACCGTTGTCATTACCATGTTCACTTATTTAAATCTTCGTGTAGCTACTTAGAGATAAAATATGTACGTGGGACCAAATTAAAGCGGATGTTTGCTCAATTTCAAGCACATTCTGATAGTGCTGTCTTTAATTTCACAGCACTAGTTTGATCGCTTTGTTTATGGATGACGGAGATAGCAACATATAGGAGCATCGTGCACAGTGCACACGTCAATATTACTGTAATGTGATAATTATTGGGGAAGTTTGATAGCAGCTTCGCATGATATATTTACATCTTTGTCAATTAAATGGGTAATGAAGCGTGGTAGATCTTTTAATTCTAAGCCCACATTTTTTTTTATACTGTATAATTGATATTACCTCATTGACTAAGTGGTCTAGAGGCCACTTGTTCATCATCAACTTCATTTGTTGACAAATTATTGGTTCTTAATTATTGCTACCAGTTCACAGTTGTTATACTCAATAATTCAATATATATAACTGATTTTTTACGTTTTCATTTCATTTTGTTTTCCCTTAATTCTAATTTCCCCCCAGATACACATACCTTGTTAAGAAATATATAGCTTATATTTTCCAAGGAGATGTTAGTTACAACTGCTCCCTAATTAAGGCCAGCAAGTAGAAGGAGAAAGCTGTACTTGCATGTGAAAACGAGGAAAATTCGTTTAAAGCATCAACTGTGCTGCATTCTTAATTTTTATGGGTGTAGTGTAAAAGTTAGCTTTGTTAATTTAATCAGTATATATACCATTTTGTTCACTTTACTTTATTCTGCTTCTTTTGGGAAAAACAAAAATAAGAAAAAAGAACAAAGAACATCCTTAATAAGTTTATATGCATTGGTTAAAAATAATATAAAAATCAGCTAATGATTTCCAAATACTGCAAGCCAGTTTCTTGTTTTATTAACAGGTAATGCCGCAAAAGGTTAACGGTCAGAATCTGTAGTCTTCATTTTACATCTGACAAAGTAATACCCTATCATAGAAGATTTTCGATTAATATAATGGCCATAATCCCTTGCATACGTGTGCAGTTGTACCGCCGTCGTACGTTACGATCATGTCGCTAATTTTCTGGCAAGATTTACTATTCCAATTTTATATTTTTACACTTGCAATCATACATCCAAGTGATCCAACTTATCTGATAATGATAATTAAATTAACTATTTGGTAATATTTATGTATCATTTGATTAACTGACAACTGATGTGTCATTGTTAATTAGTCCATTAGTTTAAAACAATTTTCTTAACCATTGTCCAAATTAAAAGTAAAAATGTTTTAGTAAAAACATAACATTTAATATTGTTAGTGTATTAAATACTGTATTTTTAGTTAATAAAATTTTCTATATATTAATTAATTCTTTAATCATTGTAAACAAGCACCAAATAATTCCCCTCGCCCTCAGCTATAACTTAAAGAAAAGCACTCATCTAACCTACTAGTATTAGCCTAATAGTAGGAGATTTGGGTAGAATGCACAAGATTTTAGGTTCTAACCTTATTGTGTTATTGTACACCAAAAAAAAAAAAAAAACACTCATCATCTATATGTATGAGCTTGTGGAGGATATTTTGAGCTGTAATTAATTATTCTCTTTGTTTTTTTATTTGTTTATTTTGAAACATAGGACAAATTAATAAATAATATTAACATTCTTATTTATATTAATTTTTTAATTTTCTAATATGACCTTTATAGTTATTTTTCTTTTATCTATGACAAGTGTATAAAATATTTAAGAATTAAGTATGGATAAGAATATAATACTTTTGTTTTTTTTTTTTGTCATCACTTTGAAGAAAAATATTATTTGTATTTATAATTTATTTTAAAATTTCAAAATGACATTAATTATTATTTCCTCAATTATATCCTTATAAAAAATAGGGAAAAAAATAGTATATAAAACCTCATAAGAGAAATAAAAGACAAAGAAATTACAAATCATTTTAATAAAAATGAAGTGATTAATTATTTTTCTTAATCTATGTGCTATAATCTTAAAAGATCAACCAATGCAATAATTAAAAAATACTAATAATTAATGTTTGTTTTAAATTTCTAAATAAACACATAAATAGAAATAAAATTTTCATTAAAAAATGATCAAATAAAAAAAGGAGTAATAAATATAGCTGAAATTATCTTTGTTAATTGAAACCACATAGTAGCTGCGGGGTCTTTCATATATCACTACCTGTACATACACGTTCCACCTTTCTTAATTCTTGTTGTGTAACAAGAGATACCACGCACTTTTCCTTCAATGTGTTCACATAATTTACAGTTTAGCTGCACCTTATCTCAATGCATGTTGTCGCTACCGTACTAATCAATACCACCAATAAGGAGTGCTGTGGTTATGGGTGCAGCAAAATGTGGGCAGCAACGGAATCTAGAATGTCGATAAGTAAGATAAAAATTGACGGGGTGCATGCATTTAACCAAAAATGACAGTGATGAAGTTGTTTAAAGTTCAAGAGTTAGCTAGCTATAGTGTGGTACCTGTCGGGACACGATTCCCTTATTACAATGTGCTGGTGTGTACTTGTTCGGATTGTTTGCGATGTTGATGGCATCTGCTTGATATATAGCATACTTTAAGAGGGGAAGTTTACATTTTAGCTGCACCGAAAAGTTCAATTATAGATTCTTAATGGCTCTTTGGCTTGTTTTCAAGTCTCGTTGACTAAATATTATAAACACAGAACAACTTAACTAGCACATTCTTTTGTACGTACTCACACATGCTATGTCGTCTATTTTGCTTCCAGGATCAATTAAAAGTTGTCCCGAAGGTTCAAGGCCACAAACATGCTCGTAAATAGTAGTATATGTGCTATGTAATGCAATGTATAGCAAGTGCAGGTATTTCACGAATACGATATCAAGCCTCACGTGAAGTGACATGAGATTAAGCCAATTGCGTATATATATGTAACATATTTTATTTTATTAATATATATTCTTTCACCTTTATACCTATCAATCTTCTTTTTGTTTCAAATCCTGTGCATAAACTTCATTTATAAAAGGATTCTGAGTCCATCTGTCTAGTTTAAACGAATTGTACTATCCTCTCTGGCATGCATGCTCATCACCGAGATGTGTCATTATTTGTTGGAAAAAAGATGTTGTCTATCGCTGTTATGTCATAGCAAATTGCAAGTATAGATGGCGACTTTACGGGACCAACCGGCGTGTCCTCGGATCTGCAATCACAACTACGCTGTAGTTAAATTTTCTTGAGCTCACCCGAAGCATGTTAATTTTAAGCTAACCATGAGCTTGGTGCAAATTATTCTCATTATATTTACAACAAGTATCTACTCATATATTATAAATTACAATACATAATTTAGAGAGTAAGATCCTCATTCTTACTACTCTTTCAATTAAATATTTTTAACATTTTTTCTTCTATATTTTGGAGGTACATTTCACACATTATCCATAGTCAAAAAATTTCTCTCTCAAATATCTTAAACTATCATCCTTTTATCTTTATTTACATACTTATTTTTTAATTCTTTATCCATTTTAATTTAAAAATAAACTTATATTACAATTTAGATTGTTCATTATAAATCCAAAATATACTTTATATATTCAAAAATATTTTTTTTTTATCATTGTTTAGCACTAGTTCTTTCACAGATTCTCGCAAGCCAAACTTTGATAGTGCACCTACAAGGATTCTAATGTTGAAATTAGTGTATATGCAAGATACAAATGGAAGATAGAAGTTTAGAAGAGTACCTCAAATCCTATTGGGCCTATTTATACTATTCTTGATTTGGTTCTCTTAGCGTTTATCGCATGAGGTGGCATGGGAAATATCTCTCTGGCAAAATCTTACCATAATCATTATTTCTAACAGACTCTTAGCTATGATTTAATGCTTCACATCAATATTGTGGTTTGTCCATTGCAAATGGTTCTCGATATATATGTATTAGGGTCTAGTTAATGGGCTTTGGTCATTTGGCCAACGCATTAACTTCATTTGCCAGACTAAGCTCAAATTCTTCAAAGGGTTCAAAACAATTATATTTGTTTTTATAAGTCAAAGATTTTATTAACTGAATAAGTGATAGCACAAGAAATGTTCACTTAGCATGAAAATGACAATGTAATATATATACAAACTAAAAAAAGATGAATATTTATTATGAATTTTAAGTATATAAAATTAAATATTTATCTTGTATAATGCACATGCTAAAATACTAGTTATATATTACTTCTTATTTTTTTTAAGAAGATAATTCACAAATTAAATAATGTAATTAATATTTTCATTTATATTAAAATTATGATAAATAACACTATAATTAAGGAATTAAAAGTAAAAAAATTATTAAAAAATGTTACCAATGGACCCTACCAAAATTTATCTCTAACATATTTTTAATTTAATAAAAAAAGATTTTAAATTTAATTTTAATATTTTTTTGATAATTTTTTTATTTTTTAACATTCATTATCATTAAAACAAAAAATAAATAAATGACCTCTTGTTTCGCTAGAAATAGTGAGGAAGAAGAGACATAAGATATAAATATTAAATTTTTATTGTTTATTTGAGAAGAAAAATAATAATTAATGAACAAAGTTTTTTTTACACATGAAAAAATTTTTCCACCTGAATTAGCATGAAATAGGGAAAGAGGATCTCTTTTCATTTTGTTTTAGTTTCTCAAAAAATTAAGTAAATTTTTTATACCATAAAAATTAAATAAATAATACATACTTTTATGTTAAAAAATAATAGAGTAAAAAGTCAATTTTTTTGTTACACTTAATTCTTTTAATTAATATAAAAATATTTTTCATAATATTTTTTCTTTTCACTTTCTCTTTCACTTATTTAAATAAATAAAGAGAATTTTTTCTATTTTTTTCTTTTGATTTCTATCCATCTAAATAATATAATTTTTTTAACCCACTGTGCTCAGCCTTATGTAGGAGGGTTGAGTAATATGCAAATGATTCTTAGCAAGTTATAATATGAATTATCTTAAAATGACACTCATAGTACTGTAGTTTGTTAACGTACTCTAACTAAAAAACAAGTATATGTATGTTAGCAATGCTTGTGGTGTTCGCTAATGTACATTCACTTATTTTTTTGTTAGAGTACGTTATAAGTTATAATTATGATTGTCTTAAATACACTTGATGTATAGCTTGCATGTCTACACTAGTTATATATATATAATATATAGTTATATATATATATATATATATCTATATATATTATATATTATTATATATATATATATATAGTGAGAGGTTATGTGCAAGTGAGATGAATAAATATTGACCATTAGATCATGTTATGAATGTTGAAGATTAAAACAAACAAAGTCATGCCAATTTTTTAAAAATCACATGACTTTTTAAGTGATCACATCAAATTAAATCTTGATCATTCAAGTATAGTTGTATGGTCCAAATTTAACCCTCTCACTTTTACATAAAAATGACCTTCTCACTAGATATGTCAAAAAAATATTATAAAATAAACAAAAATTAACTTATATTTTTTAATGCTATATATCTTAATCATAACTTAATCACTATGTTTCAAATAATTTTTTATTTAATAAAATTGTGTTATTTTAATTTTTTTTCTTTGCATACTTTAAGGACTAAAATAAGATATTATTTTGATATAATAATTTTTTTTGTATTTCACTTAAAAAATTATTTTATATCATATATTTTGTAATTAACCTTCTTATAATATATTTATCATATTTGTAACGACCCTCTGTCGTCACAGTACTACAAACAAACCCCTATATATATACATATAAAGATACTTAATAATAATTATCAATCCACATATTACTCTAATATATACAAGATATGAGATAATACTGTATATAGGCCCATTTACATATACAACACCAAGGGAGAAACAAAAACCAAACTCCTTATAGCTAGTCAACTATACAACATATACATCAAATTCGAAAAGAAACAAAAAGAGCTTCCAAAAAAGCCCCACCTAAAAGGGGCCGCCAAAAGTCTTCATTTGAGACCTCCTCTATCAGCTCTGAGAAGCTACATCTGCAGACACCTCTCCTTCTGCTCTCACGCCAAATGACGTGATCATCACAGTCATAGCACCATACAACAACAACAGCAACCACACCAAAACAAAACAACAAGGCAAGGGTAAACTTACGAAACAAAAACCAACATAATATATACAATTCATATTCTCATACCATCAACATATCAAGATGGAATCTAAATCATCAAGAAATGGGTTTACATACATTACAGTATAGCACGCATAACATCGCACACTATGCTGTCAACCCTATATGTCAATGTATGAATGACACGATTCTCGAGAAAATTCTACATTCCGGGCGATCAGTCAGGTCTCATCCCCTACCATGGTCATCTAGCATCATTCAAGGATTGCCAAAACTCTGATTAGTTGGATAAGCTTATGGTTGTTAGGATAAATGTATGTGGGTGGTGGTATACTACGACACAAGGCCTGTACTGCCTTAGCCCCCTACGGGGTTTACCCATCCACTTATCTCCTAGGTCCAGCTTTAAAACCCCACTTCTTATCTAGGCACTAGGTTGGAGGCCTATATGAGTACCAACTTTAGTCACCATCCACCTTACGTGCCTGCCTGCACATAGCTTGAAGCCCACACAACCTCAGCCAACCACATATGCATGCCAATGCATGTATTACCACAATAATCAATTCAACCCAAATTATTCATCAATATCCATATATATATATATATATATATATATATATATATATATATATATATCACCACAACCATCAACTCAATCACAACAATCATCATATCATGTATATATATATCAACATATCAACACAACCATAAACTCAATTACAATAATCATCATATCATGTATATATGTATCAATATATCACCACGTGGCCTACTCAGCACCACCCATGGTCCAACAATCACCATCAACCCCATGCATGCCCAATTCGGCCTCTTGCATGTTCAACAGGTAAGACAATGTCTAAGCAACACATACTTTTTGAAAATTCTCAGACAACAAAACAGAATTGCACGCTTGCTCAGCGATCCATATGCTCGCTCAGCGAGTATCTTTCATACAAAGAGCATATTTTCCTTTTCGAAGGTTCTCGCTCAATGAGTATAAGTCTCGCTCAGCGAATATATGTTTCGCTCAGCGAGACAATTACAACTTATCAACTAAATCCTCAACAATAATAATAAAGAAAAACCCAAAAACTAGTTTAGAAAACCATTTGAACATCCAATTAACTTAAAATATACATTTGACATTCTTAGGAATCAATAAAGTCATCAACAACCAACAAAAATAGTAAGAAAGAAGAGAAAACTATGTTTTTCTCTCACTCAGCGAGCATTTCCGTCGCTGAGCGAGCAATACAGCGATTGAAAAATCTGTCACTGAGCGAGAGCTCAATCGCTAGGTGCAATTTTTGATCTTTTTCTTTGCAAATCACTCACCAACATCCATTTTTGACCAAATCAATCAACAGCAAGCATCACAAAATAATCTTAATTACTTCTAATACCTTTCTAACCGATTACATAACATTTTATCCACAAATCATCCACAAATCTCAAATTCCCTTTCAAAAACCCATTTTGTATCAAAACTTACATACACAAGATCTTCACCGAAATCAATCGATTCCAAGGCATTTAATCAACATATCAATAGCCATAAATACGAAATCAAACAATAGTAAGCTTCTCTTACCTCTAAAAGTCTCCGAATTTGAATTTTTAGCTTCCTTGAGAATTTACTATCTTGAGCCAAATCTTCCAATAACCATGCCTTTTCTCACCATGACCACTTAACTAAGCTTACAACTCCTTTACACCTTCATAAACTCAAGAAATTTTAGAGAGAGATAGAGAGAGAATGAAGAGATGAGAGAGAATGAGAAAGGGAGAAATGAAAAAGAAAAACCCTTCTCCCTCTTTTATATAGTCGACCTCCCTGGAGCTCTCACATAAACTTTGGGCTATCTGAGGATCATATCTCATCAAACCACTCCCCATAACCCCTAATTGGTCTAACTCAACTCTTTTCCCTCAAAAGGTCAAAATCACACTCACAACACACCCACATTGACTCAAGTACATATCTCAAACTTCCTAAATTCAAAATTGAAATTAAACAAACAACACACACCATCATCATATACAACAAACCATATATAACAACATTTCATTTATTTCTTTTAATCACCTAGATTACATATCAAATTTTCACTTTTTAGTTATTAAAAAACTTAATCATGCATTAGGAAAAATAGGGTGTTACAATATCCAATATATTTATATTTTTGAAGAAATATATTACACTACTGTAGGAAACGCTTTTTAAAGGCTTTTAAATTGGTTAGACAACCGATTTAGATATAGCCAATATAAAAAGTATTATGATTTAAATCATAAGTTGAACCGATTTAAAAAACACTTTTTAACTCGGTTCAGAGGGAAACCAATTTAAATCGGTTGTTGCTGCAACCGATTTTAAAAGTGTCACTTTTTAAATCGGTTAAGGCAAAATTGGTTTAAAAAATGCACTTTTTAAATCGATTAATGCTCAACCGAGTTAAAAATTACTTTTTTAAAAATAATTTCATTGTTTTGTCATACGACCAACCCTTTTATCATTAAACAGATGCCACAGAAATAGCTAGTACATCAACGCATTTAATTATAACCTACTTTAACCAACAAAACTTCATAATATACTTTGAAACATATAAAATAAAAAACTACTATTCTTTTGTCTAGCTAAAGACATTCTAAACAAATTATCTATTACTAATTTGAAGGAAGAATGTTGCCCAATGTTAGCGGATGTCTAGTAAGTCCTTATGTAAGAATGGTTCCCTATCAATAAATAACTGCAAGATAAACATAAGATAAATTCATTACCCAATCAACTATAAAAACTATAAGTATTATTGTAACTAGATGAAAATTATATTACCTCGTCCCATGAATCTACAATATCTGCAAAAACTATGGTTAACATATGTTTCATTATATAATATCCACACTCATAGCTCCCTATGTGTTTGTTAGCCTACCAATGAGCATTGTTTTTAGAAATGAGTTTTAGAAACTATTAGAAATTGTAATTGAATATGCAGCTGTAAATTAATTACATAGGGGAAAAACCAACTAGGCTTCCTTCGTAGTGACACGTGCCTACCTACCAATGTTTGATATCCAATCATGACTCTGATTAAAAAATGGATATGCAAAGTATGTTATAGGTTTCAAGATTACAATACAAGGCACGAAGGAAGTATATTATAAATAAAAACTTACTTTTCTACTAGTTGTTTCAATTCTTTGTTAGGCTTCTTGTGCAACGAACACAACAAGGCCACAACACTGTCCCTAGGACAAATAATTAGGAATTGCTAATGTGAGCTACATTGGAAAAATAATATATGTGACGAGATTCAAATATCATTTAAAATTATTTGGGTGATAAATAACTTGTGCTTACCAATGATATTACAGTGCTTGGTAACACCGTTTTCATCCATTATACATCCAATTTTGAATGTAAGCCTGAGAATCTTCATCCTTATTTCTTATCTTCTGAATAGGGAATAGGTCAATAAATCCATATACATTTTCCCGACCCTTTGAGAGATAGAGGCAATGCATGTACCTAAAATATTCAAATGAATGGTAATTATAATAATGTGATGCTTATTTAAGAGATTTACAAAAAAATTAAACTTACAGCAACCATAATTATAGAACTGAGATATTTAGCATGTCATTGCTAGTACATATTTCCAATACATCCTTCTGGGTGGTCCATAGGTCAACATCACTAGGTCTGCCAAGGAATATCGGTTCCCAATCTATTTGCACAACATTCGTCCCCATACTAGATGCCACCTACCACAAGCGTGTCATTAGATCAAGTTAAGGTTTCAATTTTTTAGGTGGAACATCTTTCTTCGACGGTTGAACATCCTAAAAAAATACATATAAAATAATGTTAGAAAATACAATCAATTTATTTCAATCTGTAATTAGAAAAAAAAAACTTAAGATCAAATTTGAATATACCTTGGTTGATGTGACCTTTATAAGTCGTCTCAGCCATTGAATGAACTATTTAGGGGCCTGTCCTATAGTCTAAACCTATCCGGTGAGCATAGGGACTTAAGCATGTGCATCCCATATTTGTTCAACCACCACCCTCGCCATATCATCCTCAATGGTCCTATGGTGTATGATAGGCCCCAAATTATAGACTCTCCCAAAGGCCACTAAATGAACAGGCTCTCCATCAACATACAACTCATACTACTCAAGGATATCAGTGTCAATCTTCTCCCTAAAAGGATCAGCAGCAGCACAACTTCCCTTCGTATTGGCACGTACATGAGTATGAGCTTGTTCTGGCTAGACATTTTTATTTTGTTGTGAAAGACCCAAAGATGTCAACTCCTCTTTAATCTCCCATCTCAACTACTCTTTAAGCTTATTTCAAATCTCTTGCCTGATTTGCTCCATCTCTTTGCTAGTGACAATTCCTGAAGTGGGCCACTACATGAAAGTGGTCTGTAGTAATCACAAATGCCAACACCTCGTCCAGTAGTACAAACCCGACCAAGGTTCTCTGGTCTCCCAATAACAGCAGTTAATATATTCTCATGTCCATGAGGAACAAACGTTTCCTGTGAGCTTTACTTAACCAGAGAATCCTACAACATATAATTTAAGAAATGTGTAAGAAATATGATGTAGCAAGTTACAATTACAATTTGAAGTTAAAAATTATTTACAATCTTTTCAGCAACAACGCATGTCTCCTCAAATGTATATCTTCCCGATTTTAGCGTGTGGGTCACCTTCCATTTATCCCAGCGTTGCGGTGGTGATGGAGGAGCAATATCTCTAGCAGAACTAAATGTCGAGGCTTCCAATTGACGTTGCCTCACCTTTTCCATCATCACCTTCTACTCAAGCAACTTATACCCTCCACGAGACAATCTATGGGGGTAGACATTCTATGATACAATCATCTGTCCCTTTTTTCTCTTCTTCTGTGAATAATAAGACACTGTTAAATTTAATAAAAAATAATCAAATATTGTTGTACGATTAAAAAAATATGTTTCCAACTAAACCTAGAAGACAGAATCCTCTCGACTTTCAACAAACTTTACCCACGTCTCCATATCTAAAAATGCATACTTCTGATAAGGAGAAGTGTCTTTCGATCTTTCATATATGTATCTCTTGGTGAGCTGTGTCTTAAATGCCCTCCAACGCTCAGCCACGAGTGTTAGCAATTTCTTTTTCAAGATGGCATTATGTGAAACATCATAGGTCAGCTACAAAATAAAATTGAATAGTCAATGTACGACAATAATACGGTTAACTACAATTTATATATTTGAGAATATAAAAGTAAAATACCGTGATAATTTGTCAAATTTGATTCTTTACGCTCTCCTCTACATGGTCCCAAATCCTCATAAAGGATAGAAATCTTGCTCTGAGCAAGGGCGCCCACAAAACTAATGAATTTTGTGGCATTTTCCCCCTCAAGTGTCCCACTAAGCATGTCAAACTAAATTGGTATTAGATGGTCACTAGCCCGACTAAGAGTCCATTCCTTTAAACGTGTACCTCATCTACACTTTTTTTGTAGAGACATAAGATGGGTTACTAGAAGAATAAGTCATGTGCCTGTTTAGAAAAAGAAAAAAAAGAGACACATGTTAATACCAACATTCACAAAATTTGCAATTTTCAAAGACAAATATAAAGATAAAAAAATAAACAATAAAATAAAAAAATAACATGAACAACAATATACAATAACATAAACATAAGTAAGTTATTAACATTGTCAAGTATGAATGTTTTTCCATATTCCTTCGTGATGATCATCACTTATGGCATGTACATCATCCACTTCATTTTTATCAATAAAAGTAGGCATCCGTGTTGAGAAAGAAAGAATCTCAATAAGATCGACATTTGAATCTTCTTTTTCATCACTAGCATGCACGCTTCTTCCCAAGAGAACAACTGACCATCTCTTGTTAGAAGAATCACCAACATAAAAAAACTTGTTTTGCTTGGTATGCCATAATGAAAGGCTCTTCCTTGTAACCTACCTTGTTAAGATCCACCAATGTAAATCCTAATTCATTGGTTTGTACATCAACATTACTGTCAACCCACTTACATTTAAAAACAAGCACTCTAAATTTAGTGTAGTCAACCTTTCATATGTCTTTAATAACTCCAAAATTACACATGGATGCCATAACGAGATTTTATCTTTTGAACTAAAAAAGTGCATGGACTTAGCCATAACCATTACCCCACTATTTTGCATGGTGCTCTTATCATCAAACGACTTTGTATAGAAGGAAAATTTGTTGATATCGTATCCATTTCAACATATGACATCAAAGTTAGGCCTATGTGTTAGCCATTTTAATGTGTTAGAAGCATTATCATCATTCAAAACTTGTTTTTAAACCAATTTAATAATGTTTTGTTGTGCTCATTCAAATGCCATTCCTCGGGCATTCTGGGGTTCTTTTTCTTAACAATCATGATATTGCAATCAACCAATGATATTATACTCAAACACTACTCTTTTAGAAACAACACTTAAATTTAAGTTCCAAAATACAATACAATTTAGTAGGCAAGGCTCAAATACATTTTTAATGAGATAATGAAATATGACATAAATTCTTACTATGTATAGATAATTCAAACAAGGCTCAAATACACTTTTAATCCCTATCTATATGAACTTTATTGTTGCTCCTTATAAAAATTAACTAGTACAACTTGCCCAAATTATTAGTAATTGTTTTGTTATCTAATTCAAAACCTCAAGAGTGGAGACCTAAAAAAATTGACAAGAATTCTAAACAGAATGAAATTAAAGGCAATAAAATGGAGACATGACTCTCAACAAAAATGGAAATTGACCAAACCAAAGGCAATGTACAGTTTCCTTTAGAATTTTATTTAATTCAAATAGTCCTACAAAAATGAAGACATCACTTTCAACAATAATGTACAAACTTTCCACTCCAAAATTCGCATAACACACTCTAAAATTTCCACTCCTAATTCACACAACACACTCCAAAATCTAAAGTCCCAAATGACATGCAAAATCCATGGAAAACAAGCTTGGTTCGTGAATAAAGCACTCACAATAATGGCAGCCTCTACGAACTTCTAAGCTCCAACAATGACAATCAACGTGCTTTCACAAGCTTCCAAGCTCCAACAATGGCAGTCAACACGTCTTTCACAAGCTTCGAGCAACACAATAGATCAACAAGCTTTCACGAGCTTCGACCAACACATGCAATGGAGGAATGAGCTTTGAGCTTGAGCTTTCAAGTTACCAATGTAGCTACGAGCTTGAGCTTGAGCAAAACAATGGAACAACGACAACCAACGAGCTTGAGCTTCAACTTTCACTGTTTTTGAGTTACCCAATGTGTGCAAAAAGATCTTGGGAGCTTTGAAGAAGAAGCAAGATGGAGATTGGAGGAAGGGAAATGGCTTAAGGAGGACTTATAACCACTAAAAATGGCGCAATGGAGGAGCTTTTTATAGAGGAAATGTTCAGAGCTTTGAAGAAGACAAATGTGTCTGCGCAAATGAGCGCGAGAAGGGAAAAGAAGACAACTTTTTAAACCGATTGTGATAGAACCAATTTAAAAAGCACTTTTTAAACCAGTTCAATCACTAACCAAATTAAAAAAAAGCTTTTAAAACCGGATCTATCAAAACCGGTTTAAAAAGTCATACAAAAATTTACACATTGCCAATTTAGATCGGTTAGCGAAAAACCATTTAAAAAGTGAATAAAAAAATTTTAAAATTAATTTTTTAGCTCAGTTATACATGAACCGATTTTAAAAAGTTCATTAAAATTGAAAAACTGTCATCGCATCTTGGTTTTAACTCGGTTTATTAACAACTGAGTTAAAATTCTGCTATAAAAAGCCTTTTTTGTAGTAGTGTTAATATATACTAATTTTCTTTATTAATTTATTAATATAATTTATTATATTATTTATTTAGTAGTAACAAATGTATGTGTAATTTCTATATAATAATGGAGGTTGGATGTGAACTCCCACCCCTATAGTCTAGCACTATGAGAAGAACCACTAGAGCAGTTTGTTTGTTTGGTATATCATATAAGTATGATAATTATATTATATATAATTTAAATGTGTGGGAGACTAAAATTACACATACATTTATACTAAATAAACTATATAATAAATTATATAATTTGTGTATAATAAATTTATATAATTTATACTATTAATAAATTTCAACAAATACTTCCTTTATTTATTTTTATTTTTCACTTAAAGAAAAGCTTTGTTTTTATTTATATGTCATTTTAAA
Source organism: Spatholobus suberectus (assembly GCA_004329165.1). Taxonomy (NCBI): domain Eukaryota; kingdom Viridiplantae; phylum Streptophyta; class Magnoliopsida; order Fabales; family Fabaceae; genus Spatholobus; species Spatholobus suberectus. Next base: position 82,438,145 of record CM014730.1, on the reverse strand, counting down.
GTTTTAAGATATTATTAAATATTATATTTTCAATTATATTTTATAAAAAATAATATAACGTATAAAATGTTAACATAATTAATAAAATAGAATAAATAACATATTAGAAAATTTAAATAAATTTAATTAAAATATTGAGATTTATTACTTTTTTAATCTATGTAAAATAACCTTAACGACACACAAAAATAAATGGAAGAAGTAATTTTCAATATATTTATCTTATTATAGAGAATTAATTACATATCCTCTTACATGTTTTTTAGATACATTTTTTATTATTAGGTGAAATTTATGTCAACCCATTAAATGATATAGGTCATATTAATTACTTAATGAGTTTCATTTGTTATTGAGTAGAATAATCATAAATTTCATTGAATCATATTAGAGAATATATTAAAAAATAGTATAAGAAATTCATTAATTAGGTATTGATATAGAGACTGAATATATTCAAGTTACTATAGAGATTGATTTAGAGATGAAAAAAAGTTAATATTTTTTTTATTTAAAAAAGAAAAAATTAGTCTTTAAATCAGTCTTTACAAGTTGTTAAAATTTTTATTTATTTATTTAGAGACTAATTTTTTGGTCTCTAATCGAAATGTAGTTAGAGACTGATTCATCAATTGCTAATGGTCAAAAAATTATTTATTTAATTAGAAATAGATGTTTCAATCTTTAATTGAAATACAACTAGAGATTATTTTTTAGTTGCTATTAACTCATTTTAAAGTTTAATTTTACAGTCTCTAGCTAAAATATGATTAAAGATAGATTTTGTGATCTCTAATTGACGTATAATTAGAGACTAATAGTTGAATTGTTATTAACCTAGTTTAGAGACTAATTTTTTAGTATCTAGTGAAATGTAAATAGAGACCAATTTTTTAGTCTATAATTGAAATATAATTAAAGACTGGTTTTTCTATTGTTATTAACCCATTTTGGAGAAGGATTTTGGGTATCTAACTTAACTATTATTACAGACCAATTTTTTACTTTCTAATTAAAATATAATTAGAAACTGACTTTCAAATGTTTTATTAGTTATTTTAGAGATTGATTTTTTACTTTTTAACCAAAACATAATTAGAGATTGATTTTTCAATCATCATATATCAACCTATTGTAGAGTCTCAATCTCTAATTAAAATATGATTAGAAAATAATTGTCAAAATTTTCAATGTGTGTAATATGGTAATAGTATGAAAATTTTATTACAACATAAATTTTTTATTATATTATAAATATAAAATTTATTTAATGTTTATTTTTTAAAACAATTTAAAGTATTTAATAAGATATATTGAATATATTTTCACACAATATATTCATGAATCATAACAAGAAAATTTATTGTAAATAAAACTCAAAAAGCCTTTTACCTACAAATGTTTGATATAGGTAAAATTATTGACCCACCTTTTCATACAAATATCATTTTTTCCAAAATAATTTAAAAAAAATATTTACCAAAATAATATAAAAAATGATTTTCATTTTATGGTAGTTTTGGCATATTACATGGAAAGAATGGCATCATCGTTTTTTGTGTATATTTTAAAATTAATGCAATCAAAATAGGTATGCTAGTAGGTTTTAGTGTTTAAAAAATAGGGTTAAATATGTTTTTGGTCCTCTAAAAATATGACAAAATTGGTTTTAGTCCCCAATTTTTTTTTCCTTGAATACTCTAATTAGATCCTTGTGGTAAATTCTGTTTAACTTTTGTATTAAATGATGACCACATCAACTTTCAAGTAAGTATTTTATTGCTTAAGTGCCCAGTGATAATTTTTAATAAAAAATTGTGTAATTGCTTTTGTTTTAGGGTTAAAAAAAATATGTGGTTTAGAGTTAAACATGTAATAATTTTATTTAAAAAGTATATTACTAATCCGACCTGGACATAACAGTTGACATAGACAGCCACCTCAGCAAATTAATGGTGACTATGATGCTAATGTGACCATTATTAATAGAAAAGTTAAACAGAGTTTAGTACAAGGATTTAATTAGGATTCTTTTAATATTTGAGGGACTTTATTGAAGGAAAAAAAAATTAGGGACTAAAACCAATTCTGTCATATTTTTGGAGGACTACAAAAATATTTAATCCTAAAAAATATATTGTTGAAGGCGCCTCACCAATAGGTGTCACCCATTTTTTTAATTTTTATCTCTTTTTCGGAACACTAACTAATTTTAATAGTATAATTTTATGAGTTTAATGGCTATGCACTATTAGTATAAAAAGTTTTACACTATCAACCAATCAGAAATCACTATTAACATAACTTTTAAAGTAGTTAATGTAAAAGTCAATAAACTTATCATACATGGTGGTTTGTGATTGGATGACTGTGTAAAATTGCTTTACACTGTTAGTGCATAACCTATTTTCTCTAATTTTATTACTTATACAATATAATGAAATAATAAAATAGAATTAAATAGTAAATAAATATTTTAAATATTAATATAAATAATAAAAAATATTGAAAATAATAAGTATTAATTTTTTTTACTATATTATATTTTTTAGGCATCATCATTAATAATACAATGCAATAATATAAAATTTGAAGTATTAATATTAACAATATAATAAATATAATATAAATAGTAATTTTAAAAATATTTTAGTATATTTTAATAATGTAATATAATATAATAATGTAAAATTGAATAATATAAATTTACATTTTTATTTCTTTTTAAAGAATATTGATGATGCGTATTTGTTAGGTGCTATCACTGTTTTTTGTTTTTTATTTTTAAGTATAATTGAAAATATAATATAATAATAATGAATATAGAATTTAGAATATTAAAAACATAAGATAATTAAATGATAATAATATATTAATATTAATTTTAAAACAATAAAATTAAAATATAATAAATAAAATATAAATAATATTTATAAAATATTTTAGCACATTATAATTTTTATTTTTATTTATTTAAAAAAACTAAAGACATATAACTATGAGGTGTTATTTATTTTCTTTAAATTTTTAAATTGAAAGATTTTAATAATAATATTAATAATATAATATAGTAATATAATGAATATAAAATTTAAAATATTAATCTTAATAGTATATTAAATATTTCATAAATAATATATAAAAATATTAATTATAATATAATACAATTAATGTAAATTATTATTTTATAAATAATTATTATAAAATTGGTCTAATATATTTGTATTTTTATATTATAATTTGTTTTTAAATTTTAATAAGATAAAAATTACATTTTTTATTTTTAATTAAAGAAAATAAAAGGCAATTTATAATTAGGCATCATTTATTTATGGGCTTAATTGTACTTTGTGCCACTCAAGTTTCATTATTTTGCGAATTTTGGTACTGTATTTTTTTTGTTTAGCCTTTTGCTACCTTATTTTGAAATCTTGCGAATTTTACCTAATTTTGTGAATTCTTATTTAATGAATAGTTGATGATTGAGCAAAAATTGCAAGATTTCAAAAATAGATTAGCAAAATGATAAAACTTGGATGACACAATGTGCAATTAAGCCTTATTTATTTATTTATTATTTCTGAGCTAGTTAAAATGTCCTTCATATAGCTTTTGTCCTTGTTTGACTGTGATGTTTTCGGACTACATATTTAAAAAAAAAAAACATTTCAATTTTCTTTTTGAAAGTACATAGAATATCATAAATAATAATTTCTAATTTCTTTAAAAAAATAAAAGCATAATTTTTATCTTATTCAATTTAAAAAATAACAATACCAATATAAAAATATGTAGTAAAATATTATTATTATTATTATTTATGAAATATTTATTATATTATTAATTATTAATATTAATTTCAATTTTTATATTAATACAAAATTATTAGGGATGGATAGCAGGCTAGTCGGGGGGTGTTGTGTGATGAACACTGTAACTTTATTGCTGCCTTCTCTTATAAAATTGGAGTTTGTTCAATTACTTATTTTGAATTGTAAGGAATATTGCATGGAGTTCAACTTGCTTGGAGGCGTGGTTTTAGGAAAATATGTGTTGAGTATGACTCTTTATCGATGATAACTCTTATTCAAGCATGATGCTCTTCATCTCATCCCAGCTTTAGGATTGTCTAGGCCATTTGATCTTTTAATGATAAAGGTAATCAACTGGTTTGGAAGCATATTTTTAGAGAAGTTGAACAAGTAGTTGACAAGTTGGTAGCTTATAGCTTAGTTATGCCTTACAAGGACAAGATTTTTGACTATGTACTTGAGTTTATTTCCTTTATTTTGGTATCTGACTCTGTGGGGGTGTATTTCCCTTGAGGCTTAGTTTTTCTTGCATCCTGGTTCACCAAAAAAAAAAAGATACTAACATATATTAATATCTGAGAATGGGGTTTAAGATATATGCTTTCTTGTATAGTTATCAAAAGTGGTGAAAGTTCAACTAGGTGGATATACGTTGAACCAACTGTCATTAGTAGTAATGTGCATGAGTCAACAACACAAGAATTGGTCTTGAGAAAGCGCTTTATGGCACTTAGTGCTTCATTAATCATACCTTAACCCTTTTTATGTTTAAAATTGGTCCACAGAGAATTCTATGAAATTAAAAAGGAAGACTGAGGTTAGCTTTGTGTGTACAAGGAGAGAACATGCAAGCTGCTAATGCCAAGAAGCCATGCACAAGTGCAAATAAAGTCGCAAAATCAAAGTCAAAAACATCCAAGGATCCTCAAAGAGATTGCACCAAGGTTTGCCTCAAACCTAGGTTAAATTATGATTGCTTTAAACCTAAGAACTTTTTACCAAAAAACAAGGGATCATGATGACGACCCTATTAGAGAGGTAATGTTTAAGTGCCAGAGGTAAAGCCGTGTGTGAAGTATATTAAACAATGTATTAATATTTTTTATTTCATGGTATGACAGAAAATGCAATTCCCCCTCTAATTAGGAGTTTTCAACACCGATGAGCTATCGAAAATCATACCAATATATGTTTTTTTTAATATAGTTTTACTTTTGGTAAATACAAAATAACTCGTGGATATTTCCATTATTGGATGTAGTGTTTTATAATCAACATAGCTTTTATTTCTATATGTAATAGTCTAGTCCAGAATTTGGTTATTTCTCCTCTAATTATGAATCAACTTGTGTATGTTTGAAGCAATTAGACTGTCTCTATTCTTGTACAATTACTTGTTTTATATAGAGAGCTGTATTTCGTGTAGAGTTTGCTAGAACTTGTACATTTAAAAACATGTAATAACAATTATGTCATTTGTTATATCCATTGATTTTAAATCTAAAAAGTTAGGTAGATACATGAAGAAGTACTAGAAATTTACTATTTAGAGACTGATTTAGTATCCCATTTTTGGCTCTAAATCGGTCACTAAATTAGTTACTCTATCGGTTTTTAAAATGAGGCACTAAGCCAACCTCTATAAAATGGGTCACTAAATCGATCACTATAAAATATGTCACTAAATTGATCACAACGAAATGGGTCAATAATTTGACCTCTATGAAAGCCAGTCGCTAAATCGGTTTCTAAAATTGGTCACTAGAACAGTCTTTAAAATTGGTCGCTAGATCGATCTCTAAATCAATCTCTACAATCAATGACCAACTATTTAGCAACTTATTGAAACCAGTCTCTAATTCGGTCACTAATCGATTTTCTCACTTTATAGGTGAGAATTTTTTCACTAACTAGTGATCGAATTTTCGGTCTCTTGAATTTTTCTTTTTTCTTGTAATGCAATTATATACACGTTGTATTGTACACTTTATTTGGAATAATTTTATTCTTCATTCGTATAGTATAGTGGGAATGGGGGAGAGGGAGAGGAAAACAAAAGGGTAAAGAGGGAACAAAGCACTAGTTAATTATTGTTTTGTCCATGCACTTAATGTACCAAATTAAACATAGCCGCAATTAAGAGATTACTAGTGACAGGGACACCAAACTTCTTTTTCCAACAATTCTTCAATGCTTTGGAAGTCCAATTTCTTTAGAAAATTTTCTTTTCTTTTATACGATATTTTAATATTTAAGATAATATTAATTTTTATTTTTTCAATTGAATTTTTACTTTTATCTAATTTTTAATTATTTTATAAAAACAGTAAATAATAAATGACAAAACGTAGTTAATAAAAAATTAAAGAATATAATAAGAAATTAGATAATAATTTTAATAAAAATAAAAATATTGATTATATTTCTTAATTTTTATAGCACAACCTTAAAAAGACATACTTAGAAAAATGAAAATAATTTGTGATTAAAAGGTGAGAACAAATAAAAAATTATTGATTATACAAAAATAAAAAAATGATTTTTAAAAATAATTTAAAATATTTAATAAATTAAATTTATATAATATTTTTGTATCGTTTATTCATAAATATTAAATATGCAATAAAAAACCTCGGGTGGAAGTTTACTCCTTCGTGTTTCTTTATTTAAATAAGAAACATTTCCTGTATGATCTATATTTTATAAAATATATACATCAGTTTTCAACTTATGCTTTTTCAAAATTGGTGCCTTTTTATATCCAAAAATAAAATAAAAATTGGTGCCTTTTCATCTCTCTCTTAAAAATTATAACGAAATAATGAGAGGGTGCGGTGTCAAGTTGAAATGGAGCATCTGCTTTTATTTTGTTATTATTGGTGTCGTTAAAATTATCTTAGGACCTGTTTCAGCCTTTTCTAAAGAATTTTTTTAATTTAAAAACACATTTAAATATTTGTAATAATTATGTAGGTTTTTTAAATAAAAAAAGCTCAAGAAAAAGCTATTTTAACACAGTTGTTAAGAAACTAAAAAAATTAACTTCTTAAAAGAACTCTAAAAAAAGTAGCGTAGAATTTTTTTCGTTTAAATATATGATCCTAAATCCTATTAACTTTTGGTTGATAAGAAACTGTCATTTACTATATAATAAACAATAAAATGTTAAATGATACAATTGTATTTGTTGATATACTCTTTCTACTAAGATTTTCACTAAAGTGAATAAAAGTAAAGCAAATAATCTCTATCATTAAAAGAAATAAATAAATAAATAAAATATTCTAATATATTTATGATTTATTATGTATGTGCAAGTAATTATCAATTGTTAATTTTTTTATCAACAATTAAAATTACTTATTTTACCTTCTAAAGTGAGTTGTTAACTTTAGAGGAGTCATATATTTGTTGTTAGGTGTCTCTTTAGTTGGTTTCTTTTAGTTATTTTCAATTATTCTTTTTAACTTTAATTTTATAATTTTTAGAATTGAATAAGTTAGTTTAAGTATTCTTTCATAATTATCATTTAGAATTATTTTTTTTACTAACTTAGGTTGTTGATGGTAGCTTGCAGGAAGGTTTGTGCCTAGCACAAATAGATTCAATGCCACGGCGCTAGAATGTCTTAGCATTAGATTTTTCAGTGTCTGGGCGCAAGCTGTTAGAATCCCAAAATTTTTATGATGTCATCAAAAAAAAAAAAAAGTTCTGTGGTGGCAGTGAGAATGGGGGAGGGGCCATACCATTCTTAGCGGTGGAAAAAGGAAATCAAGGGAGGGCCTGAAGAGGTAGTCCAGAAGAATTCTTTCAGACACTGCCACGAAGTATTCTCTTCTCTTTCGTATTTCTTCTCTTCTTGCAGTAATCAAGTTCTAAATTTCTGTAGTTAGGGCTTGAGGAATCTAATTGGAATTGTAAGGTAGTTGACTTTTCTTTTTCTAGTTTAAGTATTTTGTTCATAGTTTAGTCTTTAAATTTGAACTTACTACGTTTTATGAAGTTGGAGTTATAATGACCAAATTGATGAACCTTCATATAGCATCAGAAAATGACATGTTTGGTTATTACCTTCTCGATTTATAATGGGTGTGTGATTTGTGTATTTCTTTGTGTTTATACCTTTTTCTCATATGATTTTGATTAAGGAATTAATTAAATTGTGTAGAAATAAGAGAATTCATATGTCAAGAAATTGAGTGTGAATTACTTTAGAGGTTTGGATTTGGTAGAAATTAGCTTTTTACTTGAACAACTGGTGAAAATCAAAACTTAGCCCTCTTAATTTGTTCATTAGTATGGTATATGATACCGTTAGTTTTGATTAATAATGTCTATATTAACACTTAAATTTTTAATAGACAAAAATTATACCAACAAAGACTAACATTAATAAATGACATTTTTTTTTGTGGTGATGGAAGACATAAGGTTATAAGTTTAATGGTCATATACTGACAGTATAAAGTAGTTTTATACTGTCATCTAATTACAAATAACTATTTGTTATAAGTTTGTTGACTTTTATAATAAATACTTTAAAAGTCATATTAATGATGATTTGTAATTAGATGACAGTGTAAAATTTTTTATACTGACAATGCATGACCATTAAACTCCAAGGTTATAGTTCTTTCCAATTAAATTATTATAAAAAAATACTTTCCATTAATTAGATTGGTCACTCACTCAGAAAGTATGAAAGTAATATATTAGATATTTAAAAAAAAAACTCTAAAGAATAGAAAATTTACTAACGTGAATTTTATTTCCTTTTTCTTTTAAAATATATATTGAAGAAGGAGGTATTGACACCATATTTGCTCTGAGATTCTTTCTTTCATTTGATGATAGCAAGATCTAAGTTTTCATTATGGATAAATTGTTGGCATTGTGATTCGTGTCTTCTTAATAAAAAAAAAAAAAGCATATTCGTTAACCAGAATCTGTCGAATTATGTTGAAATAAAAGAGAAGTAGCTGGTCTAATAAGGAATTTGAATTTGAAAGGTTAAATTATTCATGTTGGTATATTCTTGAACTATTTGAAAATTTTTAATTAAGTCCTTAAACTAAAAAAAATGTAATTAAATTATTAATTTTGTAAAACTTTTGTAATTAGGTTCTTAATGATAGTTTATGACAGTTTAAAATTGTTAGTAAATGATAATTTGTGGCAGTTTTAATAACCTTAAGGACTCAATTATAAAAATTTTATAAGGTCAATGATCTAATTACAATTTTTTTTTAGTTTAGGAACCTAATTAAAAATTTTCATATAGTTCAAGGACTTACTAATTAATTTAATTAATTTGAAATGGAAAAGAAATGTTTTAATTTACCAAGATAAAGGCATTGCATCATCTGATTTTCTGCCGATTTAGAACAAGTTCTCCAACCTCCTCCAATTGAAAATTTATCGGTTAATCAGTTATTGCTTTATTAGATAGTCCTTTGATGTATGAATAATGAATTATGAATTGACTCAAGAGACACACACATGCCGCATTCTTTCTTCATCATAGGAAACGGTGTTCTATCATAGAACTAACTATTGGATGTCAAAAATCCACATTTAAAAATACTCTAAGATCATAACTGGTGCACCGGCTAACACTAGTTCAAATGTCCTCCTACTTAGCAAGCTTACGGATCACAACAAACACATACTCTAACAAAACAAAAAGTTTACTTAAAATTTGACAGAGTTTTTTCAGTATTTTCAATATCTCAAGGATAATGATAAATCTATAACTGATGTAGATTTATAGAGCTATTTTATATAATATTCACACTTGCTTAATGGAAATTTATGATAAATTAACCCAATAACAAGACATTTCATGGAATAAATGGTTTTTTAGTTTTTATTTAAAAATTACATGATTTCTACATGTTTATTTGGGTTTTGATAAAGACAGGAAACAAAATGACCAAAAGAAGAGGATGACTTTTAGGTGGAGAATAATGAAATTTTCTAGCTGCAAAAGATACAAGAAGCGGCGCTCGACACCATTTAGAGCCATGCCCAACGTCAAAGCGAAACAAGCTTCTAGAGAAAATGGCACTCGACGCCAAATAACACTACGCCCGACGCTAGGCACCAAGTGCCTAATGCTGAAGAAACTGATGCTTGGCACCAGAACGCTGATGGATTTCCAAAGAGGTGGCACCCGACGCCAACGCGTTCTAGACTTTCTGTTTTGCGAGCCAGTTTGTTTTACGGTCCATATAGCCCAAACTCACTATAAAAAGGAGAAAATATACGTTTGAGGATATTTTTTGACTCATCTAAGGACTAGAAGCGAGGAAGAACTTGAAGATTCATCTCCGACTTTGGATCTTGAAGAATTAGGGTTTGATTCTCAAGATTCATAGCTTTCTTTTTATCTTCTTTTCCCCTTTATTTTGCGTTTAGCTACTCTATGAGTTTCTAAACCCCTTTGGGGTTAGGTTAAGATGAATCTTGATTTGAAATTAATGTAATCGATTTCTTTTTTAGATCATTCTCTTGTTTTTGTTAATTTAGTTGTTGAATTTGCACTTAATGCTTTTCCATGATTGGCACTCATTAAGAAATTGATTAGTAATCTAAATCTTGCAATTGGAAAATTGGAGTTTAGATTGTTCCAATTCAATAACCATACAACTCTTGAGCCTAAGGATAGGGATAGATTGTATGTCTTTGTGTGAATTTCTTTCTCTTAATGCCTATGACTGATGTCGCTCACCTAAGGGATTAGGGTTCATCATTGGGATTAAAGGGTTTATCGCCTAAGGAATTAGGGTTAAACTAAGTTAGAGAAATTGAAGGTAAATTGCTTAACAAGAAAGGGTTTGGGAAAAAAAGAGGTTATTTTAAGGGAAAAGCAAGGGGATTTCGATACCTAACCATTTTTACTCATTAATTTTCTAAACAACTTTAAATTGCATTCTTTGTCCTTTATTTTTATTAATAAAAAAATACAAAATCCTTTAATTCATCTTGAATTCTTAAATTCACGAGTAATTTTTTGGTTACGTTGTTATTAAACCACAATCCTTGTGGAGACCATAACTCTTACTTTTTTCCTTATTACTTATACAATCGATACACTTACCATGAGTTCTCAAAATAGAAGTATCCAACCATAACATATCTATGTCAAATGGTGTCACTAATTTTTATTTTTATTTTTGAAAAGGCGTGCAAAGGCATCACAACAGGGGATGAGATTCCAACTATGTTGGTACCTCAAGCCTTAACAATCATATGCAGCCCTTAACTTGTATTATGCACGAGAAATATATTTAATTATAGACTAATATATATTTCTTATTTTATTTGAAATATTTATAAAATTGTATATGAGAAATTAATGTTTAAAAATTTTAAAAGGATTTAAATTATAGGGTTGTTACTTTAGATCTTTTACATTAAGGACAATGTAAGTTTTAAAGTTTAGGGTTGTTATAGGTTATGCATTGCATTTATTTTTTTTATTTTACTTTTTCTTTTTAATGTTTAAGACACATGCATGTTAGAATGTTATTGCATTACATGCCCCAATTATTTTGCTTGAGTGTAAATTTCTCTTTATTGCATCCTTTAGAACTTGCTTTAGAACCTTGTTAAAGCTTTAATTTATGTATTCATGGATGAATGTGAGCAAGGCACTTAGGAATTTTCATTTAGACCCTTGAATTAGATTGCAAATTGACCCTTAGTTGCCCACTTAAGCCATACACTATGATTTCCTTTGGTGCCTTGTTACTAATATATTAAATTGTCTTAGTACCTTGAGGGATATATTTTGACAACCTTATGTCCTATGAATTAAATTGGAGTGTTCTGTATAATATCTTCAAAGTTGATGAATTGGAAGAAAAGCAAGTGCTTAAACAAATAAGGTTTCAAGGATGAATGTGGTGAATTAAAAAACAAAGAGAAAAGAAGAAGAAAAAGTAAAATCAAAATGTGGAGAAAAGTGTTAAAGTATGAATAAAGGAAGTTGGGAAGAAAAAAAAAAAGCTTGGTTATGTACCTCTAGTGTTATTAATTGTTGCTTAATGTATCTTCCAGCAAGGTACCAATATTGCTTTGTAACCATTTGCATATCCCTCCTTTCAATTTCCCACCTTATTGTTTCTCCCCTGGCTTCATTACATCTAATAAAAGACCTTGTAATTTGTATGTTGACAGAATACTCTAAGTGGTGATCAGGTTCCTTATCAAGCTTATGGTAGAATGTTTTAATTGAGAAGTGTGAATGTAATTTCCTGATACCTTAAACACTTTGAGCATGGAAAGGTGAGTGATCATGGTCTGTGTAAGCACTAATTCAAGAGAGATTAAGCTCTAATTGGACTTGTATAAGGTTATCTATTGCTTAACTAAAATCTACTACTTCTGCTTTTTGTTCCTTAGGCTTTTTATTCATTGGATTCCATTTTGCTAATACCATAGTGATTGCTTGAGGACAAGCAAGTTTTTAAGTTTGGGGTTGTTTGATGTATTACATTTTATACTATATTTTGCATCTTAATCCATGTAGGTTTGCATGCATTTTAGCTTATTAGGAGTACTAATTCTCTTTATTTCATTCATTTAATCACTTAGAACGCTTGAAGTGTGTTTTTGTGTTCGTTTGTGAATTTTAGGAAAATTTTAGCATGAATTGATTTGGCTTTGGAGCTTAAACATCTAGACTTGGAGTAATTTGAAGCCAAGGAAGAACATTGCAAAATTTGTTGAAGCTTTATTCAAGTAAGGAAGGGATTACAAGGCATCTACACTTGAAGAAAAATGTAAATCCCACAACCAGAGAGCACCACGGGCTGCCTGTGGCAAACGCCATGCTCGTGGTAAATTCTAGGAAGACGCCATAGGGGCTACTAGAAAGCGCCATGGGCTGCCCGTGGCAAATGCCACGCCCAAGGCGCGCTACTGACATGGATTATCTTTATTTTTCTGTTTTTTTAAGGGGGGCTTGGACCCTTTTGTATTTTGAGACTTATATAAACTTCTTAAGCTTAGGAAAAGGGGGGGGGGGGGGGGGGGACTCGACATTCTACACAATTTTTGAGCGAGAGCTTTGGATTGGAATCTTCTCCTCTTTCTCTACCCAGTTTGAATGTTTTTCCTTCTTTCTCATTTGTTTGCTATGGCTATGTATGAGTAATCATCTTTATTCTAGGATTGGGTGTAGGCCTATAAACATTTAATGAATTGATTCATTTTATCCTTGTAGGATTCTTGTTCCTCTCTTGATTTCTTCTTTATTGATTTTCTTTATTACAAAACGAATTGGCCACGTTTTACATAACCTTAGGGATTTGGGGAAGTGCCGAGAGGTGAACTTAAATACTGGAACTATAGTGAAGAAACCTAGGTCTAAACCATAAAAGTAGGTGAAACCTTTGGGAATTAATTGAATTGACAAAGAACTCATTGGGTCTAATTAAACACAACTACCACAAAAGTAGGGGGCTAATTTGATTAGACACCCCTCCGTACCTTGAAAGAGAACAAAGGGTACCTTAAGTTAATTTACTCTCAAGAAGAACAAGTAGGAGCACGGGATAAGGGAATTTATTTAGTAAGCGTCACTGGGTGAACTTCGATCCTAGAAGCATTCTTTTATTGAATTAATATCAATTTTATTTGCTTGTTTAATTGAATTTCTAATTCTTTTGCTCTAAACCTAAATTCCTAAATTAAACTCTCTTTGTTTAATTTTTATTAAATTGAGATAATTATAAAGCCAAATACACAGTCCCTGTGGAGAGAACAATATTTATTACGAGGATGATACCATGCACTTGCCGTAGCATATCACCCTCCTCACCACATCCTTGAATCCTTCCTCTCACTCCATTCCTTCTTCCTTCGCCGTCGCTGTTGCCACTCCCTTTAATGATGACCAATCAAAGTTCACTGGCTCTATTCCAAGTTCAACAAGTTCCTCAAGTCCCTTGTCAACGTTCTTGCCTCGTCGTCATCCGATGAACACCTACACTCTGAAGGTTTACTGCAATCCATTCCAAGATCTTCGCCCTCAACTCCATCTTCTGCTTCTCCATCATATACAGCAACACTCGCTCCGCTACCTCCCTGTGTCCTTCAACAAAGCCATCGGCGCAACGACTCCATTTTTCATCACCATCTTCGCTTTTGTTATCACTTGCAAGAAGGAGATTGCGAAGGTTTACCTCGCTCTATTACTCGTCGTGTTCAGGATCGTCTTAGTGAGCAATAACGAGCCTTTGTTTCATTTGTTTCGGTTTTTGGTTTGTGTTGATTCATCTGTTGGTCACGCTTTGAAGTCTGCGGTTTAAGGGATTTTGTTGACTTCGAAAGCGAATAAGCTTCACTCAATGAATTTGCTTCTCTACATGCCTCGTGGTGGCATTGATATTGTTACCCTTTATGCTTTACATTGAAGTGAATGTGTTGACTTTAACTATTGAGAAAACTAGAGGATACCCATTTATTGTGTTCCTTCTACTTGGTTATCATGATTTACAAAGTCATTTTCCTCTTCTTTTTAACTCAGTTATGACCAAAACCGAGTTATAAAGTAAACTTTTTAACTCAAATATAGTCAGAACCGAGTTAAAAAGTGGAATTTTTTGACTCGATTTTGGTTATAACCAAGTTAAAAAAGTCATACTTTTTAACTCAGTTTCCCTGTAAATCAAGTTAAAAAGTGTTTTTTAACTCGGTTCGAATTACGAGTTAAAATCATCATATTTTCTATACCGTCTGTATCTAATTAAATCGGTTGCAAAACCAATTTAAAAAGCATTTTTTAACCTTTTTTTTTTTTACAATAGTGTATATAATGTTATATGTTGTAAGTATATTAAAATTACATTACTATACACCTTTTAAATTAAATTAAAAGTTTGCACTTTCTAAATAAACACAATTTAAAAGAACTTTACCTTTTGTTTTGGAGGATAGACTTTCCGCTAATGATAATAATAATATGTACCCAATTCCAGTTTGCAACGTGCCTAATACGTTTCTCATTTCATATCAACAATAGTTTTGTCTAATAAAATACTCAAGGCCCAATAATTAGTGAAAGGGGTTGTAGTGGGTGGAGCTATGACGTTAACTTTTGAAGAGTTTATCTATAATAATTTACATATTAATATGTTTTTATGTAATACGTAAAACAGTTTAAACATAAATATAAATTGAAATTGTACATATAAAAGTTTAAATTAGATTTAAATTCATTGTATAAAAAAGATATTTAAATTCATAAATAAATAAAAAAGATGCAGTGATTATAATTATGTATCCATATTTTGACTGGATATAATTTCATCAAATTTATCATTAAAGTAGGACCCAAATTTATCATTAAATCCAATATTTCACTTATTGGTGACGTGTTTTCTTATTAGCATTCCTTACTTAGTGCGTCTAATGATTAGAAATAACTTACTTAGAGTATGTTTGGCCCAACTTTTTTAGCTTTTTTTTTTTAAAAAAAAGAAGAAAAAGTTGGGTCAAACAATTTTTATAAAAAATGCCAAATTAAAAAAATAAGTAACTTATTTTTATAGAACAAATTTTTAAAAAAATAGTAACTTTTAATTAAGTTAGTAAGGAGGGCTTTTTTTACAACTTACATAAAGCTTATTCACATAGTCTTCTCTTTGAATCTCAACTCAATTTAAAATACTATTTTTTTTAATTTTTCACTGGTATCTCAATTTGAATGCTTAACTAACTTCTCCATTAAATAATTCCCACATATTTTATTTTATTTTAAATTACATTTATTTATTGGGAGGTCTTCATTTGTTTTTAAATTTTTTATTTTACAAAATTTTAAAATATTAATTATTTATAATCTTCATTTTATGAAATTAAAAAAGTTAGTGAAATGAGTAAATAATTTAGTTAAATAAAATGTTGATATTTTAAAATATTTGTAAATTTTATATTTTAAATTTAAATTAGATTTCAGATTTTCATTTTAAAAATTATAATTTGTAGTGAAGTTTTTGAATTATTAATTCAACAATATATTTATCTTTTGTAATTAATACTTAAATTTATGTAATCAATATTTTATATGATAAAATATTTATCAATCATTTTCAAAATTAAACTTTATTAATTAAAATAATCTTTGACATTTTTAAAATTAAAAGTTTTAAATGTATTCATTACACGAAATAAAAGAATGTTACTGAAATTAGTCAATAATATAATCAAATAAAATTTTGATATTTTAAAATATTTATAATTTTTATTCTTTACATTTAATTTTGATTTCAGATATTTTTAAATCTTTATCTCTAATTAAATTTTTGAATTCTTAATTATAACAATATATATTTGTTAAATACTTATTGGTTTATTATTAAATCCAATTTAATATATATTGATATTTTTTAATTCTATTTAAATAATTTTTTAATCTTTTAAAAATGTCATTAAACAATAATATAGAAATTTTTAAATATTTTATCTTTTTAATTAATATGTAAATTTATTGAAATTAATATTATACATAATAAAATATTTGTAAATTATGTTTAAAATCAAATTTATTAATTAAAATATTTTTTAACATTTTAAATAAATTATTTTATGTATTTTTGTTATCATTAAACTAAATTTATGTTGGTTAACTTAATTTTACATAATATATTTTTTCATTGAGTAAGATAATTAGTTTTAAGTAAATTTAATTTTTTTTACCAAACAGCTTTTAACTTAGAAAAAGCTATAAAACTAAAAGAAAAAAAATTAAGTTACCAAACAAACTTAAAATAAGAGCTTTAACTTTAAAGTATCTTTTAAGTTAAAAAAAAGCGGGTTTTGTGAGATTTTTTTTTTCTAGAAATATGATTAAGTGTGTAGAAGAAGAGAATCCTACTTAACACTACTTTTTTTTTCACGTAAACTAGATAGCTTCTAATAATCTCTCATAAGCTTCATTATTTCATTGATATTATTAAAATAAGTTTTTCAAAAAAATAGAACTATTTTAAAATAAATTTATTATAAAGTTTTAATATAATGATGTTTATTAAATTTATGATTAGATTCCCACCCCTGCGTTGTAGAGAAATAAAGTATAAAAATAATTACATTAAAAGTAATTATGATTATAAATAATACTTTGAATAATTTAAAGTATAAACAATAATTAAATTAAAAGCAAACTATTGAAATTAAATATCAGTTAAAAATACTGTTTAAAACAAATTATTACTTTTATTTTTCTAAGTAATTGAGTTAAATAATATCTAGAACTTAAAATAACATATACAATGCATAGAATAAAATAATTTATTGAGTATGGATGTTATATGGCAATATAATACATGAAACAAAATAATAATAATTAAGTTGAGAATTATAACAATTATAAAAAAAAACTCCTACCTTAAGTCCTCAATGCAAAAATAACATTAGCTTCCTTTCTAATTTTTTTTATATAATTGTATAATGTCAATAATATGTTGAAAAGGAAAATGTTGAAGTTGGTCAATCCTACTAAAAAATGTCATATTAATAAAATTTAGAAAAAAATTGTAAATTTAATTATTTGTCAAACACAATAATAAAAACTTTCCAAAATTGGCATGAGTCTTGGTAATGTGTTGGAGAAGCTATTTAATGAGAATGTGACATTTATGTGTGTGCATGTATATACAATAATTTTTTTACTTGATATAGTATTCCATTGTAATTATAGAAAAATGTGAGTTCATACGAAAAAGGTTGTTAGGTGAGTTTGAGATGGTATGAGGCATTTGGTTATACACCAAGTTGCCTCAAAGGCACTGATGGGCTAATGCGTCATGATCATGATGAAGTTTTTCCCTTAATCATAATAATATACATGTTGTTAGCACGTATCTTAACAATGTCAATCGTTTACCACGATAGATATGTATATATCAAAACAATAACTTGTATATATCAACATCATATCTCCAAAATTTTGAACCTCTTTAAGAGGAATTCTAGTACATCAAAAGAATAACTTGTATGTTTTAACATCATATCTCCAAATTTGAAACTCTTTAAGAGGATTTTTGTTAACACCATAGCAGTATTACCATGACTAGAGACTAAATTTGAGCAAAAAACATACACATATATTTATAAAACATCAAATTAGAGTTAAAAACTCCAATATACATTTCTTAGTAACTGAGGTACCCAAGGTACTATACAAATCTCTCAAAATAAAGAGTAACATAAAGGCCTAAGCCTCAATGTAGAGGTGCTTAATTACAAAACATAATTAAAAACTCTAAGTGCATGAGTCCATGAGATAAGAACATCAAGACAAAGCATCCCTTCGCCTGCTACTCGAGGGCTCCATAATTTGCTTAATCTGAAACATGAAACTTAAACTAGCAAGAAACGGTCTTAGTGAGTGCCCTACGGATACAACAACATACATATCATTCATAAACATATGGAACACTTGCATTATTTCTTTTTCGTAAAAGAGGGATAATATTGCAAATCATACACATAAAGTCTTAACTTCGGCATGCATTAAATTAATCTTTTCTCTTTTCCATCATACATGGAAAATTTGAGCTTATAATCTTCAAGAGGAGTCCTTCTTGATCTTTGCCATACATCCTTCCTTTTCTGAAAGATGTTCTCTTACCATTCTTTGGGGAACGAAAGGGACAAAAACCCTTCCCTTACCAAAAAGAGTATAACATAAGTCTTATGCATGCTTTCTTATAAATACATATCTCTTACCTTCCTTTAGTGACCAAAAGGGTATATACCTTTCCCTAACCAAAGGAGACTTTTCAATTCTTATGCATAGATATCAATCATTTTCATTTGTAAATAAGAGGTAGAAAGATCAATACCAATACAAAATTGAATAAGGAAACATTTAAGACTCATACTTAGCATAAAACACACAGTTATGAAAACACTTACAAGACATTTAGGTCTTGCACTTAGTGCCACCAAGGTCATGCTTAGTGTGTAACTAAATGCTTAGCACCTCAACATAAGACACCAGACACTAGGCTCTAGAGGTCTTGTGCTTAACGGCATCAATATGTCGCTTAGCGCCACAACACAAAGCCTCAACCCTTAGCTTTGGAGGGCTCACGCTTTGCTTAACACCACAACACAGAGTCTTAAACTCTAAGCTCGAATGGACTCACTTAGCTTAGAGCAACGAATTGTAGATCACGAAAATTCAAATCTATGAACCTAATGGGCCTTTTATGGCATCCTAACCAACCAAAACACACTACACTATTTAAGAATATTTTCCTTGAGTTTCTAAACGTCATAACTATCCCCTTTAACCCATCAATCATGCAAGTAATTCAAAAATCCTCATAAAACACTATTCATGAATAGCGCCTATGAAAATACAATCAAGAAAGAAAAACAAACATCAACCAAGAACATAGGAGAATGGGGAAGACAAAAAAGGGATTCACTTACCTTGGGAGGATATGAACAAGGGTCTTTATAGATGACTTTGGGTCTTCTTCCTTTCACCTTCCTTCTCCTTCCTTCTTTTCTCTCTAGGGCTAAATGTGTGTGTGGGTGTCTTATGATCAAAGGAAATCAACCCCTTATCAGTTCCTAAAGGCCTTTTCTTATCACCTCTAAAGGTTATAGCCCACTACACACAAATACATAGAGCACTCTTAATCATATAGAAAATAGCATTTAATTACTTACTTAATGAAATCTAATTTTTGGAATGTTCTAAGAACAATTATAATACATTTATTTTTCTCACATTTCTAATATAGAAGCATACTTTAAAGAAGAAGATTGTAACTAATTTTATCTTATGTTTCATGCCACGATGAAAGTCTTTTAGGTCATAGCTTGCTCCCCCTTTCATGCTCATTTCCCTTTTTTTATTGGGTTTTTCTAGGATTTTGTCTATAAATTTTGAGGTTTTAGGAAAAGTTTATATTTAAAGTTTAATTTAATATAATTTGTAATTTTTTTATTTTTTATCGACTACAAAATTATTTACTAAAGTTTTATAATCAAATATTTTTAATATTTCACTATCAATATATAAAATGACAATTCATTCAATTTATCCTTTAACTTAGTTAATATTAAATAAGATTTGAGTAAATTTAATTTTTAAAAATTATTTTCAGCAATAACAATAATTACAAATATTATCAACAATATTTTAGAAGTAATGCATGTATATAAAAATAATGTTATCCTTTGATATAATTTAACACTTTTAATGAAGTATGATTTTTTTTTCACTTCTTATCAACATTTTAAAAATAAATCATGATTTTCAATATTATATTACACATTAGAACTAAAATCTTTTCAAGATTAATATAATATTTTTTTCAATTCATCCTCACCCAAAGTTTTCATTTTTTAGGATTGAAATGAAAAATCAAACATGATTGCATATTCTAAAATTGTTCAAATTGACTTTCAATAAAAGAAATAAATTGATCTAATATGTATATAAAATAATCAATACTAAAAAAAATCTTTAATTAAACATGTGATCTTATCACTTACATTTTCACCGAAAAATCTATTTTATAGATTATATATTTATCATGAAATCTGAGTTCTACACTAATTATAATAGCCTTTTTTGGGGGGTGAGATGGGAGATGTAGAATTCAAAATGGATGCAAAATTATTTTTCTTAATTTTTTTTAAATAAATAATAATATTACACTTAAATGATTTATATATTTTAAAAATGCATAATCTTACTAATAAAAATAATATAATAAATAATATATCATGTCATAATAAAACTTATCACTTAATTATAAAAAATATGAAAATTATTTAATTGAGGACATAAAACAACCGCCTTAATTGTGTTGCGGTTGCCATGACCTTGAATTTTTCTTTTATTGCTTTATTTCCCGGGTCAAATCCATATAAAAAATAAAAAATAAAAGATTCTGCAAAGTATGTTATGTGTTAAGGCAGATTTTCATCAGAAGAGCTATATATTTTTGGGAGTTCTTAAAGGCAAACCACAATAAATTTAGTAGGAAATTTCTTAATGTGAATATGACTTTTTTAGCTGGACTAAAAGGATTAATTAAGCATCATACACTTATCTAGATACTAATATATGCGGTATTTTCTTCCCGTAAATTTCTTTGAAAATAATATCAGATTACACTAACTGTCCATAACATTAAAAAATATATATAGTTTTCACAAACATCCGAGCTAGCTGTAAGTATAAGTGATAATCTTTTCGGCTCTATTTAAATTTTAAAAATAGGCATCTTTTATATTCTAGATTTTAGATTTGGTTACATCAAAAAGTTCAACCGAAGCGTGTGTTAGGGTTTGACAAAGGACAAAACTTATATACAACATCTTAAGTACTAATGATGTTGTTTTTTTAATCAAAATTAGAAATTCACTTCGATAATATACAAAATTCTTAAATACATATTTTTATTATGCAGATTACAAAGATAAATCTCCAATTCTGATTAAAGAACAGTACCAATTGTATCTAAATTTTATCCTTTGACAAAAGGATCTTTTTGGAAATTTGATTAGAATTTAATTACTATGCACTGTCAATGTAAAAACTTTTACTTTGTCAACCAATTAAAAATCAACTTTAGTGTGACCTTTAAAGTGATTATTATCAAAGTCAACAAACTTATTATATATGGTGGATTGCGATTGAATGACAGTGTAAAACTGTTTTACACTGTTAGTACATAACCTATTTTCTCATTTGATTATGCTTATCAAGCTATTTAATTAGTGCACCATTTTTGGTCAATGAAGCTACTAGATTTTATCAAAGTTTTTAAACAAAGAGATAAGATTTAAATATGTTTTTGGTCCTATAAATTTGGGCCAAGTTTGTTTTTAGTCCCTCAAATTTAAAAGAGGTTTTTTTGGTCCTTCTACTTTAGAAATAACCCAACTTTGG
This sequence comes from Spatholobus suberectus, assembly GCA_004329165.1. Taxonomy (NCBI): domain Eukaryota; kingdom Viridiplantae; phylum Streptophyta; class Magnoliopsida; order Fabales; family Fabaceae; genus Spatholobus; species Spatholobus suberectus. The sequence goes on along the minus strand of CM014730.1, from coordinate 82,416,404 downwards.
TCCCTATGTTGTGATCTTTTTAGTCCTGGATAAGAACTAAAAGTGGGCAATTTTTAAATTAAGGGAACTAAAAAAATTACTTTTAAATTTGAAGGACCAAAAGTAAACTTAACTCAAATTTGAGAGACCAAAAAAATATTCAAGCCAAGAAAATATTATAGTCCTGCGTACCTACAATATACATTATAAAGTTGGATTGATAGTGTTTTTAATCCTTGAAAAATTACTAAATTTTGGTTTTAGACCTTAACTTTTAAAACATTAATTTTAATCTTTTTTTAAAAAAAATATTCAAACTTTAATTCCTATATAAGAGAAAATTGTTAGTTTCAAAACTTCAGTATTTAAAAATTAAAAAATACAAGAACAAAGATTATTAGTTTTAAAAGTCAAAGATTAAAACTAAAATTTAATAATTTTTCAGAAACTAAAAACATCATTGTACCACTGTTAATGTGATCTCTCTTTCTATATATAAAACAAATCTCTGGCTACTTAGAATATATAGCTAGAATCAAAGTATCCATTATATCTTAAATAGGGTTTTTTATTTGCTAAAATGATCTATTTGCTTATTAAATCTTGCATGCCGTTTATTTCATTTAAACATACAATTAATTATTGTCTTTAAATAATAGTGCAATTAATCCTTACCTACTGATGTAAAGGTCTAACCAACCATTTCCCTCGAATGAGGTACCTCCAGCTCCAGATACTCTATGATGTTAAGCAACCAAAACCAAGCATACTTTTTTGCTTTAAAATTAAGCCTCGTGGCTCTCTCATCCCACCAAACCCTAGTTTCTTCTCAAAAAATTTGGTTCCCACTCCCCCTATTGGTGGAAAAGGTTGAAATCCATTGAGGTCGAGACGTATACTCTATGATAAAATAACAAAATAATGACAAAACGTTGTTAATATATTTAAAGTCAAATTAATACGTAAGTCTCTAAAGTTTTATTAAATTTTTAATTAAGTCTCTATAATCTGGAATTTTTAATTAAATTTTTATAATTTTAAATTTTATCATATTCTTAAAAGTGAATACAATTAAACTTTCATTTTACATGGTATTTTTTATATTGTATGCACATTTTATATAATATACAGATAAATATATCTTTCTTTTATTCTATTTTTATGAATTTAATTTTTATATAATATCAATGTAAAAGGTTTTTACACTTCAACTAATAAGAAATCATGATAGGTATGACTTTTAAGATAATTATTGTAAAAATCAACAAACTTAATATATATGATAGTTTGTGATTGGATGATAATATAAAATCTCTTTATACTATCTGTATATACATTATTTTCTCATTTTTTTGTTTGATCCCGGAGTTACAATAATATTTTTTTACATTTTATTTTTTAATTTGTCCAACTAAACATATAAATGTACCTTTCCCGACTCTTAATGAAAGAAAAACTATTTATATTTTTGTTTTATATCTAATATAGTTTAATGAGATTATACCCTACGTATGGCATTTTAATCATTATTCGTGTGATAATTTAATTTTTCAAACACCTACTTTTTTTTATTGGACTATATCCATATTTAACCATAGGCGCACATCTTATAATTATAGCATGTATAAAGGTCTTTTTTAACAATAATGCATGAAATTTTTAGTTTAACAACTTATTTTTAAAATTTCAATTTTAAGCAGTTCGCTATTTTTTCACACTGTTAAAAAAAAATAAGTTATTATATTTATTTTATTTTTTTAAGATGAATATTTCTTAGTATATTAAAAAGCAAAATTGTACATAGTTATACTTAAAAAATATGAATTGTAAAAAATACAGAATTAAGAGATAAATTGGAAAATTAAAATTCTTATAAAACTAATTTGATAAAATTTAAAGTTGAAAATATAATTTATAATTATTTTTATAAAATACTATATATTTAATTAAATAATTAATCATTAATTTTCTCATATTTATAATACAAGAGAGGTTATTGAATTTGTATCTCTTTTTTTCCATTAATTAGATTTTGACGCTCATATTCTTAACTTTTTAAATACTTGTTAAAGACTTGGATTTTTTGTACAAATATGTAATTTTACATTAAAAAAATTACAGAAAATTTAAGGGTGAAGAAATTTGTCTTATTTCCCGAATAAAATATATTACAAAACTTATAAGTGATCCACAAGTTCATTTTTATTTTGATGAATAAGAGGCATGATAATAGAAAGATATAGAAATGCATGGAGGAAAAATAGGTAAGAGGTTAATACATAAAATAATGTTATGTTAATAATATTTAACAAAAGCTTAATGATATTAATTCTTAAGGGTTTAGTTATAAAATCATAAAATTATAAGGACTTAATTAAAAAAAATTAAATTATAAATACTTAATTAAAAACTTAATGAAATTTTATGAATTTTGTGGCTAATTTAACCTATATTAAAGTAGGTGTTATTCATGTCACAAACAGTCACTTTTGTTTATTTTAGAGAAACAAACAAGTTATGGTACGGTATTCGGAGAAATAAGTAAGCAAATACAAGACTAACAAGAGATCTTCTCCACGGGAACGGGTGCGGGAGATAATAGGTGACTTTTATAGTCAAAGATAATAAATAATTAATAAGCTATATATCCGTGTTAGATTTCTTGTTAAGTTATTGTATATTACACAAACACAATTAACTATAACAAGCCTCACTATATAGTACAGACCGAGTAAAATAGTTTGATTAAAAGCTTGATTATAAAATTTCAGATGACCATGACAATAAATGAAAAACTCTTTTTCTACTTTCCACGGTTCTTCACTAGATGTAGAAATTGGGTTATTATGAGTCTTGCTTTGTGTCCTAGATGAATTAAACAAACCAATTGGAAGGGATGCTGGGTGTTTTACGAAAGGAATAATCGCTAACTAGTCAGCTGGTTTTATATTACGAGGGCTCCTTAAATCAATGAATATATATATGAGGTTGCACATGTAATTATCAAGCATGAGATAACTAAGACAGGAAGAAGATGCCGAAAGTTCTTTTTATGAAGCTTTTGACAATAATTCCTGTTGCATAAATATAGGACAATCCTACCCTATATATTTAATTAGGCAATTTGAGACACCATATACATATCGTGCCTGTATCTTAATGATCTGATGGGTTGTTGTTCTTGGGACTGGAGAAGCGAACAGTTATACATGTCTTCCTCAAGAGGGTCACTTTCTCTTCGATCATTATATTAAGGGACCAACATTCTCTTGTCATGGTTCCACCCTTTGCGAGATATATAATTTCAACCCCCCTCCCTTACACTTTTTTCCCCTCATCTTTAGTTTTACCTTTTCTTTATCTAGCTTGTCCATTTGAAATTTGGAATATTCAATAAAGGCAAGAAATGTAAATAATTAATAGGGGAAAAAGGCATTTAAAATTATGGGTGTGGTGAGTGCTGAGCTTGAGAGGCCTTTTAGGCATGGCCCCATATGGAAAACGACATGAAATTATTGAAAGCATAGCACTTGTGATATCAAAGTGTGCTACTATATGAAAGGGTATATGTCAATAAGGTGGTCCTCTACTCGATCGTATAAGGGGGTCCAGGAGCGAGACCACCGGCAAGAGTGTCCACAGCCACGTGGAGAGCTGTGGTCCAAAGAGAATGAGCATTTGCTGGTGCTGTGACACATGTCGCAACGAGAGAGGTGAGATCTGTTTGTGCAAGATCACATGGACGGGAGAATGATTGTAGCATTGTTTGTAGAGTAGTGTTAAAGTTTGTATAGGGGTTGAGGATGTATGCTGCAGCTCTGTAATCTCAGTATTAATTTGAAGTCAGAATAATCTCCTACAATTTAGTGTATACTTCTAAGTAAAAACTTCTTGGTGTTTATGGATATATATACCTATATGTGGAGATCTTAGATTTTATTGGGTCCTAACTACAACTTGTTTACTACTCCGGCCGCAAACGTAACTCTTGCATAAGGTGGTACCAAATAGTATAATGAATTCATAATCCATCGAGAAATATTATTGATGCAATAATTTATATAACAAATTTTATAACTAAGCAAGAGAAAGAAAGATCGAGAAGAATGAGATGAATAAATGCTATGATAAAGAGATAAATACAGAAAATATTGTTGTATAAATTATTGTATGGGTGTTGTTGTATGAATAACACAACTTTAATCCATTATTAACTAAACAAAGGAAGATATTGAAGATTGGTGCCGCTACTTGATTTGTTATGCGACAACTTTTGCCATGTTAGCAATATACAAAATCAAGTGTCCAGTAGGCATGGTAATTAAATTTGAATTCATGAGTACTCGTTCAATCTCGACTTGACTTTGGCAGGAAAAATTCGTTTTGACCAAGGTCGAGCTTGGGTCAAGTTTTTCCTGACTTATGAAAGCAATGTTGAAGTTAGGTTCGAGTATATAAATTTGTCCCGCTACACACACACACATAGGAAGCGACTCCTATGAAAAATGAAAACTGTAAATATAAACCATTAGATTACATTTAAAAGGTCAAGATTAAAAGAAAAATGCATATGACTTTTTTAAATAGTCATGTCACCACCAACTATAATCTTGACCATCCATGTAAGGTTGTATAGTCTAGATTTATTGTTTTCATTTCTGAAAATAACCAAGTGTAATAAATAATGCTATATATATATATATATTCTAATCTGATATATTTCATGCTTGACATACATTTATCTCATTTTTGCAAGCTTGGTTTTCGCTATTTATATAATTGTTAGATCATCATCTATCATGGTAATAATTATATATTTTTTGTAAATTAAATAATTTAAATTTATCATTGATTATAATTAATAATGCATTAATAATAATTATACCCTATAGTATATTGTTATTAATGTGATTTGAAATTGATATAATGTATTTTGTTTGATTATGCCATATGTTTCTAGTACTATATTGGTATTAGGATTTTTTGTGGCATAGATTTTGTACATTGTATTCTTTATTATTTCTTATTTATTTAGGACACTTAGGCGAGATCATGATAACTAAGAAACATCATATGAGCATTCTTTGCTAATGTACGGAATCATTTTGTGCATATTAAATGTTTTCTTTGTTATTTTTCCACCAATTAGTATGCTCACTTATGTCAAAGCTCTAAATAAGATTCTGAGGTCTAGAAGGTATCTCTAGATTTGTACCTAGCTCTAAGGGAAGAAGAGTCACTGAATCTTACTACTAACTTTATTATTGCTCAGAATGCTTCTTGTAAGAAATGGAAGCACTTAAATAGAGCATGTTTGATGGTCATGAAATATACCATGAAAAAGTTTATTGGATAGAGAATTACAGAAAGCAAAAAGGCTAAGAATTTTCTAAAATCTTTTAGAGACAAAGTCTTATAGGCAAAAAAATGTCATTATTTCTCATTATTTGATAACATTAAATAAGATGGCATTAGTGGCGTTCGTGCGTACATATGTTAAAGTTGGTGCGTTCCAATAAGCTGAAGCTCATGAAACTTAAGGCTGATAAGTTATATGATTTGGAAGATCATGGAGTCACTCCCTCCCCAATTTAATGTTTCTAAGGCCTCATATAACACTTAAAATCATGAGTAGATTATTGATGAAACAATTGATATTATCACTCTAGAGGAGGAGTTTATAAAAAAATAAAAAATTAAATAAATAAAGTAAGTCTCATATTGTTAAAGTTTGTTGCTAAACCCCATGATAGTAAGTTTGTTGCTTCTACATCTAGCACTAAAAATACGAAGAAAGGTCATAATAGCAAGTTCAATTGTTGGGCATAAAACATAGTAGGATTCATTAGAATTTATGTTGTGGCATAGATGTTTAGGGTACATTTCTAAAGCCTAAATTAAGAGATTAGTTGAATAGGACATTTCGCATTATTTAGACTTTTTTATTTAATTCTAATACATGCATTGATTATATCAAGGTTAAGTTTACTATCAAATGCAAAAGCAAAGCATCGAATAGATGTTAATGTCTTCGATTTAATTCACACATATGTGTGGCCCTATTACAGTTATTGCTATAAAGGATATAGATATTTAGAGTAAATTACACTGGCACCTTTTGAGGTTTCATTAAATTTTACTCGATATCCCTCCTTTTTTGGCCCTACACTAACATCTCTTAATTGTTTGAAAAACATTACACTGACACCTCTTATATATTACATTAACCTCCCCTGATTGTTTGGAAAATATTACACTGTGTATCCCTATAAGGGTGGTTGTTGTAAACGTTAAAAAAGCAGGAAAAGTTTGTGCAATCTCAGAAAATCTCAAGAGGTGTCAATGTAATTTACTCTAGATATTTCATTACCTTCATATATAATTTATCTAGATTTGGTTAGATATATCTTTTTTAAGAAAATTTTAGTTCTTTGATTGCTCCCAAATCCTTTAAGGCCATTGTTGAATTAATGTCAAGCAAAAAGATCAAATGTGTTTTTATTTTTTTTGATAAGCAAATTGTAATTTATTAAAGTTAAGAATAAAGAAGCTAAAATTTGGCATAAGACGTGCCATAATTCAGCATACAAGTCTGATACATATCCCCTGTATAAGAATATATTTTTAAGCAGGACAAAGGCAACTGAAGAAGCTTGTACATGTGCAAACCCACATCAGAGAAATAGATCACCAAAACAGAGTACATGAGCTAGTATACAGATAGTTGGACAGCCTAAAGTGTTAAATATACAGTAGAGTGTCCTACTTCCAGACAACAGCGTTCTCTTTATCTGATTGAAGCATCATTTGTACATACCATTAGCATAGATATACCACCAAATGCAAAGATGTGTTGCCAAGATTCGTCAAGTAGCTCCTTTGATTGTCCCTCACCTACTAAAATATAACTTCCAAGGCCACTATGCCGAAAGAAAAACCATGATGAAGGGCGTACTAAGGATACAACACAGTGGTGAAAATCAAACACAAGAAGCAAGTTAAAACTTGAAAAAAGGTTATCTTTATCAATGCTATCCTTTCATATGAACATACAGCACTAGTCACAGTTATATCATGCCATCCAATCCTTGTTTTTAATAGGCCGCAATAGAAGGCAACAAGATGTTTAATGCATGTTAAATATAGTTGGAGATACAGTTTAGAGGCCTAGTGCACCAATCTGAAAATTGACAGGCGTATTCTTTCATCCTAGCCATAACCCAAGACCAAGATGTAACTTTGATAAGATCAAGAATGCCTACTAAATCAGCAACGCCTTATTGGAAAAGGATTTTGTTTCTCATCAACCAAATAGACCTAAGTTACTGAGTGCCAGATAATATGTCGGAAGCCCCCCTATATTTTTTGCCTCTAAAAACAAAACCATGTTGGAGATAATAAGCCTTAGCTTCAATCAGGAGAGCCATTGAATATCCCAACCAAGTGTATACGGCAAACCAGATCTTTTGAGACACTAAGCATGAAAAGAACAAGTGATTAACATTCTCACTATCCTTAAAGCATAATACACATGAAACCACCTGTTGGATTGTGATTATGTTTCTACGCAGCAAGTTTAGTTGAATTGGCAGCCTATCAATAATCAAACGCCAAGAAAATGCTAAGACTTTAAGTGGAACTTTACATTTCCAGAAGTGCCTAAAGACCTCTTTATGTTGGTTGTTATTGTCACCCACACCTACATAGTTCAGAAGTAGGTTGTATGTTGATTTCACAGAGAAAGACCCCATAGCGTCCTCCTTCCAAACCCACCTATCATCTTCATTTTGTTTCAAGGCTATGGATCTTAACAGATTACATAACTCAGCCAATTGTTCTTCTTCCCATATGTGAGGTTTGATAAAGGAGGAAAGTATTATGACAAATATGATATAAGACTAGAAGAAACCAAAGACCTTTTGTCAAATACCTTTAATTAAGAATATGAAATTAAAAATCAATACATTATGCTTGGTATTCCTGAATGAATGGAGTAGCATAAAGAAGAAACTACCCACAAATAGATATGATGAAATGCATAAGTCATTCTTTGTTGTCAGATTTTTTTTGGAGAGATACCTTGAGAACCATTGTGTACATTCTTAATTAAGTACCTAGCAAGTTTGTACCTAAGACTACGTATAAGTTGATGACCAAAAAGAAGTCAAGTTTAAGAAATTTGAATGTTTGGCATTGTAAGGCAAAGGTTAGGCCATACAATCTTGTGTTGTAAAAGCTTGAACTTAAAATGATTAGTGTCTTCTTTGTTGGCTATTGCACAGGTTCTAAAGGTATCACATTCTTATGTCCTTCTCACTTTACATTAGTAATAGAATCTAATTGTGTTGTGTTCTTTGAGGATGACTTGGATAGTGTGATCCACTCATTGTTGGAGTCTTTCACAATCATGTAGCTTATATACATTTAATTATTTAGGCTAGTGAGAGTTTAATATGATATATTTGCTTATTATTATAATTATGGGATATGTATTTGATGATGTAATCTTTTTTTTTTTTGTCATATCTCTTATAGCATTATTAAGATTATGAGTTTAATAGTCATGTATTATCAGTGTAAAACGTTTTATACTGTCAACCAATTAGAATTCACCGTTGGTATGATTTTAAAGTATTTATTATAAAAGTTAACAAAATTACAATAAATAATGGTTTGTGATTGAATGATAATGTAAAACTACTTTACACTATCAATGCATGACTTGTTTTCTCTAAGATTATTGGATTGTTTGTTAGGATTACATATTTATCTTGCTTAATTATACTTTCATTTATTTATCTATGAGTTTATTAACATGTATAATATAATTTGTTCCTATCAAATATAATTTACTACATTGTTAGGAGCTCATTTTTATTTATTTATTTATTTTCTTTTGTGATAGTTATAAACTTTAGTCATAATTGATAGTTCATTGTAGTAGTTTTTTTGTCTCTAATAATTAAATTGATGTTATTCAAGTAGGTGTTAGATTTTCCTTAATTATTATGTGGATTAGTATTATTTAATTATTAAAATAATGTTAGATTATTAAATAATATTAATTGTGAAAATTGAAATTATGGTATTTTAATTATAATAATGGATATTTGTTATTGGACTTTTGATATGAATGATGCGTGATTGGTTGGGTTGCTCACTTAGTGCTCAATGAGGAATTTATAGTTTCTTATTGTAGTTACATACAAATATGAAAAAACCTCGACAGTTAAACTAAAAGTAATTTTCTTCTCTTCTCCTTTTACGACATTACATAGAGATCACACATATAGATTTTAGTTTTCCGTCAAAGACACATTTTAAAATAATTTTTTATATAAATTAATTGATGACAACATATTATAACTTAGTTACATCATTGCATAATTAAATCCAAAAAAAAATTCATAAATTATCAGAACAAGTCACATGTATATATGTCTTGTCCCCTGCTATGTTTATATGATTAGTAGTTCTTGCTCTTGATTATTTATGTATTATATATCCCTATTTGTTTAGTGAAGTGATGAGTGGTTCTTGCCTCCATTGAAACCATCTATGGCCATGCCTTTTATGCTAATTGAACAAGGCTTACCCTTTTTTTACTATCAAATTAAGCTTATCTCATCATATTTAAATTAATATTATTTTTTTAAAGAACTCATTAATTTTTACGTATACAAACACCGAATTGTAGTGTCCAACGATAAATATAATAGGTACATATAAGCTAGTCAAGATATCTTTTTACCTCACTATAGGTCTTGTTAAGATAAATTTTTTAATAAGCACTTATGAAAATAAAATAAAATATTTTAATAAATTTAAATCAACTTATGCACCTTAGTTTTTAAAGAAACAAGAAAATAACATGAGAAATAGTACATCTAAAACATTCTTAGGATAAAAAAACCAAATTTGTATTGAAATGCTTAAAAAGATTTGGCGATCAATTAGTTGAAAGTTTATTTTATTAGTTAAAAAATTTGTTTAAACAAAATAGATTTGTTTAGTAAAATAATTTATTTAATTTTAGTAACTTCTAACACTTTTAAAATTCTACTCTAAGCAGCATTATAGTTTTAATAAATTAAAATTAATTTATGCACTTTGGTTTTTAAATAAATTAGATGAGAGAACTTTTATAAAAATAGTAGTGCATAAGTTAATTTTTAACTTATATGAAGGAAGTTTAATTTATTTTACCTTCTTACTGTTTTTTCTTATAAATACTTGTTGAGAAATTTATTTAAACACGGCCATAATCATCTATAACACCCCTCTTAGTTCTTTCACTTTTGTGTAGGAAAAATATATGATTCAAAAAAAATTATATATATTGAGACACGAGTTTGACTAATCAAATAAGTCTACTTAATTAATTAACTCACTATTTTTTTACACATAGTTGGATTACATGTATTAACCTATAAATTCACATAATCCGTTAGATTGATTAAAGGGGAATGTGAAAGCTTGACGGAGAAGATAAAAACTTAAAACTAAAATGATCTTGGAATGTGAAAGCTGGAACCTCAAAACTTGAAGAATGTGAAAGTTTGAAACTTGAAAGTGATACATGAAGGTGGAAATTTGAATATGGTATTTAAAGCCAGAGGTTAATTGGGTGTGCAATAGTTATTACACACATTATATAAAACTTAAAAGTAAAAATTTTAATTGAAAAACCTTTAATAGTACTTTTATATTTTTCTAAGTGTTGTAAATATACACATTTAATAGAACTTCCTCGGGGAATTGTTATTAAACAAAATACCTTTAATATTTCCCTAAAAAATTATTGTTAAAGGTAATTTATCATTAAATTTTTTAATGAAAAAGATTTACCTATCACATTTTTTTTTGTAAGGAAATAAAAGCCATTGCTTTATGAAAGCATTATTATATACTTCCACACAGTTTTAATGGTGTTTTAGTCTCACAAATGCTATTAAAATGACAATGTTAAAGGTCATTTTTATATGTACAAACATCAAATGAAGCTACTAGTCATGTGATATACATCTAATATTATAGTAAAAACTTTATTATTATGATTATTAACTTAATTAGATCCTTCATATTTAAATAACTTTTTAATAACTTAAAATCTGGTCATTTTAATTAAATAAATTTTTAAAAAATGACCCAACTTATTATTATTTTTAACAAAGAAAAAATGGCTAAATAAAATTTTATTGGATACACCCAAAAAGATTAATACATTAATGAGGAAATAGAATAAAAATTATATTTAACCTAAAAATAATCAAGATCAGAATCGAATTTTAATATTATACCAAATAAATTAAATCTCAAATTTTATTCCTGGACATAATTCCATTTAGCATCAACCCGAAGTTATTTAGTAGGCTTAGGTCGAACTCATTAGGGTCAGACCTTAAACCCTAACAATTAGACCCTCACAAGCTGCATGATATATCTTCCTTTCTACACATGGAGTTATCCTTAATAAGAACTAACAGGCACAAGTTGTACCTTGAAGGTCACAAATAACAAAATACACAACCACATTCCCGTGCCTATCAGTTTATGAAACCATTTCAAGCACCACCAAAACTCCTGAACCCCTGCCCCCACCAAATCCACATAATAAAACTGCTACCTGAATGGCATCCACATAATAACAAATCAATTTGTGAACTCATTTCAAGTACCATGGAGTTATATTTTTAAAGTAAAAAAATAAAATAAAATGAAAAAGTGCTACCTGAATGGCATCAAGTAGCTTTATTTATATGCACTTCCACTTCCATATGATGTTTGAAATAAAGGAGAGAAAAATAGAAAGAATATATGATAAAAATATCAAATACTTACTATTTATTTAGAAAGAAAATATCAAGGACGAAAATTTTCTCTGTGGAAACTAAAAAATAAAACTTTCTCCTCAAATTGGAGTGAAAGTAGAGGGAAAGGCTCCTGCTTTTTTATTTTTTAAAAATAAATAAATAAATCTTTTATAACATAAAACAAAATAAAAAAATTATGTTATTCTCTCCGGTTCTTTATATAAAAATAATTAATTAATTTATCAAGACTGATGAAAGTAGTTAAGTTAGTTAATTTTAATTAATAATATCATAAATTTAATTTTTATTTCAAAATTATTTATAGAATTAAATGATTTAAGCAATGGTTATATTTAATAACAACACTGCACATAATTCAAGAGATTTTTTTTTCCACCAATTAATGAGTGTGACTTATGTTGTTAATAAGTCAATAATTGTATCTACTTACATAAGAAATGAGTGAGTGTATCATTAATAAATTTCACAATAAATGAAAGATATAAAAGAAAGTTAACAATTAATACATCTAAAAGTGAGTTTATGTTTTTTATAATTAAGACAAAAATACATCCATTTATTTCTTATATAAAGGACCAAAGAGAGTAATAAAAAATAAAAGCATAAAAGTTTAAAATTTTTTTATTAAAATTTAATTGTTTAATCAATATAAAAAACTTTTTTATACAATTTATTTATTTATTTTAATCTCTCTTCTAATATCTTTTTTATTTCTATTCGTTTAAACTATGCATTTTTTTTTTATTTTCCCATTTCTTTTTTATTTCTTTTTTCTTTATTTTATTTCCCATACGAAAAAGATATAGTATAAAGTACTAGCACCAGCCCATGCCTTGTGCTCTTAGTAAGTGAGCATTGAAATCATATATTATTTCCTTTTATTTTCTCGAAGATATTGATGGAAGTTGAGACAGAAAAGGCATATATATATGTTTATGGCTTTTGTTTTAACGATATGACAATTTTTTTTAAAAAGTTTAAATCATCACGTAATATTTTTTATTAATTTTATAATTATTAAATAAACAAAATATTAAATAATTTATGTTTTTAAATATTAAATATATTTTTTCTTTAACATTTTTATAAAATATTAAAAAAATTATCCAAAAAATATTGTAGGAAAATATAATATTATTTTTTCTATATGAGCAGCCCATTCACGTGTTCAATGTACTCTTCCCTTTTACTTATACACTATTTTTTTATATTTTGTAATTTTTTTTTTCAAAAATATCCTTGTTCGTACCTTTCTCTTGAATGAATAACACAAACCCAATTCAGTGCCATGTTGCCATGAATCACCCCTCTCAGACCAACTCTATGCTTGAAGGAAGTGCAATACCACAAAATCATTTAACCTTACAATCATTTGAAACCCAAAGTGGTGCCTCTCCAGGATGCAGCCAAAGCCACTAACGAAAGAAAATAAAAAATTTGGATACTAAAAATATATCCATGAAATATAAGGGTATCACAAGAGTTATTAGAAGAACAAATTGTCAATTTCTTTCTTGACCGTTTTCTAAATGACATCAGCGGGTATAAAATTGTTGTTATAATTTTCTCAAAGACAAAAGTATGATGTGTAATTCTCAATGTTTTTAAAATTGGACTGGTCATTGAATCGGTCAAAGCACTAGTTTAAGGTTTAATAATTCAACCATGGTTGAACCGTGGTCGAACCGATATTGATAAAATAATAATAATAATTAAATAAGACATAAAATAATATTAACAAAACATAATATCATAATTTTATAATACTAAAAATTAAAAATAAAACATAATTTTATAGGTTCTTTACATTTACAATACATACAAAATTGCAAATCAAATATGCCATGATACTTAAGTATAATTTTTAACTATATACATCAACATTTATTAATAAAAACATGTTTATATTTATAATAAAAAAGAAAATGATAAATACTTTAGGTTGGTTTTTATTTTTTTAAGAAAAAAAATCAAAATAATGTTGAATTAAGTATTTTTCTTTGACTCACTATGAACCGGTTTTTGGCCAGTTCTTGACCGGTTTTGACCGATTTTCTGATTCTTTGACCAGTTTTTCTTCAGGCCAATTCTGTGGTTTATTTGAACCAGTCAGGTGACCAGTTCACCGATTTTCCTGTCCAACCGGCCGGCCCAGTCCAGTTTTCAGAACACTAGTAATTCTACACTTCCAGTTTTTTGGATAAGCCAAATATTATTGTTTTTGTTTTTGTTTTTGGTCAACCATATAATAAGGACTTGGGCCAGAACATCCCAGCAATGGAAACAAAAGGTCCCAGAAAAAGTGGTTCAACTGTACACTAAACAAATAACAAACTAAGCAAGTACACCCACTCTAAGGGGTTTTTTTGGTAAAAAGATTCTTTTAATTTTTCCAAGAATCTTAGGTTAGGAATGTTAAATTCCTATGTTTGATATAAACATTTTAAAAATCATTTTCAGGAATCTAACATTCCCAGGAATTGTTTTTTAATTAGGTTTTCCACTAAAATTTTCCAATGGGAAGGGATGGGAATCCAAGATTCTCATGAATGGAGAAAGTTTGTTTATAATTATGTCTTTTATTTTCAAGAATGTTTTAGACATACCAACATATTTGTGACATTCCTAAAAAACACGATTCCCAAAAAATATAATTCCTAAGAAACATGATTCTCAGGGATGAAAAAAGATTTTGTATACCAAATGCCCCTAAAAGGTTAGGAGTCGTACCCTGACAAAACAGGAAAAACCTACCAAAAGCAAGAAGAAATGAATCCAACACCAAAAGGGAGGCAACCATAGATCTTAGGGAAAGAAGGGGAAACAACTGTGTAGCGACAGCACCTTGCATGTGTGAGAAAAGGGGAAAAAACCACCGCAACCCCTATCGGGAGAACATGACTTGATAAACAAAATTGCAACCCATTGCACAAACCAACTAGGATCCATGTGAGGCAACAAACCAAGGATGGCGGTAGATACCCAAAGGATCCTAGGTTGATGCATCGAAACCGCCCCAACTCCACCACCGCTTTCACACATTGATAGGGAAGGCCAAATATTATTCATGTGCAATAGTCTAAAGCACAAGATGTGCCTAGAGAACAAAACAAAACATAGGTACAAGCAAACTCCTATATGCATCATGACCCTGTTGCACCAAAACACAAACTAACGAAAGGTAACAAAGTTTCCTAGCTACAAACCCCCAGTATAATAAGTCATATCTAGTTAATACTAGAACCCTGTCTAAAAAACACTTATAACCTGATACTTGCACTTTGATACAAAGGATACAAATTGCAAAACTAAGAGCATAACATAGGTTAAATTGCATATAAGATATTAACAAGAAAGACCCCCCGAACTGTGAAATGTTTGCGCAACATGAGATAATCACTCTTGATGAGGCATCTATTGTTGGAACCAAAGACGTATGAAGCGTCTAGTCCCTCAAAATTTTGAAGATAACAAACTTATTAAAGTTTTAGTTTATGTTTAAAGTTAACGAACTCATAGCGTCCAAAACCGTGGCGTCCAATGCGTCAGTCTTAATGAGTGTCTAAAATACTTGTATATGACAACCATCCAAGAGTAAAGGGTCTGTTTGGATAAGCTTTTCTAAAAGAACTTATTTAGAAGCTTTATTATGAGAAGATCTTTTTAGATAAGCTAATATTGTGTGTGGATAATACATTCTTAATTGCTTATTCAAAATGATAATTATTTGAGAAGCTGAAAATTTTAGTTTCACTATAAGCTCTACTAGGAGCTTTTACTTTTCCAAAAGTTGAGAAAAATGTACATCCAAACACCACTTTTTACATAGCAAAGTGCTTATTCCAAAAGATAATCTCTCAAAAGATCTTTTAATATGTATCCAAATAGGCCTTAAGTCTCTTTCTATAGACTAAGCATCTTAATCTTAGACGCTTGTACTAGACTCGTTCAAACGTAAGTCCTTAAAACGACTAAGTTTTTAAATACTCGTTCAATTTATATGTCTTTCATATATATATATATATATATATATATCAAAGACTACTGCCTTACCTTGTTAAGAGATCTAACGTTCAAAAAATTCAAGCATTAAATGAAAGACAGATACTTTTTAGTGCATAAGCATAGCATTTCAAAAAAAGGAAATCAACTTATAGCCAAGACAAATGAAGAATGTTCAGAAAAACAGATCGCCAATGCAGTCCTGCACTTTCGTTTTGGTGCAAGTTCAAGAGTTACCTTTTTTGACTTGTCTGAAAGCTCGATAGATGCGCCACTTTCTTGAATATTGAAGCTAAATCATCTTCAACGAATCTTTTATTATAAAGACTACATATATCAAGATAAATGAATGAAAGAAGACATACAGATGCTGACTGTGAAATATATTGAAAAAAAATAAACTACTCTCTTACGTCTGATCTTTGAATATCTTTTGAGAAAATTCTGTATTGTAATAAAACTTTCATATTCTCACATTGTGAGTTGAATTTGTTGTAAACAACTATTTTTGTTTGTGAAAGCCTAGAGAGGCTTAGTGAGAAAGAATACTTAGGTGGTTAAGTAATCAAGGTTGATTGCGTTGAAAGGCTTGAAGAGGCAGTGAAAGAATATTTGTGTAACCTAAGGTTGGTTAGTGAATACCTTATGGGTAAAGGGACTGAATATAGCTCAAGTTTGAGTAAACCAGTATAAATCCTTGTGCTCTTGTTCTCTTTTAGCTTTTCACTTAAATCATTTTGAACTCGCCTTTTGTTTAAATTGAAAAGTTTTAAAAAGCACAATTCAATTCCCCCTTCTTGTGCTATTTTCACCCTTTCATCTATGTGCCAAGGTACTCAACAATGTACACAATTGTCCAACATAAGTACCAATCTCTTTTCACTTCTAGAAAATAAATTTTTGGAAATGTTAAAATTTTTACACTTCTAAAATGTAGTTTCCAAAAATGTTAAAATTTTAACACCTCCAAAATTTAGTTTTCAAAATGTATTACTGGAAACCAATTTCTAGAAAAAAGTATTTTTGGAAATATATATATATATATATAAATAAAAGAGGATAGTGCATTAAGCCATTACCTCAATAAGCGTTTAAGCTATACTATACATGAAACATACATTTAGTTATAGATTTATAGATATTTCTTATTTTATTTAAAATATTTATAAAATTGTATGAGAAATTCATATTTAAAAATTTTAAAAAGATTTGAATTATGTTAAATATAAATATTTTTGTAATTTTGAAATGATAAAATAATTCAATTATTTTATATTTATATTGTAAATAAAAGTAAATTTTATTAATTTTATAATATTTAGAGTTTATAAACAATACTTTGAATAATTTAACATGTAAAAATTAATTAAAGTAGATGCAAATTGTTGAATCAAATATTAGTTAAAATAATGAATGATTATAAAACTTTTTTCATATCATTTAAATATTGAGTATAACAGTAAATTTAAATATTGTAAATAAAATAGAATTTTAAATAATTTTTCTATTACTATTAGATGTTATAAAATTATTAAATAAACTATGTTATATTTAATATTACACTTAAATTTAAATGTTATTATAATTTTAAAATATGAAATGATAAAATAATTCAATTATTTTACAATGATTTTCACACAAAAATAAATTGTTATTTTTATAACATTTTAAGTTTATAAACAATAATTTGAATAAGTTAAAATATAATAAATAATTAAATTAAAATAAAGTTATTGAAATCAAATATTAGTTAAAAATATTGTTTAAAACAAATTATATCCTTTGTTTTTTAAATAATTGAGTTAAATAATTCGTAGAACTTAAAATAACTCATACAATACATAGAATAGAATAGCTTGTTATATGAAATAAAACAAGAGTAGTTAAGTGAGAATTATAATAACAATATTTTTAATTTACAGTAAAATTTTATATTTTAAAGAAAAGAATAATCTTATTACAGGCTTACTATTCTTATTTTTAATTTTTTAAAAATTTATACAAAATAAATATTTTCCATTTATTTCAGTTATTAAAAATATTATATATTTTTTATGATATAGTAAAAATTATTATACAAATGAGTGTTGTATTAATTGTGTTTGATATAAATATTCATAAAATTTAAATGAGTTTACCATTTCAATATTATATAAATATTAAAAACATATAGTATATATTGTTAGGATCACGGCAAGTGTACCAGTTGTACAAGTAATAAAGGAAAAAGTAAGAGTTATCGTCTCCACAGGGGTTGTGGTTTAATAATAACGCAACCAAATAATTACTTGTGAATTTAAGAATTAAAAGATGAATTAGAGGATTTTGTATTTTTTTTATTAATAAAAATAAAGGACAAAGAACACAATTAAAAGTTGTTTAGAAAATTAATGAGTAAAAATAGTTAAGCATCGGAATTCCCTTGATTCTCTCTTAAAATAACCTTTTTCTTTCCCAAACCCCTTCTTGTTAAGCAATTTACCTTCAATTTCTCTAACTTAGTTTAACCTAATTCTTTAGGCGATAAACCCTTTAATCCCAATGATGAACCCTAATCTTTTAGGCAAGTAAAATTAGTCATAAGCATTAAGAGAAGGAAATTCGCACGAAGGCATACAAATTTATCGCGAAACACTTTCTCTGGAAGCCTTATTTCAATTCAGTGCAGGGCGTGGCTCTGAATGGCACTGAGCGCCGCTTCTTGTATCTTTTGTAGCTAGAAAATTTCATTGTTCTCCACCTAAAAGTCATCATCTTCTCTTGCTCATTTTTTCCTGTTTTTATCAAAATCAAAATAAACACATAGAAATCATGAAATTTTTAAATAAAAACTAAAAAACCATTTATCCCATGAAATGTCTTGTTATTGGGTTAATTTGTCATAAATTTCTATTGAGCAAGTGCAAATATAATGTAAAATAGCTTTATAAATCTACATCAATTATAGTATCATATATCATTATTAATATATTTAATAATAAAAAATAGTTTTATATTTAATGAAAAATTATTTAAATTAATTATAAAATATCTTGATTTTAAGAATACTTTTTCTCTTTGTTTTACATAATTTTATAAGATAATAATGTCAACAAGTATGTTAAAAAAAATATTACTAGAAATAAATTAATTATCATATAAAGATGAGTTGTTATAGGTATTTAGTATTATCTTCTACTTGTTAATTGTGAGAATAAAAAGTATTAACTATTAAGTTTTGTAATGTAGGTATTTTTTTCTACTCAATTTAATCATGCAATATTAGCTAATCATAGAAAAGTATATTAGTTGTAATAAATACTTTAAAAAGTGATATTTTTATCAAAATATTTCAATCAATTTTCATTAAAGATTTTATTGATATTATATGTCGTAAGTATATTAAAATTGACATAATATAAAATTAAATTAAATTTTAAAAGAAAATATTTTAATTTTTAGTAAAATTATATATTTTAAGAAAAAGAATAATGTAGTATAATATAAAAGTAATAGTAGACATGTTTAATAATCTAATTTTTAATTTTTTTAAAATTTATATAAAATAAATATTTTCATTTATTTCAATTATTAAAAATATTATATATTTTGCATTATATAGTGAAAATTATTATACAACAGAGTTTTATATTAATTATGTATGATATAAATATTCATACAATTTGAATGAATTTATCATTTCAATATTATATAAATATTAAAACCATATAGTATATCATTATTAATATATGTAATAACGAAAAATAGCTACATATTAAACAGAAAATTAATTAAATTCATTATAAAATAGCTTTATTTAAAAATACCCTTTCTAATTGTTTTATATAATTTTGTAAAATAATAATGTTAATATGTATGTTAAAAACGAAAACGTGTATAAAAAGCAAGATATAAAAAGGAAAATATATGGACCTATGGCCCCATTTAGTTACTAAAAAAAGAAGAAAATGTATATAAAAAGAGGAGTATAAAAAGAAAATGCACTATATAATGATTAGTATGTCTTAATAGTACATAGGAAAAGCTAAATTTGACACTAAATTTTCCATTCATTGATTTTTAAATTTATATACTATAGATTATAGACTTAGATATAGATGAGTTGTAGACCTAACTCACTAGGGTCGACCTAGTAGTGAGGGGTGGAGTAGCTTGCATGAGTTTATAGGTTTAAACCTCAATGTTGTTATTGTACTAAAAAAGAAAAAGAAAAAGATGAGTTGTAGACCTGAACTCAGCTTGGGTTTGAGAGGTCTATGACTATCCCAAAGTTGTTACTAGGCAATGGGCTATGTAGCCCAATGTTTTTTTTTTTTTTTTTGGGTCTTTGAGGAAATGTAACCCCACTGTTTAGAATAGTCATGAATGTGATTTATTTTTTTTATGCTACTTTAACTTTTTTATATTATTCCTCGATAGCATATTATTACATTTTATTTTACCTTTGTAATTTTTAATGGGTTATAAATATTAGGGTAAAAGATCAAGCAGAATTTGTCCCAATTTATCTAATAAATACTTCTATAAATAACATTTATTATATAAGAACACTTTTAAAATAATTTTTTAAATATAAATCAATTTATTGAAACTTACTTTTAAATAAAATTAACTTTATGTAAAATAAGTTTGCAAAATGTAATTTAAACACACTCTTAAAATATAGGAATGAAGCACCAACATATCGTTGAGTGGTATTGGATTCAAATCTCTTAAGTAAAGTCTCAAGTTTGAACTTTGTGGATGGAAAAAACGTGGTTGGGAAAGAGAGACTCCACTAAAGCAAGGCTGACCTAAGGATAAAGCTACTAAAGCTCAAGCTTTAGGCCCACCAACAAAAAATTATTTACTATTAGTTTTTATAAAGCTTTGTTGGCTAAAAGGCCACATATGTTGGCAAAAAGACCCAACATATAACTCTTTCATTTAAAGTAAAAAAATTCCTTTCAAAATTTACTTTAGGTTTTACTCAACGTTGGGCCGGCTCTGCACTAAAGGTAGCCAGCCAAGTTCCTCTACAGACATTAGTCATTAACAAAGTCAATAGATACATTGCATCTATAACATGATTATCTAATATATATATATATATAATATATATATATATATATATATATATATATATATATATATATTGGAGTTAAGCTTTCAGTGTCACGTAGAAGAAGACAATTGTAATTTGGTAGGTTGGTTTATACCGAAGATGTTTAAGAGCCTATTTACTTAACCATTTCTTGATTAATTTTCAATAAAAACGAAAATTCAAAGAAAAATATATGTTTGGATTGCTATTTTTATTTTCAAATTTAGAAAATGAAGTTCTTATTTTCGAAAATATTGAAAATGATAAATAGGTTGTTTTTATTGTTTTCACTTTGAAGTGGTGGCATTTTCTAAATTCTAATCACACTTACAT
This sequence comes from Spatholobus suberectus, assembly GCA_004329165.1. Taxonomy (NCBI): domain Eukaryota; kingdom Viridiplantae; phylum Streptophyta; class Magnoliopsida; order Fabales; family Fabaceae; genus Spatholobus; species Spatholobus suberectus. Next base: position 82,395,173 of record CM014730.1, on the reverse strand, counting down.
TTGTTTTGTATATTGTTTATTCTCATTTTTACACCGTAGGAACCCACAGATTTCATGGACATCCTCATCGATTCGTCTAGGTCTAAGGATGACAATTGTAGCTGAACTCTATAGATACCTACATAAAATATCTATAATTGGTAGGGTAAATATTTGCTTAATAGAAATGAAGTGGGGACCAAAAATTTATATCAATGTGAATAGGTACAGTTATGAGTACTAACACACATACACACATATTGAAATATCTCATATATAATATATTGAAAAGATAAATTTTATTTGGTATTATAACATTAAATATCTTCATGTATATTTTAAAATAAAGATATTGCAAGAAGTTTAAATAAAAATAAGAATTTAATTTATATGCATTGTTAGTGTAAAAGTAAAACATATTTACATGTATATTCAATAGAAATTCTCCATATTGTCACATCCTATTAATTAATAGGGTAATGTGATGAAATAATCAAATTTTATTAAACGTTAATCTAAAAAAGTTTTGTATTGAAATTATATATATATATATATATATATATATATATATATATATATATATATATATATATATATATATATATATATATATAAGTATTAATTTTTGAAAATAATTCATACTCCACTAAAAATATTAAAATATATCAAAAAATTATATTCTTTTCAAATGCATGTGTTGGTTCTAAAATATTATTGAAATATTTGTAATTATTATTATTGTTGAACGTATTTTTTTAAATTAAAATTATCCAAAATTTATTTGATATTAACTCTGTTAAAGAATAAATTGAATAAATTTGTCTTTATATATTGATAGTACAATGTTAGAAAAAATTAATTATAAAATTTTGATTAATAATTTCATAGTTGATATGAAATATAAAATAAGATTTGACAAATTACATTAAATTAAATTTTGAATATAAATTTAAGTTTAATTTTTATACACGATCAGTGTATAAAAAGAAATTATGTTTTCAACCAATAAAAAACTACCATTGGTGTGACTTTTAAGGTGTCGCAACCAGGGTCATGACCAGATGACGAAAATAATTAAAATATAGAAGAGCTGTCACCAAAGTTTATTAAAGGAAAACATATGGAAAAATTCTATGAGAACATGGTCTCAAATTAAAGATTGAGTTTAGGAGTCAATTACGCATAGGGAAAGTGCTAGCACCCTACGGTGTCCATCATAAAGACGGTTACCCCTAATTAAATATGCAAAATGGATAACTTCAAAAATACTTATTTTACCCCGAAAAGAGAAAAAAATATATTTACAAATTTTATTATTTTTATTTATCAGAAGAATTTTAATTAAGAAGAGAATATTTTATTTTTAGAAATAAATTAATTTTTAAAATTTTTGAGATTGACAGGGGTGAGCCCTTACTCTTACGTATCTTTAGGTATAATGAGGAATCAGACTCACATAGTTCTTTGGTAGAAAAAGCTTTTATGTCTTGGTATTTTTTTTATTTTTTTATTTTTATTCATTGTTATTGTTAAATTTGACACCACTAAGTTATATAACTTAGATGTGTCAAATTTATTGAATGACCAAATAGAAAGTACTTCCAAAATGGTCATTATTTAAATTTATTAATTTTATTTTTTACTTGTCCCTTCATTTTTATTAAAAAAGAATCTAAAAATACGGATTAACGGTTATGTTCATTTACTACTAATTTTAAGAAAAGAATTATTATAAGCAAACATTGTGCATAAATCTAATTATCACCATGTTTCTGTTTTATTATAAAAGATACAAAAAAAAAAAAAACACTAAAGCCTTGCTAGAACGAATGGGCCAAGCCCGTATTTCTTAATACTTCTTAAAAAACGTTGGGCTAGAGCCCGTCTCGCTATTACAGAAATGGATTTGAAGGATATATTGGGCGCATGGCCCTTTCCTTTTTGTTATTATTTAAAAAAAAAACAACGTGATAAAGGGCCAGGCCCACAGTGACCAAAAGAGGGGAGTACCCCCTCAGATTCCCATTTCCCAATTCTAAACGTAAATCTCCACCCAGAGGCACTACGCGACTCTCCCCTGTTGCGAGAGCGACGATGCCAACGCGAGGCTACTGTGGCTGTGGCTGGTGCGGGGTGACGATGCGGAGGAGGAGACCTAAGGAACAGACCCTGCAACGCCACTGCAGAGGCAGAGGGGTGAGGACGGAGACTCAGAGAGACACATCAAGACTATGTCGGCGATGTGGTGGAGACTCGTGACATCATGGTGATCGACGGCACGACATCGTCGTAGTGATTGACGACTCTGTGATTCTGAGTTGCGGGTCCATGGTGGGAGAAGTGTAACTCTTCGGTGGCAGCGGCAAGAGTCAGAGGAGCTAGCGCAAGGGCGCCGGTGTGCGCCGTGACGGCGGCGCGAGGAAAAAGGAAAAAGCATCACAACAACATCATAAGGTTTTGTGTAACTTAATCCCTCAATATATATATATATATATATTGAGGGATTAAGTTAAACAAAACCTTAACAATTTTACTTCAATTTAAAAAAGAGGAAGTTAAATGACATAAAGAAGTAATCGATGTTAACTTTAACTTCACTTTAATTCAAAGTAAAGAAGTTAAGTGATACAGAAAAAAAAGAAGAAAAAATTAAGAAAATATGAAATTAAAGAAAAACAAAGTATAATTTAACCGATATTATAAAATTGGTATAAAGAAACAAGAAATCTTGCACCAAAAAAAAAAAAAAAGAAACAAGAAACTGAATAAATAATTGTATTATTATTTAAATGTTTTATAATAAAATAAAATTTTTGTTCCATTTTTTATATCACGTTAATGAATAAAAAACAAAGAGTTTAATTACTATACATTGATATTGTAATTATTATATACTATTAGTGTAAAAAAAATTACATTGTCAACTAATAAAAAAATTAGTTTTAGTGTGACTTTTAAAGTAGTTATTGTCAAAATTAACAAATTTATCATATATAATAAATTGTGATTAGATAAAAATATAAAATTATTTTACAATTTTAGTGTATAATGTATTTTCTCAAATACAAAATAAAATACCTTTCATAACACCATTCTATTTTCCTATCCATTTTCATGTCGAACAAAATTTAAATACAGTACTTTAAGTACTATTAATACTGTTCTCTAATCAAAATTAAAGATTTATTTTAATAATCTACACAATAATTTAATATGCATAAATTACCAAAATAAATTTTCAATTCTAATTAAAGAACGACACTACCTACTTAAATTACTGTATCTAAATTTTTTCCCTTTGTATCCTCTATTCGGCTTTATTGGATTGGATGATCAAAATCAGTCTTCCACTTCTATCTTCTTCTCTCTACCAGAAAAGGTTTAACTTTTAGGTTATTGACAGAGGAAGAGGACCCACATGCTGAAGTAGACACTGGCACTACATTGAAAAATTTAAGGAACGCTAATAATTATAATATTACCTTAAAAAGATTCCACTGTTCCTATTTGCCTTTTTGCGTAGAATCCAAGTACTCCTCGTCTCTTTTCTTTCTTTCTTTTGGTTTCAAGAGCTAATTGGTATCAGGGTATATCCATTGCTTTACTATCTAATCCCTTTATGATCCTTTTTTTTAAGACTTCTCGAGTATGCTTATTAATTGGATTCTTAAATTCTGATTCACCTGATTCCGTTGTCTCTGCAGATTCTTAATCTCTTCCTGGTCAGTTCTCACTTTATTATTTTTCTAACTGCCTATTGTTCATTTTTTTTTTCTTTCTTTGGCTATCGCCTCTGACAATCTTTAATCAATATGTGTGTATGGTGGGTTGGTGGAGGGTGTTTCTTTTATTATTATTTTTCTGAAGCAATTTAATTTGGGTGAATTATTTAGCAAACAGTCTTATTGGATGTTGCGGAAGTGAAGAGATTGAGCTAACAGGTACGTGTGACTGGAAATTCGAAGTTGTTCTTGTTTGCTTAGTTTTAGATTTGTCGATACTGGTACGTGAACGAGGCTGTAATCATATCTTATCGTTGGGATTTTACTCGGAAGATTAGATATTGAAATCTTCTTGTCATCTTTTGTGTTGTTATATTTTCTTCACTGACAGATTTTGCTTATAAGCCATATCAGTTATGTGAGAATCTTTCTGTCAGTGTCCATAACTTTCCCTTTCCCTGCAACACCCTTCCATACATACATACATATATGTAGAGACTAGAGAGAGGAATGCTGGGGAAACAAATAACACCCCTCCATACATACATAATGAGGATCAAATCATAGAACACACAAACAACACCACAAAAATAAAAATAGCTGAAAAACACAAATTTAACATGGTTTGATTCCTCTTGCTTACATCCACCGATACATCTCAATGAATCTTCACTATCTCAACAAATAAGATTATAAGTTTTTTGGACAAACTTAAAAAAGGTTCTCCATTAGACGGTCCTTCTCACTAGGGTGGTGGCCCCCTCTCACATTGGGTGGTGTCTTCTCTCTTTACAAGGACCCCTTTTCTACATCTTGCATTCTAATCTTAAGATCAAATTGATAACATCGTAAATCTAAATGATAAGAATAGTATCTTTATCTTTATCTAAACAACATCTTAAAGATTTGGAATTAGAAATTTGAATTGTACTTCCAACAAGGAAGCATATCAGGTGAGAGATTACAGCGTGAGAGGAGTGAATTTTAACAGTATATACACATATATATGCATCAATACAAGGAGGCATGGTCTGATGGTCTTGATATTCCCAATCTCTAGTTGCCTGCCTGTTTCTGTTGTTGCTATTTACCTTAGCTTTATATTATGTCATTTTTTTTCCAGTAACATTTATTTATGTATTATATCGTAGTTGATTCTTGTTAAAAGCTTCTAGAGGGATGGTCATGCTGCATTTGAATTTTGAAGTTTGGACTCGAGGAATAGCCTTAACTTTTTCAACGAGCTTATTAGTCTGTAGACTTTCCTTCTGTGTAAATTATGGAATATATTTTCTTACCTACTTGTGGGGCATATTTTCAGACAAAGGTTTGCCAACCTGAAGCTGAATAATTTTGCATGACATGGGTTGGTTTACCAAGTTGCTTAAGGGCTCTAATCATAAAATTGCACACGGACAATACCAAGGCAAATATGCAGAGGACAGAATTTGGGACAGTCATCGTAGTTCAATGGTAATCAAAGTTTTCCTCTTCTAGTAAGAATTGAAATCATTGTCATAAGTCACAACTTATCATGTCATTGACCTAGCCTTTTATGTGACTTTAGCTTTGACGTTAGCATGAATTTAACAAGGTACTAGTTCCTCTGAGACTTAGGCAGATAATCTGAATTTGTAATAATTGCAAACTGAATGCAGGATGATCTGACGGATATTGAGAAAGAAGACATTGACCGTGCAATTGCACTTTCTCTATTAGAGAAGGATCAGAAAGGGAAAAAAATTGTTGGTAAGATTTATGCTTTTGCACCTTGGTAGTTAAAATTCATTTGCTGGTTAGTTTGGCTCAAATTTAATGCCATTATGATTCTGATACTGCATATGAGGTACATAAACTAGAAAATCTGAATCTAACCAAAATGCTCAATGATTTATTATAAACTCTTACTCTTACAGTCTTACTGTCTTACATACCTCTTGTCTTATTTCTTGTCTTTTTATCCCTATCAGTGTCTTCTTCGTTCTTGTTTAAGTAAATTATACTTTGTTGATCAAAGGCTATGATGCTATCAGTTGAGTCTTTCATTTACATCCTAATCAAAATGGTGCTAAAAAATGAATTTTTAAATTACTACAGTTAGCTTCTTGATTTCTTTAAAATATAATTTTAATATGTGTATGAGAATTATGGGGATATGTGTTCAGAAATGAATGTGTTGATCAATTAATTATTCCCACACCAAAGTATGACCAAAAGGTCTCATGTTTTTTGTCTCATAATATCCTAGAGGATGACTCTCAATCTGAAGATGGGCAGCTTTGTATAATTGATGATGAGGAAGATGAACATATTGGTAAAGTTCATCTAGATGAAGATGAATATCTTGCTAAAATTCAACAAGATGAAGATGAGCGTCTCGCTAAAATTCAACAAGATGAAGTTGAACATCTTGCTAAAATTCAACTAGATGAACATGAACGTCTTGCTAAAGCTCAACTTGAGGAAGATGAGCAACTTGCTAGGGCAATTCAAGAAAGTTTAAACATTGGTTCTCCTCCTCAATATGACAATGATTCTTCATTTCTATCTTTTCCTCACCTCTTCCCCCCTGGATATAGGTAATTGTGGGTATGATCACATCTTTATCTATATAGCAAATCCTTATACTGTTTATGGAAATTGTTGAAGTTCGCTAGTTCTAAATGAAGGGACCAATAATGCAATGCTTTTGCCAAAAATAGAAAATAAAAAACTTTCCAAACAGAATATGTTTTGAAACTTCAATTTTAACTATTGCTGACTTGAGTGATTGGCTATAAGACTAATTGATCTGGACTTAACACAAGATACTCAATCTTATTTTAAGAGAATGAATCATTGAACTGGGATAAATACTAGATTGGGATTTTATGCATGACTGGTAGGAAATGGATCAAGAGGAACAAATGGAAGAAAGAACAGAAATTCGTTTCTTGTAAAAAAATGAAAGATGATACAATTGCTACACAGTTGTTTGAGAGACCTGTACTCTCCTAAATGTCACTATTTCACTGCCTTCATTTCCCATACAATTCCCCCTTTTTATTTCCTTTGGCCCCTAACTAACTAACTAACCAATGTTAGTTATTAGTTACAATACCAGGCCCAATTTCTCCCAATTTCTTATTCCTCCTTACATATACTTTCTTAATAGGAAGGTGTTGTCTATCAATACCCCCCCTATAAGATCCACCTTGTCCTCAAGGTGGAAGTGAGGAAAGGTTTCCTGAATTGTTGCTACTGGTTCCCAACTATTTTCACATTCTGGAAGGTGCTACCACTTCATGAGTACCTCCACCACTCTTGATGCATTTCTTCTGGATGACAAAACTGCTTTAGGCTGCACTTGTAACTCTTGTTTTTTTGACAACACTTGAGGCAACGGTTGGGGAGTTTGACCTGGCCTAATGGCTCTCTTCAACAAGAGACATGGAAGATTGGATGTATGTGACTATGGGCTGGTAAATCTAGTTTATATGCAACTGTGCCAATCTTTTTCAGCATTTGATATGACCCATAGAAGCAAGGACTGAGCTTCTCATTGGGTTTCTTGGCCAAGGATCTCATTTTATAAGGTTGTAATTTGAGGAATACCCATTCACCATCACTAAACTCCACATCCCTTCTATGTTTATTAGCATAAGTGCGCATCTGGTATTGAGCCTTAAGTAGATTGTCTCTTAACTCAGCTAGCAATTCATCACGCTGCTGAGTTAGCTTATTCACTTCTTCTATCTTGGAGGGAATTGTAGTGCCCTTCAAAAGCACAGGACGGTCTTGGCCAGATAGTGCTTTGAAGGGTGACATTTTTGTAGATGCATTGTAATTGGTATTAAACCAATATTCTGCCCAAGTTAAGTATTTTTGCCATTGTTTAGGATTAGTACTTGTCAAACAATGGAGGTATGCTTCCAAACTTCAGTTCACAACTTCTGTTTGGCCATTTGTTTGTGGATGGTATGCTGTACTAAATTTCAGTTGAGTTCCAAATCTTCTAAATAACTCCCTCCAAAATTGGCTCATGAAAATCTGGTCTCTATCGGAAACTATGGAAGAAGGGAATCCATGTAGGCGCACTATTTCTTTTAGAAACAATTTTGCCACTTCCTTGGTAGTGAATGGGTGCCCTATAGCCATAAAGTGAGCAAACTTGGTTAAACGGTCTACTACCACCAGAATAGTATCTTTTCCTTTCGCCCTAGGAAGACCACCAATAAAATCCATAGAGATGTCAGTCCATACCTTAGTGGGAATAGGTAGGGGCTGAAGTAAACTAGCTGGTGATAAGGTGTCATATTTGTTCCTCTAACAAATTTCACAAGCTGCCACATACTCCTTTATATCACCTCTCATTCCTTCCCAAAATACCACTCCAGCCAACCTTTTATATGTTCTGAAAAATCCTAGAGTGACCCCCCATTGGGGAATCATGAAATTCCTTCAAAAGTATAGGGATCCTAGTTGACCCTTTGGGTAGGACCAACCTCTCTTTATAGTACAATTTGTTTCCTTTCACTTCGTACCCTTCATGGATTGTTGCACCAGTAAGTAAATCTTCGTAAATCCTTTGTAGGTGGACATCTTTTCTGATTTTTGTCTCCCAATCCTCCAAATTATCCAATTGTACAATGGATAAGGTCGTAAAAGACATCCTTCTTGATAATGCATCTATTGTAGAATTGTCTTTCCCAGGCTTGTATTGAATCTCAAAGTCATACCCAATCAGTTTGGTGGCCCATTTAAGTTGTTCCTTGCTCATAAGTCTTTGTTCTGTTAGAAATTTGAGACTTCTTTGGTCCGTACGAATTATAAAGTGGCCTCCAAGCAAATAATGCCTCCATTTACGGATTGCCATCAACTCCCTCTCATATACAGACTTTTTTTGTGCCCTTTCAGATAAGGCTCGACTCCAAAATGCCAACGGCCTACCTTCTTGCAACAACACTGCCCTTAACCTTGTCCCTGAAGCATTCGTTTCAACCATAAATGGTTTGGAAAAGTTAGGTATAGCTAAAATAGGCAACGCTGTCAGGGTGTTTTTCAACTGCTCAAATGCTTCCTGGGCTTCATTAGACCAACTGAAGCTATCCTTCTTCAATAATTGAGTTAGGGGTCTAGCTATTTTACCGTAGTCTCTTGAGGTTTTTAGGAATTGGCCACAACCACATAGCCTCTAACTTCTTAGGGTCAGCGGCTACCCCTTCTCCTGAAATGATATGGCCTAGATATTCTAGGCTAATCTGGCCAAATAGACACTTCTTCTTGTTCACATTCAATGCATGTTGTTGCAACACTTGTAATACCACCCTTAAGTGTTCCAAATGGCTTTGCATATCCTGGCTATATAGACCAGAATGTCATCAAAGAAAACTAGTACCCACTTCCTTAAAAAAGGCCTTAAAAACATCATTCATCAAGGCTTGAGAAGTGGATGGGGCATTTGATAGCCCAAAAGGCATCACAAGGAACTCATAGTGTCCCTCATGAGTTCTAAAGGCTATCTTCTCAATATCTTTCTCTCGCATCCTTATTTGATGATAGCCAGACTTCAAATTCAGTTTAGAAAACACCTTGGCCCCTCCTAACTCATCGAGCAGTTCATCTATGATTGGAATGGGAAATTTGTCCCGTACAGTTAACTTGTTTAGGGCCTGATAATTGACACAAAATCTCCACCCACCATCCTTCTTTCTCACCAATATTATAGGGCTTGCATATGGGCTAATGCTCGGCCTAATCACTCCAACTTTCAACATCTCCATTATCAACCTTTTAATTTCAATTTTCTGGTAGTGGGGATACCTGTAGGGGCGGATATTAGGTATTGAAGATCCTAATTTCAAAAGAATGCCATGATCATGCCTTCTATGGGGCAAAAGACCCCCTGGTTCTTTAAAAACTTCCTCAAAAGCAGCCAGTAACCCTTGTGCAGCTTCTAGTATTACAGTATCCTGAGCTGGTTGCCCTTCCAAGTGGTTGCACTCCACTATATACCCTTGGTTATGTTCCTGAGAGCCCCTTGAATAGCCTTAAAAGAAACAGCAACCTTAGTCAATTTAGGTTCAGTATGCAATGTCATTTTCTGCCCTCCCATCTTTATGGTGAGTGTCAGCTCACCAAAGTTAGCCCTTATATCTCCTAGTCCAGCTAACCATTCCAATCGAAGAACCACATCTGCTCCTCTTAATCCAAACAAGAAAAAATCTTGTTGAATTAATAAGTCTTGCACCTTTAGCATAACTCCCTTGCACATCCCCTTACATCTAACCTTATGACCACCCCAACCTCCACAAAATAAGGTGAAGTTTCTGTGATGGGCAGCTTCTCCGTCTCCACTAACTCCTTGGATATAAAATTGTGTGTAGCCCCAAAATCAACCAACAGCACTATCTTATAGCTTCCAATCTGCCCCCAAATCTTTAGGGACCTCCTTGTTGTCAGCCCAACTATGCTATGCATGGATAATTGGGCATTGGGTATAACTTCTTCAAGATCTTGATCCTCCTCATCTTCTTCTTCCCCAGCTTCCTCCACGATCATCACCTTTAATTGTTTGTTCTTACAAATGTGATTTGGCCCAAACTTCTCTTCACACCTGAAGCACTCTCCCTTTTGCAATTTCTCTTGCACCTCTGCCTCTGATAGCCTCATGAAATTGGTTCTCCTTTTCACTTGATTGGCCCTCGTGTTGGGTTTGTTGCTTGCGGATGTTAGAGAGGTCATAATCCCTGTGTTAGTTGTCTTGTTGACCCCAAAATTGTCGCTAGAGTTGCTGAAAGTGGTAGAATTCCATTCTCTAGTGGGTTTATTGGTCGCATAGTTCCTATAAAAATTTTGTACCCGTCCTCTTGGGTTCCCTCCAAATCTCGCTACTGCAAGATTCTTCTCCTCAATATTTCTTGCCTTATTCATCATTTCAGACAAGGTTCTTGGCTTGTGCAACTTTACTTTTGCTGCCAGCTCTTCATTCAACCCATTCAAGAAGATATCCATCTAGTTTTCCTCTTCCATCCCTTTCATAGCTCCCGCATATTTTTCAAACTGGGTTATGAAATCATTAACAGATTGTGTTTGCTTCAAAGCAAGAAGCAATTCGAAAGGGCTTCTCATCATGGTTGGTTGAAACCTTTGAATGATGGCAGTTTTGAACCCTTCCCACGACAGGTTTAGGTTACAAGATTCCCACCATTGATACCATCCCAACGCCCCTCGGTATAAAGCCACCATTACTGCCTGCATCTTTTCTTGTTCCATTACTCCTCGTATCTTAAAGTACCGCTTCAGCTTGCTGATCCACCCATACATATCTTCCCCTTCAAAAATGGAAATTTGTAATTTTCTCCATTTGTCACCAGATCCAGACCTACTCTGCGCTTTGCTGACTAATTCATTTGGCCTCTCCATGTTTGTCCGAATATTCTGGTTGGGCCCCTTTCCATGGTCTTTATTCAACCCATTGATCAATTTGTCAATCATGTCCTCCAGCTTCTTGAAATGCTTATCCTATTTGACAGAATACGTTTCTTGATGTAACACTCGTGCCTCCATTGTTGTTTGGAAATTCTGAACAACCTTCTCCAGCTCCTCAATTCTTGCTTCCATTCTTGACGAAACCATGTAGCTCCCTTCAGTTTGATACCCATAGCTCCCGGATGGAGCTCTGATGCCAATTTGGTAGGGTGGATCAAGAGGAACAAATGGAAGAAAGAACAGAAACTCGTTTATTGTAAAAAATGAAAGATGATACAGTTGCAACACAGGTGTTCGAGAAACCTGTACTCTCCTAAATCTCACTATTTCTCTGCCTTCATTTCCCATACAACTCCCCTTTTTTATTTCCTCTGGCCCCTAACTAACTAACTAACCGATGTTAGTTATTAGTTACAATACCAGGCCTACGCCCAGGCCCAATTTCTCCTAATTTCTTATTCCTCCTTACATATACTTTCTTAATAGGAAGGTGTGGTCTATCAATGATACCTCGGCATCTGTTAGTTTTCCTAAGTTTTCTTAAGTGCCTTTCAATTAGATGGAAATGTAAAAAAATAGTAATCATTTAAATGAACATTTCATAATGTGATTGATTTAGTCTTATTTATGGTGATTGGGGAGCACTTCCTGTAGAATATCTTGGAGTGATTTTATGATCACCTATGAAAATTGAAATACTCTCTTCCATTGTAATATTATGAATCTGTATAATAGACATCTTTAAAAATTATTTTTCAAGGTTTCATAAATCTTTCTTAATTATTAAAAACAAAGATTTAACCTTTTTACATAAAATCTGCCTGCAGAATCTGTGCTGGATGCAAGACTGAGATTGGCCAAGGAAGATTTTTAAGTTGCATGGGAGCTGTCTGGCATCCACAATGCTTCTGCTGCCATGCATGCCATCTGCCAATCACTGATTATGAGGTTAAAGACTTGGAGTTTTGTTTTCTTTTGCCACTTGCTTTGCAAAACTAAATTTAATTACAATAAGTTGAAACCATTTTTTGGTGAAAGAACAAGTCGAAACTTTATTCTTAGATTCATAAATGAAGGTCTTCAAATGATTTCTCTCCTTTTTGGTCAATCTCAATATGATTATGCTTAATTCATTCCTTTACAGTTTTCCATGTCTAGCAATCGCCCTTACCATAAATCATGCTATAGGCAGAAGCATCACCCAAGATGTGATGTTTGCAAGAACTTTGTAAGTATCTTTGCAGATGTTTTTCACTTACAGTTGTCTACTAGTCAATTATGTGTGCTTGTTTTCTATTGAAGGTTTCTAACAATTTTGATGTGCTTAAGCAATTGCTCTGCAAATATACGTATGCATGGAAGACTGTTTATATTGAGCTTTTCTTGCTTCTCAGAAAGATCAGAATTCAGAACTATACTTGAGGATGTTCTGCTGAACTTAGTAGTTGTTTAATCTTTATAACAAATCATGGGCCAGTTATCTAAATGAAGTAACATCATGTGAGCCCTTCATGGAGCTGATATTAGTTTATTTTAATCTTTTGGGCCAGACAATAAAAGTATGATTGCTTCTTAAATTTTAATATTAGCTTGAATCCCTTCATGAGTCAGTTGTAGTTATGTTTTACTTAATTTCAATAACTGGCTTAGAACTTTGCAGGAAATCCTGGATCAACTACTTAAGGTTAACAATCGTGTTTTTATTGTTCAATCCTATCTGAGATCTAGGATTTTCTAATTATTCTAGTTTAAATTTCTATCAAAATATGCTGTCAAGAAATCGGATAAAATTAACCCTGTTAACATAAACATAATCATATTTGAGCTATGAGGTCATTTTCATCATCCAATATAATTAATTGAGATCTTCAGATTTCAAGGAAATTGAAAACCAAACCTTAATTTTCTAATCTACATCAAACATTTTTTCTTGTAAAATAAAAAAGAAAAAAAGGTGTTAGTGAAACTCTAATCCACAGGTGAAAATGTGATGCTATTTTTCCTCCTAACAAGAAAAAAACTAAGTCTGCCTTTTAAAAAAAGTTGCAAGTAATATATATTGTTCAGTAAACTAGAATTATTGATTCTTTCTTCGCAGATCCCAACTAATTCAGCTGGCCTCATTGAATATAGAGCTCATCCTTTCTGGCTACAAAAATACTGCCCATCACATGAGCTTGATGGTACTCTTCGTTGTTGTAGCTGTGAAAGAATGGAGGTCAGTTATATTAGCTCCCAAAGCATTCCTTCCTATTATTAACAATTAGGAGCTACTGATGGATCCCTTCCACAACACCCACACCCCCCCCCGCTTTCTGTTTTTTGTCTTTTCAATCAATGCAGCCAAGGGATACAAAATATCTTTTCCTTGATGATGGTCGAAAGCTATGTTTAGAGTGTCTAGACTCATCAATTATGGATACTCATGAATGCCAACCTCTCTACCTTGAAATACAAGAATTTTATGAAGGTTTAAATATGAAATTGGAGCAGCAAATTCCTATGCTCTTGGTTGAGAGACAAGCTTTGAATGAGGCCATGGAGGGAGAAAAGAATGTAAGTGTTAATGTGTTGAACTTTCAATTTCATTCATGGAATGTTGTTATTTCTATTCTTTCTTTCTCCTCTTTTTCTCTGTCCTGACTTGGAGATGTTCTTTTGTTTCTCACTATTGAATGTAGGGTCATCATCACTTACCTGAAACTAGAGGACTCTGCTTGTCAGAAGAGCAAACTGTCACCACTGTAGGGATTTCTTACTTGCAAATTTTGAGTCTTGACATGCATCTAATTCTGCTATAGAAGATCTGTGTATCAAATAGTGATTTATTTTATATATTTCACGTAATACTAGATTTTGAGGAGACCAAGGATTGGGGCAGGCTACCGAGCCATAGACATGATAACTGAACCTTATAGGCTGATCCGTCGTTGTGAAGTGACAGCTATTCTTGTTTTGTATGGCCTTCCTAGGTATCCTTCACATACAATCTACTTTCATAATCTACTGTGCTTGCATATGACATTCCCTGTATATAATTCAAGAATTTTATGTTTATAGGTTGTTAACAGGATCAATCCTAGCTCATGAGATGATGCATGCATGGCTTAGGCTTAAAGGTATTCAGCTATTAGCATGATGCAGAAAATTTATATTTTTGTTTCATGGTGCCAAGTTGGACAAAATTTCTGGGTTTTTGACAGGTTATCCCAACCTCAGCCCAGAAGTTGAAGAAGGAATCTGCCAAGTCTTGGCTCATATGTGGTTAGAGTCAGAGCTCTATTCTGGATCTGGGAATGATGGTGCATCATCATCATCGTCTTCGTCATCATCATCACCTTCCTCCTCTTTTGCATCATCAAAAAAGGGTAAACGGTCTGACTTTGAGAAGAAACTTGGTGAGTTTTTTAAACACCAGATTGAGTCAGATACCTCCTCAGCTTATGGAGATGGATTCAGATTGGGTAACCAAGCAATGCTCAAGTATGGGCTCAAAAGGACCCTTGACCATATCCATATGACAGGAAGTTTTCCATATTGAAAATTTGAAAGCAGATATAATTTTCTGACCTATACATTCACCACTACCTCAGCTTGGTCTTGGTCATATAAATTATAGTTCAAAGATTCCAAGATCATATAGTTTAACACTAGACAAAAATAAGGAATAAAATTGCTCCTCTTACCTTGCAGTTGCTTAATTTCGTGTCAAATATGGCACCGCATATTCTGTATGTATAACTAAATACTACTCAGGAATTTAGAAGAAGCAATAAAAGTATAGAATTAATTTTGTATATCTTATGTTTTGCTGGTGTTGGTTTTCTCGTTGGGAAATTTCATTTACTCCTAACTTTTATGGTTTTCTGAAGATGATTGATGAGGTTAACTGCCTTAATGATTAATGAGGTATTTGGTGTCTTAATAATAGCTTCTGGATGAGGTAGTTGCCTCTTGCAGATAAATGGGATCGCTTTCTTTCTCCATTATTTAAATTGATTTGGTTTTATGCAAAGTTGTTTTTAAGTTAAAACAACTTTGGTAATTCCAATGTAGCATGCGAAATTGTGAAATCTTATATTTTTCGAAGGTTGAGTGACAAACAGTGTTTTGAGTTGCGTCAAAGACCCAGGCAGAGTTTCAAACACGTACAAAATGTTCGAAACTCAAGCCACTACAATCAGCCACCGAGGCTAAATGAAGAAAAACCACTGGAGACTCAACCATATGAACACCAGAAGGAACTTCAAGCCTATCCGGCGGTAAATTCCATTGTCGAAAATTATCATATTTGCATTTGCTATACTTTATTGTCTTTTTTTATTCCCCCGAGAAAATAGTATTTTTTAACTTTCCGCATTGTTTTCACATCACGTTAGTACTTTTGCTCTAAGGATGTTAAATCTCGTTAGAATTTTGTTGGAAACTGAGTTTTTTCTTACTAATATATTAAAGTTTGTATGATTTTATGGGCTAAAATGAGATATTGAAGTATAAGGATCAATATCTGTTGTCATCAAATAATTTTGAATACTTTTTTTTTCTTTTCTTTCAATGATTATTGAAATTGATTGAGGAATTCTCTAGATGCTGAATTGAAACTAACATAGCAAAATTCTGTGTAGTTTCATTGGCTAAATTGAAGGATCGAATTGGATTGTTACCTATTTTGCTTCAAATAAGAGATTTGTATAGTTTGGTAACAATTGGTTGAATCTCTGGGCTTCTTGCTATTAACGTGCAACCTTCATCCTAAAATTTTGTTTTGTTTTGACACTTTTGTGGCCTACACATATAGAATTAGGGTTACTATTTGCACTCCTTTTTTACTTATATACCCTGCATTTTTTGTAATTTTTTTTGTCAAGAATATTCTTTTTTGAAAACTAATTTTTGGAACGCATTTTTAGATATTGACACAAGTTTTGGAATTTTAGTTTCTGAAATGTAATTTTAACATTCCAAAAATTAAATTCTAGAATTATTTTTGAGTTGTGATGGAAGTTTTGGAATTTAGTTTTCGAAATGTAATTTTAACATCCGGAAACTAAATTTCAGAATATATAAACAATGAAAAAAAAATACTTCAACAATTACATTGATATTACACAAAGTCTTAATGATATTAACTGAACAATAATACTGAACAATGTATATAGAAATATAGTGTCAGTGCGTTTGGTTCAATACCGAACAAAAGAAGTCAATACAAATTGTTGACCAAGGAATTGGACTTGGTGCCTAAGGAATGCTTTGCACATGTCCATATTGTTGTAATACTCTATTTGGCAAGTGCGCATGCATAAGTGTCCCTCACCTAAGAAGTACTTGAATACAAAGATATGTCCTGAAATGGTATGTGAAGTTTATGTTCACCATATAGCATCCAAGTGACATCCTTTGTTGTCAAGCCCAGCTAACTCTGTCTGAAATGGAAGCACCTGACTTGCATCCTTGTAAGGTGTCCAACGAGTAGCTCTAAAGGAAGCCTCAGTATACTCCACGCTCACGTGTCAGCCGCTAATACCCACAAAATGCTAAAAAAATCCAAAGCTTGAAATAACATTTACTTTTTATTTTTATGTATGCTCAATTTACTGCACAAAATTCATCAATTATAAATAATATTAAATTTTGCACTTGTAAAAGGGTCACAAAACCTCTCATTTGTCTCTTGTGACTATACTCACATGCCCATGCAGGAATGCAAGGGCACCTGCACCCCTTGCATAACCATTGTGCAAGTGTTAAGATCATTAAACAACTCCAAGAATGTTTCGGCCACATATGTCGCACTCTTTTCTACAAAAATTGTATAACCTATCAAGTGTAGTAGGAATGCTCTCGCTGCAAAGTCCTAATGTCACTATTGACATTGGACATGGTACACATCATGCAACTAGCTAAAACGAACATGTGCACCTCTAGTAATTGCAATATCTTTCAATGTATCATTGTGTGCCATCCCTAACAAGATCATTAAGTACAAACATACAATATCCCTATCCATAGCTGGATGTGAGAAGTAGACATCAGTAACTGAAAGATGTAGTCTTTATGCCACTGCTCCACAGATATAAACAAGATGAAATTCTCTCTCTCTCTCTCTCTCTCTCTCTCTCTCTATATATATATATATATATATATATATATATATTACACACACCCAATAATGTTGTACACATGTGTGTATAATCATTTTATTTTTAATAAGTATATTCTATTTTATGAGGAAATTTTAATAAAAAATTAAATATATTTTTAATCTTAAAAAGCATATTTTTTAATTGGCTTAAATACATTTTTAATCCTTGTAATATATCATATTTTGGTTTTGGTTTTTATAAAATTATTTTTTTAAATAGTTTCTGTAAAATTTCTCTTTTTTATTTTGGTCCTTGTTATTTTGTTGTAATTCTTGTAATATACTAATTTTTTCATTTTTGTCATTGTATTATATGAATAATTTTTTTTTAGTCCTTATCATTTTTTTTAAAGAGACTAACTCAAAATGAACAAAATATTATAGGGACTAAAACAAAAAAAATAGATATATTACAAGAACTAAAATAAAATAATAAAGACTAAAATAAAAAACATAAATTTTACGAAAACTATTTAAAAAAAAAATTAAAAGAACTAAAACCAAAAGCAATATATTATAAGAAGAAAAACATATTAAAACCTTTTTAATTTTATTCTTTGAGTGAATCACCAATTTAATTTTTGAAATTGTAATAGTTTATCAAATTGGTCCTGAAAATTAATAAAAATACTAAAATGATTCTTGGAATTGGACATTATCAATCAATTTAGTCCTTAAAATTATAATAAACGGTCAAATTAGTCCTTAAAATGAATAAAATGACAAAATAATCTATAAGATTGTAAATTAGCAATCAATTTAGTCCCTAAAATTGTAATAATTGGTCAAATTGGTCCTTAAAATTAAAAAAGACTTAATTACACTTTTGCCTCCTAATTTTTAAAATTTTGTCCCTAAAACTTTTTTCATGCATTTTGATCCTAAACTTATATAATTTTGCAAATTTTGTCCTAACAGTTAAAAATTCGTGCATCTTTCCCCTAAAGTGTATTTAAGTATTTAGAAAATAGTAAAACTATTAAAGGTAAGATTTGAACCCTTGACTCCTTCCTTCTCCATAACTACAAAACCACTAAGTCATTTAGCTTATTTAGTTTATATATTAAAAATATATTATGTATACCGCATTTGTTAATTATACTTTTGGTTTTTCAAGTGTATGTTTAAATTTATTGTAAAAAAAAATATTAAAATCAAGATAATAAATTTATTCACTAAATATTTTTTTAATTATTTAAATTTATAATTTTTACAAATTTATTTATTAAATTATATAAAGTTATTTATTAGTTAAATTATACGATAGCTTATAAATTTATTTATTAAATATTTTTATTTTTGAATAATTGCCCTACAAATAAAAGGGTAGAAGATATATAAATAATTTCATATAATTGAATAACTAAATTTGTATAATTAAAATAAAAATATTTAATAAATAAATTTATCATCTTAATTTTTAATATTTTTTTAAACAAATATAAACATACACTTAGGGAATCAAAAGTGTAATTAACAAGTGCAATAATGATATATATGAAATATATTTTTTATATGTAAACTAAATAAGTTAATAACTTAGTGGTTTTGCTAGTGGTTGAGAAAGAGAAGGTTATGGCTTCAAATCCAACCTCTAATATTTTTTCATTTTCATGTCATGGATGGTCAATTAATGTTAGGATAAGATTTGCGAAATTATATAAGTTTATGATCAAATGTATGAGAAAAAATTTTAGAGCATAATTCGTAAAATTTGAAGAGTTAGAGAATAAAAAGTGTAAATAAGTCTTTTTAATTTTAGGGACTAATTTGATAGATTATTATAATTTCAAGAACTATTTTGTCATTTTATTAATTTTAAAAAGTAATTTAACTGTCTATTACAATTTTAAAGACTTAATTAATTGATAATATATAATTTTAGAAATTATTTTATTGTTTTATTTATTTTAAGTACTAATCTAATGGTCAGTTTCAAGAACTAAGTTGATGATTCTCTCTTCCTTCACTCTCCGTACATGTTTCTCTTTCAATTAACTCCATTCATTTACCCGACTCCTTGATCTTCAGTGCCAATTTCTCTGGTTCTGAACTCGAGTTGTTTTGAGTTCTAGGGTTTCAGCAACATGGACCTGGCCGAATTATCCACAGAGCAGGTCCGCGTTCCATGCTCTTCCTCTCTTTATTGCCGTTGTTCGATTTAATTTTAAATCTCGATACTGAATCTTATTACTCTGGTAGATCACGCTAGTGTCGTGAATTGTCGAGTGAGGTATTCTATTGCTGATTCCGTTTGCATTGTATTATTGATTTCGAAGGTTCTGAGGAGGGACATCCCTTGGGAGACCTACATGTCCACTAAGCTGATCTCAGGAACAAGCCTTCAGCTCTTAAGGCGTTATGATCATCGATCAGAAAGTCACAGAGCACAGTTGCTGGATGATGTAATTTGTTTATTTGAAAATTAAACAATAAATAAAATCAATTATCTTTAAGTAGAGCTTGGAGTTTAATCGTATTTGTATTACAGAGTTTACTGTATAGTGATATTGAAAATTCAACTCTGTTGTGGCAGGATGGTCCAGCTTATGCTCGTGTATTTGTTCGTGTTTTGCGGGATATTTTTAAAGAAGAGACTGTAGAATATGTTTTAGCGTTGATAGATGGAATGCTGGAAGGTAATTTGAGAAATTTGGGCCCCCTCTCCCCGTGTTCATTATCAGTGGCATAAACTTATCCTTTATCGCAGCAAACCTGAAAAGAGCAAGACTGTTTCATGATAAGACCCTCGCAGATGAAGACACTTATGAACCTTTCTTAAGTTAAGTATTTACTCAAAATATTTTCCTGTTCTGCATCTTAATTATTAACCTTTGTTGAAAATTATGGAAGCTCACTTCTTGAGGAGTATGTATTAGATATTATAGTACTTGACTTTTTGTGAAGTTCATAGCAAAATAAATTTCGGCATTTGGTGTAAGAAGAAAGTATTTGTAGACTTCGTGATTACTTGAGCAATTTTTTTAATAGAGTTCTCCTTTGCTACAGGTTCACATATTGCTCTAACTATTGATGATCATAATCTCCTCTCGCTGATATGCATTTTAGAGTATTTCTAGTTTTCTACTGCTTAACAGTCTACAAAGTAAAAGTACTCTGGAAAATTTTCCTTGGTTGGGAGCAATTAATATCAACTGAAAACCATATATCTGTCTGTGTGTAAAATATGTGCTGGTAGGAAGATTATGTCTTGATATCGTTGTAATAGCTAACTTGGATGTACGAATGCTACATGAGACACAGATAAGATATGACATAGACACATGGATACACGTCTCCAATATAATGTATAAAATTAATTTACAATTAACATAAAATAAAAATCTTAAATCACAAGATAGAATTCATGTTTTGAAAATGAATGAGTTATTGTATAGTTGTATACATAATAAAATGTTAAAATTTCTCAAATTATTATGATATTCTAATTTGTATTGGTATAAAAGTTTAAAAATAGAGATAAAAAGTTTTAAAAATGCAACTAAAAGTTGAATTCATAGGGAGAGAAAGAAAGCAAAATAGGGAGTATGTATGTATGTACTATTTCCTAAGCAAAGTGTAAATGGGTGTTACTTCCTAAATACTAATTCCTATGGAAAGTAAATGCATTTAACATGTGATACATGAACTGTGCATTATTCTAAAACTCTCCCTTAAGTTCAAATTTACTAATCTTTAAGCTTGTTACAAATAAATTTCATCCTTTTTTTAAATAATATGGGATCCACTAAACTTGGTTGTAACTTGAAAAGGCAATATAGGGCTTGATTAGACTGGAAAAGGACCATTGAACACACATACGCACACATATATATGATATAATGTGATTGTTATGTATCTTTTGTCCATCTTTCAGATTGCTTTGGAAAGGAAATTGGTTTTTACAGGAGAAAAGTTGTAAGATCCTTGCTTTAATAGCCAGGTAATACAAACATGACAAATTCCCTTGTCTTAATTCAAAATTTTTAGATTTATATCAAATGGAAAATTGTGTTTCAATTTTGTATTTTTGCACCTGTTCATGATTATAGTGCCAGGCCTAAAAATCAGAATGGCACTGTAGCAAATGGAGAAGCATCAAACTCAAAGAAATCATTTACCACTGTTGATGACGTTTTGATACGATTGGTAAAGTGGCTTTGTGAACAGGTATGTAATATTAAAACCTCAAGTCCCCCTCCCCCCCCCCAAACAAACCCCACGTTTTTACTGATAATCTTTAGTAGTGGATAGTATTATTCATTTTAGATATTCATTGTCTTTGCAAGAGAAACTTGCTTCTGAGAGATAAAGCTAAAAGTTGGAAGTTGTTAGACTCAAGAATTTAAACACACAGAATACTGGATTATATTAGTAATTTAATCTAGTTTACGGGGACAGATTCAAATACGCAATCACAAACATAGGGTATCCCCTTAACAAAATCACATACACAGGGTTTCCTCCTAACAAGGAGTCTCTTCCTTCCGCTGAAACTAATAAAAAACTACCCTTCCTCCCTCTCTGACTTCCTCAACAGCATATATTAAACAAGAACTGTCACATGTAGAAAATAACTTCCTGATAATAGAAAACAGTAGCTGCACTCTATTGACACTAAACAATAACTGCCACACGTAGAAACTAGAAAATAACTGCCAATTAATACCAAACAATAACTGCCATATTTAAAATTATAACTGCCTTTTATTTTCTTCTGACATAAATCTTCAGTGGCCTATTAGAAGTTGCTTATCAGATCTTGAGGGAGTCATTGGAATCATTGGTTTGAACATTAATATTAATAGTTATACATTATACAAGAATCCACATTGACCTCATGGACTATAGAAATGGAATATTGTATTGGAATTGGTAAACTTAATCTATCATGTTATTACTTATGCAATGTCTCATCATGAAGAGCAAAGGTGGGTGATTGGTAAAAAATGAAGCAGCCAAAGTTGTGCAACCTTGACCATTGATTGGATGAAATGAGCTGTGGACTGATGTTCTCACCCTTGTTAAGTATAGATGTGGATAAGAAAAATGTTCAATCCATTGAGTATTATTTATCGCTGAGCTTGCTTCAATTGTCAAAGTCAATTCATTTGGATTGCCAAAAGCTTGATCAAGGTAGATAATAGAGAGGGGTTAGCTGCTTAAACATACAGATACAGTCCTTGTTGAAATCTCCTTGTGAAGTATATGCTCTAGAATATCTATAAGAAAACCAGAGGTAGTACAAGCTAACGAATGCATTGATCCAATACTATATAGATAGGAGTACCCCAAGCAAGCATGCACTATAAAAGTACAGGTGTTTTCTCCTTTTTCTCTAGATCAATCATCCACTTACGAACATGAAACATGTTGAGGATGTACCTAAGGTGGTCAAATCAAAATTTTAGGTAAACTCAAGGAACTTCATTAAACTTGTGTTGTAAACTCAAAAGAGTTTACATACTTAAAAAGGTTATTTTGAAAACATGTCCTAGTGTCCAGATATAATTTAGTAACACATCCATTATCAATATTCAACATTCCAACACGTTAACCAAACTAATGGAAGTTAATCAACACTAAATATATAACATAATACATGACCTAACTATTATATTTTACTTACACTATGTTTGGTATGTAGGAGAGGGAGGGAGAGGTGAAGAAATCTTTAAATTTTGTGCAAATTTCACTTGTTTGGTATGCATGAAATAGAGATGAAATTTTGTACTATAAGGGTAGGTCCTACTACTTATTTCTACTCTATTTCTCACCTACTTTCATTCACCTCTCTATTTCTCTCTTATTTTTCATCTATTTCTCTCCTACCAAACAACTTAAAATTTCAAATTATTTCTTATCTATTTCTCACCTCTTAACTTATTTTTTACCTATTTCTTTTCTATCTATTTCTTTCCTCTCTACCAAACAAAGGCTTAGTCCAGTACTTGCAATATTTTATAGTTCATTAAAAGAGAACCAGAAAAGAAAAACATAAAATGAGCTTTATAAGCCAGTATATACCACAGAAAAGAGGCCACTCAATCCGACTACCCAACAAAGTCAACCAAAGCTGTGTGTTTTGAGGCTAATACATGTTCAAATCCAAGTTCCTAGACTTGCTGGCAGAATCAAGAGTCTAACGATTCTGTTTAAGTTTACTTTAACTTGTACAAGTTTGACAAAAGGAGAGTTACATATGTGTGATTTTTTCTTTTTCACTTTTGGTGTGTGTCCTATGGTTGTTAACTCATAACAGTTTAAGAGTTAAACTTGAGAGTTTGTCACCCACATAGAACTAATCACATTGGTATGGAGGAAGCTGCTGGAATTGCTCGACTTATTTGAGAATTTTGTAAGGTCATTCAAGTATGGGCATATGACATAATATATATCGAACTTAACTAGGGTATCATTCGGACCTCATAGTTGCATGAACCAAATGGCATAAATAGACACTCAGATCCTCTAATAGATCCTTAGGCAGTTTGTGAGATCTTGTTGAAAAAGCTTTCAGGAATTAAGAACAATTATATTAAATTCTGAAAGATAGTGAAGAGCTCAGTTCTATGTATGCATTCTCACCTTTATTTAATTATCATCTGTAGCTGAAGAAGCCTTCTCATCCAACTCGGGGTGTCCCAACTGCTATCAATTGCCTAGCAACTTTACTTAAGGAACCTGTGGTTAGATCTTCCTTTGTTCAAGTGGATGGGATCAAGTTGCTTGTGCCTTTGATTTCTCCAGCATCCACCCAACAGTCTATTCAGGTAAGTTTACTGGAATCTAAATTTGAGAAGCTGAATAACTGGATTTACCCTCAGTTGTGCCACATGATCTCTACAAATAGGTTGGCTGGGGAAGTGTCAATCATCAGGTTATAAATGTAATGCATGCTGGAAAATCCAATGGCTTGTATTGCAACGACTAGCAGATGGCTAAACATGCTTGGTGCATTAAGTACCAAATGGAACTTCTTTCCTTCAAGAACACTGGCAGATAGGGTGATCTGGGGATTCCAAGATTCTTTTTGGGTTTAGGATTTGATTCATCAATAAAATACTACTAATAAAATTAGGCAAGTGTTAGAGTTAGAATTTATGGCACTTACATAAATTAATTGATAATTCTCTTTGTAACAGCTTCTTTATGAAACATGTCTCTGCATGTGGCTCTTATCTTATTATGAGCCAGCAATTGAATACCTGGCTACTTCAAGAACCCTTCCGCGACTTATTGATGTTGTTAAGAGCTCTACAAAGGAGAAGGTATTGTTGCCTTGTCTCTTTAAGTTTACAGTTCCCCTCATTTTTTCTTATATAAAAAAAATGATGTGCACAATTTTTGTTCCTGGAAAAATCATTATTGGTTAGAGTTGAATGACAGCTATAGCTGAATTATAAGCTTTCTGTTATATTTCCTATACAACTTTTTCTTCAATGCTACCTTTGGAATAGGTATTTTTATAACTTTCTATAAAATCAAAATCTGATATTATCCAATTTGTTTGCCAAATTTTTTTAGGTTGTTAGAGTTGTTGTCTTAACCTTTAAGAACTTGTTGTCAAAAGGGATGTTGGGTGCTCAAATGGTTGACCTTCAGCTACCACAAGTTATTCAGAGCTTGAAAGCACAAGCATGGAGTGACGAGGTGAGACACAGAAAATTTGAAGGACCTAAACGAAAAATTTTCCTGCTGAAATTTTACTTGTGCGCAAATGGGAAAAAAAAAATGTAAGAAGTATCTTTCAGAGATCAGCTACTGAAAGTCATTCTTGATTTACACCTTGCCATTAAGTGCTTGTTTGGCTAAATATTCTAGAATTACTTTTGAGTAGAAAGTATTTTGGAAAAATGTGGAAAGAATTAAAGGGTGATCCTTGGCACAACATAAGGTTGCTTCCTTGTGGCCTAAAGAGCACGGGTTCAAATCCTGAAAACATCCTTTATACCCGTGGTGACAAGGCTGTGTACATCTTCCCTTGCAGACCCCACTAGATGAGAACCTTGTGCACTGGGTCACTCTTTTTAATTTGAAAAGAATTAGAATGAGTTTAATGTTTGGGAATTAATTATTTGTATAATACCAAGTAATATTGATTTTAGGAAAGGAGTTACTAAAAGTATGTGTTCTGTTTTGTGTAAATGTGTTATTTTAATGTGGTTAAATTGGTATATTAGACCCAAAATGCTTTTTGGGAACTAGAATGCATTTAAGATTTATTTTTTAAAATTTTTTTTACCAAACAGAAATTTTGCCCCAAAATGTATTTTGAGAGTTAAAATGCATTTGAGGTTGCAAGCCAAATTGGTGTATTGCAGTCGGTACTTACATCCCCCTTTCACCCGCTATCATCCTGATTTTAGATATAGTAGGACCATTGCAATAATATTTATGATTTTTCAGGTTGTAGTTATTTATTACATCCTGCTTTGTTAGACACAATTGCCTCCTGCATAAAATTTTATATATTACTGATGCTTCATAGGACTTATTGGAGGCACTGAAATACCTAGAAGAAGGGCTTAAGGATAACATTAAGAAACTAAGTTCTTATGACAAGTATAAACAAGATGTTCTCCTTGGCCATCTGGATTGGTCTCCTATGCACAAAGATCCCATATTTTGGCGAGAAAATATTACCAACTTTGAAGAGAATGACTTCCAGGTATCTGCATTATCTCTTCCTTTTGTGCTTCAATTCTCATTGAGAAAAATAAAATTGTTTTCAATTTCTTGTGGCTGTAATATTTTACTACTTATAATGTGTGTCTGGGACTTATAATGGATTTTACATTGATGGAAATGGTTAGTACAAAATAATTGGCTGGTTAACTTGCCTGTGTGTTTTGATACTTTCCATGTGTAGTTTAGACAACATGTAACTACTTGATGGTATACTCGATGATATACCATGAATTTTGTTAAGGTTTGATTCCATGTCTAAGCATTACAAGGTAGTTGATTATGCCTAGTGTCATTAAGCGGAGGGTCCTAGTAATTGTATCTGGATGGAAGGTGGCTTCTGGAGAAGAGATCTTTACCATGATCTGATTATTTATACAAGTCAGTGTATTCTAACACATTTGATCAACATATAATAAATTATCAAGATGGAGTGTTATGAAAATTAATTATGAATGAACAACTTATTTTCTGGAGTATTGTGATTTTAGGATCCGCACTCTCTCATCCTCTTAACACCATTGTGTTAGAGTTCTGATTAGAAATGTTTATAGTAGGAGAAATAAAGAAATGTCAGAATGGGTTAGGGTCAAATGGTCAGTTAATGATATAACAGAATTAGAGTTAGTTACTGATGTAACAGAATTAGTTCATATAAAACAGAGGAGGGGGAGTTGTAGAGGCAGTAGTGAATTTTGTTAGAAGCGGGAGGGAGAGCCAAGGACTCCTGAATGTCCTCTTGGAGTGCTTGTGGGAAAAAATTCTTTGGTTATTTTGTATACTATACACTATACACTCTATACCCATTCATATCTCTGTCTTCTTTGGACAGACTGAAGGAAGAATAACACTTGTTATGCCCATAATACATTGACTAATCGTTTTGCCAATATATAGGTTTATAATTAATATATGTATATTAGTATATAATATATATACTATATATATAAAGACAGTGGTAAAGTCTTTTTACTCCCGTAGGTTAACTTCATATCCATTTCTCATGTATCCCACGAGATGAGATAATTTTTACAGCGAAACATGAATGTTTATTTTCCTTCAACTGTGATATTGAGAAAGCATTTTATAGCAATTACCTTTCAGCAATACCCAAAATATTATGTATTATATTATGAAAAACGTTAATATGCTAATTATTTATCTTCATCTATTGCAGATCTTTAGGGTCCTAATTACAATTTTGGACACGTCCAGTGATCCAAGGACTCTAGCTGTTGCATGCTTTGATCTTTCACAGTTCATCCAGCACCATCCTGCTGGGCGTATCATTGTGACTGACCTTAAAGCCAAGGAACGAGTAATGAAATTAATGAATCACGAGAATGCTGAAGTTACTAAAAATGCGCTGCTCTGCATCCAATGGCTTTTCTTAGGTGCAAAGTATGCCAGCTTCTTGCAGGCCTAGTTCTGTTTCCATGGGGAGGAGTAAGTGTATACATTTAATTCCATAAACTCCACTACTATCTCACGGTTAGGATGGATTCTTCTTTGCAAGGTTTGTTCTCTGCCTTTTCAAGTAATTAATTGTCTGTGGCCGCTAAGATTTCAGTTTAAGAGCTGTTGAGAAATTTGGCATTCGAAATAAGTATCCTAGATAACAAGCTATTGAATAAATAAAGATTTTTAGGTTTATACTCGAAAGTTGTAAATGTAGATATATTGATTTTTTTGGAAATTAAAGTTTCCTTGTTAATATAGATGTGTTATTTCTCAGAAACTGTAAACTAGTTAAATAAATCCCTCTGAAAGAGCTTATCAGATCTGGTTACTTTTTGTTTGGGTTCATTAGTGCAAGAGGAAAAGTGTTTTACAAGAATAGTTATGGGAGGATGAGGAATTTACTTACCTATTTCTGGCCATGTACAGAAGTGTCTCCATGGCGGAGAGAGAAGAGGGAGAAGGCCAGTAAGAGAAGGATTTCCTTCAGAGAGAATGCAAATAAAAATGAAAGAAATGAGGAGGTAGAGGTATTTATGCACGAAACTATGAGTGAGGGAGCGGTTAAGAGGCGGTGGTTAGAGAACGATCACGTGCGCGTGAAAGGTTACATCTATTTCTGGCCATGTACAAAAAGTGTTTGACCTTGCCATTAAGTAAAATATGAAGCATAAATTTAGATTAAGATGATAGCAGCACCCTTTTTTTTTTTGGCTGTGCACTGAAGATATTCCTCAAATGATAGTAGCCACCTTGGTAATTTTCTTTTCCCTTGGAGTCAAAGCCCAAAGCAACAAACAAACCAGGTCCAAAGAAGCTCACCAACCAGTAAATGCAGCAATGCCGAAGGACACGGACAATAAGTACAAGCCATGCTTACTGAACTTAAGAGAGAATCTAAGAGTTGGCCAATGGGAAACCAAGAAAGCTCACTGACAACCCAAAAGAAACTATCTCTATGACTCTATCCAATCACTAACTAACATCACCAAAATTAGCCAATCGACGACCAAATCTCTAGAAAAGAGACAACCAAAACAAAATCACAGTTTTTTAGTTACTTGTAGTTCTTTAGTATGCAGGATTCATCTTGGAATCGACATAACGCTTTTCACTTATTCAAGTTCAGACCATTATATATTTGTTAGTTGTTAATGTATTTAATGGGCTTTCAAATATTCATTATAGTCAATAAATATCTAACAATTAAATACTCGTAATGAGAAAAGAAAAGGATAACTAACGACAACTTGACTTTTGTAGAACTTCCTTTATTTTTTAATTAACAATTACAATTTTTTATTTTTCTCTAAAGTATATATCACTGTAGAATAGCTAAGTTGTTTTAGGCTTCCAATATCTTTAATGATTTGTCAAATATTTATCAGCTATTATTTTTTATTCTAGATGTTTTAGATTTGTAAAAAATAACCAACTACAAATTTGGGGTCATATTAACGAATGTCCTTAAATCCTAAACATTTAAATCTTATTAAATATTTTTAAGTATTTTAAAAAGTAAATATTAAATAATTTATATTGGTATAATAAACATTTTTAATAAAATTTCATTTTATTTACTTAATTAGTGCCTTATAACATCGAATTAAGGTATTGATACCTTGTTTTCTTAAATAGAAAAAAGGTATACGAGTGTTTATTTTTGGGAATGATATCCAATGATAGAGGAGAGTGTGAAGACATTGGCCTGGCCAACTATATTATTCCCCAATAGGTATTCACATAATTGTCCTTCATGGATATATTTTTATACAACAAATGAGTTTGGGTTCTGATAGAGCACCGAACACTGAGAGTGACACTGAGCAAGGCATGGACCAGTTATTCTGCCCCAACTGGGACAAGCCCAAGATCTGGAAGGTCAACACCCGTAGGAAACAGCAGGGTGTTAGTTAGAAGCTGACCTGGCAGATGGTTGTGCCATGCAGCGTGATATAGAGAGTGGGAGAATAGGAGAATTCAGTTAGTCATTTTGGTAGTTTGTATAAGAGAAATAGTTCTCCAGGGAGCGCAGGCTCTTGTGTTGGTTTTTTTGTGAGTGCTCAGGTTCTCTTTCATTTTCCCTCAATAATGCATTCTGTTTGAGGTTCCATCAGGTTCATAGGTAGTTAGCGCAAAAATTTGTAGATGCAATTGTAAGTGTTGATAATATATATCTAAATATCTATAATTTGGAAAAAGATAATTTAGTTTTTAAGAATTTTGTTATATTTCAAATTTTAAGATGATGGTTAGATAAAAATAAGGATGTTTATTCTTATTATTTAAATTTAGGATTATTAGTTTGATTTTAAGATTAGGATAATGTTAGTGTTTGAATTTTGTGTTACACTGTAAGTTCTATATATAGAATCCATGAATAAAAGTTTAAAAAGCTCCTCAATATAACATATCTCCTCTTCTTTTAAAAAATATTTTTCTACAAAAAAACCAACAATTGGTATTAGAGCATTCTTCTTACGGACTTGTGAAGATGGAAGCCGAAGCAAGTTTTTCCCAAGTTGCACCTCCTATCTTTGATGGAGAAAATGATCTTTGAGCAGTGAGAATGGAGTCATACCTAGAGGCTTTAGATCTCTAGGAAGCCGTGGAAGAAGATTACGATGTTCTTGTGCTGTCAGACAATCCCACCATGGCATAGATAAAAATCCACAAAGAAGGAAAAATCAAGAAGGCAAAGGTAAAGACATGTCTGTTTGCTAGTGTTTCACGAACCGTTTTCACTAGAATCATGACTCTCAAAATAGTAAAAGCAATTTGGGATTACCTGAAGGAAAAATATGTTGGAGATGAAAGGATTCGAAGCATACAGGTGTTGAATTTATTGAAGGAGTTCGAGTTACCAAGAATGAAGGAATCTAAGACAATCAAAGAATACTTAGATAAATTGTTGGGTATTGCTAATAAGGTACGATTACTGGGCACCGAATTTCCAAATTCCAGAATTGTAGAAAAAATTCTTGTAACCATACTTGAAAAATATGAAGCTTCCATAATCACCTTGGATCTTTGTAAGATCACTTTGGCAAAAGTGTTACATGCATTGCAAGCACTAGAGCAAAGAAGGCTTATGAGGCAAGACGAAAATGTGGAGGGTGCTTTCCAAGCTAAATTGTAGAGCAACAATGGTGGCAAAGACAAGAAAAAAGAGCAAGTTGGAGATCTTGGAAATAGCGACCAAAGTAATGACACTCAAGCTTTTCCACCATGTCCTTATTGCAAAAAAAACAAATCATCCATTGAAGAGATGTTGGTGGAAGAAGATGTTACAAGTGCGGTCAATTAGGACATATGGAGAAGATATGCAAGTCGCGTCAACAATAAGGAGAGGCCAAGGTTGCTGAGGATCAATAGGAAGAGGAGGAGGAACAATTATTTGCAATGCCGTGTTTTACAACCAACAACTCTACAAAAGCCTGGCTTATCGGTAGTGGTTGTACAAACCATATGACTTATGACCGAGAGCTCTTCAAAGAGCTTAATAAAATTGCTATCTCCCAAGTTAGAATTCGAAACAGAGCATACATTGCAGTAAAAGGCAAAGGAACAGTTGCAATTAGAAGTCGTTCAGGTTTGAAATTAATATCTGACGTTTTATGTGTTCCTGAGATTAATCAAAAATTTTTAAGTGTTGTTCAGCTGTTGGAGAAAGGCCACAAAGTTTTGTTTGAAGATAAAAAATGTTTGATTAAAGATACAAACAACAAAGAAGTGATCAAAGTTCAGATGAAAGGCAAAAGCTTTGCCTTAGATTTGATGAGCGATGAACCGACTACAAATGAAGAAGATAAAAAAGAAGGATCAGAATCAAAAGAAGAGCAAAAAGATGGATTTGTTTTGAAGAAGTGTGATTTTCATAAGGAGAATGAAGATGTAGATGAAGAACTGCCTTTTGATATCTATCAAAGGTGCAATGTTGCTACCATGGAGCCCACGAGAAACAAAGAAGCTGAAATTGACCAAAAAAGGATAATTGCATTGAAGGAGAAACTCAAGTTGATTGAAGAGGTGGTCTCACACAAAAAAGATAATGATAAGCATTACACGGAAAATAAGAGGAAGAAAGTAAGCATCAAAAGAAGGAAAGCCAAATTTCAAACTTGAAATTCAAAATTGGGTGTGAACAGATATCTAGGCAAGGAGGAGTATTGAAAATATATGCCTAAATATCTGTAATTTGAAAAAAGATAATTTAGTTTTTAGGAATTTTGTTATGTTTTAAATTATAGGATAATGTTTAGATAAAGATAAGGATGTTTATCTTCATTATTTAAATTTAGGATTATCAGTTTGATTTTAAGATTGGAATAATGTTAGTATTTGAATTTTGTGTTACATTGTAAGCTTTATATATAGAATCCATGAATAAAAGTTTAAAAAGCTCCTCCATATAACATATTTCCTCTTCTCTTAAAAAATATTTTTCCACAAAAGAACCATCAGTAAGTATGGCTATCATAATACTCACCTCATCTTACACTTACATTATAATTAGGGCTTGAAAGATTTTCGGATAACTATTTTAATTTAGATGTTATTGTTAATTAATGATTTTTGTTTATTAATTTTTTATAGTTATTTTTAATATTAAGATAACATTATTGTTTTATTAGTTTATAAAAAAAATTAAATGGAGAATATATTTCATTTATCTAGAATGTAAATAATGAATACATACTTAAATATACAGTTATTGTGGAGTGTTAGTACAGCACTTTCTATCATACTTCTTTTAATACATTTTTTATTGTTGGTTAAATTTTATTGGAAATTACAAACCATTAGTGAAACTTATTAAATAAAAAATGGGATTCACAAAATATTATAATTTCTAATAAATTTCAACAAATATAAGATGTGTTAAAAAAAGGTATGATAGAGAGTATGTTGTCAGCGTATTTATTGGATTTGCATATTAAAATTGCCTGCCACCCTCCTCCCCCCGCCAAATGCAAGTAGAGATACTGTTAATTTAGTACCCCACTTAGATTGTACTCAATGTCAACCCTTAATATAGTTGGCCAAGCCGATGTCCCCTAACCGTTCGAGAGATTTTCTCAATAGATAAAAAAAAGAATGGAAATTTTTGAAGAAACAATTGACTATTATGCTGAAAGACCACTCACTTAAATGGGGACAAAAGTCACACTCAAAATTACCTAATTCAATTACAAAGGTTCTCCTCTCCGCCCCCCCCCAAAAAAAAATCCGGCCAATACCAACCTCGTGGTATTAGATCATGGCATGGGTTTCACACCAATGAACCATAGTCGAAGAGTTAAACATGATGACCAAACCACAATTATGGAATTTTTATTTTGCCAAATTAAATAAAAACATACTTTTAAAATGATAATTAGGCTACCTATTATCTTCAGGGGTGTGTTCATAACGAATATGTATCCTCTGCAGTACTGAATAGTTCCAAGAGGAGAGAGATACACCCAAAGGAGTATAGTGTGATTTTTTTTTTTATCACTTAACTCCTCTGTGTGTATCTCTCTTATTGAAATTGTCTAGTATGGAAGAAGATATACATTCGTTCATAACATGTCTTATTTTACTAACTTGATATGTTTTGAAATTAATTTTAGTAGTTTCGAATTTTAAAAATTAAATTCAGTATGTTTTGAGGACAGACTTGATTTATATATTAAGTCTTTTTTTTTTTAATTTATACTACTTTGATAACAATTATGTATTAATAACAAGACTTCTTGAATTAATAGATAACATTTTCTATAATATGATATCATATTTCTGTTGATATTATTTGTTTTAAAATGTATATATTATAAAATGCACCTTGATTTTAATTTTACATGTCTTTAATTTAGTGATTTAATTATATATAATATTAAAATTTATATCCTATGTCAACAAATCATGTTAACTCAGTCTTGTTCTATACATAATCAAGTTTTGATTGAATTGAATTAGGATTTAAATAAATGACTATTAAAATTTTGGTTAAGATATGAATTAAGATAAAGTCATCTTTATTCATTTTATGATTACTCCTAGTTATCACTACGTAGATAAATTTAATATTTACAAACTTCAAATCAAGCATCACAAAACTCTAGAAAATTAACAATAAATATGGAATCACGTCTTTTGAAAATGAAAATTTTCTCACGCTCTCAGCCCAAGTTACATATGTTCAATTTAAATTGCTAATCATTTTTAGGGTTTAGCTTCCCTCAATTACACTAATTCCTCAAAAAATTACACTATAATTCCTGGCCCTCGCAAGTAAAATCCCAACTCTGCCCTTGGCAATTATCATTGTCGACTGGTAGAAATGGTCTCATGGCTGTAGGATTGAATCAGCCGCCAAGCTAAAAATGTGAAAGAAGGTTGGGTAAACAGTCGACCATGACATAGCTGTCTAAGGAACAGTGGAATAGTGAATATAGTCAATATTGCAACAGTTATTTGGTCAAGCAATTAAGCATCGTTGGAAAGCCGTTGCAATAAATATTGGTTGATACAGCGATGGATAATTAAATTGATGTCGTCTTGATTAAATTTCAAAGCTATTCAATTCTTTGTTTTCATGATGACGCGAAAGTAGGATGTTGGTATTTCGGATTGCAGAATGTATAGCGGGTTATTCCCGCTAGGTTTATATATATATATATATAGAGGACGTATCATATGATAATGACCTTCTTAGGTGAGAATAAAAATAACTAATTTCAACTATTAAATTAAAATAAAGACTTAGATTAAAATATTTAAGAATTCAAATTAAAACCTAATATAACTATTAAATCTTTAACAGATTCATCAAATAAAAATCAAATATCTAAAAGATATTAATTATCATGTTCTAAAATATCTTAATTATTATGTCATTCTTCTTTAAGATATAAATTAAAAAACTTAAAAATTTAAATTAAAACCTCATATAACTATCAAATTTCTAAAAGATTCACTAAACAAAAATCAAGTCTCAAAAAGATACAAGTCTTAAAATATTTCAATTATCATGTCACTCTTTTTTAAGATTGTCGTTAACCCATTATTATCACTATCATGACTGCCACTACTGCAGCCACTACATCCACCACTATGACCGTCACTGTCGCCGCCATCACTATCATAGCTGACGACGGTGATGGTAGCAATGATCATGGTGTTAACACATTATCACCACTGCCATGGATATATCGACTGCATTTAGCTGTCTAACGAACGGTGGAATAGTGAATATAGTCAATATTGGAAAAGTTCTTTGGTCAAGCAATTGAGCATCGTTGAAAAGCCGTTGCAATAAATTTGGGTTGAGACCACGACGGATAATTAAATTGATGTCGTCTTGATTAAATTTCAAAGCTATACAATTCTTTGTTTTCATGATGAAGCGAAAGTAGGATGTTGGTATTTCGGATTGCAGAATGTATAGCGGGTTATTCCCGCTAAGTTTATATATATACTAGTATTTTAATATGTGCATTGCAAAAAATAATTTTTTATTTTATATAAATTAAATTTATAATAAATAAATATTTCTAAATATATAAATTGTATTATAATTAAAATTTATAATAAATAATTTTTTTCAACATATAGGTTTTATTTTAAATTTATAATAAATAATTATTGTAATATAATGTTAATTTTTAATTATTGATAATTTCTTTTAAAAAAATATAAAAATTTAATTTAGAACTAAAAATATTGATAATAATAGATTGAAATGGATAAGAGGTTAAAAAATCTCTAAAAACTTTCTCGTTGGAGAATGATAGCTAAAAGCGTTTTCGTTGAAGAATTGCAGCTAAAAACACTCTTGTTCAAGATAGCTATTCTAATATATATATATATATATATATATATATATATATATATATATATATATATGGAGCTTATCATATAAGAATGACCATGAAAATAACTAATCTCAACCATTAAATTAAGATGGAAGGCCTATATTAAAATATTTAAGAATTCAAATTAAAACATCATGTAATTACCAAATTTTTAAAAGATTTATCAAACAAAAATCAAATTTCTAATAGATATCGATTATCACGTCCTAAAATATTTCAATTATCATGTCATTCTTTTCCAAGATTGTCGTTAACTCATCACTATCACCACAATGACTACCACCACTACCACTGTTATGAACATTGCTGCCGCTGTCACCACCGCCGTATCCACCACCATGACCGTTGCTATCGCTGCCACCACCATGATTGATGATAATGATAGTGATGGCCGTGGTCATGGTATTAACACATCACCACCACTGCTATGGCCACTGTCCCCATCACCACGATGATCGTTGTTACTACCACTATCATGACTGTTGCCGCCATCGCCATCACTGCCACCACCATTGGTAGCGATGGCGATGACAGCGACAATCATGATGGTGGTGTGGCAGCGATCATGGTGGTGATGGTGATAGGTCAACAACAATCTTGAAGAAAATTGACGTGATAATTAAGATATTTTAGTATGTGATAATTGAGATTTTTTAGAGATTTGATTTTTGTTTGGTGATTCTTTTAGAGATTTGATGGTTACATGAGGTTTAATTTGAATTCTTTATTATTATAATTTAGGGCCCCATTCTCATATGATACATCCGCTATATATATATATATATATATATATATATGGGAGCGACTCTTGTGAGAACACTTACTTATATGAGAACAACTTATAACAACCCTTAGATCAAGATTAAAAATAATAGATAGTTGAGATTAAAATCTTATTAAAAACACACTATGAGATCAT
This sequence comes from Spatholobus suberectus, assembly GCA_004329165.1. Classification (NCBI taxonomy): domain Eukaryota; kingdom Viridiplantae; phylum Streptophyta; class Magnoliopsida; order Fabales; family Fabaceae; genus Spatholobus; species Spatholobus suberectus. The sequence goes on along the minus strand of CM014730.1, from coordinate 82,358,933 downwards.
CAATGTCGTTGACACACAATATTGTTTGGAAACTTGCAATCAAAATTGATTTCGGATGTGTAATTACTAAAATGGGTTTTAATGTCTATATATATTTATTATGAAGATGTCTTTTGTGACATAATTCAATATACTATATATATATATATATATATATATATATATAAAATTTAAAATTAAATAGCTAGGTTTATAAAAAAATTAATAATTAAAATATTTATACAATATATAGCTTTTGAAATAAAATACATAACGTAACCTTGATAAAAACTTCGAAAATAAATTTGCATAACAATTAAATACAAAATAGCAAACAAAAAGGTATAAATAAAAGAAATAACAATATTGAAGACCAATAACATTATGTAATAATAGCTGCACGGTATATAATAACATTATATAACATTTGAAAAGCTAAGATTAAAAAGTACAACTAAATAATAACATTATATAAAAAGCAACACAATATATAATAGCTGCACTATATAACAACCCCTTTCGTATGTTATCTTCTACCTTCTCTGTTCAAGCTTCACACACCAGATTAACCTACTAATTTCTTAAAACTGAGAATAATTATGGTATGCATAGAACAAATATCATAACTCAAGTTATTCTTAATACAAAAGTTACTTTTGATAATTTGAATAGGACTTGAGTCTAAAACTTTAAATTATGTTTTCAACATAATGTCAAACAAACATCATAGTTAATGAAAAAATCATATTTGACCCATTCTAGACTCAAGTTGAGACACACTAAACATGGATGTAAACATACTCTATTAATTTCATTACATAATTACCTAAGTATTAGATTAAAAAATAATTTTCCTTTCAACTTTTCTTTTAATCAATGTTTGTTATCCTCATTTAATAAGAAAATGTTATCCTAATGTTTTCACTTCACTTGATACATGCCCCTCTTCCTACCTCAGATCTTTGCTCAAACATTGTTCGTGTAATCAGATCGAACTAAGATTCAAATCGTTGAATGGGTGTTTCCATAGTAATCAAAGAAGAGATAAAATATGATTAACGGTCAAAGTTTTAAATGTAAAGACATCCTACAAGAGAGGTAGGAGAGAGGATCCAAATTCCCCCTCCTCCTTTCTCACCATGCAGCCACAAACACATATTTTACATTTCCTTTATGATTATATTAGTTAAGATTAATTTATCTCATAAAAAGCATGCTTTCTATTAGGAAGCAAAATAATAATGATATTGCTATGTAATGAAAACTACCATTAAAGAGCTAAGAATATAAAATAAAAATTTAGGTTTTTCATTAATGCTGATCTCCAAAGAGGAATACGCTTATATAACCCATCCATGTGTCAACATCCCATTATTTTAAGAGAAATAAAATAAAAATAATATAATCCATAATATAAATATCTAAGCCCATTTAATGAAGTCTTTTAACTTCTTTGGTTTCGGGACTATGAATAACCAATTTTATTTGGTATATTTTTAAAAGATATAAGCTGAAAAAAAATATAAAGATAAGATCTTTAAAATTTTGAAAAAATAATATATGGGAGAATAAGAGAAGATAAGTCAGTTATAGATCATGGCAATGGTCACGTAATTGAATTGAAGATATTGTGGGATATTTAAGAGAGGTTGGTTACAAAAGGGTAAGTCGGTTTGGCTATAAAAATGACCCATGAGCACTAAGAACAAAAAAAGGAAGATCAGAAAAAACGAAAGGCGAGAAAAAACTTGCTCTCCATTACTGAGGAACCTTTCCTCTTCCCAATCTTCGATCGCCCACCGTCGCACAACATTTGTGCCGCCACACTACACTGTCACTGTGCCGCAACTGTCACTAGTTTTAGGTTGAGTTTCACTATTAACTTCAACGGACTTTTGCTTCACGTCATTCACCAACTGCAACTCACCACACTTGCAACATTGTTTCTCTATTTGGTATTTTCACTATTTTGGCATCAACTCTTGCATTTAGCTTTTTTCAATATTATGTATTTCTTTTTCCTTTTGTTAGTTATGTTTTTTCGTTTTGTGAGTTGGTATGCGTTTGATGCATTATTCTTGTAGGTTAGTTTTGGCCTTTAGGCCTTTTATTATTAATAAAAGATATTAGAGGGTTTTGACTTTCAGTTTGCTACTAAAATAAAATAAAAAAGGGAAAGAAGATTAATTTGTTTTATTCAATTCATACCTTTGTGTGTGTAACGTGGTGTGTGCGTAACACTGTAACATGGTGCTATATACTTTGATTAATGTATAAGATATCAAAAAGGTTAGTTATTGTTTTAAATTTCTTCTTTATTTTTTTTGTAAAAAAAAAGAAAAAATGTTAAAAGGTCATGGCTTAGTTTTGGGGATGTGTATTTTTATTAATTACATCTTTAAAGTGCTAAATATAATTCATTGTAAAATAAAAGATTCGGACTTTGCTCTTTTTTTTTCATGTTATTTAGAATTTGTAGTTTTAAATAAAAAAGGAGAATTTTAATGTATGCAATGGTTTGTGACATTAATTGAGCGGTGATTCTACCTTTAATATTACATGAATCATAAGATAAAATAGTCATTTGCTATCATAAACTCTGTGCATAGATTAAAATAGAAGTTCTTTTCTTTTGACAAAGTGTTTCTAAAATTAAAAAAATAACATTTATCCAAATGTGCAATGACCAATAACGTTAATAGAATAGCATATACTATCTTTAACATTATTAGGATCATAAGGGTTTAATGATTAGCCATTTGCTAGCTTGAACCCTGTACAAAGATAAAGTCTTTTAATTTAAAAATGCCAAAAATTCTTTCCAATTTTAAAGTTAATCTTTTTAAAAAAATGTTTTTAATTTTAAACTTCTTTTCCTTTTTCTTAAAATAAAAAACAAAAATATCGTTTCAAGATTTTTTTACTATAACGATAAAAGATAAAAGTCCTAAAAAAAAGTATCTTTTCAAATTTTAATTTAAGTTTTTTCTTTAAAATAAAAAATCAAATTTCTTTCTTATGTTTAAAAAATGAAAAAAATAAAAATAAAAAAATCTCAAAAAATATTTGTTCTTGCTTTTTCTATTGGGGTAAAATAAATATTTATAAAGTTATATAATCTTGCATAATTAATTAGAGGTACTGTTTTTTTAACAAGCGTTGTAGAGTGTTAATACCTTCCCTACACGTAATCGATTCCTGAACCTAACTTTGGTTTCAAAGACCATTTTTTTAGGGTTTTCTAATATTTTTCCCTCAAATAAAATTTCAATGACAACTCCATTTAAAAATTATTTTTGTGTTGTCTCTGTTGTGGGCTCGGTTGCGACAAGGACATGTTTGGGCCTCCTTACTATCCTGTCATTGCTATCGAGTTCACATAGAACCTTGTCCTCAAGGTTTTGAAGAAAATGGGAATGCACATAAATTTTATTCTTGGATGACTAGGATTTGTTTGTAGTGAGTGTGGTTTGAATGAATGGTGGCCAGGATAGGTGTTTGGGAAGGAGTGCAAAAGTTGGCTGGAGAGCCTATTACTGTAACAGTCAAGTTTGGTGTGGCTTGGTCATTTAATACTTCATTCAATGGTGGGTATTGTGCTTTAGGGGGCAAAACACATGTTGTTTATTGTTAAGTCATTGTTGGTTATCAAGCTAGGTTTGGAGGGTTGCCAGTCATTTGAAGATGGTGTGGAGGTGGTCCTCCATGAAGGTGGAGGTGATTTTGGGAGGGGAGTAAGCAAATGAAAGCACCAAATGTTAGGAAGCAAAATAATAATACTATTGCTATTCTAGAAAAACTACCATTAAAGAGTTAAGAAGAAGATAAAATAAACATTCAAATTTTTCATTGATGCTGATCTCCAAAGAGGAATACACTTATATAACCCTAACTAAAGTCAATCAATGAATAATTACCCATTCATCTATCAACATCCCATTATTTAAAGAGATATAAAATAAAAACAATATAATCTATAGTATAGATATAAAATCCCATCCAATGAAGTCTTTTGACCTCTTTGTTTTTAAGATATGTTTAGGCTTCCCTAGGCCCATCTTATCACTTTCACATGTCATGATTTTATACATGTAGAGGAGCATATCAAGTGAAAATTTTGTGCCTTTACATTAATATGGAGGGAACTTAAAAAACACACAATATTAGTGATGAAAAGTATTTTAATAAAACCAATAGGGGTTAGGTTTAGCAGAAAAGGCTAGTCCCTCATGTGGCAAATCAAAGTTTGAATGCCTATTAGGACATTACTTGCATTTAGTGTCTGACCGTACCTCAAACAAGATTGCTTTTAAAGGAGGATGCTTGTAGGAAATAGAAAAGTATTTTAATAAATAATTATAATATTTCATTTTTAAATTATTATTATTTAAAATACACGAATTTATGCTATTTATAAAAATTTAGAATTACTTATATTTATTAAATTTAAAAATATGAAATTCTTAAATATTATTTTAGTATTATAATATTACATTTTTGTTTATAAATTTTAATAATATAATTTTAAATATATGTATTATAATATATTTTGACTTTCTTAATTAAAAAATAAATATAAATATAATCTATTTTGAAGATGGATGTATATATTTTAAAAATTACGTTTTAAAATAACTAAGGACATCAAAATAAATTGACAAACAATATTTTTTAAATTAATAAGTTGAGTTCATAATTGTTGTGTGATGAACATGAGAAAGAATCTCTAATAAACTCCCACAATGGTTGTTGACATCTCCGGTGGTGGCACCTACAAGGACTTCGATGTTTAAGTCAGTAAGAGTGCAAGAATAAGTGAGTATGAGAGAAAATGTGTGTACTTGATAAGTGTGGAGTCCTTTATATAGTGTTTTGGAGAGAAATTCTATTAGAGTTAGGTGCCACATGGTAGCGTACTTGTGGGTATCTTAATGCACGCTTTCCTTACCGTTAAGCGCTTTTCATGCCATACCGGGATAAGCATAAAGTCAGTTCAGGATAGCAAGTAAATACTGTCTGAGATGACCGAGGTCGTGCTAGCCGAGATAGACGACTAATAAGCCAACATAAGGCTGTGTATCCAAGTAACCTCAAGAATAGTTGCCCCTAAGTCGGTGATGTTTGGAAAAAGCATCGTTGGCTTAAGAGCCTAAGTCGGTCCCAGAACGGTTGCCCTTAAGCCGATGATGCTTGGAAAAAGCATTGTCGGCTTAAGAGTTTGAAAAGGGGTCTGGGATGATGTTGCCCCTAAGCCGGTAAGGTTTTTGGCAAAAAAGTTGTCAGCTTAGAGTTATCTGGAGTTGAAGGGTTCAGTTTGTGTCTTTTCATCTTATCAGACAGTTACGCCATACGTTTGGGGCAACCAAGGCACATTAAATGCGTAATGATTTAATATCTTGAAGTCCACAGCATTTTGAATTCCAAGAGATTTTGGCGATTACATGAATCTTCATACTTATTTTCAAATTGGTGGATTTGGGCCTGACCATGATATAGGCCCATATAATATATGCTTTAGTTTTAGCTGTTTTACTACGTTTGTTCTCATTTTATTGTTGTCTTCTTTCTTTTTCACTAGGGCTCCTTTCTGTCTCTTGCAACTTCCTCTTCTGGCGAGAGCTACGACGCTTCCTATCGACACAGTTTGTTTTCCAACATCTGCTCACTTTTCATACTAAGGTAATGCTTTTATCCCTGTGTTTTGCTTTAACTGGGTCCTTTTTATTGTGTTTTTTTTTTTGGTATTGTACTGTGTGTCTTTGTTTCGTCGAAGATGGATTCACATAGACATAACACTTCATCTTTTGTGCGTGGCAGTCGCCCAGCGGATTTCGCTGCTAATTGGTTATTCTGGCCTCAACTTACTAACCAGCAAAGGTCTTCTAAGGTTGTTGGGGGTCATGTCAGTTCTTCAACTGCTTCTATCGCTCCACACGGGAAGGTGGCCGTCCGGGATAGGGAGGGTAGACAGGGGACCATAAGGATGAGAGATAAGCAACTCTTGATAGCTGACCCAAAGGAACCACCACCACCAAAGATTACCATTTGCCCCGAGATTTTAGAAAAATGCCGGAGCCACCTAAAAGCTATAGGGATGCCATACGGCCCTAATAAGTGTTAGAATACGCTAAGGTTTGGGCGCAATTCCCAGATTTGATGAGAATCCCCTCTAGCCCCGGGAGCACTTTCGGGGTGGCTATGTCGACATCAAGTGAGGCTGAGGTTGTACTGCAGCATACGCCTTAAATGACCAAATTTGACCAGTCTTCTAATGTTTTTGGTAGGGAGATGGGGAGGATCGTAAGAAATGTCGAGACTGCCTCGAAAGCTTACCATGATGCGGCAAACCTTGACGTAGATTAGGTGGATAAAGAGGTGGCTGGAACCTAGTCGTGCTTTAATCAGGCAACATTGGATGCATTGTCAGGTCGCCTAGAATTAACACATGGAGACGTCAAAATGACTTTTGATGTAGTGGCTCTCGGTGATGACAGTAGGATCTGCTTCCAGGGTCATAAGGAAAATATGTGGACCCCACTTAATGACAATGTGACAGCCGCAGTGGGGTATTTATACCCTGATTTTTTGCCAATGTACTTGACTTTCTTTGTGCATCTTGGAGTTAGGCTCCCATTCACGAACTTTCAAATGTCCATTTTGAACTTCCTCAACGTCGCCCTTTCTTAACTACATTAAATACTTGGGCATTTATTGTAGCATTTGAAAGTCTGTGCAGCCGGGATGGGGTCGTATGTACTTAAAATCTATTTTTGTATTATTTTTCTCCTATCCGCTAGACGTATGACAACAAATTTTCTTTTGTCTCCCTCCATAGCGTTTGAGGTTGAGCTTGACTCAAGCTTTTCCAAGATTCCTACAAGGAGTACAAGGACAAGTTTTTCTTCTTTCGTCCCTGTGCAGAGAGCTAGGAGGCTTTTTTCATTGTACGTGATGTAGGGGAGAACGTAACCGAGCCCAGGTTTTCACTATACTGGTCATATGACCATTGCGGCTGATTTTTGATCTAGGATGGCGATCTAACCCCGGAGGAGACCTGAGCCCAAGACCATTTTTCTGAGATGATAAAAAACTTACAAGACTGACTTTTGTGTCAATGGTTGATTGGCACATATCGAAAAAAATTTGGTATGTTTATGTGAAAGTTTTATCAATTTAGTTTTTGTTGTTGTCTTAGCGTTTTATACGGTTCTTGACCAAGTTTATATGTTTTCTTGCAAAAAAATGGTGAAATCGAAGATGGCCGACTTTGCCCTAGCCCTTCAACAAGAAAGGGCGACGATGCCAAAAGAGCGTACGAATGCCAAAGGAAAGTAGAAGGCTGCTGCTGCTGAGAAGGCTAAGGTTCCTCCCCTTCTCGCTCATTTAGTGACAAAAGGAATTGTAATTCGGGAAGCCGAGGCTAGGCTTGCGCCGACTTCTGTTGAGCCAGTTTCCACTAGGGTGGCTCCCTCTGCGATTAATATGGCGGCCAAGTTTCCCAATGTCATTTCTGCTGATATATTACAAGTTACTCGAGCCATCGAGAAGAGAGTTGTAAGTGGTGAGACATGAAGGGAGGAGCCGCCACCAAAGAGGCGACGGGATGACTGTTCTTCTCTTTCTGTTGTCGAGAGGGCCGATAGGCAAATCTTAGCCGAAAACTCAACTATTTTTGAAGATAATATTATAGGCGAGCTGAGCGCCATGCAAGGTGGACTCAAAGACTTAGCCTTCCTCTTTGGCCATATGTTTCATGGATACACTCAATACGTGTTGATGAGGGAGGCTTACGGCAACAAGAACCCTCTAGATGTCCTGGCCGAGAAAGATGTTGTTATTGCCCGGTTAAAACAAGCCGAGGAAGGGCTGCGCAAGGCCAATGAGGAGTCCGGCCATCACATTACCAAGCTGGAGGAGGATGTGCGAGTTTTAAAGGAGCAACTGCCGGAAGAGAAATCTGAGAAAATGCGGTTGGAGAGGGCTAAAACCGACCTCTAGGTGAAGTTGTTCACTATTAACGCCAAATATGTTTAGCTGGACTTGAATCTTTCTTCCCAACTCAAAGCTTTAGAAAACAAAGTTCAAGATCTTGAAGCTAAGGTACGGGAGTTGGAAGCCGGCGTGGCAACTTCTCAGGAGGAATCTCAACAGATACGCCATTGTTGGATAGAGTCCGTCCAGCTCTCCTTCGAAAACACAATGGAACAAGTGGGCTTCCTCCTCTAGCGAAACATTGACATAGAGCGTGCTCGTCCTGACTATGAAGTTATTGACAACATTTGGCATGCGAATGTAAATGGTGAGATGGTGTCGACAAATCCGGCCGCTCCTATTGTTGGCTCTGACTTTGAAGGCAACGCTGATGAAGAAGTTGGAGATGGATCAGAGCGAGCAAAAATCGAGATTGATTCCGAACTAAACATTGATAGGCAAGATGTCAAAGGGCAACTTGCTGACTGTTTTATGTCAACCTCACAAGTGATGCTGACGGTTCCTCCTTCAAACGAGATCGTGGTCCTAAGTGACGCCGGGATTGCCAGGACCTCTCGATTAGAAGCTAACAATCAGGGTGTTACTAGTGCCGAATAATGAAGGGTCGAAATGCCGGTTTATCTTGTAACTTGCTCGAATAATTTTTCGTTGTGTTTTTGACAAAACTTGTGTATAATTTGAACAGTTTGAATATGATGTGTTTATCTTGGCATCTTCATTTATCCTGTCTTTTTGTCTTATTTATCCTTGTGCTTTAGCTTTACGCTCGTTCATCTGTACTCTAATTTTTCTTGCTTATTCTTTTCTTGAATTTGCTTTTAGCTTTGTGCGCTTCTTGTTTTCATGATTTTCGACTCCACCTCGATTGGAGCGAATCCACGTACACAAGATGGAGGTTTTCTATCTTGGCTGGAGCTAATCCACTTTCACAGGATAGTGTTTTCCTACCCTGGCTAGAGCGAATCCATGTACACAGGATACTTTTTCTTCCACCTCGGCTAGAGCGAATCCATGTACACAGGATAGTTTTTCTTCCACCTCGGCTAGAGCGAATCCATGTACATGGGGCAGTTTTTACCTATCCTGGCTGGAGCAAATCCATGTACATGGGGTGGAAGTTTTTCCTTTACTACCCCGGTTGGAGCGAATCAACATACACGGGGTAGGGGTCTTTCTTTGTTATGCTTTCCTTCTTTGACTTAGTTTGTTTCATCCTGCGCTTTACTTTCTTGGCCAGAAAAACTCTTGTTTTATTAATCATGTGAGGCCAAAAAATAGTACAAAAGCCACGAATTATAGTACGCAACTCAACCCCAGCTATACTACAAGCATAAAATGCAAAATAAAAAGTTATTTAAGCTTTATTACTGATCATGCCTTAGCTGTAGTACCGTCTAAGGTTACTCGCATTCTAAGTTCGCGAGATGGCAATCTTGGGTAACGTCTCCAATGCATATTACCTGTGCCAGTCTTTGAGGTAACTAGATAAGGGTCTTCCTATTTCTCAACAAGCTTCCCTTGCTTGGCATTCTTTTGTCCGATGTCGGCACGTCTTAACACTAGATCTCCGGGCTTGAAAGTACAAGAAACGACCTTTTTGTTATACCTTGCTGCGACCTACCTTTTCAAAGCGGCTTCTCTTATGGCTGTGACGTCTCTTCTTTCTTCAACAACATCTAACTCGATTCGCAGAAGTCCATCGTTATCTTCCAATCTCAAATTAGCCACTCTCCATGTCGACTCTCCTCTTTTTGCCGGGATTATTGCCTTTACACCATAAGTAAGGCAGAAAGAAGACTCCCCAGTGGAGGAGTGGGGGATTGTGTAGTACGCCAAGAGGACGTGTGGTAGTTACTTAACCCAACACCCCTTTGCTTCATCCAAATGCCATCTAAGTCCTTGAAGAATGACTCGATTTGTAGCTTCTGTCTACCTATTTGTTTAGGGGTGTTTGACCGATGTAAAGTGCTGCTTAATCTTTAGCACAGCCAGGAATTCCTGAAAAGTTCTATCTGTGAACTGCGTGCCGTTGTTTGACACTAGAACATCCGGTATTCTGAATCTACAAATAATCTGTCAGAAAACAAAGTTTTCCACGTTCTTTGCCGTGATAGTAGCTAGCGCTTTTGCCTCGATCTACTTGGTGAAATAGTCGATCGTTACCACCAAATATTTTACTTGACTGGGTGCCTTTGGAAAAGGGCCAAGTATGTCGATCCCTCACCAAATAAAAGGCCAGGGGGAGGTTTTTGTACTCAGATCTTCAAGAGGTGCGAGATGAATGTCAAAGTATTTTTGGCATCTATCACATTTTTTGGTGAACTCTATAGCATCGTTTTCTAGTGTCGGCCTGTAATAGCCTGCTCTAAGTATCTTATTGGCTAGTGCTCTACCCCCCAAGTGCTGGCCGCAACATCCTTCATGTATTTTCACCATCACGTATTTAGACTCTGACTTTCTCAAACATCTGAGCAAGGGTTGGGAAAAACCACATCGATAAAGTTTGTCATTAATAATACAAAAATGAGCAGTCGATCTTTGTAGCCTCCTTGCTTCCTTCTTGTCATTCGGAGTGATGCTTTCTTTTAAGTAGTCTATAATAGGAGTCATCCAACTTTGTTCTACTTCTGCTGCTATGATGAGGTTAGGTTCATGGATTATCTGTCAGATGACCGTCCTATTATTGCTGGAAGACTTTGTGCTAGCCAGCTTAGATAGGATATTCACCTTAACGTTCTTTTCTAGGGAAATGTAGACAAAGTCTATCTTATCGAATTTTGTGAGGAGATTCTTGACTTTTGCCAAATACTTTTGCAATATTCGCTCTTTAGCTTGGTACGCCCCATTAATTTGCAAAATCATCAATTACGAATTGCTATATACACACAGCGATGTGACACCAATGTCGAATGCCATAATGAGTCCTGCTATGCAAGCCTCATATTTTGCTTGGTTATTAGAAATGGGGAACGTAAAGGTCAAAGACTGCTTTAGCACAACACCATTCGCTAATTCCAACAATATGTCGACTTCGCTTCATTTTTCGTTGGATAACCCATCAACAAAAAGAGTCCATGTCAAAGTTCTAGATGAGGATTCTGTAGGAGTTAACTTCGCAATGAAGTCGGCTAGTGCTTAGGCTTTGAATGCTTGCCTCAGTTCATACTGAATCCCATACTCCGATAACTCTATAGCCTAAGTCGTCATCGTCCCTGCTAATTCAGGCCTATGCAGGATATGTCGAATTGGCTGATCCATCCTTATGATAATTTGATGCGATTGAAAGTATGGTCTTAATTGCTTTGCGGCCATCACTAAAGCGAATACGACTTTCTCCATCTTGGGATATCGCGGTTCAGCACTTTGGAGAGCCCTGCTTATGAAGTAGATCGGCTTTTGTCCTTCCAATGTCTCCCTTATTAAGGTTGCACTCATGGCTTCATTAGCCACTATTAAATACAAGTACAAAACCTCACCCGGCTCAGGTTTAATGAGTAGGGGGGAGATGATAAAGTTTCTTTCAACTTTCTGAAAGCAGCTTCACAATCTTTGGTCCATTCAAAAGGTTTGTCTTTCCTTAAAAGCTGGAAAAAAGGAAAGGCATTTTGTGCTGATCTAGCTATAAACCTCGTCAACGTAGCTAACCGCCCTGTTAATTTCTGGACCTCCTTTACATTCTGAGGACTCTTCATTTTTAGTATAGCCTAGCATTTCTCCAGGTTTAACTCAATGCCCTTTTTGGATAGCATATACCCCAAAAATTTTCCCATCAAAACACCGAACATGCTTTTATTAGGGTTCAGTCTCATGTTTGTACTTTGCCAGCTGGGTGAAAGTTTCTTCTAAATCTCAAAGGTGCGCCTCAAGAGTGGCACTCTTCACAATCGTGTTGTCCATGTATACTTCTAAGTTTCGGCCTATCTGCTCCTCGAACACCTTATTCATCATCTTTTGATACATGGCCCTGACGTTCTTCAAACCGAAAGACGTGACTTTATAACAGTAATTGGCCTTCTCAATCATGAAAGTCATCTTTTCCTGATCGCTTGGATATAGAGGGATTTGGTTGTATATGGAATAAGCGTCCATGAAGGATAGATAACGAAACCTGGAAGAACCGTCAACTAGCCTGTCAATGTCAGGGAGAGGGTATGAATCTTTCGGGCAATGCTTGTTAAGATCAGTATAATCAACGCACATCCTCCATTTATCGTTTTGTTTCTTGAAAAGCACCACTTTGGGTAGCCAAGTAGTATACTTCACCTTTCAGATGAACCCCACTTTCAACAGCTTCTCAACCTACCTATCAACCTCCTATAAGCGTTCAGGGGCCATCTTCCTCCTTCTTTGACACACCGACTTTACTAAAGGATCCATTTTTATCCAATAACAAAATAAATTAGAATCTATTCCAGGCATGTCTGCCGATTTCCAAGCAAACAAGTCGGCGTTGTTCCTTATGAGGGTCGATAGATCCTCTTTCATCTTCTTATTCAGGTTGGCGCTAATTTTAACGACCTGGTCATTTTCTTTCCCGATCTGGAGCAGGATGCACTCCCCATTAGGCTTCGACGGGGGTATCCAGGTATCCCGTTTTATCTCATCCTAGCAGTCTAACTCTATTAGTAGCACTTCGCTTTCTCCGGGGTTGGGCTTGTACTCCATCTCAGGTTTAGGACTCACTTTTAGGGACTCCTTATAGCATTCCTTTGCCTTTTTCTGATCTCCTTGTAGAGTAACTTCCTCCATGTTATCTCCCACGAACTTCATGGCTAGATGCGAGACCGAGATGACAGCTCCTAAAGCATTCAAAGTCGGTCTTCCTAAGATAGCATTGTAAAAAGATTTAGCATCTACCACTTGAACCGAGTAGTTATTATTTTTGTGCAGGGCAGTTTTCCAAAAGTCACATGCAACTTTATGTATCCCACCGACGATATGTGGTGCCCTAAGAATCCAATTAGATCTTCGTTGTAAGGTATCAATTCAGACTCTGAAATCTTCAGCTTCTTGAATAATTCATAGAACTAAATGTCGATGGAACTACCAATATCCACCAAGAGCCTATGGACCTCCTTATTCACCATAGAAGCTTTCACCACTAGGGGGTCATCGTTGTTTGGTACGACATCTGCATAGTCAGAGTCATCAAATATTAAAGGCGGCATCCTCTTTTTCGCAGCATTATCAACAGCATGAACCCCAGAAAATGTTGCCAAAATTTCTCTAACGTGTCTTTTTCTTATGTTGTTTGACGAGCCTCCTCCTGAAAATCCATTTGCTATAACATATGTGACTTCATGACTCCTCGCGGAGGAATGAGTAGGGGATCTTATGGGTCGCCGGGATGATGATTGCCGTGGTGATTGATGCAGGATGACTTGAACTTCGACACCATCCCGTGATGGCCGACGTGGGGAAGGCTCCTCATGGGTCTATGTCGGTGTGGTGATTTCTCCCTCCCAGATGGGGAATGTCCCCTTTTGGGGCTCCTTGTTTTCTCCATCCTTGGTGGTGAGGGACGTCGTCATCTGCCGCGATTGCCTCCATTCTGCTTTACAAAAAGGCTAAGTCTTCCTCGCCTAATCAACAATTTGATGGCATCCTTCGGTTGAAAGCACTCATCAGTATCGTGCCCCGGCGCCCTGTGATATCGGCAATATTTGGACAGACCTCCTCCTTCTCTATTTCTTATTGGCTTCGAGGGTTTTATCCCTTCTTCGATAAACTTTACATTGTATACCTCATTCAAGATTCTTCCCCTACAGGCATTTAATGGCGTATAGTCTTCGAACCTTGGTCCTCCTTTGTATAAACCCCGATCTTCATGACATGGCAATTTGTCAGCCTTCGATTGCGGATTCTTCTTTTATGTTGCTTTCTTGGCCGTCTTCACTTTCCCAGCCTCCAGTATGTTCTCATAGTTGATGTATTTCTCTGTCTTTTTCAGAAATTCCTTGATTGAAGTTGGAGGCATTTTAGCAATCGACATAAAGAAAGGGGAGCCTTCCTTTACCCTGTCCTTAGCCAACAACAGCACCACTCCGAGTTGCAGGCTCTCAACCACCCTAGCCTCTTGATTAAACCTGCTAATGTAATCTCTCAATGGCTCGTCTGTGCCTAGGCGGATCCTCCTAAGGTCTGCCTCAGTTTTAGGTCTGGCCTTGCTGGTTGTAAAGGCAATCTTAAAATTTTCTCTCAACGATATCCAGGAATCAACGAATCTCGGCTTTAGAGATTGGAACCATTTCAGTGCCATTCCTTTCAACAAGAATGGGAATGCTCTGCATGTGAATGAGGCAGAAGCTCCTTTGTAAGACATCGTCGATTCAAACACTGAGAGGTAATCATTTTGATTAGTAGATCCATCATATAACTCCAATGAAGGCAATTGTTGTAACTGCTTCGGAACCTGTAAACTTAATATTCTCGTAAAGAAAGGAAGGTTGAACAAAATCATCTCATCATCTTCGTTCACCTTCGTTAACATATGTGCGTCATGTACCTTCGGCGCAGCATGACCTGGTCTTAAGGCGGATGCTGCAAACCTCTCAGTGTGGTCATAACTATTCTTTAAAACTTTCTTACTCTCCCTCTCTACTTGAAGCTCCACAATAATCTTCTCCTGCTCCTTCAGCGTCTTTCTTTGTTGCTGCAAAAGTGCAGCGAGGTCAGCCATGGTGATTGATGGTGTCGGAACACCATTTGCCTCAGGGATCGCCTCAAGTGTGGTCGAAGCAACTTCATCGTCCCTAGGCAATGGTGGCAGGAGCTTTGGTGGCAAAGGTGCCACAACGGACTTGCAATTTCTCATGCTAACCATCACAAACAGTTCTCCAAATAATAAAGAAAATGAGGAGAATTAGAAAATGATTCCCACAGACGGCACCAATGTTGTGTGGTGAACACGAGAAAAAATCTCTGATGAACTCCCACGGTGGTTGTTAACGTTTCTGGTGATGACACCTACAAGGACTTTGATGCTTAAGTCAATAAAGGTGCAAGAATAAGTGAATATGAGAGAGAGCGTGTGTACCTGATGAGTGTAAAGTCCTTTATAAAGTGTTTTGGAGGGAAATTATGTTAGAGTTAGGTGCCATGTGGTAGCTTACGTTTGGGTATCTTAATACACGTTTTCCTTCTTGTTAGGCACATTTCCTGCCGTACCGGGATAAGTATAAAGTCAATTCAAGATAGCAAGTAAATGCTGTCTGAGATGACCGGGGTTGCGCTAGCCGAGATAGACGATTAATAAGCCGACATAAGGCTGTGTATTCGAGTAACCTCCAGAACAGTTGTCTCCAAGCCGATGATGCTTGGAAAAAGCATCGTTGGCTTAAGAGCCTAAGTCGGTCTCAGAACAATAATCAAAACCTCTTTGTTCATTAAAATTATATTTTATTAAGAATGTTTTTAAATATTTGTAATTTTCTTTCTTTTTATAAAACTATGTTATAATATTTCCTAATTAATACAATAATCTTAATTAAGGTATTAGATAAAAATTCATTAATGGAAAGAGATGATAGTAAACCTGATGAAATCGGTAATTAAATTCCTACACGAGGATTTTGACTGTTGAATAATTGGCTAGCTGACCGTTTGAATTTTTTTCCTTTTACATTTTTTAAGCGCAAAGATGCAAGTAAGAAAATTATTTCTTCCGTCACATTATATATTATTTTTTGAAATGGATAAAATTTACCGTAAAATTGTAGGATTCCACTCCTCTAAAATAAGAGAAGTATATTTTAGAGGATAAAATATAATAATTATTATTGATTAAAAAATTAACGATTATAATTGTGATTTATTTTAAATTTTGGTGTGTGTGTGTATATATATATATATATCTTATCATAATTTTTTATGATTAATTTTTTAATCAATAATTATGAGTGCATTTTATTATCTAACATTCATATTTTCACCTTAAAAGAACTAAATTTAAGATTGTAAATTCCATTTCTCCATTTAATAATATATGATCTTTACATTTTATAATTAATTTTTATATCATGACAGGTGGCAATAGAGAAACGATAGACACTTTTCTGTTTTGCTTTGGTATTAGAAAATTTAGGGAGAGGGGATAACGTTTTAGTCGAAGACAAAAAAGGTTTTTAAACTCAAAAAATACTTAGAGGTACTTACATTTACCTCACCTTAAAAACGAATAAGAACTCAAACCTATGACTTGTTAGATGCAAGACCTTTTCTTGCTTCACTCGACCGATTCCTTATGGTTACATACATTTTTTCTTTGCTACATCATCCATCACAAAATAACATGAAAAGAATTTATTAAGATATAAATAATTATCAGCATATATATAGAACGATATTGCATATATAATTTATGCTCTAAATATGTTTGAATGTATGGTAATGTCGACTCTACACTATTCTTTAAATTTCACTTGTTTATATTGTAAATATGTTGTTATAAGAGTAAATACTGTAGGGGTGCTAAGAACACATTTTCTAACACACATTTTATCATTGGTTAAAATTTATTGAAAACTATAAAACTAAAAGAGAGACTTATTAAATAAGTGGAAACCACAAAAAAATTTCTTAATATAGTGTATATATTGACAGTGTAAAAGATTTTACTGTTATCCAATAATAAACCGTCATGTATGATAAGTTTGTCAACTTCATAATAACTATTTTAAAAGACATACTAACAATGACTTTTGAGTAGTTAATAGTGTTGAATTTTTTATACTGACAGTGCAGAGAAATTAAACTCTTGTTATAAATATAAATATTAATTTTCTATAGTAATTGTACGTGTTTTTTGGTGTACAATAACAACAATAGTGAGGTTTGAATAATTTCATACAAACTACTTAAACTCTCACTACTAGGTCAACCATAATGAGTTTATACATCATTGGTTTAACAATATTTACACTCTCAACCAATTAAAATCACCCTAGATATTTTTATTAAAATAATTATAAAAAAGTTAATAGTCTTATTATACATAATAATTTATGATTAAATAATAATGTAAAAATTCTTTACATCTTAAGTGCATTCTAGAAAAGTAGGTGTACATTAACAAATTCTTATAGAGTTTGTTAATGTACACACCCACTAATTTTAATTTTTTAGAAAAATATTTTAATAAGTTATAACATCGATTATCTTAAAATATACCCAATGTAGATGTACATTATGTGTGTGTGTGTGTGTGAGAGAGAGATATCATAGGAGAATGATTTTTTTTAGGTAAGAATAAGAATGATCAATCTCAATTTTTAAATTTAAAATAGAAGACTGAAATTAAAAGACCTTCATAAAACCACAACCAAAACGCCTACTACCACCATTGCCAATGTCGCTACCACCACCTGGCGGCAGTAGTAGTAGCAGGAATCAACAAAATATGAATAATCATTTGATTACTGCTCATTAAATCATAAAATTAACATTTTGTGAATTGAGTGCACGCTTGGATTAAAGTTAGGAGAGTTCAAAAGTACTTTTACTCTTTAAATAACAAATCTTTCTTTCTCAATTTATACATTAAAATGTGTAATTTTACATTAAAATTTGTAAAAGTATTTCTGTAACTTTAAACTAAACTGGTATCGTAAGCCGCCATCATTATCTTTTATTGGGTAATGAAATGTGACTTAAGTCATATGACTGGAAAAGAAAGAGAGTACCCTCTACGTAAGAGAATAAAAATATATATTATGATCTTTGAATAGAGATAATGTGTATATAAGTGACACGATCGGATTCTATAATAGCAGTTTCGATTATCTATTTACGATTATTTTTAAATTTTAATTTGTTTTTACGAAATAATAGTTTGTTCAAATCAAACTGACTATCATTGATGTTGTCTATTCTTGCTATTTTAGTATTTTTATTTCACGTTCTAAATTTGTTATTCCCTCCTTTTCTACTCAAAATACGTTAAGATGATTTATCAAGTAGAGTTTCATTGTCAATTCTACAAAATACCAATATCATTCGGGACTCAATATTGATCAAAACAATAATTTGTTGCTAGCTAACTTCAAAACCTGTAATGATAAAAGTGATGCAAATGTAACAGTAAAATAGAACTGGATATATTATTTAAATTATTTTAATTTTAAGCCACAATAGGTAATGTATAATGAATTTTTAAATAAAATCATATATTCCAATTTGATCAATTTTTCCTTAATTAAATCTTAGGCAAGAAAACGCCCAAAATCATTATTTTTATACATCAATTTGAAAATATGTATTGACTTTATTTTTAAAACTATGGAAGATTATACCGCCAAAAAAAAAAACTTTGGATGATTATAGAGGATCAAAATCAAAACTCATTAATTATTTGACACAAAAATTCAACAACTTTTAACATATAGGATGTGTATCTAATCTAATAAAGTTTACGATTTGTTTGGAAGCAGCGAAATAAAGAGAGGAGCACGGAAAGGGATGGAAGAGAAGTTATTAAATTTTTCACGTTTGGTACCGATGAAACACGGCAAATTTTTTAAAAAATAAGGTGGGACCCACGACTGTTTTTTTCTTTGCTAATATGAGATGATTTGCGAAGAAATCGTACACAGAAGTTGGTTTTCCC
Organism: Spatholobus suberectus; assembly: GCA_004329165.1. Classification (NCBI taxonomy): domain Eukaryota; kingdom Viridiplantae; phylum Streptophyta; class Magnoliopsida; order Fabales; family Fabaceae; genus Spatholobus; species Spatholobus suberectus. The sequence continues at coordinate 82,340,359 of CM014730.1, read as the reverse complement.
GAAAATAGCCTCTCTGTCTCTCGTTCTCAGTTGTAGGCATCTCATAATTCTCGTAGGCATATAAAACCCAACAACATATTCTCAATTAACTAGTGCAATAAATCTTGGGTTGACAAAAAAGAACACTCGCTGGTCTACAAAGACAAAATCGATTTTCATTTAGGTTGTAACATAATGAAAATCGATTTTCACCTCCCAAAATCGATTTTGGTTGCGTTGCTCTAACAAGTGGCAAATCGATTTATTCCTTCCCAGAATTGATTTTTTCTTCACATTAGGTGTGAATATGCTTATGAAAATCGATTTCGTTTCATGGTAAAATCAATTTAAAATTAACATTTTAGAATCCACCCTCTCTGGAGCTCCACAAATTGATTTTATTTAAATGGAAATTGATTTTTATTATGCTGTGTTATTAACGTGCTCTCTGAGGCTATAGTAAAATTGATTTTCTTCAGCATAAATCGATTTAACCACAAAAAAAATAACACGTTATCATGTAGGGGTATAATGGTAATAATCTAATTTCCTTTCTTTTCTTTTCTATCAAACCAAACAACCTCACCCATTTATTTTTATTTTTATTTTTATTTTTTCTCTATTTCTTTTAACCAAACAACTTTAATTTTTATTCTATTTCTCACCTATTTCTCTTTTCTTCTTTTCTCACCTCTTCCCTTTCTTTCTTTTCTTCGCATGATACCAAACAAAGCATTAAGGATAGACATTGAACCTAAAGTCACAATCTGCCCTAAACATAAAAACCATAATATCAAAATTTGCATATAATGCAAGTTTTCTAGATAGCTTTCTGGAAGAAAAGAACATTTTGACTTAAAAAAAATTTAGGTAATACCAACGACTCGTTCAAAACTTTGCATCAGATATAGATCTTTAAAATAATAATAATAATAATAATAATAATAACAAGATTAATGTACAGATCGTTGTCCTCATATTTTTAAAATTCTATAAATAAGAACCCGTACCTCAGCAAAAAATAGACTCCTGAGATCAGTTGATCGTACCTTTAAAGCCAATGTGGAACATTCTCAGCTGAGAATCCAACAAAGTGGCAGCCTCGATATCCAAATAACAACCGGAAACATCAAAGCTGTGATATGGGTTAGTAAATATGCCACAGAACTCATAATTGTATTTTTTTTAATTCTACAACAAAGATGAAGGGTAGAACAATTTACATTACCAACACTGTTTTTTTTTTTTTATTATCCTCACAAAATTTGTCAACATCTAAAATGATGGAGTCAGCGATGGCATTAACTCACATGTTGAACTGCGGTTTCCAAAAATTATTAGTATCGAGTTAGGTAGTATTTTGTCGACTTGTTTGATGTTTGCATAATTTGGGTGCCTCAAAATTAATTCGATTGTGAGTCAAATGGATAACATAAAAAAATTAAAAGAATACTATATGAAATAATTAATTCATACACACATGAGGAGAGAGATTAATTTATATCAGTGTAATTAAATTTCCTTTTACATCATGTAATAGATTTTTTACTAGAAAATTTTATTTTAAAATCTAATATTAGATTAAAAGTTATTATCAAATACAAAATATTAAATTAATTCAAAATTATTTAATATTTCATATATATATATTAAAATTAATGCAATAAAAACTTTTTGAAATATATAAAAATAATAACCCTTTATTTATATTTTTTATTATTTAATGTTTACAAAGTTTGATATTAACAATATTTAGTTCTAATTGAATGCTTAATCGATAATTAAAATTACATTATACGAAATTATTTACCAAATTGATGGTGTAATTTACTAACCCGAAATCAAACACTATATTTAATGTTTACTAATGTAATTAACTTTTGAAGAATTAATGTAATTAACTAACCCTTTATTTATATTTTTTATTATTTAATGTTTACTAAATTTATCAAAATAAATAATAATAATAATAATAATAATAATAATAATACACTTTTTAAAATATTCTTTTAAACGCACTCTTATTATTAATTAAAATTTTTTAGAAATTATAAAATTTTGTAAATTTAACTTCTTATTTAATAAATCACGCTCCTCTCACTTTTATCTAAAAACATGAGTAGTATTAATTCCACCAGTAGATGAAAGAGTTACATCTGCACAATACTCACTGATTATATCTAAAAAGGCAAGTGGATTGTTCCCAGAACAAAGACAGTGATATCTAAGAATAATAAATTTATACAAATACGTATTAAAATGAGTTGTAATTTAATTACTTAAATTTATTTTAACTGTAAAATTGTATAAAATTATTTTTTTTAATTTATTAAATAATAAAAAATAATTAAAATTTAGTATTTTATTAAAAAAATCTGTATTAATTATATATATATATATATATATATATATATATAAAATAAATTTAAAACATGTGTAAAAACTAATGTAACCTGTACATTAGCACAGGTACTATAATAGTTTGGTAATAAAATAATCATCGTACCTAGTCTAAAAAAATAGAAATAAATGGTAAATTATCCCATCAACAATTGGAGCCTTTACTTATAACAACACATTATAGAAAGAAAAAAAAAAGTAATATCATTTATATAGCAATTTTTTTATATATTTACTTATTTTCTATCTTTTTACTTCATATCACCTATCTATACAGTTGTCTCCTTTTCTTGGCTCTAGCCTCTGTAAAATTGATTTGTTGCAAAATTTAGATGCATAAAAAATGTGAATTTAATTAGAATATATTGAGATTGTAAATGTTTTTTATAGTAACTTGACTTTTGCAATAAATACTTTAAAAATATATCTAAAATAATTTCTAATTAATTAATTGTATAAAAAAAATTTATACTTATAATACATAAAAATTAAATTCTCAATAATATTATTAAAAAAGTTAGTTACTGAGGTTACTTCGCTAAATATAAGCTTTGTCTAATAGAAATTAAACTATATATATATATATATATATATATATATATATATATATATATATATATATATATATATATGAGATTTGTAACCACTTGATTTTTAGTTGAAGTACATTAACAAGTTATAACTAAGGGTTATTTTAAAATACATCAACAGTGTAGCTTGCTAATATATATATAGTCTATTAATACAAAATGTATCACACTATTAATGTAAATTCGCAATATCTATAATAACAATTTAATGACGCTAGACAAAGGTTATACACACACATACTCCAAGAACAAATTTGGTCTAACTTCATTTAATAATTTTTATAGATATTGAATTTTTTTTCCCAAAGTAAAACACTATAGAGCTAAGATAGGGAAATAAAAAAAATAAAAAAAGGCAGAAATTGGGGGTATGCTTGAAATGATTTTGTATTTTTACATATTGTTTGGAGTGATTGTAAGTTTTTAGTTTTTAATTTGTTTTAAATTTAAATTTGAAAACAAAATCTGTTTGGATAAAAATGGATTGAAATGATTTTTAAATAAATTTCAAACTTATTTTAACTCACTTTTGGAAATAAAAAATGTTTTCTAGTTCAAGTTTTAAGTTCTTTAAAAGTTTTTCTATCTCTTTTAATACTTTCCTTTATCTTTCTCCACCTTTTGCCTAGTTTTCTCGATTTGTCTCTTGTTTAGTCTTTATTAGAAGTGGCAAAATAGGTGAGACTGACTAACCTGATTTAAATTCACATGATGAAATGTAGGGCTTGAACTTTAAACTTTAAGTACAAATAAAATCTAGGCTTTTTTGTGGGCTAAGACCGCAAAAGTCCATAGAAAATCAGGTTTTCACCAAGTTAGGGCTTCATTTTAGAAGCCCAAATTGAATACAGACCTTTTCAACTAGACTTGTTATAGCCTAAAACCCACATCGAGCTTTCGATTGACTTGACACGAACCTTGCTAGATAAAATATAAGGTCTTGACTATAAATTTTTACTACAGTAAAAATTTGGGCCTTTTTAGCCCAGTTCGATTATAGCCTGATTGACGTTCAACATGCAAAAAGCTTGCTAAAATCAAGCTTTCCCCGAGCTTAGGGCTCATTTTAGAAGCCTGATTGGATTTAGGTTTCTTGGCCTAACATGTTGTAGCCCACAACCCATATTAAGCCTATAACCAACCTGACTTGAACCCACTTGATTAAATATTGGGCTTTAGCTTTAAATTTTGAGTATTTTTTTCAAGGCCTTTACATTTTGAGAATGAATTAAATCTGAGCTTTTTTAGCCCAATTTGGGTTAGCACATAGATAGCTTGTGCAAACCCAGCTTTTATCAAGCTTGGACCACATTTTTGAAAGATTTGCATCAAGCCTGCAATTGACTTGACCCAAATCTATTCAACAAAATGTAGGGCTTAAACTTTAAATTTTAAGCACGAATTAAATTTATGCTTTTTTATAGTTCGATCTTATCATGATTCGATCTAGGCTTAGCCTACAAAAGCATGTACAAATTGGGCTTGCATTGAACTTAGACTTCATTTCAGAAGCTCGAATTGAATTTGGGCCTTTTGAATAGACTCGATATAGCCCATGACCTGTATCGAGCTTGGGATAGACTTGGCCCAAACCCACCTAATGAAATATAAGGCTTGGACTTTAAATTTTTAGAACAAATTAAATTGGGGTCTTTTTAGTTCGATCCAATCATGACCCGATTAAGGCTCAATCTGCAAAAGCCAATAAAAGCTTAAACATTTTCATTTTTATTCTATTATGCTCTCACTTAATCTCATCACAACGTCATGTGAAAAAGTCTCACATCTTTGTAGTGTACTTTTTAAAAAGGTTGAAATATTAACAAGTTTCTAAATCTAAAAACAAACAAAAAAATTAAAATTAAAATTAAAAACTTAATTTTAAAAACTTAAAATTAAAAATCACCACAACCATGACCTTAAATTTTAAAATTTGTTTTTATAACAGTTTTTAAAACATGTTTCAAACAAGTTTCTAAGAACAAAATAATTAAAAAAAAAGCTTGTTTGAATGAATATCTCATATACATACATACATATATATATATATACACATACATATATAATTTATTTATTTTTTTGAGAGATGATATAGGTATGTTCAATGGCCCACTCTTTGCTAAGATGATCATAAAGTGTTCTTTTTTTTATTACAAAAGTGTTATTCATAATCAAATCAATATAAAAGGAAAACTAATAAAATTATGTCTAATTGTAAATGCAATTATTTATAACTTTTTTTTAGAATAATGATTTATAACCTTTAAATTTGTAATAATAAATTATAAAAAGTAAAAAAAAATTAAAAAGAAAAATCAACGATACTCAAACAAGGACGAAGTTCTTGAGGGCTAAGGGGGGTCATCTCCCTCCCTCCCCCAAATTTTTTTAGATTTCTTTATTTTATATGTAATTTTTTTATATAGGAGTTTTATTAAAATTTACACAATTTTACAATCTAATTTGATAAATCTCATACTATATATAAATTATATATTTTATAGCAAAAAATTTACAATACAATAATAATATAAAGAAATCTATATTAAGAGAAAAACTTAATTGAGTATTATAATACATGACTTTTGTCTTGATATAGTAATTTTGTGACTCAACTTTCTTGGCTTATGAGGTGGTAATTTTTTTTACATATACATGTATTGTACATAGTTTGCAAACATTTTCTAATTGTGTTGATGTCAGTTGAATCAAAATTACTTTTTTTAAATTAAGCAAACATGTTTCAATTTGTGAATTTTGTATAGGCGTTTATAAAATTCTAAAGTTTGATTTACTTTTTTTTAATCAACACTCTACATACAAAATTGTCTTACATGTGACCCTACATATTAAATGATTATAAGACTTTTGAATTTATAAAATAATTATTGTTCAACATATAAAATTTTTCAACAATAAAAGATAAAAAAAATCTTTTCTTTAATAATACTTTATATATTTGGCTACCCTAACTAAGTTAGTCAAGTCCCGCCCCTTTACTCAAATATTTTGTTTATAAAGAGAAAAAAAAATGAAATTATCTCCACAATGTAGACTATAAAAAGAAAATTTTTAAAGGATTGATTGAGTTGATAAGATAGGGTTTTGCATCTAACATATTATAAGTTTGAGTCTCTATTCGTCTCCTTAAAATAAGGGAAATGTAAATATTTTTATAAGTATTTTTTAAGTCTGAGACTTTTCTTATTTGGTATTATTGGAGAAACATTGACTGGACTGCGTAAAATAGATTATATATGGCCGAATTCACTGTGTTACGTGACATGTTGAAAAGTGAGCTGACTTTTGAGGATAGGACTAAGCAAAAACATAGTTTCTCCGGTTAAAAATATAGGAGCTGACTTTTTTAGTATAGAACTCGTCATAAATTATTTATTTAAATTAAACGGATAAGATTTGTGGTTGAATAATGTCGTTTCCAGGCTCTAAGTACTCCGGTGGACAAGCTTTTAAAAATAAATAAATAATAGGTAAAAAGTAAAGGGTGCATTAAGTGAGCTTGGATAAATAAATTCATCAATTATTTTTTTAATAATATTTTATTATATGAAAATTTGTGTTATAAATATAGTTATAAAATTTATTAAAATAAATTCAAAAATCATTTTAATAAATTTCATATAAAAATTTAAAATGAATGAAAAATTATAAAAGTCATAAATTATTTTCATAAACTTATTTAAAAAAAAAAAAAACTTCATCAAATACCTTTCTAAATCACAATTTGTTCAAACAAAATAAAATTCAAAATCTGGTCAATTCCTTCAGAGCTGTGTTTTTTAATATGGCATTACTTGCATATGTAGTAATTAAAAAAATAAGCAAGATAGATTTTACTTACATGTTTTTAATTATAAAATTACATAAATTGTATTTAATAAATACAATATATCTTTTTTTTTTATGATAAAGTGTATAAGTTAAATTTTATCTATGAAATACGACTCACAAAATATAATAAAAATTACTTAATCATATTTGAGATATATAATTTGATAAAATATTGTATTACAATATGTTGAGTTAGTTGCTTAGCTGTAGTTAGTTTGAAATAGTTAGTCAGTCAGTTTTGACAGTTGTCACAGTTATACCTGTATAAATACCTTCTTTGTATCTCAATTCTGTAATAAGAATTCCATTCTTTCTTTCTTCATCTTAATACATTGTTAAGAAATAAAACACTATATTTAACAAATACAATTTACGTAGAATGATTTATTAAAATACGACTTATATTATTTTGGTAAATAAATTAAAAATAAACCATTTTAATAAAATAACGGAAAATTAAGCTACTTAGCTAAAAAAAAAATTTATAATTTGAATAAAAAGTCCAAGGTATACATTAAATTGTATCATTCGTCAATAGTACATGAACAAAAATTCATGTTAGGTTCAGAAAGTCCAACCAAACGGAACAAGTCGACTTCACTATTAACTAAGCAATGATCTCAGCAGTACTGAATTTTAAACGCAGAGAAGTGCCGTCTGGATTCTGCAACAACCATCAGAGCTGCGAGAAGAAGGAGAAGAAAAGTAAAATGTAGAGGTTCTATTGTGTCTTTAAGGAAGCAAGACACTTCTAGGTGCTAGATTTGACAGTATCCATGTCCAATCGTGTTTTTTTTTTCTTTTTTTTTTTTTTGAAGAGAATCCATGTCTAATCTTTAATAAACACATTTAAATAGATTTTTTATTTTTTATTTTTCATATGTATCCAAGGAAAATATTATAATATTTAAAAAACAATATTTTATTATATTTATAATAATTATTATTAGATTTTTCAACAAATAAATTTTGAATTATATATATATATATATATATATATGCTATTCGAAAGTTCTTGTTTTCCTCGTTGTGTGGTAATAATCAACCTACTTGATTATTGCTCCTAGAATGATATCGTCAGGCCGCTATTGCTGAAACGCCAAAATACGAAACACATTTTCTAATTTTGTGAATATTAAAGGTTATGTTTTCATGTCTATCATTTTTAATAAATATTCAATAGAGTGATGGATCCAGAAATTTTAAGTTATGAGGACAATACTCACATATATAAATTAGTGGGGACAATACTCATACTATATATTATTTTTTTAACTATATTTCAATTTATGGGGACAATTAATTTGTAGCTATACATATACATTATATCAAGAAAAATTAATAATTTAGTGGGGGCAGCTGTCCTCAATCTTCCTAAACTAGATCCGTCCTTGATTCAATATAAAACACATTTTCTAATTTTATGAATATGATAGGATATGTTTAAATTTTACGTTTATCATTTTTAATAAATATTATAAATGAAATATATTTTTTAATTTCATGGATATGATAAGTTAAGTTTGAATTTTATGTTTATCATCTTTTAATAAATATTATATATGAAACACAGTTTCTAATCTCGTGAATATGATAAGTTATGTTTAAAATTCATGCTTATCATTTTTTAAAAAACATGAAATAAGTGAGGTTTATAATGTTTATGAATATAAAATTTAAACATAATTTTATTATGTTAAAGTTTAATATAAAGATATTCTCCTAAAAAAGGTTTAATATAAAGATATTGATTTTCGTAAAGCATTGTGTAATATCCTGCGTTTCAACCTTAGGGTTTAAGCCTGGCTAAGTATCGTGTACCTTGATTAAGGGCAAGTACTTAATGCCTTAAGAGAGCGTAGTAGTAGGAGTTCATATAGATACATGTCCATGCATATTTAAATAACTGTTTCTACAATCACGTGCTACACACATATTTTTGGAGAAATAATATCTTATTTATGAGGAGTTTATAAAATGTAATTATTATTATTATTATGGTAAATTATCGTGATTGTGACAAGTATGTATATTTTGAAGGAGTTAATAAAGTACTTAATTGAGGAGCGTTTCTTGAAGAATTAAAACGTGCTTTCTCAATATTATATATGTTTCTCAATAAAGGTCCTGATCGTTGATCGGGCCACCGGTGAAGAAACGGCCTTGATTGCAAGATCAGAAGTTGCGTTTGAGCAAGGTATGTGAGTGCAGGCAATGAACAACGAGCGAATTTCTTCTTACACCCAAGGTAAGGGGGAGTGAGAAAGCCCTACGAATAATAGGCATAAAAAGTCAATTAAGAGCACCTCGCTCCTAATGACTTATAGCTCCGTTTGAGTAAATTATACTATTACTTATTTTGCGTGCGCTGTGAGTGAAATTGTGAATTATGTTTGGAATGTACATGTACTATGGATTGTGTGTTTAGGGATCCTCGGGGATTTAAGGTAAATCCTTTATGTGCCACAAAATTATAGAGTTACTCTCTATAGGCCACAATTGAAGGTCATGACAATTCGTGATCATGTGTGGATACAATGTGTGCTTGAATCTAGAATGCTCAGATCTGAATAGTAGTGTTCCTAAAGATTTGTATGTTATTACTAAAGTATTAAATGTTTAAAGTAAATCTCAATGTGTTATTGATGTGATGGTGTGTTCTACATGAAAAGTTGTTGAAATTGCATTATAAATGTCTGAAAGTAAAAGTTACTGAGTAAATTGTGTGCTGGGAATTTGAGGTTAATACTTCACTACATTATAGTGGTGTGTCTTAGCTATCAAACCCACGTGGTCTCACTCAAAAATATATTTTTGGCATGTTGGAGTAACAACCAAGTTTGAGTAGTTGAGCCTTATATACCATGTAATTAGGAGATGTGTTTGATGGAGCATACGATGAGTATATGCATTACTATTGTGTTGTTGCCATAAATTGCCTATATTTGCAAAAATTACTGTAGTGGCCACAAGCATTAAATTGACGTGTCCTTGGTGGAGTTGTAGATATGTACGTTTAATTGAAATGAAATTGATCCCATTTCATCTTAAATTTTCTATGAATCTAATTACCTGTGGATGGAATTGCTATGCCTTGTACTATTTTGTGTATGATGATGGTTGCATTACATGTTGGCATGAAAGTAGACATTTTGATAGTCATAGGGGAGTTGGAATCATCATATTTGCATGAGTAGAAAAATAAATGATGAAATCTTAAATATGGGCATTACTTGTGAGATTTTGAATGTGTGATGGTATAAGTGGATGTAGATTGCAGTGATTTCTTTCCCTGTTGCAATGGCCTATGAGAAGCGCTGGATTATGTGTGGGCCAGTTGGTTTCATCCAACAGCATAATAGGAGGTAATGATGAGAAACACCTAATGATGATGAGGGAGATGGTAATTTTATGAGGTATAGACCGGAGAGGTCTTTGAGTATGCAAAAAGCTAAATCTTACTATATTTGTGAGTTTGAGATTTATACTTGAGGAGTTGAATGAGAAAGCCTTTTTTCTATGATGGTTGAGATATTTATGTCAGATTTTTATATAAATGCTTTCCTCACCCAAAGATAGTGGTTTTGAAAGTTTGTTTCTAAATTTTTCTTTAAAGTTGATTAATTTTTGAATGGTGATTTACAAAGTATGGTTTTGGTAAGGTTGATGTTTGGACTTGCGCGTGAAGTATAGATGTCCCTCATCATTATTAATGCTCTTGAATTCTATGGTTTTAGTCTTTTGAAAGAGTTTTGAGAACTAAAACTTTTCCTTGAGGCACCTAAAGTGATAAGGTGAATTGTTGATGTCTTTTAGGTACTTGGTGAGTTAATAGAGGATTTTCAAAATATGGATGTTTTCTAAGTTGAGGAAAGTGATTGGAAGGATGGTAGGCTTTTCTCCCAAAATTCATCTCCACTCCTCTCATCACAGTGTTAATAAAGGGAAAGACATGAAAAACTCTATTATAGGCTATAGGAATAGGTAGCCCTGTTATGGGCTACAGGAATAGCTAGCTCTGTCATGGGCCACAGGAATAGCAGACTCTGTTGGGGGCTATAGGAATAGCTAGCTCTATTATAGGTTGTAGGAATAGTTGGCTCTACTAGGGGCTATAGGAACAAGGGGCTCCATTGTGGGCTATAGGGATAGCTGACTCCATTGTGAGTTATAGGAATTACTAGTTCATCAAGAGCTACAAGATGTGTTGGCTTTTAATTAGTCATAGGGTGTGCAGACTCTTTTGAGAATTATAGGATAGCTGACTTCTTTGTAAGTTACAGGATAGCTAACTCCTTTGTGAGTTACAAGGTAGCTGACTTTTTTGTGAGTTATAAGATTAGCTGACTCCTTGAAAGTTTTAGGATGGCTGGCTCTTTGGGAGTTTCAGGGTACAAATTAAAGTGTAATGATCTTATAATTCTAGTATAATACCCACTCTATGTGGCGCCCGATTATGATTGTATGGGAACCCTATGCATAATCATGCATTGATGGAAGGAATATGACTGATTTATGCAGGTTTCATGTACAACATGCATATAGGAAACTAACCCTGTGATGTGCATTGTGACTGTTGTGTATGATATTGTAGATTGGAATGAGATGATTGTCTATTTCCTATATGCGTAAGTCCTTATTTGGGGTATGATGATTAATCTAATGGCATGATACTGTTTGTGCATGACTAGTGTATGTCTTTATTTGAGACTTTTGCCTTGTTGTGAATTCTTGTTTGAAGTGCTATACTTTGTGAGTAAATCAATTATGATGGTGGTAATGAAGGGTAATGTGCAAAATAAATGGTATCAGTGGGCATTAGTTTAGTGAACTATGTTTGCGTTAGTATGCCCATATGTATTGCCTATGAATCTTGGTTAAAATTGCGTGGTTGACCATCTTAGTATGGTTCATGTGTTTATACATGTTTATGTTTGGATGAGTGTCATATGGGTGGAGTGAAATTGTAACTACTTGGGGTTATTTATTCTTTAGCTTTGAGACTCACTCCCCTGTTTTGTTTTGTTGTGGCCCTACTCATTATGAAGCAATAGATGGATGCACATAATCACCTAGGAGTATTCTTGGAGACAGGATCAATAATCAAGCTCTGATTCCAAGGTAGAGTATGGGGAGCAGACAAATAGGAGCAATTAAAGCAACATCTCTTGTGGCATAATGGTGTTTGGGTATGAAGCCCCTTAGGATAGTCATTCCTTTATGGTAGGACTTATAGAAGTCGATATGGTAGATAAAAAGGTTTATTAGTTGAGAACACCACTGTGGTTATGGCTCAAATGAGAGCTAATGGGAGTGACCCTAAGATATACATGGGTTTAGGTGGCATTCTCCCTTACCAATATGGTTAGTGGTGGGTGTTGTGGTTCTAATAGGGCAAGATGAGATTGGCAGTGCTCCTATTCTATCTGTGAGGTGTCAAATTGTTGGGTTAGGACTGGTTGTACTTTAATTGGCAGATTGAGTTTTTTGTAATACGGGTGTTTACTTATTTTTGTAAAAATTGGAACTATTATTCTAATGTTTTAAATACATGTGAGGAATATTTCAATTCTGGAAGTTGTATAATCATTCTACCCCATCCTTAAACCTTTTTTATATATATATACTATCTATCATTCTCCCTCATCAGATCGTGGTTTTTTCTGAAGAAATATGTGACTAGAAATGTTAGACCATTCGAGTCTTTTCTTCTACTTTTCAAATATTACTTACGTACAATATCCTCCTTTTTACGCAAATACGAAATCTTGAATAAAGGGTTTGAATAAGAAGAATGTACTTGTTCATTTCAAACCATATATAGTGGATGCACTTGTTTATCTAACACTACACGGGTAGTGTTAATATAGATTAAATATTTGAAAAAATATATATAAACTAAAATATTTTAAAATAAATGTAAAACAAGCGTTAAAACTTTTAATTTTAAAATTTTAAAATTTTAAAATTTTAAAATATTAATTTAATTAGTAAAAGATTACTTTAATAGTAATTTACAGTATTATATTTAATGTTAATGAAAAAAATGAATATTAATTGCAAAAATTAAGGAAAATAACTTTTTTAATTGAATAACTAATTAAATATATTAATTTAATTTATTATAAAATTTCATGTGTTATCTAAAATTAAAAAAAAATGTGTACTTACATATGAAAATATTAAAGTTAAAATATAAATAAACTATTTTCTTAATAATCTTTCTATCTATTTCGTTTTGCGTAACACCTTTTAGGTAAGTATGAGATATATCATTACTCGTACTTTTAGGCTTGCAATGTCAACGGTAATTTAAATCATTCAACGCCCCAACTATACATCTTCCATGAAAAGAAAAAAAAGAAGAAAAAAAGGATAGATTGTTGTCCTTGTGGATTGCGGATTCTATAAATAGGAACCAGCCCTCGGCAAACAATATAAACACTCAACATACTATAAATAAAGCCATGGAAGCTCAAGCCTGCCTCTTGGTTATTGCCTTCTCCCTGTTCTTTCTATTGAATTGGCTTGCAAAATATTACAAGCTAAAACCTAATTTCGCTCACAAACTGCCCCCTGGCCCAAGGAAGTTACCTCTCATAGGGAACCTGCATCAACTAGCATTAGCAGGTTCACTTCCACATCATGCTCTTCGAGAACTTGCTCATAAATATGGACCTCTCATGCACCTCCAACTTGGTCAAATTTCTGCAGTGGTTGTATCCTCCCCCACGATGGCCAAGGAGATAATGAAAACCCATGATGTTGCTTTTGTGCAGAGGCCCCAACTTCTTTCTCCTCAAATTTTGGCCTATGGAGCAACAGATATTGCTTTTGCTCCATACGGTGATTATTGGAGACAAATGAGGAAAATATGTGTGTTGGAGCTTCTAAGTGCCAAGAGGGTTCAATCTTTCTCTTATATTAGAGAAGATGAGACAAGAAAATTCATACAATCAATTCACTCATCCGCAGGCTCACCAATCAATCTTACTAGCAGAATTTTCTCATTGATAAGTTCCTCTGTTGCTAGGGCAGCGTTTGGAAACAAATCTGAGGACCAGGATGAATTTGTATCTTTGGTCAGAAAATCAATAGCAATGACAGGAGGATTTGAACTGGATGATTTGTTTCCTTCAATGAAACCTATACATTTACTTACTGGGATGAAACCCAAATTCGAGAAAATTCACAAGCGGGCAGACAAGATCTTAGAAAACATTCTCAGAAAGCATGAAGAAAAACGAACAAGAGCAAAGGAAGGCGACAGTGAAACTCAGGAAGAAGATCTTGTTGATGTTCTTTTGAGAATCCAACAAAGTGGCAGCCTCGATATCCAAATAACAACCGGAAACATCAAAGCTGTGATATGGGTTAGTAAATATGCCACAGAACTCATAATTTTTTTTTTTTTTTAATTCTATATTTCTACCACAAAGATGAAGGGTAGAACTATTTACATTACAAACACTGTTTTTTTTTTTTTTTTATCCTCACAAAACTTGTCAACATCTAAAATGATGGAGTCAGCGATGGCATTAACTCACATGTTGAACTGCGGTTGCCAAAAATTTTTAGTATCGAGTTTGGCAGTATTTTGTAGACTTGTTTGATGTTTGCATAATTTGGGTGCCTCAAAATTAATTCGATTGTGAGTCAAATGGATAACATAAAAAAATTAAAAGAATACTATATGAAATAATTAATTCATACACAGATGAGGAGAGAGAATAATTTATATCAGTGTAATTAAATTTCCTTTTACATCATGTAATAAATTTTTTACTAGAAAATTTTATTTTAAAATCTAATATTAGATTAAAAGTTACTATCATATACAAAATATTAAATTAATTCAAAATTATTTAATATTTCATGTATATATATATATATATATATATATATATATTAAAATTAATTCAATAAAAACTTTTTGAAATATATAAAAATAATAACCCTATATTTATATTTTTTATTATTTAATGTTTACAAATTTTGATATTAACAATATTTAGTTCTAATTTAACGCTTAATCGATAATTAAAATTACATTATACGAAATTATTTACCAAATTGATGGTGTAATTAACTAACCCGAAATCAAACACTATTATTTTCATTCTAATCCATTTAACTAATTCATCATTTTTTTTTCTTTTCACGAAAATTTATATGAAAACATTTTTCTTGTTTATCCAGGATGTATTTGCCGCAGGGACTGATACCTCATCAACAACGATAGAGTGGGCAATGTCAGAAATGATGAAAAATCCAAGAGTGAGGGAGAAGGCACAAGCTGAATTAAGACAAACATTCAAAGGAAAGAAAATAATCTGTGAAACTGATCTAGAAGAACTTAGTTACTTAAAGTCAGTGATCAAAGAAACTTTGAGGTTACACCCTCCTTCTCCTTTGTTGATCCCTAGAGAATGCACCGAATTAACCAACATTGATGGGTATGAAATACCAATAAAGACTAAAGTCATGATAAATGCATGGGCACTTGGAAGAGATCCACAATATTGGACTCATGCTGAGGGGTTTGTCCCAGAGAGATTCCATGGCAGTTCTATCGATTTTAAAGGGAATAACTTTGAGTATATACCTTTTGGGGCAGGGAGGAGAATGTGTCCCGGCATGACATTTGGTTTAGCTAGCGTTGTGCTTCCGCTGGCTCTGTTACTCTATCACTTCAACTGGGAACTCCCAGATAAGATGAAACCTGAAGATTTGGATATGATTGAACACTTCGGAATGGCAGTTGGCAGGAAAAACGAGCTGTATTTGATTCCCACCGTTTATGAAGCTACATGATACTTATATATAATATTCAGTGTTTGTTGAAATCTCCATATTTGGGGTTGGAATGCTGTTTCATGTAATCTATTATCTATTATTTACTATTATATAATAAGAGAAAGCCTTAGTAGGCCGGTGTCTTTTTTTTTGGTCAAACTGAAGATTATATTAAGTAATGGGTACAAGAGCTAGCCCAACCTATATACAAAATAGACA
Source organism: Spatholobus suberectus (assembly GCA_004329165.1). Taxonomy (NCBI): domain Eukaryota; kingdom Viridiplantae; phylum Streptophyta; class Magnoliopsida; order Fabales; family Fabaceae; genus Spatholobus; species Spatholobus suberectus. The sequence goes on along the minus strand of CM014730.1, from coordinate 82,324,523 downwards.
TATCTTTTATTGTTTCTTGACCTGCAACCCTACCAACTTAAGTACATAATGTCCTACATAGCTATTTTGTGTTTCTATCAATCCCAACACTTACGATATGTGTGGTAAGGGCGAAGAAAAGAAGGGAAAGGGAGAAAAAAGGTGAGAAAAGAAAGGAAGAAAAATAAGTGAGAAATAGAGTAAAAATTAAGATTATTTGGTTGAAGAGAAATAGAGTGAAAATAAATATGTGAGGTTGATTGGTTTGAAAGAAAAAAAAAAGAAAAAAAATTGAATCATTACCATTATACCCTTATGTGTCTGAATATATATTTTGTCAATATTTTTTTTTGGGTTTAATCAATTTAGAGTCATGAAAATCGATTTTGTTGATTTCATTACATCATTATGTTTAATTTTTATTTTTATTTTTATTATTATTAAAATTATTATTATTATTAATTTTATTTTTATTAATAATGTTATTTTTAATAATAATAACAATAATAATAATATTATATATATATATATAACAAAAGCATGCATAATTGATTTTGTGTTCACCAAAATCGATTATGGTAAAGACAAAATCGATTTTGGTTGGCTATATAACACCTGATCATACATATATTTAAAATATCTCATATTACATGCATGCAAATTGATTTTGCCAAACATCAAATCGATTTTCTTGTGGTTCACAGCATGGGTAAATCGATTTTGAGTCAACAAAATTAGTTTTCCAACCCCAACAGAACAAAATCGATTTTTACTCGCCTAAATCGATTTTAGTTCTGCTTCACTACTTCATTCATAACACTGGAAATCGATTTTGGTTGTAGCAAAATTGATTTTCCGCAAAGCTTTTAACACAAATCTTACTTCAAAATACCCTTTTTCTAAAAAATGTGTAATGTGTTTGTACGATTTCTTTGCAAATCGTCGCGCTTTTGCATGGACGATTTTTCATGTGGGGTCCACAATTTTTTAAAAAATTTCTTTCGAATTCCACTCTGCCAAACTGTTAAGACAAAGGACGAATTTATAACCCTAAAATATTTTGATAATAACAAACAGTTAAATTATATATGCCCTTACATAATCGTTTGATTATTTGTTCGCAAGCAATCGTCTGATGTTTTTAAAATGAATATCGTCTTATCTTAGATAAATTTCGTAACTAATAAATTTTACAGATGATGACAACGTTCTAAAATGATCTGCACATCAATCAGAGCGTAAGCTACCTCGAAACGTATAAAGCCTACATACCTACTCTTGAGGAAAGTCAACGTAAAAAGAAGGAATATATGTGCATATGTCAGAACGGGAAAGCAGACATGACAACTGCTACAAGATTGAGTACAAGAAAAAAAAAAAAAAGCAGACTGCTTTATCTTATCATATGACAAGTTGGTGAAAGACATTAATTACTGCATTTAATGCTCCAACGACTCTCTTCATCAGACGAAGGCTGTGTTCTACAAAACACTCAACAGATACCTTTGGAGAAGCCTATAAATAGAAGAAGAGACCTCTTTCAAAAGAGGCTGCTGCTGTAGTTGATGTGGTTGACATAATCATTGTTGATTCTGAAAAATTCATATCTTTTTTAAGAAAAGAAAAAACTCTTATATTTTTAGATTGTAAAATTCTTGTTATACTTCATTGTATATTCGTCTGTTAAGACGTTAAACCCAGTGAGGTAACTCACACATAAACCTTTTTCTTAACGAGATTGGTGGAAGCCTGAAGAGGCTTTGATTCAAAGAATACTTGAGTGTTTGCTTGGAAAGAGAAGTGAAAGACTACTTGGGTTGAGCCTGAAGAAGCTTATGGAAAGAATACTTGTAACCTGAAAAAGTTAGTGAAACTTGGTTGTTACCAAGAACTAGACGTAGTCTCTAGGGTGAGACAAACCAGTATGAATTCTGTGTGCTTTTCAATTTGTCTTTCAGCTTTCGTCTGTCTTACAAAACGTTTTTGAAAATCTTTTTGATCTTATTTCAGACAATACGTCGTTAACAAAAGAATTGCGAAAATTTGCTATAACACAATTCAACCCTCCTTCTTGTGTTATTTTTGTGCTCTACACAAACGCAATGAATTTCAATATTTCTCTGTTTTTCCACGCTTTTCTTCACTCCTCTCCCCTATTTCGTTTGTACCAAACAAACCATTAATGAACATCATTATTCATTAGGTTAACACCCTACAATCCCTTCAAGTGCTCCACGGGGTTCAATGACCATTCATGTAAAGAGAAGGAAAAAAAAATTCATTATATTAGACAACTAAGACCAAGATCTAAATTTAATCAAGTCAATAATATATTCAAAATTAGGGACCTCCTGTTTGAACATAACATTATTTTTATGCAGCCAAAAAGACCAAAGCATTTTTTCCTGCACTCAAACGAAGATTTGCTCTGCATCTAGAGAAATGTTAACAATACACTTTTTAGGCCTTTTGCTTTTAATCCTTGCCCATCTTATGCTTAGTTTGAAATGTTTTTAATAATATCTCTCTGCTTATCAAAATAAATAATAATAATAATACACTTTTTAAAATATTCTTTTAAATACACTCTTATTATTAATTGAAATTTTTTAGAAATTATAAAACTTTATAAATTTAACTTCTTATTTAATAAATCACGCTCCTCCCGCTTTTATCTAAAAACATGAGTAGTATTAATTCCACCAATAGATGAAAGAGTTACATCTGCACAATACTCATTTATTAAATCTAAAAAGGCAAGTGGATTGTTCCCAGAACAAAGATAGTGATATCTACAAATAATAAATTTATACAAATACGTATTAAAATGAGTTATAATTTAATTACTTAAATTTATTTTAACTGTAAAATTGTATAAAATTATTTTTTGTAATTTCTTAAATGATAAAAATAATAAAAATTTAGTATTTTATCAAGAAAATCTGTATTTAAGAATAGTTTTAAATTCAAATACATTATTTTTTATTATTTAAAAATTTTAATTACATTTTTATGGGAAAAATAATACATATATATTAATGAAATTAATTAAACATAATTTATTTGAGTAATTAAATAATAATATTATAATTTTAAAATTATTTATTCAAGTAATATCATCTTTTGATAGTTCGTAAGATTTTTATGACCCATAAAATTAAATTATTATTTATTTATTGTTTGCATGCATATAACACTTTTTTGGATTGTTGTTATATTTCATTACTTTGAGAGATTATTCATTATCTTTCGGTTAAGGAATATCCTAAATTCACCCCAAAAAAAATGTTATATATATCAAAACACAAACTTTTCCTATTACGCTAAGTCCAGCAAACGAGCACTTTTATTCTTCTTATTTCTTATATTTATTATTCCCAACTTTCTTATATTCATTATGATGGTTCAAGTAAAGCTTTATAAAAAGAGTTTAATGGTCATATATTGATAGTGTAAAGTAGTTTTACACTGTCATCCAATTACAAATCACCATTTAATGTAAGTTTGTTGACTTTTATAATAAATAGTTTAAAAGTCATATTAATTGTGATTTATGATTGGATGATAGTGTAAAACTTTTTACACTGACAGTGCATCACCATTAAACTTTTATAAAAAATGATATTAGATGAGTGTACACAAGTAAGTGATTTTGATAGTGATTTCATACACACTATCACAAGTTAAATTAAATTTTACTTTAAATATCTATTTTATCCTTAAAATTACTTATCTATTGAATACTTTTTTTTTTCACTTCAGTCTTATATATTAACGATAAACAAAATTTCACGTTAACACTTTTTAATTTTCTAATTATATTTTGAGTAATTATTTTAAGCTAAAAAAATGTAATTTTGAAACATGTATAATAAGGTGATAATATATCTTTTTAATTTTATATATACATATATATATATATATATATATATATAATAAATTTAAAACATGTGTAAAAATTAATATAACCTGTACAAAAACATAGGTACTATAATAGTTTGGTAATAAAATAATCATCATCCCTAGTCTAAAAAATAGAAATAAATGATAAATTATCCCATCAACAATTGGAGCCTTTACTTATATACATTATATAAAAAAACAGTAATATCATTCATACAGCAATTTTTTATATATTTACTTTCTTTCTATCTTTTTACTTCATATCACCTCTCTATACAGTTGTCTCCTTTTCTTGGCTCCATCCTCTATGTAAAATTGATTTGTTGTAAAATTTAGATGCATAAAAAGTGTGATTTTAATTAGAATATATTTTTATAGTAACATTATTGACTTTTGGAATAAATACTTTAAACATATATCTAAAATAATTTATAATTAATTGATTGTATAAGAAATTTTACACTAATAATACATAAAAATTAAATCTCAATAATATTATTAAAAAAGTTAGTTACTAAGGCTACTTCGCTTAATATATGCTTTGTCTAATAGAAATTAAATATTAATATATATATATAAAATATGAATTTACACTAATAATACAATGGTTATACTAACAATATCATATATCGATCATATATATAATTTTCTATACCAATAGTCTATTAATGCAAAATGTATCACACTATTAATGTAAATTCGCAATATCTATAATAACAATTTAATTACGCTTGACAAAGGTTATACACACACATACTCCTAGAATAAATTTTGTCTAACTTCATTTAATAATTTTTATTGATATTGAATTTTTTTTGCCAAAGTAAACACTATAGAGCTAAGATAGGGAAGTAAAAAAGGCGGAAATTGGGGGTATGTTTGAAATGATTTTGTATTTTTATGTATCGTTTGGAGTGATTGTAAGTTTTCAGTTTTTAATTTGTTTTAAATTTAAATTTGAAAACAAAATCTGTTTGGATAAAAATGGATTGAAATGATTTTTAAATAAATTTCAAACTTATTTTAACTCACTTTTGGAAATAAAAAATGTTTTCTAGTTCTAGTTTTAAGTTCTTTAGAAGTTTTTCTATCTTTTTTTATATTTTCCTTTACCTTTCTCCACCTTTTGCCTAGTCTTCTCGATTTGCCTCTTGTTCAATCTTTACTAAAAGTGGTAAAATAGGTGAGACTGACTGACCTGATTTAAATTCACATGATGAAATGTAGGTGTGAACTTTAAACTTTAAGTACAAATAAAATCTAGGCTTTTTTAGTGGTCTTAGACCACAAAAGTCCATACAAAATCTGGTTTTCACTAGGTTAGGACTTCATTTTAGAAGCTTAAATTGAATATGGGCCTTTTCAACTAAACTTGTTATAGCCCGAAACCCACATCAAGCTTTCGATTGACTTGACACAAACCTTGCTAGATGAAATATAGAGTCTTGATTATAAATTTTTACTACAATATAAATCTGGGCCTTTTTAGCCGAGTTCGATTATGGCCCAATTTGTGTTTAACATGCAAAAGCTTGCAAAAATCAAGCTTTCACTGAGCTTGGGCCTCATTTTAGAAGCCTAAATTGGATTTAGGTTCCTTGGCCTAACATGTTGTAGCCCACAACCCATATTAAGCCCATGACCAACCTGACTTGAACCCACTTGATTAAATATTGGGCTTGAACTTTAAATTTTGAGTATTTTTTTAAAAGCCTTTAAATTTTGAAAATGAATTAAATTTGAGCTTTTTTTAGCCCAATTTGGGTTAGCGTGCAAATAACTTGTGCAAACCAAGCTTTTATCAAGCTTGGACCTCATTTTTGAAAGACCTGCATCAAGCATGCAACCAACTCGACCCAAATCTGTTCAACAAAATGTAGGGCTTGGGCTTTAAATTTTGAGCACAAATTAAATCTAAGCTTTTTTATAGCCCGATCTGATCATGACTCAATCTAGGCTTAGCCTATAAAAGCACGTACAAATTGGGCTTGCATTGAACTTAGACTTCATTTCAGAAGCTCAAATTGAATTTGGGCCTTTTGAATAGACCCGATATAGCCCATGACTTGTATCGAGCTCTTGACTGACCTGGCCCAAACCCACCTAATGAAATATAAGACTTGTGCTTTAAATTTTTAGAACAAATTAAATTTGAGTCTTTTTAATTCGATCCAATCATGACCCGATTAAGGCTTAGTTGCAAAAGCCCATAAAAACTTAAATATTTTCTTTTTTATTCTATTATGCCCTCACTTAATCTCATCACAACGTCATGTGAAAAATCTCACGTCTTTGTAGTGAACTTTTTTAAAAAGTTGAAATATTAACAACTTTTTAAATCTGAAAACAAACAAAACAAAACTAAAATTACAAATTAAAAACTTAATTTTTAAAATTTTAAAAACTTAAAATTGAAAATCACCACAACCATGACCTTAAATTTTAAAATTTGTTTTTATAACAGTTTTTAAAACATGTTTCAAATAAGTTTCTAAGAATAGAATAATTAAAAAAAAAGCTCGTTTGAATGAATATCTCATATATATATATATATATATATATGACTATTTTGAGAGATGATATAGGTACGTTCAATGGCCCACTCTTTGCTAAGATGATCATAAAGTGTTCTTGTTTATTACAAAAGTGTTATTTACAATCAAATCAACATAAAACGAAAACTAATAAAATTACGTTTAATTGCAAATGCAATTATTTATAGCTTTTTTTTTAGAATAATCATTTATAACCTTTAAATTTGTAATAATAAATTATAAAAGGTAAAAAAATTTAAAAAGAAATATCAACGATACTCAAACAAGGGCGAAGTTCTTGAGGGCTAAGGGAGGCCATCCCCCTCCCTCCCCCAAATTTTTTTTAGATTTCTTTATTTTATATTTAATTTTTTTATATAGGAGTTTTATTAAAATTTACACAATTTTACAATCTAATCTGATAAATCTCCTACTATATATAAATTATGTATTTTATAGAAAAAAATTTACAATACAATAATAGTATAAAGAAATCTATATTAAGAGAAAGACTTAATTGAGTATTATAATACATAACTTTTGTCTTGATATAGTAATTTTGTGACTCAACTTTCTTAGCTTATGAGGTGGTAATTTTTTTACATATACATGTATTATTGTACATAGTTTGCAAACATTTTCTAATTGTGTTGATGTCAGTCGAATCAAAATTACTTTTTTAAATTAAGCAAATATGTTTCAATTTGTGAATTTTGTATAGGCGTTTATAAATTTCTAAAGTTTTATTTACTTTTTTTTAATCAACACTCTGGATATAAAATTGTCTTACATGTGACCCTACATATTAAATGATTATAAGACTTTTGAATTTATAAAATAATTATTGTTCAACATATAAAATTTTACAACAATAAAAGATAAAAAGAATCTTTTCTTTAATAATACTTTATATATTTGGCTACCCCAACTTAGTTAGTCAAGCCCCGCCCCTTTACTCAAATATTTTGTCTATAAAGAGGAAAAAAAATGAAATTATCTCCACAATGAAGACTATAAAAAGAAAATTTTCAAGGGGTTGATCGATTTGATAAGACAGAGTTTCGCATCTGACATGTTGTAGGTTTAAGTCACTACTCGTCTCTTTAGAGTGAGATAAATATAAATATCTCTGTAAGTATTTTTTGAGTTTGAAGACTTTTCCTACTTGATATTATCGAAGAAACATTAACTGGACTGTGCAAAATAGATTATCCACGGTCGAATTCACTGTGTTACGTGACATTTTGTAAAGTGAGCTGACTTTTGAGGACATAGGAGTAAGCAAAAACATAGTTTCTCCTGTTAAAAACATAGGAGCTGACTTTTTAAGCATAGAACTCGTCATAAATTATTTATTTAAATTAAACGGATAAGATTTGTGGTTGAATAATCTCGTTTCCGGACTCATAACTCCCGTGGACAACCTTTTAAAAATAAATAAATAATATGTAAAATGTGAAGTATGTATTAAGGTGAGTTTGGATAAATAAATTCATCAAATATTTACTTAATAATTTTTTATTATATGAAAATTTGTGTTATAAATTTAATTATAAAATTTATTAAAATAAATTCAAAATTCATTTTAATAAATTTCATAAAAAAAGTTTAAAATAAATGAAAAATTATAAAAGTCACAAATTATTTTCATAAACTTATTTTTAAAAAAAAATCATCAAATAACTTTCCAAATCACAATTTGTTCAAACAAAATAAAATTCAAAATCTGGTCAATTCCTCCAGAGCTGTGTTTTTTAATATGTTATTACTTACATATGTCGTAATTAAAAAAATAAGCAAGATAGATTTTACTTACATGTTTTTAATTATAAAATTACATAAATTGTATTTAATAAATACTTTTATGATACAGTGTATAAGTTAAATTGTATCTATGAAATACAACTCACAAAATATAATAAAAATTACTTAATCATATTTGAGATATATAATTTGATAAAATATTGTTAAGAAATAAAACACTATATTTAACAAATACCATTTACGTAGAATGATTTATTAAAATAGGACTTATATTATTTTGGTAAATAAATTAAAAATAAATCATTTTAATAAAATAACAGAAAATTAAGCTACATAGCTAATTTTTGTTTTTTATAATTTGAATAAAAAGTCCTTTTAAAGTCCAAGGAATACATTAAATTGTATCCTTCGTCAATAGTACATGAACAAAAATTCATGTCAGGTTCAGAAAGTCCAACCAAACGGAACAAGTCGTCTTCACTATTAACAAACGCAGAGGAAGTGCCGTCTGGATTCTGCAACAACCATCAGAGCTGCGAGGGGAACCACAAAAATGGTCCGAAGAAGGAGGTCCAAAAGAAAAGTCCTATCGAAGAGTAAAATGAAGATAATGAGAGGGCAGTAGTGTCTTTAAGGAAGCATGACACATTTAAAGGTGCTAGATTTGACAGTATCCATGTCCAATCGTTTTTTTTGTTTTTTTGAAGAGAATCCATGTCCAATCTCTACTAAACACATTTAAATGGATTTTTTATTTTTTATTTTTCATATGTATCCAAGGAAAATATTATAATAATTAAAAAACAATATTTTATTATATTTATAATTATTATTATTAGATTTTTCAACAAATAAATTTTGAATTGAAATATATATATATATATATATATATCATGCCATTCGAAAATTCTTGTTGTCCTTGTTGTGTGGTAATAATCAACCTACTTTATTATTTGCTCCTAGAATGATATCGTCACGGCTGCTATTGCTGGAACGCCAAAACACGAAACACATTTTCTAATTTTGTGAACATTATATAGGTTTTGTTTTCATGTCTATCATTTTTAATAAATATTCAATATGAAGTACATTTTCTAATTTCATGAACTAGTGTAATAACCAGTGCCATGCACGGGTGTTAAATTTATAATTTATAATTTTTATATTATTATAATTATTTATTATATTTTTTAATTGTTTTTAATTTTATAAATATATTTGTTGGTAAATATGTATATCAATATATATATATATTATGGATATTGATATAAATTCAAATAATTTTATATTCACACACATTTCACATCATTTTAATTTATAAGAATGTGTGTTTTAAAAAATATTACCTTTATCAATATATTCCCATTTGTATATACTTTCGATTTGTACAGCATTTTAATAAGAGATATTAATATTAAAAAATATTTTAAATTAAATTTTGTAATTATTAGTTTTTTCTTTAAAATTGAGTTTCATGGGCAATTAGTGTCAATGTAAAAGTTTTGTACAATTGATTATTATATATATTAATTTCAATCGCCCAATTAGAGTATTTTTCTACAATAATGGATATTTGTTTTGTTATTTTTTGTCCTACATCAAAGTTATTCCTTTGAATTAAAGGACATTAATACTTAATTTTAAAGAAATATATAATGCGTCATAATCCTGACATTATTTTTGAAATATTTTGAAACAATCATTCCTATTTTTATTGTATGATACCAAGTATGAGGTACTACTTATATTACTTTAAATCTTAATTACATTTTGTCAAAAAAAAATTTATCAATATGTATGAATATAGAGTAGACTTATATACATTCATATATATTAATCTTATCTTAATACTTATACGAATCAAAACTAAATGTAATTATATTTTGTAATAATTGATTTATCATTTAAATCTCTAATTCTATTGGATAACAAAAATAAGAGAGAAATATAGCATCCATTGAATGAAAGATCGATTAAATTTATAAACACTTGAATAAATTATTGATGTTTAAGTATATGTTTTAATGTTACCTAAAAAAAAGTATATGTTTTAATGTTTTATTATTATTATTATTTTGTTTCATATATATAGTAATTATTTATTATTGATATCATTTTAAAATTTTAAACTAATTAAAAGATTTGATAGCATTACATAATATTTTGTTTCAAACATAATATTCGTGATATACAAATTATTGTTTTATTAAAGCATTCGTTTATTGATCATTGAAAAGATAATAAAATAAAAATTACTTTTAGAGAAAAAAAATTGAGTATGGTAATGGTAATGATATATATATATATATATATATATATATATATATATATACAATTTTTATAATACATAATAAATTATTATCAATATCATTATTATTATATTATTTATTTTATTAAATACACAATTACTTACCATGTAATAGATGATTTACCGATTGTTTATTTGTTTTTTTTAATTTTATAACATATATTTTTATATATGCATTATAATTATTTTGACCGTGATATTTTTTATATGAATCATATTGATTTTCAACATAAATTTGAATATATTGAGTACAAAATTATAAGTATACATCGTCTACAATTTAATGTAATTAATAACAAGTAAAAATGTTATTTTTAATAATATAAAAATGTCATTTATATTTTACACTTTGAAGAAAAGTGATATATATCATAATACACTATGTAATTATATGTCAAAATAAATTAGTTTTAATTTGATATAATTTTTTGTCCTATATAAGTTAAAATAAATTTAAATTTGATTTAAATTAATAAAATTAATTTAAATTATATTTTTCACAACTTATTTGTTAGTTTTTGGGTAAAGATCATAAATATCCTTCATCGGAGACATTGCTACCCGAACCACATAGGACTAGTCATAATTATTATAAAATAACTTATTTGTTATTTTCAATTTATTAATTAATTTTCTCACTTTATTTATATTAGATTTATAATTTGAGTGTGATGTTTTAACTATAAATTAGTATAATAGAAATTAATTTTATTTAAACCAAAATATTATTAATTACTAAACATTTATTAATTTGTTGTTATGAATTAAAATGATAAAAATTAAGTAAAAACAAAATATTTTTAGATGAAAAAGAATTATTGTGATGATAAATATAGGATTTAATAAATAGAAATTTTCTTTAGATGTTTTCAAATTTTAACAAAAAACTGAAATAATAAAGAGACTATCATATAAAAAATACTAATACATATATCAATACATATTTCATTCAGATATGATGTGTGAAAAATAGAAATTTTAGTCATAAAATATATTTGTAAAAAATGGTGTATATTTATGTGTGTGTGTGTGTGTATGGAGAAGGAGATAATAATTTAACATTTAACATGCATATTGATTATAAGTTAATAAAAGTTGACACTATTTATAAACAAAATAAGACTTTGATATCATTTTCTTAGCTTTCATAAATTTAATTTAAAATTTAAAATTTAAATTTTATTAATTATTTTAATTATGTAATTTAAAATAATTTAATTACCTTTGTTTAAAATAATTTTTATTATTTAAATTAAAATATATACTTGTCATAATTACCTTCATTAATTCATATCACAATATATATCAGTCATAATTACTATACTTAATAGAAATATGTATTTTAACATAAAAAAAAATAGCATTTTTAACAATATTTAATAATTATATTTAATAAAAATTTAATTATATATAACAATTATATGTAATTATCTTAATTATTTATTTAATAATTACATTAATTACATCAATAAAACTTTCCAAAAATTAATAGTATATTAAATAAAAATCTAAATTGTAAATTGTATGTATCATGTGGGATAAATCTAAATTATAAATTATACAAATCATGTGTCTCTCATTTTATTATGTGTCATGAATTTTATGTTTTTAACATTAAATTAAATTAAATCAACATTAATTTTTCATCCTTAATTTTTCAAAAAAAGAGAGGGAGATTTCTACTATCTATCCAAATGTTTAAGTTTCTTCAATTGATATTAAATATAATTAAATATTAATAAATCAATTGATTTATAATTACGGACAATTATCTTAATTATATATTTATTAATTACATTAATTAATTTAATTATACAATTTAAAATAATATATTCACCTTAATTTAAATTAATCTTACTATTTTTTTTTAAAAAAAATGTCATAATTATGTTAATTTATTCAAATTAGAATATATACTGATTAAAATTACCTTAATTATTATAATTATTCAAATGGGCAGGGACCTTAATTTCGGGATGGATTTGAAGCAAAAATTAATTTATTTTAATTTAAAATGCTATATATTACAAAATGTCAATAGAAAATTTTGTCCCATTTCTACTTAAATAAATGAACATTGCATATTTAGGTTAAATCAATCATCAATTTTAAATTATTTATCCATTTTAATCTTTGGTCCATCAAAATGTTATTAAATTATTTTGAATTGACATGTCTAATAAATAAATAAATAGTGAGATAATAAATGAAGAATTTAATATGAAAATAATTTAAATCAAATTCCATATTTAGGTCAAAATTAATGGTCCTTATTAATTTAATCGTGTATTTTAAATCTATAATTATATTAGATAATTTAATTATGTAATTTAAAATCATCTAATTACCTTTTTTTAAAATAATTTTTATTAACTTAACTAAAATATATACAGATCATAATTACCTTAATTAATTCATATCACAATATATATTAGTCAGAATTACCATGGTTAATAAAATTATGTATTTTAACATATAAAAATAGTATTTTTAGTCCATATTTAAAAATTATATTTCATAAACAATAAATTATATATAAAAATTACATATAATTATCTCAATTGTATATATATATATGTGTGTGTGTATGTGTAATAATTACATTAATTAATTTAATTACATCAATAATTTTTTTAACAAATTTAATAATACGTTAAATAAAAACTAAAATATATGTAATATGTGTCACATGTCTCTCATCTTATAATGAAAAGTCAACAGAAAATTTTGCTTGATTTCTATTTAAATAAAAGAACAGTGCATGTTTAGGTCAAACTAATTGTTAATTTTAAATTAATCAACATTTTAAACTTTGGTCCATCAAAATGCTATTAAATTATTTCGAATTGACATGTGTAATAAATAAATAATGTGATAATAAATGAAGAATTTAATATGAAAGAATTTAAATAAAAATTCTATATTTAGGTCAAATTAATGATCCTTTTTAAATTAATTGTCCTTTTGAAATTCAAAATTATATTAATATTAATTAATTCAATTTAAAATAATCTAAATACCTTTGCTTAAAATAATTTTCATTACCGTAATTAAAATACATATTGATCATGATTACCTTTAATATTTCATATCACAATATATATCAGTTGTAATTACTATAATTTAAAAAATTACATATTTTAACATATAAAAATAGTATATTTTAGAATTATTTAATAATTATATTTCATAAAAATAAATTATATAACAATTACATGTAAGTATATTAATTATATATTTAATAATTACATTTATTACCTTAATTATATCAATAAAAACTTTCAACAAATTTAATAATACATTAAATAAAAAAATGAAATATAAATAATATGTGTCAGGTGACTTTCATCTTAGTATACGTGTCATGAATTTGCACATTAAATTAATCAAATTGATGTTATTGTTTTCTTAATTTATTATTCAAATAAAGGATATTTCTACTTTCTATTCAAAATTGATATTAAATATAATTAAATATTTATAAAATCAACTAATTTAATTATAATTATGGACAATTACCTTAATTATTTACATTTATTAATTACATTAATTACTTTAATTATACATTATAAATAATACATCTACCTTAAATTAAAATAATCTTACTATCTTTCTTTAAAAATATATATGTCATAATTATGTTAATTTATTCAAATTAGAATATATATCAATTGTAATTACCCTAATTATAATAATTATTCAAATAATTTCATGTGGATTTGAAGCAAAAATCACTTTATTTCCATTTACAATGCTATTTACAACAACAAAAAATTGTTTCATTTCTATTTAAATAAATGAATATTGCATATTTAAGTGAAATTAATTGTTGATTTTAAATTAATCGTCCATTGTAAACTTTAGTCCATCAAAATGCTATTAAATTATTTCGAATTGACATGTGTAATAGATAAACAAATAGTTCAAAAATAAATGGACAATTTAATATGAGAGTAATTTAAATGAAAATTTCATATTTAGGTCAAAATGAATTGTCCTTTTAAATTAATCATCTATTTTAATTTAAAATTATATTAGTTAATTTAATTATGTAATTTAAATAATCTAACTATTGTTGTTTAAAATAATTTTCATTTCCTTAATTAAAATATATACTAATCATAATTAGCTTAATTAATTAATATTACAATATATATCACTTGTAATTACCATAATTAAAAGAATTATATATTTTGACATATAAAAATAGTATTTTTTTTAGAAATATTTAATAATTGTATTTCATGAAAAATAAATTATATATAATTAATAATTACATGTAATTATGTTAATTATATATATATATATATATATATATATTTAATTATTACATTAATTACTTTAACTATATCAATAAAAATTTCTAGCAAATTTAATAATACATTAAATAAAAAACTAATTTATATATAACACTTGTCATGTGTCGCTCATTTTATTATACGTGTCATGAATTTTCACATCAAATCAAATCAAAACGAGTTTTTCTTAATTTATTATTCAAATAAAGGAAATTTCTATTTTTGTAATCAAATGTTTAAGTTTCTTCAATCAATATAAAATATAATTAAATATTTATAAATTACTTTATTTTAATTACGGGCAATTACCTTAATTATATATTTATTAATTATTAAATACATTAATTACTTTAATTATACATTTTAACATAATATATTTATTTTAATTTAAAATAATATTTTTTTCCTTTTATTAAAAAATATATATGTCACAATTGTTTTAATTAATTCAAATTAAAATATATATAGGTTGAAATTACCTTAATTATTATAATTATTTAAATAGACAGGGACATTAATTTCACTGAATTTAAAGGAATAATTAATTATTTCTACTAAAAATGGTCTTTATATAGAAACGTCAACGAAAAATTTTGTTCTATTTCTATTTAAATAAATGAATATTGTATATTTAGGTCAAATTAATCACCGATTTTAAATTAATCATATATTTTAAATTTTTGTCCATTAAAATACTATCAAATTATTGCAAATTGACAACATGTGTAATAAATAAATAAATAGTGCGCTAATAAATGAACAATTTAACATGGATATAATTTGGAAGATAATTCCATTTATATAAACTATATATAACAATTACATGTAATTATTTTAATTTTAATTATATATTTAATAACTACATTAGCTCTAAATCAAACGACCCCAGTTGATGACACTAAATCTAGTTTATTAAGTAAAATCACACAAAGATGACTACATTTGCTTTAAAGCATAGTTTATAATATCCACTTCATCCATACTCTCACTTCTCTCTTGAATTCTTTTGAATTTGTACATGCGAAAAGAATAAAATCTTAGTAGATCAAATTTAAAGCAATAAAAAAAATAATAAAAACTCAAATGAAGAGGGAGTTGATAGCAATAGAGAGGGAGTTGGTAGCAAGCTAGGACCTTAAGCACCATCTTTGCCTCCATCCCTAATGGCATTAACTTGATCGTCCATTCTAGACTATACACTAAACAAAAATAACATAAGCAAACCAATGAAAGGGGAATAATAAAAACATAAAAGTGAAAAAAATAGAAGCTTTTCAAACGGAAAAAATGCAAAGACAGAAGAAAAGAAAGAAAGAGATAGAAAATTTACCTAACGTATATGCATTTAAATTTGACAATATATTTTCTCACCTTAATAAAGACACAAAGAAGACAAAGACAACAGAAGGAATCAACATAATAGGGTTGACTGTTCAAAACATGTAACAAAAAAATACTGTCATTAGAGAAATGAAAGGAAAGTTTGGGTCCCTTTCAAATATACACCCCTTTCTCATTTCTTTTTTCCTTGGTCGCATTTTATTTTCTAACTCTGTTTGAATTTCAAAATATAAATATTAAGGTAATAATAAATTCCATGATTGTGTATAAGGGTGATTGTGAAATTGTGCTCAATCAAAAGATGCAATGAAAATTAATTTCCTAATTTCGCATGTCATAATTTTCCATAAATTATTTTGTATGCACATAATTGTGTCATAATTGTCCATAAATTGATTCCTGTGTAAATGAATGTCAGGTCGACACATAAGCCAAAAATAGAGGAAAACATTCTATTGCTACCAAGTGGGATAAGATTCTATGTGAAATTGTTCCAAAGATTGACAAGTGGAACTTTCCTATTTAATGATTTAATTGATTAATGTAATCAGAATATATACTTGTTATAATTAATTTAATTACTATAATTAAATATAATAGTGTTTTTATATGAATTAAAAAAAACAAAAAATTGATGAAATTTAGGCAAAAAAAAATGAATATGGTGATGCCACGTGAAATCTGCCTACATAACAAAACCTTGCTTTATAATATATAATAGAAAATTTTATTTTTTATGGATTGTTAATTATTTAATTATCCAAACATCAATTATTTATGTAATTAAAATTAATTAGACATCGTATAATTATTCAATATTGACTAAAGCAATGCTAATTAATATAATTTAATTTAAAAACATATCAATAATCATAATAGAATTGAAATTGGATTGTATTTATGAAAATAATTTAATTACAATTTCATAGACCTTTATATATTTACAAAAATTTGGAATTATTATAAATAATATGAGATTTCTTTCTTAAATTATAACATTTACACTACCTACAAATAATGGTCTTGCAAAAAAGAAACTACTTAATATAAAAAAATACCAATTATATAATTATGGAAAATTTTAAAAAATAAATATCTTAAATTAATTTATAATAATTATATTTACAAATTAATTTAAAAATTATACACAAATATCTTCCCAAATTATACTTAAAATACATAATGATAATTAATTTGGTCCTTGAAACTTGTATTAAATTATTGTCATAAATAATAGAATGTAAGTAAAAAATTATTGATTAAGTAAAAATTATTTATTGATTTCTATTTAGGATAAAATTAGGGTGAATGCAAGTAAAAAATTATTAATTAAATATATAATTTTTTTAAAAATGAAAAATACTCGTTAGTTTATCCTTGATTTCGAGAATTATTAAGGAAATTATATATATTATTTTCGTTAGTTATTAACAAATTATTAAGTCAAATGTCCAATAGAATTTTTAATTATAATGAAGGTAATTATTTAAAAGGTAGGTATTTAATAGAATTTTCAAATTCAAAATTTAAATATAGCAATTTAAAACTCATTAATGTAATAATTATAATGATTATAATTATGGTCTATAACTGTGTGAACACCCAATTTTATCCGAGTAATTGTAACTTAAAATAAATAAATGGGTTAAGTATGTTTATCTTTTACTCTTGTTAGGCTAGTCTGTAACTAAATTTCTTGTTAAATTAAAAGTTTTAAGCCCATGATTATACATATTCATGCATAATAGTACTTCAATTCTTCAAGAATTCATCATCATTATAGAAAATAAATGCAAAATAAATAATAATAATGAAAGAAAGAGTCAAGACGGTTACAAAATTCTTATTGAAGATGGGGTTATAAATAGAGAAAAGGAAGATGAAGGAAATGGGGAAAACTATTACAAATTGGTATTAGATTTGGGCTTATAAATAAGTAAAAAAAACAGACGGGGGAGGGGGCTTTTTCACGTCAGAAGATCATGAAAAAGAGGAAGGAAGAGAAGGAAGAGAAGAGACAAATACTACACTAAGGGAGAGGAACTGATACGCTTTTGAATTGAGAAGATTGAGAGAAAGGAAAGGCAGAAGTCATTGGCGTCAAGGAAATTATGGAGGTATTCTAATCACTTTATTTTTTACCTCACTCGTGTAGCACTCTTCGTTTCTTTAAGGCTTGCTTAAATGTTTGTTTGCTCTGTATAAGTTTCCTCATTCTTGTGCTATAACAATGTCTCTGTTCGCTTTAATTATGTTGTTGAAATTATAAACTTATGGCTATGCTTGCTTTGACAATTGAATCTCAGGTGAAATAAGGCAATTCTGTTTTGGCCAAATCCGTAGTATATATATTCGTTAATTCATCACCTGTTATCACATAATAATGAATTAGTTTCATATTTCCTCTAAAAAAACTGCAATAAGTATATATATTTTAATTTTCGTTTTTCTTTTCAAAATCACCACACAATACAAATTCACACACACATATGCATATTTTCAATATCTTCAAATCAAATTCAAACCCTTTTTTTGAGCATAAGGCATACATCACAAAACCAATACGTTAAAAGCTTATGCGAAACCATGAACGCCAATCTTTGGCTCGTCGACTGCCGTCATCTCAAGCACGACGCCAAGGCACGAGGCTTATGCACCAACCGCCATGTATTTACCATTGCGCGAAGACCCCATTGCTGTGCCACCAGCGATGCCATGCCTATTTGAGATTTTCAACTACTGTCGCTTCTAGAAACCTTACGAGGCTGCTCGAAAAGCTTCGTAGGTAGTTTGCGAGAATGAAAGCGTAAAGGTGGTATTACCCCCTTTTTGCCTACGTAGTGGGCCGTATAAGGATGGGCTAAGCCCATTTGCTTGAATTTGATTTAATGTTCCTGGAAACACCTATTTTTTAATGGACTTATTAACTTAGTTTTTCTTTTGGAAAAATGTAACCTGTAATAAAAAGTTATGATCTTTTGTCTTAGGCGTTTATATCCTACTAACGTAAGATCAATTAATAACTAGATTAATGATTCTTTTCTTGAATAAAAAAAAAATATGGGTTTAGTGATTATTCATGTTGGGTCTAGGATCCACATGAATATCATAAAAACTTTATCTAAAGTTTAAGTTTGATTGATAATTTGTTAATTGATATTTTTTTTAATAAAAATAAAAAAATGTAGATTTAATGATTTTTCATGTTGAGTCTAGGACCCACTTGAAATCACAAAAATCTTATCTAGAGTTTAAAATTGATTAATAAATTGCTAATTGTTAAGTAATTTCTTTTTAGTAGTAAAAAATAAAAATAAAGATGTAGATTTAAAAAAAAAAATTCATGTTGGGCCTAGGGCTCACTTGAATATTAGAATCTTATAAAACCTTTTTAAATAGTATTTCACATCTGTTAGGCCGGTTATCGTTGTGGATGATACTCTATAAAAGCTTGAGTTTTTTTAAAATCTTTATAATCCTTATAATAATAATTTTTAAAACTAAAAATGAAAAAAAAAATCAACTCACAAAATGATTTTTCTACTAAAGAACTACGTGAGTCTGATTTTCTCATTGCACCGGAGGATACGTAGGAGCAAGAGCCCATTCCTGTCGATCTCAAAAATAATAAAAATAAAATAGTAGTGATAATAATCTTTTTTTTTAATTTCAAATGGAAATAAATAAAAAATAATAAGATTAATAATTTTATAAGCAAGAGGATAAGACAATTAATATTTTCACACATCAAGTTAAAAGTTAACCGTTTTATAACAGACGTCATAGGGTGTTAACACCTTCCCTATGTGTAATCGACTCCTGAATCCAATCTTTGGTTCAAGACCATTTTTTAGGGTTTTTCCATGTTTTCCCTTAATAAACAATGGTGGCGAATCCTCTGTTTTTTAATATTATTTTCGTCATCCCGTTGTGACCCCAATTGCGACAAACTGAACCAAATATTTATGAAGCACTATATAGCAACACGTGTTTTCGAACCTCTCTATAAATGACACGTGTCATTCAAAACTTGAAAGTTACTCTTGATTCGTCATGTGTAATCTAAACCTGTGAATGGATTCTCAAATTTATTTATAACTAGTATGCGGACTCGTGCAATGCACGAGGAATTAGCATTTGATTATTTTTTAATTAATATGTAATATTAAAAATTTGCAAGGTAAATATATCTTTTATTAATGTATAAATTTTTAAATATATTTATTTTAATACTTATTATAAAAAAGGACTATAAGTTATAATATTCTTGTGATATTTTTATTTTTAATATATTTGTATATATATATAGATAGTTCGGATGATAATTCTTAAATGGGAAAATTGTATAAAATATTAATGATTTTTATTAATATGATTTGATATTGTGTGGACTAAATTGCTATTAGGGATGATAAAGTGGCGAGGTGGACCTAGTAGTAGCATCTCGTCACCACCTCGTTGGATGAAAATAGACCTTGTGTCTACCTTGTACATTCACAAATATCTGTTAAGCGAATATCAATGAATTTTATAAATATTCACAAGTATTTATTGGTATCTGTGGATATTTGTTAAATATAAAATTCAAAACAAAAAACAAAAATAAAATAGAATAAGAAAGAAATTATTTTGAAAAGTATTATTATACTAAAAACAAATAATTTTAAAACATATATTTATACTAAAAATAAATAATTTTGAAATATATATTTATATTTATACTAAAAATAAATTTAAGTAACTTAATTTATATATAATTAAAGTTATTTAAGTAATTCCAACTTAAAGGTACCCACAAGTTCGAGTACCTTACTACTTACGCATGCCCATTAATAAGCAAGTAGAGAAAAAAAAATATTTATTTTACCCACTATCAATTTTCAATTTGTAGCAAATTTTACTCGCAAGTACAAATTTTTTTGTCATCCCTAATCACTATACTTACAACCAAAATTAAAAGATTGATCAAGCAAAATAAAAGTCGAGGCTTCACAAAGGGTTTCACAATTTTACTGTATTCTTGTTTGAAAGTAAGAGAGTTCCACTGCTTTCGTTGAGAAAGAAAAAAGTATATTGTTTTAGTATGAAAGATTTGACAATTGAATGAAATTGATTGAACACTTGTGACTATAATTATGGCTATTGAGTTTTTGTATGTAAGATAAGTGACAATTGTAAAAATAGATGAAAAAAAATCCAAGATGTTAAAAAATAAACACAATACTCCAATTGGAAAATATAAGGTAAATTGGAATAAAACTCATGTTGATGCTTTTGATCATCTTAAACATTATCAAACATTTGTCGATACACAATGTTTTTGTTGATGTACATACTCTTTATTCATCAAATATTGAAATTTTGATACTCTTTCTTGATTTAACTCTAAATAATGCTATGCACAATAGATTGTGGGTGAAAACAGGCTTTGAAGATAAAGTTGAGTCCCACATGAGAAAGTGATTACCGTTAGTTTTTATTAGTTGTCATTTCAAAATATGGAGTCAATAGAAATTATGTACTAAATTTAAACAATAGTCCTGGACCAGCTTATGGTAATTACCTTAATTAATATCATAATGCAATTTATATATATATATATATATATATATATATATATATATAAGTTACAAATGATTGCCTTAATTATATATAATTGATAATGATAATTGCATTAATTATCTTAATTAATTTAAATTAGAAGATAGATTGATCATAATTACTTTAATATAATTAAAGATTTTTATGAATTAAAAAGATGAAAAAAAAAATCAGCTACATTTTAGTGGGAAAAAATGAATGTAATGTTGTGACGTGATAAAAAAAATATCAAATGTGATATTGTTGACTTGAACTTTATATTTCTCATTGACATTTTGAAAGATAACATCTTATACATGCAACATATATGATACATTTGTTGCTACCAAATATATGTGTGTGTATACACACACACACACCCTAATTTAGAATCATTATAAATAAATTTGAGAATCCGTTCACAGGTTTGGATTACACATGGCAAATCAAGACTAACTTTCAAGGTTTTGATGACACATGTCATATATAGAGAGGTTCGAATAGCACGTATAGAACGGTACTTCGTAAATATTTGGTTTGATTACAAACCATAATTATAATCATTATAATTATTACATTAATGAGTTTTAAATAGCTATATTTGAATTTAAAAATTCTATCAAATACCTACCTTAATTATAATTAAAAATTCTATTAATCATTTAACTTAATTATTTATTAATAACTAACAAGAATAATATATATAGTTTCCTTAATTATTTCTGAAATCAAGGATAAGTTAACGAGTATTTTGATTTTTTAAAAAATTATATACTTAATCAATAATTATTTTTGAAATCAAGGAAAACTAACAAGTATTTTATTTATAATGATTTCAAGCATGGTTCCTAATATTTTACAGCACAGGGAAATTATTTATTTATTTGATTTCTATTCCACAATCGTGTCAAAGTCATTTTGTTTGGAACTTTCGTCGACGAGTTAAACTCATTTCTTGCAAGTGGAGAGGCAACTAATGTTGTAATTGTTGTGCTCTTCTGCAAAGTAAAGACATGGAACGGTAATGACATTTTAGAACAGTGAAATTCAGTTGCTATCTCAATTAGAACATATGTTGCTATGTAACTCAATCTTTTATACCTATTAACGTTGTTTGTGATGTTCTATTTTATTTGTCTTTAGGGAATAAAAACATTAGCAACACCTTTTGTTCACAACTATTTTGCCAAACTAAACTTGCACATAATTTCTTTAATCTGTCAACATGGTGGACAATATTTAATTTGTGTGCTATAAGTCTACTAAATTAATTTTAATATTCCATTAATTATTTTTATGCTCTATTTTTATTCTAACAAACAAATTTATAGACAACTAATTCGCATGGTATCCCAAAGGAGTTGTCTAACTTGCAGGATCAAATATTTGTGTTCAAGGTTGGCTGTGACAAGGGGTTTGGATGGAGATTTTAGCCTTTGTATATGGTCAAGAGGGTTACTTCTTATATGAGATTGTTGAGGTTATTTTTTTTTTTTAACTATAATGCTTGTATAAAATGAAAAAAAATTATTACATGATATTAGTTTAGATTACATTAGAATTGATTGGATTAGATAAATTTGACTTCAAATGTTAATATATCAAAATTTTGTTTTGTATTAAGGCTTCACACCAAGGTGTCCCAAATTTGGATCCACAAGTAGGTGGATCAAATGCAAGAGCAGCTGAGAAGGTTGCATAGGTAATTATATTATTAACAACTTATAAATAATTTATTAACTTAAGTGTGAACAAATGCTCAACACACAACTAACATATGTGTTATATGATGTAAATAGGACCTAATTGGGAAATTTGATGAATCAATGGTTGACTCTGTAGAGGAAAAGACTAAAGTAGATATCGTAAACTTATGTTCAGATTCGCCCAATGCTCTATTGTTGAAAAGGACCTATCCTATGGAAGGGGATTCAACACTGCTCAAGATTCTTAGGAAGGACATCAAAATTAAGAAAAACTAGATTAGTTCAAGCCAAAGGATTACGAAAATTCTTAGGAGGAACTATTTTAGATTAGTTGTTCTTTTTTTCTTACTAGATTTTCTTCTTTATTCTAAGTTGCTACACTTTATGTTTAAATTTCAGTTTAATTTGTTCAAGGTTTTACCCAATGTTATTGTTCAACTAAGTATTATCAATTTTCATGATAGAAAATCAACTATATTTTTCAGATTTATCAAATGATTGATAAAGGATAATTTTTTATTATCACAATTTTATAATAACTTATTGTAAGACAAAATCAATAACAATTATTCCATACTATTGCCTTAATTACCTTAATTATATATTTATGTATTATAATGATTATAATGATAATTAATATAATAAGTTATTATATTACATTATTATATTACATTAAATACAAATACTAATGTCATTGATTATTAATGGATATTTTTTTCTATTATTTTACATGATTTGAAAATTTAAACTTTATTTTTTAAGAAAGATTTATAAGTAGTATAAATAATTTATTTAGTGAATAAAAAGCTTTGCGAATTTTTTTTTTATAATTAAATGAGATTTTATAATTTGGATAATTATAATTAAAATAATTTTATGGATCTTGATTTTATAATTTTGATAATTTTTTTATTACATTATTATATTACACTAAATACGAATAGTAAGTTATTATTTTTAAAGTACATTATATTAATTATGTTAATTTATTTAATGCCCAAATTTAGCATACTTTTAATTAATTATAGTAAATAATTAATTTAGGACAATAATTTATATTAAAAATGAATTTTATTTAGGACAATAATTTAATTGCAATTTCATGGAACAAAATAAGTGTGATCAGAAGTTATCTCTGTAAATAAATTTTGGTCCATTAAATTGCAATTAAATTATTGTCCAAAACAAAAATCCAATTGTATTCTATTTTGATTTGGTTGTTTGAAATTTTATTTTTTCCATTAAAATAATATTAATTTATTTATATAAAAAATTTCATATTTAATTTCAATGCAACTAATTAGCATTTAATTTAAATTATTTCAAAAAATAAAGTTTACGTTAATTAATTTTTGTAAATAATTTATTTTGTGCAATAATTTAATGAGTATACTAGGCTTATCAATGAGTTTACGTACAAAATAAAATTCTCAAATAATTACATGAATTATTACATGAAATAAATTATTTATGACAATTAATTGACATGAAATTTATTTTTAGGAATAATTTAATTTGAATACAAAGTAGTCATAATGATATTAAATGTGGAATTTATTTATCCAAATAAATTAATAGCATTTTTTATGGAAAAAAATTCCACAAATTCAAATCATAATAGAATCCAAATTAGATTTTATTTAGGGCAATAATTTAATTGTAGCTTAAAGAACCAAAATAAGTGTGATCAAAAGTAATTCATTTACCGACCATGCTTTAGTCAATATTGGATAGTTATAAGATTTTTAATTAATTTTAATTACATAAATAATTAATGTTTGGATAAATGAATAATTAAAAATTCATAAAAATAAGTAAATAATTAAATGAAACATATAAAAATATCTTAGAAGAATTTGTGGTGAGTTGTCGGACCACCTGTTCCTAAAAAATGTGACCATGAGTGCCTTATATTAGAATAATACCAACATTTTTATTTAATATTAATTAGGAAATAATGTAACTAATTAAGTAAAAAAATTAAAATATTTAGGCGTACTATGGTTTGAATTTTGACTAGCACAGCAAGTCAACAATTTTTATGACATATTATAAGAAAAATCTTTTTTTCCCTTTTTTAGATTTTTATTAGTTCATTTAAGTGAACATTTTTAATCATATTGTACTAATTAATCAAATTGTGAAATGTTTAAAATAATCAATAGTTATATGTTTATTAATTTTGTTACTTAAATAGGTAATATAACAATATGCAAGATTTAAATAGTTGACATCACAAGAACAACAACAAGAAAGACAGTAGCAAAACTATAGAAATGGGAGGAGGAGAATGAGCATGGAGTAAAGATAACAAAAATTATCTAGAAGGCGAGCAAACTATAACGAAAGAAAAAAAAGAAGAAAAAAAAAGTGAAAACATCATGCAGTACAAGTAACAAATTATTTTATATTTTAATACTTCAAATAATATTTTGTAAATATCAATCTTGCATGACTGTTACTTTCACGTGGTATTCTTATAATAATTTTATTTTCATGTTAACACCTATTTGACAAATTCACAAGACGTAAATAATATATTTATAAACCAAAATGTTATGTTTATTAACATTATGTTCACTTTCGTGGAGTTTTGGAAAGATACTTAACAATGCTCCTGTGACGTTATTAGATTACTACATGATATTTATTCAAGTTTTGAGATTTAAATAATTCTACAAATCCAATTATAACATGTGAAAGTAATATTAAGTGCTTAATATTTTAAAAAAGTCAATTTCTGAATATTGGACAGATATATTTATTTATCAATTTGAAACATGTTTCAAATTGATAAATAATTATACTTTCTCTATACTTGACTATGCATGAAAGTGTGCAACATTCTTTTAAAATAAATTTATCTTTACAATAATAAAAATTTATTTCTATTTAATTTAATATTAAAACATCACAATCTCAACTTATAAAATACAAATAAATATATTTTTATTTAGTATATTAAAATTATTTTAAAATTAAATAATTTAAAATAATTTTTCAATGACAATTAGTAAACAAGCTCCAACTAAGATGATGCATTTTTAAAAGTTGAAATGTCAATTAAAAGTTTAGTATTCTTTGTAGTTATGTCTATCAAAATATGAGTATCATGTCTATTTATAAAATTAATAATTTTATAAATCATGTCCATCAATCTACAATAATTAATTAGTATATTTTGATTTACACAATTGCTAATATTAAAATAATACGAATTTATAAATACACTTATATCATGATTTTTATTTAAAATTTTTGTTGGTTGATATTCTTAATGATTATTTTTGGGACAATAAATAGCGAAATTATTTGAATAATAAAATGTATAAAGATACTTTTTACGTCACTTAATCAAAGTAAACTGTCACTAACATTTTACCTAATTCATATGATTGAACAATGTTGATACAAAGGCATTAGATTCATTTGTTGACAACTATCACACATGTCATGATTCTAAAATGAGGCACCATCTTATTCTCTTAATTTTAAAAAATGAAAACTTGCATTTTAA
This sequence comes from Spatholobus suberectus, assembly GCA_004329165.1. NCBI lineage: Eukaryota > Viridiplantae > Streptophyta > Magnoliopsida > Fabales > Fabaceae > Spatholobus > Spatholobus suberectus. Next base: position 82,297,593 of record CM014730.1, on the reverse strand, counting down.
TAAATGAGGTAATATCTTATTGTCTAAATTTTTAAAATGAAAATCTTCATTTTAATAAATGAGCTTTATAGTCAACACTTAATGTAGGATTTATGTAATACATAAGTTGTTAGCTTTTAAATGACAAGCTATTTAAAGTAAGTACACTATTTTTTTTCTTTTGGTGTTTATCCCTCTATCATATCAATTGTTAATATTGGTACACACCAAAACAGTAAAAAAATTAATTTCGTGTGTCCTTTTATATATATTTTTATTTAAGGCAAACTAAAATTCAAGGAGATCATCCAATTATATGAAGAGTTTTAAAAAAGTATTTTGACATGTGCTTTGACAAACAGGTAAGTAATAAAATATCTATTTATTTCTTATTTTGTTTTTTTAATTTGTCAATAAATTGACTTATATTTTTAAGAGGTTGAATTTGAAAAGCTATGGAATATATGGAAAGATAAGCAATCACTAGCCCCAATTTGTCCAACTGACAACAATGTTAAATAAAATTTTATAATAACATTTTTATATTAGATAGTCAATTCACTAAATTTTTAAATTTCTTTATTGCAAGTTAATTGTCTAAAAATATATTCTGTTAGATGAAATTTCACAATAATAGTAGGTAAAGCTCAACTTTTAAAAATTGTAAAAAAAATTATTATCTCAGAAGAAATATAGATTATATAATATGATTTCTCTAAAAAAATATTTTATTTATGTAATGTTAATTGATTCAAAAATGTAATAGTTATAATAAAACGCAAAGCTACCCTAAATTTAGTTATAATATTTTTATTTCAAGTTAATTCTAACTCATTTTTTCTCGACATTATAAAACTTGAAAATGTAATATCAAGTTATAGTTGTTATATTAATAAATATTATGTAAAACAAAAAATTTACATTCTTCATGTTTTAATAATTAGTTCTTTGACTAACTATTACATTAGATGAATATATATATATATATATATATATATATATATATATATATATATATATATGACATTATGTAAATTATTTTTGTAATTTTTCAAACCCAAGAATTTATGGATGATGAGATGTACAAATAATTGAGAAGAATTCTTGCAAGGTAAACAACTATTTAACTTTATTATTTTCTTATTGCTTAACTAAAAATAATGACAAATTACACAATCTTTTGATAAATTGCAAGGAAACAAAAATTATTCTTGAAATGAAATAATTATTTGGTCTTCCAATTAAGGAAGATTTGATGATTACAAAGTAATAATAATTGTAAATAAATAATATATATTCTTTGACTTTTATGTATGTTACACTTATGTACATCGTAACATTTCTAACATATTTATATATATGGGTATATAACAATCAAAGTTGTTTGTATTACTAGAGTAGAACTCCATGTAATGCACAAAAAATATTTTATTAAATTATTAAATATATATTGAGAAAAAAATTATTAAAATAAAAATAAGACAAAAAAACTACAAATAAGCATGTATTAAACAAAAAATAAATTAATAAATTAAATTTAATGTACATGTAAATGTAAAATAACAAAAATTGTTACAATATATCAAACTTAATATCTTATTAAAAAAATTAAAAAAACAGACACATAAACATGACAGTAATTATCTTAATTATTTATATTTAATAATTATATTAATTACTTTATAAAACAAATGTATATTTTAGATTACTATTAAAATATTTATAGAATAATTTATTCTTAAATTATATCTATATATATATATAGAGAGAGAGAGAGAGAGAGATTTATTATATCCCGTGCGTTGCACTGGTCAAATACTCTAATAATCTTTAATATCTTAATAAAATATATTTGCCATATATAATTACCTTAATTAATTTATTTAGAATATATATTGGTTGTAATTACCTTAACTAATATATTATGTAATTTAAATATATATAGCAACTATAGGTGCTTACCTTAACCATATATAGATGATAATTATATTAATTACCTATATTAATTCAAATATATATATATATATATATATATATATATATATTGTAATTATCTTAGTTAAAATAATTAGGAATTAAAAAAAGTAACAACATTTCGTTGGAAAAAATGAATGAATGTGATGTTGTGACTTGAGAAAAAAATGAATATGATGTTCTTAACTTAAGTTTTATATTTTTCATTGACGTATTGAAATATATAACATTTGACACATGCAATATGTATAATATATTATTCTAATTACAATTATCAAAGAAATAGTTGCTACCAAATTAAATTATACATAATATATATATATATGTGTGTGTGTGTGTGTGTGTGTGTGGAAGGGATCAAATGACATTAGTGTAACTCTAAAACCGTTAATACAGAATGATCCTACGATTTGTAATATCTTAATATGTATAGTAACTTAACCAATATTTGTGACAATCAATTAAATTACTTGATTTGATTTAATTAATTGTTGATTGATTTAACATTCTACTTTAAATTTGATTAGATTTAATTGAATGTTTGGTTGATTTAACTTTTTATTTTAATTTTTTATGAAAATTATTAATAAATTATTTTATTTTTACAATATTTGCAGTAATAAATAGTAAAAAATATTTGATAACATTAAATTTAAAATATTTCAATTATTTAAAAGTCTTTTTAATTAATTCAAACACTATATGTATTATTTTTTATCTTATGTATGTAGTATGTGATGGATATCATTTATTGAAAAAATGTTTGTTAATATTTTTTTTATTTAATATTGAAATTTATGCATATGTTTAATTATATAATTATTAAAATATGTATAATAACATTAATTTTAAAATATTTAAATTATTTAAATTAACAGATTAGTTTGTAATAATATATATAATAGTATAATTAAAACATAAGAAAGGCATTTATATATAAGATAGGAGAAAATATAAGATCCGACATAATATATATAGTTTGACTAAATAAAAAAGATATTTAAATAATTAAATTTTTTAATATTAATGTTTATATCTATACATATATATATATATATATATATATATATATATATATATATTACTATTTATTACTTAAAAATTGTAAAAAGGTTAATTTGTTAATAATTTTCATAAATAATTAAAACAAAAAGTGAAATCAATCAAATAATCAATTAAATCAAATAAAGTGTTTTAATTGATTGATTAAATTTAACTAATTGATTGTCAAAAATATTGTTAAAATTACTATATATATTAAGATATATTATAAATTGTAAGATCATAACTTAAAATAATCTTCAATACCTTAATTAAAACATATATATACTAATCATATTACTTTAGTTAATTTAATTAAGAATATGTACTGGTCATGATCATAATTACCTTAATTAATATAATTATGTAATTTTTATCAATAAAAATTAAAAAAATCATGTTGAGAAAAATAAATTATATATAATTAGAATATTTACCTTAGTTATACATAATTGATAACTATATTAATTACTTTAATTATGTAATTCAAATATATATAATAATTACAGGTAATTTATCTTAATTGTATATAATTAGTAGTTATATTAATTACTTTAATTATACAATTTTAAAAAAATATAATTACTTTTGTTTAAAAGAAATTTTGTTACCTTTATTTAAATAGATATTTTTCAAAATACGGACAACAAAAAAATCCATACCCACATATAAAACTCGCTATGGATATTAAATAGATAGTTAAATGGATACATGTTATCAATGAGGCGAGGATGGGTAGTCAGTTGCCCGTATTCGTGGGTACTTACACTTTGGAATTATTTAAATACTCTTAATTATATATAAAGTAAATTGCTCTAATTTATTTTTAATATAAATATATATATCAAATTTATTTATTTTAAGTATAAATATATGTTATAAAATTATTTTTAGTATAAATATATATTTCAAAAATATTTATTTTTAGTTTTACTTTTTGTTGAAAATTTTATATTTTACCAAATATCTACAGATACCCGTGGATACCAACAGATATATATAAAATTTGTGGATACTTGCTTAATGGGTACTCATTTAAATATGTATGAGTATGAGAGAACTACTACCCGCCCCGCTCCATTGACATCTCTATTCATAATTATCCTAATTAATTCAAATCACAATATATATCAGTCGTAATAAATATAATTAATATAATAATGTATTTGTATCAATAAAAATAGAAATTTTTAGCAACATTTAATAATTACATTTAATAAAAAATTATATATAATAATTACATGTTATTGCCTTAATCTTTTATCTTTAAATTGTTTTAACTAATACTCAAAATTTTAATTTAAATATATATAATAATTACAAATAATTATCGTAATTGTATATAATTGATAAATATATTAATTACTTTAATTATACAATTTTTAAAAAAAAATCTAATTTTCTTTGTTTAAAATAAATTTTATTACCTTAATAAAATAATATTAGTCATAATAATCTTAATTAATGCAAATCACAATATATATCATTTGTAATTACCATAATTAATACAATTATTTTTTTTATCAATAAAAATATAAATTCTTAGCACCATTTAATAATTTCATTTAATAACAAATAAATTATATGTAATAATTACATGTAATTAATACTAAATGTGCTTATTTTTCCAATGTTTGCATGCTTGAAGTCAAGAAGTTTTCATAGACAAATTAAATTATATAACAAAAATAAGATAAAAATAAGAACTGATTTTAACTAAATGAACTCACATATTATTCGATTAAAATTATTTTTATTGAATTCATTAGTTTATTATCGTGTAAAAATATTGGAAACAAAATTAAGTGAATGAATGAAGCAATATAAATTTAAGAATATACATTTAAATGATTAGATGTCAGTACAATTTACATCATATATCACATTCATTTGTGTTAAATTCGATATAATGTGATGCATGAATAAATTATGTGTGTGAGAAATATTTTCTATTATTTTGAAAGAATATTTATAAGCAAAAAATTAAAAAAATAACAAATTAAATTTTTTATTATAATTAAATTAAAATTTATTTAAAATCCAACGTCTTTTCATACATTAAATAACATAAATAAATAATCAAATAATTACCTACTTTATTTTTATAAGATACATGTACATAAAAAATAATTTAGAATCACACCCATCAATTGCCATAAATTCTCATCAACCCCATCAATTAGTCATCTATTTTATTTTTTTATAAAAATATTAATAATAAAAATAGCAATAGTAATGATATCACCATGCAATGCACGATAATGAAAAAAAAAGTATTTAATAAATTATTTAGATGAGAAAATAAAAAATAAAAAATAAGTAATGAATTATTTAAAAATTATTAAGATTTTAAATATTAAATTTTCATGAAAACACGATTAGTAGGCCTATAAAAAATATTGTCCCACCCCCTAATGCCAAATTCTATTTTGATTTTTAATTTGGTGTATTTACTAAAGAAAATATTGTGATCAATTACACATTAAATTTCAAAAATCAATGTCATTAATTAGCATTTAATTGCTTGTTCTTGATAAAAAAAAAATGCTTACTAGTAGAATTAACACTTGACTATTTAAAATTCAAAAATAATACTTTGCAAAAATTTTATGGTTTAAACATGTTTTTAGTCTCCCAAATTTAAAAATGACCTTTTTAGTCCTGTAATTTGAAAAAAGCATGTTTTAGTCCTTTTGCCTAAACACAGTTAGTGAATTTGCCACACAAAACTCACCCAGTAATGTCTTTGTCAATAAAAACATCACACTAAGCTGTCTCTATTAGTGCAAACATCACACTAAGCTCAACTAATGTTGCACAGCTGACTCAATCTACCCTATCAATGATACTGTAAGTGGTCTTGAAGGACTAAAAACAACTTTTTTTTTAAATTAGAGGGACTAAAAAAATTACTTTTAAATTTGGGGGACCAAGAACAGATTTATCCTAAATTTGAGGGGCCAAAAACATATTTAAGCCAAATTTTATTTAAAAATTAAGAATTATGTATCAAATGAGTAAACGTTTTTTATATACAAGTTAGATATGCGAACTTTAACCATTAAATATAAACTTGAACCAAAAAAGATTCCCACATAAAATTAACTTTTTAAATCTTAACCATTTAGATGCGATTTTATAGCTCATCCAATATGAATAAATGAATAATTATAACTATTTGATGTTAAAATTATTAAACACAATATATTAATCTTTAATAGATAATTTATTTTTCATTCTATTAATTCTTCAAGATATCTTACATTAATTTAATAATATGTAATATTATCTCTTGTATGTTTATTATCAATTATCTTTCATTGACTTCTATTTTTTTAAGTACTACGTGGATAAAACTATCTATTTTTTTTTTAAATAATTACAATACAACAGCTAATATCCAAATCAAATTATTAATAGATTTAAATTGAAAATGTAAATATAAAAATTTATATTTAATAATTATAACAATGAATTAAAAAACTATTAAAAACATTAAAAGAATTTGGAGCCCAAATTTAATTTACATAGAAAAGATAGAAACAAACACATGAATTAAATTTAACATGTTATCATATAATGAATCTAAATTAATTAGGTAAAAAATATTAAATTTGTTTAGATAAAAAAAATCTTCAATGAATTTTGGACAAAAGATATTATACAAGAAAAATATATTCATATTGAAATTAATACAACAATAAATTAGAGAAAGGTACAAAAATTATAATTTTTATAATAGATCTTTTTTATATGCTATATCCTTATGTAATAGATACTGAAGAGGAATTTATAGAAAACATATATTCCCTGCTTTTTCATCACAGGTGCATCTATAAAATTCATCTATTTGCTTCCATTTCATGAAGATCTTGGTTGAGACTCTAACTTTATCTCGTAGCTTTGTAATATTTTGAGTTATAACTTTCTCAACAATGATTGCTTTGCTTATATAAGATTCATAAGTAATGTCCATTCAATGGATGACTTACCTAAAATTTGTAATAATAGGTCATAAATAAAATTTCGTCAGCTACAATACAATAACATATGATATATGTACATAATGAAAAGTAAATTAGTAGAAAATCAAAAGAGTAGACTCATTGTTTTGCTCATCATGAAGTCTTTGTTCTCTAATAGTCAAATACCGACCTTCCTTAATTTATTATTATGAGAAATAGTGTCTACAAAATTGGAGAAAATTAGAAATTAAGAATCATATAAATATAGAACATAAATATCAATAAAATGTAGAATAGATGTTGACCTTCCTTCTCAAACAACATGCTCTCGATACTCAAATCATGACTTCAAAAAAAGACAATCAATAAATTTGTACCAATTTTTAGTGGAAGAAAGAAAAACAGAGTAGTGTAAGGAGAGAAGTTGTTTTTCAATGGAAGAAAGGTAGAAGAAAAAAACAAAAAAAAATGTACCAACTTTCAGGGAAAAAATGACAAAAAATGATTAATAAACAATGTTTATTAAGTAGTACCTTTGCTTACTTATAAGAGAGCGATTCTGAAACATGCTCTACCTTTTGATTTTTCACAATGTTTTTCCTCGTTTGAAAAAGATAGTGTAGAATGGAGGTTAGAAGAAAAAAAAACCCATAGTGTTGCATATATTAATAAGAGTGTAGGTAATGAAAAAAAAGTGTGTTGAGCGGTTATGAAATGGTGCATTAAGTAGTTAACTTATTGGAATTGTCAATTTGCACTAATTGACACTTTGAAAACATATGTATTTGGTGCTTTTATTTTTTCATTCAAATTTTCCTTTATAATAACATAATAATTATTATTATGATTTGAAATTAAATTTCATAAAAAGAAAAATTAAGGCAAAAACTATTGTTTTAAAATTATCTTTATAATAATAATTATTACGATTTTAAATTGAATTTTAATAAAAAAAAGAAATAGTGCACATTACATAACTTGTGAGAGACAATTATGATATAACAGTTATAATTACATACTCTATAAAGTCACATTTATATATCATGTGAATTTCATTTTATTGATTGATGATCGAGCGAATTCATTTTGTTGATTGTAAGAATAATGATTAAGTTATTTTTTCTAATATTTATATATGATATACATTGAAATTTATTTATTTGATTGTAAACTTCTGTTTATTTACCATGTTATAAATTAGCTTGTTTGTTCTTACTCCCTTTTTGTCTATATGAATGAATAATAAATTTTAGATTAATTTAGAATAATATATTTGATCATCAAGTTTAAATTATTTGTCTACATTCATAAATCATGGTTAGTTAATTAAATGTGGATAAATAGTCATCACTTAAATGTTGGACTAATGGCAATCATTAATTATGGTCTAAATTTTAGTCAATTTATGGTTAATGTTAATTGCTTATTTCTTCATGTGGTTAATGCTGATTGCTTATTTCATTTATTATACTATTAATGATGAAATTGTGTAGAAAATAATTATGGTTTGTAACCGAACCAAGTATTTATGAAGCATCATATAACAACACGTGTTATCCAAACCTCTGTTTAATTGACACACGTACTCCAAACCTTGAAAGCTACTGTGAATTCGACATGTGTTATCCGAACATATTTTTGGATTCACAAATGTATTTATAATGATATCTCACTTTTTTTTAAAAAAAATATTATTCCTTGAATTTATTTAATTTCATCTATTTTTACATTATAAATATAAGATTTAACTTTGAAATACAAACATTTTTATATTATAACCAGATGACATCTCTTATATTAAATTAGATTGTGGACTAGTGCGATGCATGGAGAATTAGTGTTTGATTATTATTCTGATTGATATATAATATAAAATATTTGTAACATAAATGTATCCTTCATTAATATGTAAATTTAAGGGTAGTCAGATATCAAGTCAAAGTTAAATTGTTTTCTTAAAAAAAAATGATTTATGTTTAATGCATTGTTGTGTAGTTACTATTTTTACCATATATAACATTTATTCCGATTCTCTAATTTTTTGTGTCTTAATTGTTCATAAATTGCGTATTGTAATTATCCATAAATTGATTTGTATGTAAATGAATATGAGATCGACATGTAAGCAAAAAAAGGAGGGAAATGCTCTAGTCTTGCCAAATAGAATGAGATTCGTATGAAATTGTTTCAGAGGTTGACACGTGGAACTTTCCTTTTTTAGATTATTTTCGTTTGTATAGATTATAGATATAGTTTAATAATACATTAACACTGAATCAAATGACCCCCAATTGATGACGTAAAATTAAGTTTATTGAGTAAAATCATACGAAAATGATCACATTTGCTTTAAAGCCTATTTTAAAATATCCTCTTCATCCATACTCTTAAAATATATAATAATAATTATACACAAATATCTTCCCAAATTATACTTAAAATATATAATAATTATTATTTTGGTCCTTGAAACTTATATTAAATTATTGTCATAAATAATAGAATGTAAGTTAAAAAATTATTAAGTAAAAATTATTTATTGATTTCTATTTAGGATAAAATTAGGGTGAATGTAAGTAAAAAATTATTGATTAAGTATATAATTTAAAAAAAAAAAAAATACTCATTAGTTTATCCTTGATTTCTGAAATAATTAAGGAAACTATATATATTATTCTTGTTAGTTATTAACAAATAATTAAGTCAAATGACCAATAGAATTTTCAATTATAATTAAGGTAGTTATTTAAAAGGTAGATATTTAATATAATTTTTAAATTCAAATATAGCTATTTAATACTCATTAATGTAATAATTATAATGATAATAATTATGATCTGTAACCAAACCAAATATTTACGAAGCACCATATAACAACACGTGTCATCCGAACCTATCTATAAATGACACGTGTCATCCAAACTTTAAAAGTTACTCTTGATTTGCCATGTGTAATCCAAACCTGGGAATGGATTCTCAAATTTATTTATAATGATGATACGATAGGACATGTTTAAATTTTACGTTTATCATTTTTTAATAAATATTAAAAAAGAAATATATTTTTTAATTTCATGGATATGATAAGTTAAGTTTAAATTTTATGTTTATCATTTTTTAATAAATATTATATATGAAACGCATTTTCTAATTTAGTGAATATGATAAGTTATGTTTAAAATTTATGTTTATCATTTTTTTAAAACATCAAATAAGTGAAGTTTATTTAATGTTTATGAATACAAAATTTAAACATAATTTTATTATGTTAATGTTTAATATAAAGATATTCTCCTAAAAAAAGGTTTAATATAAAGATATTGATTTTCGCAAAGCATTGTGTAATATCTTGAGTTTCAGCCTTAGGATTTAAGCCTGGCTAAGTATCTTGTGCTTTGATCAAGGGTAAGCACTCAATGCCTTAAGAGAGCATAGTTGTATGAGTTCATATAGATATACATGTTCATGCATATTTAAATAACCATTTCTACAATCACGTGCTACACACATATTTTTGGAGAAATAATATCTTATTTATGAGGAGTTTATAAAATGTAATTATTATTATTATTATGGTAAATTATAGTGATTGTTACAAGTATATATATTATGAAGGAGTTAATAAAGTACTTAATTGAGAAGTGTTTCTTGAAGAATTAAAACATGTGTTAGGATCATGACAAGTGTATTGATGGTACAAGTAATAAAGGAAAAAGTAAGAGTTATTGTCTCTACAGGAATTGTGGTTTTAATCTCAATTCAACCAAATAATTACTTGTGAATTTAAGAATTAAAGAAGGAGTTAGAGATTTTTAGATTTTAATTGGATTAATAAAAATAAATAACAAAGAACGTAATTTAAAGATGTCTAGAAAATTTATGAATCAAAATGGTTAGGTATCGGAATTCTCTTGATTCTCTCTTAAAATAATCTCTTTCTTTCCTAAACCCTTTCTTGTTAAGCAATTTACCTTCAATTTCTCTAATTTAGTTAAACCCTAATTTCTTAGGCGATAAACCCTTTAATCCCAATGATGAACCCTAATCCCTTAGGCGAGCAAAATCAGTCATAAGCATTAAAAGAAGGAAATTTGCACGAAGACATACAATCTATCCCTATCCCTAGGCTGAAGAGTTGTATGGTTATTGAATTGGAACGGTCTAAACCCCAATTTTCCAATTGCAAGATTCAGATTACTAATCAATTTCTTAATGAGGCTCAATCATGGAAAAACATTAAGCACAAATTTAACAACTAAATTAACAAAAACAAGAGAAGAATTTAGAAAAGAAATCGATTACATTAATTTAAATCAAGGTTCATTCTAACTTACCCCAAAGGGGTTTAGAAACTCATAGAGAAACTAAACACACAAAGAAAATAAAAAGAAGATAGAAAGAAGCCATGAACCTTGAGAATCAAACCACAATTCTTCAAGATCTAAAGCCGGAGATGAATCTTCAAACTTTTCCTCGCTCCCGGTCCTTAGATGAGTCAAAGAATGCCCACAAATGTATATTTTCACCTTTTTCTAGTGAGTATGGCCTAAATGGGTTGTAAAATAAACTAGGCTCACAAAATAGAAAGCCTCGGACCCGCCCAGCAGGGTTGGAAACCTACCAAGTGGCCCACCAAGCCCGCCGGGCAAGTATGGCTTTCTGTACTTCGTTTGGCATTTCTAATCTTCTTTTTTGCCCGTATTTGTGCTTGTGGGTTTCTTTTGCAATCTTCACTTTAGTCCTTACTTCTTTTAAGTCCTTTTTGACTAGCACAATACTCCTTCATGCTTGTGAACTGTGTTTTCTTTCTTTGCACATTTAACTTTCCTTCACAAAATTTAACAAAAATTAAGGCAATTCATGCAATTTTAAATAGAAAGCTTAAAAACGTACATCACATGAAATCTTTTACTAATGGTTTATTTTCTCGCAAATTTCCTATGAGCTAATGCAAAAATAATGTGAATTTGCTTTATAAATCTACAAAAAATGTAGATTTATCAACGTGCTTTCACAATACTATATACCTTTCTCAATAAAGGTCTTGATTGTTGATTGGGCCACCGGTGAAGAAACGGCCTCGATTGCAAGATCGGAAGTCGCGTGCGAGTGACTTATTGTGTATGCATGTTTTTCTCATGATCTTCCTCTTGTATTTCTTTTCAATCTCATTATTCTTTCAATCTCTCTCCTCTCATTTTTTTTGTTAGATAAAGTTTATATTAGGAGAAGACACACTCTCTTACAAGGTCGGAAAAGACAATCAATCTTTCAAAATTGAACTTAAATAATAACTAGTGTAAGTAAATGACTTGACCAGATGTGTCAATCCTGGTTGACTCTCTCTCCTTTTTTTTAGCTCTTATTTAATGAGGGGCTTGTCTAAATTACTCCAAGTAAAAATGGAGTTAAACAACCTCATCTAAAATGATTGGGGTAATTCTTTGATATACTTTAAGATGGTTGGTTACAATTATTAATTGCACCAATCATTTGAATGGGGGGCTATTTAATCCTATTTTTACTTGGGGTAAGTTAGACAAATCCTTTAATGGGATGTATACAATAAAATACATGCCAGAAAATCGTATTCGATTACATTTACGTTACATACAAAAGGCCGTTTCTTATTGTAGGTGTTATTTACATTTACATTATATATGTGTGAAAAATTTCATCATTCAGTTACGGAGACTAACATTATATATTGATCGGAAATATTTAGTTGTGATTAGCATTTTTTATTTTGTACAATTAATAGAGAAGTTTAGCTTAAAATCCCATTAACAATTCTAGTTTAGAGAAGGCAAGAATAAGATATTATAGAGAGTGAGAATATCTTCATCCAAAAGAAAAGAGTGCGATTAAATATTAATACAGAAACATATTCATTGACAATAAGTTTGATTTGAACAAATTAAATATTTTTTAGTAAAAAGAATTAGATAGATAATTAAAACTTCTAATATGGAGTTCCAATCTCACTTAAGTTCACATCAACCTCTCTAAGAATATCAAAATAGAAATTGTCGTTGCAATCTAGCTATTTGTTTTCAATAAAATAAAGTATCTAATGGGGAGTATTTAATTTCCTTAATTATTGCTCCTTATATATGCATTATGTTTGACTATTTGCAATGTTCATTCATCTGTTTTGAAAACAAAAAGTAAATATTTATCTCGTTTATTTTACATTATACAGATTTGATCCTTCACATGTAAAATGCAAGTTATTAAGTCCAAAGAATTAACCGTATTAAATTAATTGATAAAATTCGTTCATGCTGTGATGAGTTCACCAATTCCTACCGCAATTACAAACTATATAACACAGAATTTGCTTCAAGCATCTACATGTCCTTCAAGCTTGCAATTGTATTGAGGATTCTTTTTCTAATTTTTTTGGTTATGTCAGGGAATGGAGTTTCATTAGGTCCCATGCCAACCCTCCAACATGCAGTTCATCTTCAAGCTTTCATTAGGCACTCTCTTATTGAATGTTGTGCGATAGAAAAACATCGAGGAGTGCATGATTGCATGCTCCCTTTTCTAGGTAGGTACGTTATATGGTGGAAATTTAAGGATAAATGATGCATAGTTATAACATGTTGATGATATAAAGTAACAATTATAAAAGGGCTAAGAAACATGTACCTAAAGAGGAGATGAGATTCATGTCTATTATCTTAATTGAATCATAGACACGAACAAGGGAGATATTTATTTTTGCTTGGCGGCTAGAGTTTCCCACACACATTGTTGTACCACTATCTAAAATTGTCTAATGGGGTGACAATTTTACAACCACCAGACGAGAGCAGGGACTCCTCATGTGGGCACCAAGTAAGGGCCCAACCCATCATAGGCACGCTTATATAATAAGCCCAAATAACTAATATCTATTAATTAAAATATCATAAATTTTATTTTTCATAATTGATAATAATAATCTAAAATTTAATCCAATAATTAAACAATGTTAATCCATAAAATTCCAATAATCTCCCACTTGGATAACGTTAGTTTAATTATTGGAGACAAAAGGATTATTAAAACAAAATATCAATTATGTCTAAAGAAATAATAAGTTATTAACAATGTAGAAAATTATATCCGATAGGAACAAACATTATACACGTTAATAACTTACATTTCATACTTAAGATGGATAAAGGAAAGCATAATTAGACAAGACAAATATGCAATCCTAACAAAATGGTCCAAGCATCCTTATGATGCCATAAGAGATATGATAACAAAAGTGACGGTATCAAATTTCATATCTCATCAATAAACAAATGCGCAATCTCAAACTCCCACTAACCCAAAACATCAAAAGACTTAACCGAACACATATGAGCTACAAAATTCTCAAATGCTCCAAAAGTTAAGTCATTGGTTCGTGGAATTACCAATATGCACTCTATAGCAATGTGCTCAATTCAAGTCTAGGACTCTAGGATTTTCTCTCGAATGAAAACAAAGTGCATCATTAAGAAAAGTTCTTATTATTTCGAGAGAAAGGCATCGTAGAAGTTTTGTCACAATATAATGAATATATCACAAGTGGCCTACACATACTCTCAACAATGCAGAAGCTAGAAATCAGCCACATAATTAGGCAAGTAGCCTCACAAAAGCGACATACTTTATCCTTATGATAGAGTAGCTGTAAGTGTCTACTTGACACTCTTTCACGAAACAGCTCCTCATCATAAAATTAAAGTTAGAAGATTATTATTATTATTATTATTATTTTGTTAGGGAAACATGCAAAAACAATGACTTGGAGTTTATTAGACTTCACATAAGTCAGCATATGATTCGTAGTGCCCTACAAGTCTTAAGAACTTAATGATTCAAAACTGGGTTGCTCAAGTATCTTCCCAAGGTATTAATACCAAAAGTAGTATTGAGATGAATACAAACTTAAGCGTAAAATAGCGGAAGCACATGAGACATTATTTATCTAAATTATTTATCTATCATTATGAGGACATTAGAACTTAGAGGATGTCACCAACAGATAAGATGAAAATCATGGATGCGCTTCCACTATTCTTAGATAAATTTCCATTTAGAATTTTTTTTAGCATCTATGTGGTGTAATTTCAAATCAAAGTGAGCCAGCAATCCATACCATCTAGATTGCACTTAATCTTGAAGACCCTTATAAGACCTCACATAATTACCTTCTTGCCCCTTTTTAGTTCAACAACACCGTTAAAGGATTCAAAGGCATAAAAAAAAAAAAAAGATCAATCAAACCATAACAAAAAAAAGTCATTTTGGTAGTGATAAAAAACTTATATCGACATTTTTTACAATACTTGCAATTCTCCTTAAAGATTTTCTTATTGGGTCCTAGATACTAAGTCGCATTCCCTGTCTTCATCTTGCCATAGCTGAATTTATTATTATTATTATTATTATTATTATTATTATTATTATCCTTAAAACAAGATCCTTTTTCACAAACTCCTCTTCTTGAGTAACAATAGTGATGGTCTCATCAATGGTTCATTAATGATTCTGAGTGTTATAGGATGTCTTTAGAACATCAAACTAAGAATGTAGTGATTCCAAAATCTTCCAAGTCAGGTAATTATCATCAATATCTAGTTTCATGGACTTCAGTTTGTTACAGTAATGAACCATCTTCAACATATGCTCATGAACACCACTAACACCATCATACATGGTGTTATCAAACAAGGAGAAATAATGACTTTTTGGGCCTTGTCAAAAGTTCTAAACTTTTCACTAACGGACTTTAGAAAAGTCTTAGTGAACTTATTATCCGGAATGCTTTGTCTAATGGACTTTTCCATGGTGTACTTCGTCACCATTAGACACACCCTATTGGAGTGCTCCCATTTTTCATGAAATGTCCTCTAGGCAGTAGTAGACTCAACAGTAAGAGTTGGAGGCTTTTCTTCCCTCAAAGCTAAGTCAATGTTGGCAATGGCCAAATACAAAACTAGAGTTTCCTTCTAATCCTTATAATTGGTCTTATTCAAAGTTATCATAAAAGTAGGCATATATAATAACTAGTGGGAAAACAACAAAATTATTTTAATATGCACAACAAATATGCACTACAATCAAAATTTCTTATCCACCGTGATCTCGCCTATAGGTCCCGACCCACAATGAACAAGAAATATAGCAAAAATACAATGTACAAACTCATGACACAAAAATCCCAACATCGATAGGGTATTAGAACAAAATTGACAGAAGTAAAACCAAAATACATCGTATCGACACAAACCACATTAATGACAATACACTGATAGGATATAGTTATTATTAATGTAATATTAAACACAAATAAATCATAAAAATTACACGAATTTTGTATAATTGTTCCCACGATAGGTGAGATGACAATTATGCAAAATATTCAACACAAATAAATTATATAAATCACACAAATTTTGTATAATTGTTCCCACGATAGGTGAGACGGCAATTATTCAAAATATAACAATCATGCTTATAAGGAAAATTAAACAAGGTATTAAGCATGAAATATGTCATGAAGCACAAAGGGTAATTATTTCAATCACATAATTACCCAAAATTAACTTATAAAACAAAAATATTCTAACAGAGAGGGTACAATACACTAAAATTTGATTAGTTACATTAAAAAAACAGTCACAAAAAAATATTCAAGCCTAATTACTGAGAGTAGAATATTAAATCACACAAAATACTCTCAAATAAACTAATATAAGACATTCTTAGGTGTCAAAAAATTCTATGAAACACCAAATATTATTTTCAATTATTAAGACCAAGAATAATCTAAAATAGCAAAATGAACTCACAATATACCATCAATGTGAAGTCTCAAATCAAATTCATAAAAAATCCCCAATAATAATAATAATAACTAAACATGATATATTTGACCAAGTCGCACCACATATACATTTGCAAATTTTAAAAAAATATTAATCCAAATATAAGTGAAAGCTGCGACATATATTTATGCAACATTAAATTAATCAAATATTAATTTAAAAGTTAACAAATTAAAATTACACCATTATTTGTGAGTTTCAAACATAAAAGGGGCTTGATCCACTAGGCAATATAATCAAATTAACAAAATTTTAACACAAATAAAAAATAAAAACGGGAATGTCTAAATAATATAATAATGATTTCACTAAATTGAAAAACAAAAATTTGGTACACCTCACGTTAAATGCAAACAGAATTGACATAAAGCCTTTGGCTTGTTCAACAGTAATATCAATAATGTTATAAAGGAAAATTATTATGTAGCGTAAGCAATATGAAGTAATAGGCACGGTGCCGCAGTGTCAAACGTAAACAATAAATTAAGGAAACTTTTATGATACTGGAATAGACAATATTACGATACCACGGTGCCATGTTTCTCCACGTTTCCGAGGGTTTTACCAACAATCGGTGATCTTATTTTATTATCCGTTAATAATATAAAGGTAGATCATTCAAGGTACACACTAATATCACAAACATTTTATGATAAAAAAACCCTAAATTATTTTACCTAATTGTGGTCAAGAATTGAGATGAAGAAAAAAAAGATATGGTGTGATAGGATCTAAAATTCCAATAATATTATGACACAAAACAGCCATAACATGCATCAATCCAAACTCTGATACTAATTGATGGAAATTTAAGGATAAATGATGCATAGTTATAACATGTTGATGATATAAAGTAACAATTATAAAAGGACTAAGAAACATGTACCTGAAGAGGAAATGAGATTCATGCCTATTATCTTAATTGAATCACAGACACGAATGAGGGAGATACTCCTCTTTGCCTGGCGGCTAAGGTTTCTCATACAATATTGTGCCACAATTTAAAATTATCTAATGGGGCAACAATTTTATAACTACCAGACGAGAGTAGGGACCCCTCATGTGAGCACCAAGTGAGGGCTCAACCCATTTTAGGCACGTTCACATAATAAGCTCAAATAACCAATATCCATCAATTAAAATATTATAAATTTTATTTTTCATAATTGATATTAATAATCTAAAATTTAATCCAATAATTAAACAATGTTAATCCACAAAATTCCAACATTATAGGGAGGATATATTTATTTTATTATTCAAGTGTCCTAAAATTATGATTTTGAGAGAAAAATAAAGAGTGATTGAGCCATGTGTGGAGCTTATATAACTTCATAAGCCCTAGTAGAGTGTCATGTTAATACATTTAAATATTGAATCAAACATCTTCCCTCATTAGTTGTTCAATTAGTAAGAGCTAGAAACATCTAATGAGGTAGAAAAAAATAATTCTTGTCAATATTTAAGAGACCACATAGTCTCTTTTAGGGATTCCTCTACCAGACTCACAGTGAGTCTTGGCTTATTAAAATTAAAAACAAAAAAGAATCAGCGTCTAATTAATACTATAAGATGCTAACTCAACATTTTTTAGTGGCAATGATCACATCTTTTTCTAATAATTGATTTAATAATCTTACTAAATATTTGGGTTTATTTTTTTATTTTATAAGCAAATGAAACAAAATGGCATAAAATAGAAAAATAAAGAGTACGAAAAAATTAGAGAAATAAATTTGTTACCATTTTTAAAGTAGAGGAATGAAAGCTGCTATTGAACTATGTATTATATTCCCCTTTTTTAAACCATTCGAATTCCCCTATATTTTTTTACTCTCGTGTTACCTTAAAGAAAAGATTAACGATAATAATAAAAGAAAAAAATTCTATAACTAAAAGGGTTTGACCTGGTAACACTTGCCCAATTTTGTAAAAAAAAAAGAAAGAGAAAAAAACATAAACAATAAAAATTTTAGAAAATTTTTTAGAGCAAGTTTTAGTGCTTATAAATAAAATGCTTTAGGAAATTTAGGGGTGATTACATTTCTCAAAAAATTACATTACTTTCTCACTCACGTCACTTTCTCACACTTTTGGCACTTAACTTGTTTTTCTCTTTTATTCTCTCTCCCTCTGCACCACTCTCACGAACACAAACATAGCACTCACGACCCTCTCTCTTTCTCTCTCATATAACCAACACTCATTTTATTTTACATTTTTTTGGGAAAAAAAATACTGTACAACAACGTCACAAAATCACATACTAACTTCACATTTCACTCATTGCACACGCAACACTGTAACTGCACATACTCTCACCTAATTCAATCACAACTGCACAACACACATTCAAGTCAATTGTACATCAAAAATTGAAGAAATCTGTGCTCTCAGATTTGCGTAAAAGTCTGATCCAAAATTGCTCCGCAATTGCTGTCAAATGGAAGAGCATGCAGTTGCACATAGTTCATCTAGAATCTGCATCTAAATCTGGTATGAAGTGCAACTCCTGAATTGATTAATCTATGAGACTTGCTGCTTTAATTCATGCTTTTATGATGCGTCCAACATTAGTAAATCTGTACACCTTTTTTCCATCCATTTTGAGTCAAATTCCTACAGTATAGTGTTCATCTTGTTCTTAATTTGTTCACAATCAGATCTGAAATTTGTGACAGTTTGATCCATTTGATTTCACTTAATTTTGTATTGTGATGTTAATTGAGTACGCAATTATTACTTTGCGAGTTTTGTTCTCCTCACGTTTTTTAATTTCCTATTCATGTTAATACTACATAATAACATTAATTCTAAAAAAATATTAATAAAGCATTGACGCAGGAATAAGTTGACGTGCCTTTTTTTTATTTTGTTTTATTGTTCTTATTATATTATTATTATTTACGATGAATTTGTTCTCAAAAAAACATATATTTCTTTTACATTAATAATAATAATAATAATAATAATAATAATAAAATTAGGTATAATTAACGTACTCATTAGAATCCGTAGATTACGTTCTATAACGTTTTTGGTTTCTTTTTTTATAATAATAATAATTATAATTAGCCTTCTTTAGTAAAAAAATGAATGAATAAATAAATAAATAAATAAGTGAAATAAAAATAATTAAGCTTGATAATGGTCATTTTGGATGTATTTCTTATTTGGACATTATTAAAGTTTTTTAATACTAATGATAATCATTTTAGATGCACTGCTTATTTGGTTATCATTATTTTTTTAATACCTTTTTTTAAAGAAAAGTGAGTAATAAAATATATTTTAATTGATAAAAGAGATTTATTGATAGTCATTTTAGATGCACTTTCTATTTGACTATTAAAAAAATCTTAAAAGGTGAAACGATAACCATTTTGGATGTACTTCCTAGTTGAGTATTGTAAAAGACCTTTAAATAAAAATGACAAAAATTGAAACAAACTTTTTAAACACACACACACACACACACATATAAGTAAAGGTTTAGCAATAACAATTTTGGATGCATTTTTTATTTGGGTTTTGCTAAAAACCTTAAAAAGTGTATTGATAATCATTTTGGATACACTTCCTATTTGGTTATTGAGTAAACCTTTTAAAATACTAATAATAAAATAAAAAATAAAAAATCAACCAACAAAACGATTTTTCTACCTAAAGAAATCCTCATTGTACTTGAGGATACGTACGAGCAGGGGCTTATCCCTGTTAATCTCAAAAATAATAAAAATAATTTCTTTCAAAAATAAAATGTTTCCTTCTTAAATAAAATTCTTTTGATAAATAAAAACAATAAAATTGGTAAACAAATAAAATAAAGATGTTTTCTTTCTTTAGGGATAAAATAAATATTTTTGAAACTATCTAGTTTTGCATATTTAATTAAGGGTAACCGTCTTTATGACAGACGTCATAAGGTGCTAGCACCTTCTTACACGTAACCGACTCCCGAACCTTTATTTGGTTTCAAAGACTATTTTCTTTTAAAGGGTTTTTTCAATGTTTTTCTTAATAAACTTTGGTGGCGACTCCTTTTATTTTATTTCTTTTTTGCCATCCCGTCGTGACCCGGGTTGCCACATAACTTTATCAAATTCACTTTGATTAGAGCTGTCAAAGTGAGCAAACTCGGCTCACCTGGGTTGGCTCACCACGGGTTGGTGCAATAATGAGCCAACCCAACTCGGCTCACTTTTTTGGTGAGCTAAAAAATTTTCAACTCAGCTTAACCCACCACATGTTGGTGGATTATACAAGTTGGCTCACCTAAAATAAAAAAAATAAAAAATAGAATACATAATTAAAAAAGTATAAAAAAAAACAAAAATTAAATTAAAGTGATAAAAATTTTGATGCGATTAATGAAAATCAAAGTATCAATAGGTTTATTATATTGTATCTCACAATTTATATATATTAATGATTTGGAAAGTCATATTAACATTCTAATTCTATATTTATATATAAAAAGATAAGTTAGTATACTGCTCATTTATTATGATTGGGAATAGAATTACATGATTGGGTTTATATGTTACTTATTTTAATTACTTACAAAGTTAGTATAATAAGTTATATTAAAAAAAAAAATTCAGCCCGCGAGCCAATCCAGCTCACCACGGGTTCAACCCGGGTGAGCCGCGAGTCAAGTGAGCCAGGTTCAATTTGGCCCACCATTCAGGTGAGCCAAATTTTACCAACCCAACCTGGCTCGAACCTATGGTGAGTTGGGTTGGCTTGCATGCCATAACTCATTTTGACAATTCTAACTTTGATATTTTTCTTTTCTAAAGAAATATATGACTAGAAATGTTAGACCATTCGAGTCTTTTCTTCTTCTTTTCAAATATTACTTACGTACAATATCCTCCTTTTTACGCAAGTACGAAGTCTTGAATAAAGGGTTTGAATAGAAAGTATGTACTTGTTTATTTCAAACCATTTATAGTTGATGCA
Organism: Spatholobus suberectus; assembly: GCA_004329165.1. Taxonomy (NCBI): domain Eukaryota; kingdom Viridiplantae; phylum Streptophyta; class Magnoliopsida; order Fabales; family Fabaceae; genus Spatholobus; species Spatholobus suberectus. The sequence goes on along the minus strand of CM014730.1, from coordinate 82,275,797 downwards.
CTTCTTTATCTAACACCACACGTGTAGTGTTAATATAGAATAAATATTTGAAAAAATATATATAAACTAAAATATTTTAAATAAACGATAAAATATTATTTATTAATAAAAAATGTAAAACAAGTGTTAAAACTTTTAATTTTAAAAATTTTTAAATATTAATTTACTTAATAAAAGATTACTTTAATAGTAATTTACAGTATTATACTTAATGTTAAATGAAAAAAATGAATATTAGTTGCAAAAATTAAGGAAAATAATTTCTTAATTGAATAACTAATTAAATATATTAATTTAATTTATTATAAAATTTTATACAATATATTATCTAAAATAAAAAAAAATATGTGCTTACATATGAAAATATTAAAGTTAAAATATTACTACAAAAATATCTGTAATTTCTAACGGTCAAATTTGCATTTTTTGGCGGTTAAAAACAACTAGAAATGTTATTTTTGGCGATTGAAATAATTGTTAGTTCCACAGGCGCCATAAACAGTTTTTGACAAAAAATATTTGACCACTGAACACAATCATTTGTTGGCGGTTAAAAACTGACAGAAATTACATTCTCAATCTTTTTATTTTAGCATTTATTGGCAGTTAAAAATCGTCAAAAATTAAATCCTCAATCTATTTTAATTTATTATTTTCTGGCAGTTAAAAATTGCCAAAAATTACATTCTCAATTTATTTTAATATAACATTTTACTGATACACTTTAACCACCACAAAGTGATCATAAAATAATTTATACGTGTCATAACGGGGAAAAAAATCCAAGTTGGAGGAGTTGCGTAACATCAACAAAAGCGCGTAAGAGTACAAGGCAGCGTCGAAGCAAGAAGAGGAAGATCTTGTTGATGTTCTTTTGAGAATCCAAGAGAGTGGCAACCTCGGGATCAACATGACCACCCAAAACATCAAAGCTGTGGTTTCGGTGAGTAAATGCCGCATAATTTTTAGCTTTTTTAAACACTAGTTGCGTAGGCCGGCCACTTGCACAATTCATTTTTCCTTGCTTCTAAAAAAAAAAAAAAAACAATCTTTCCTTTTTCAATAAATAGATTAAGCAATTTGCATTCACCAAAAATAAAAATAAAAAATAGCAATTTGCTTAATACTTAGCAAACTTGTTTCTAATTATACTCAAAATTCAATAAGTGTGGAACTAGACTAAAACAATGAAGATAAGAAATTCACCATTCAAACAAATTGTAATTTACTTACATTTTATAAATATATGCACCGAATAATAGTCATTAAAACATTTTAGGGTTCGTTGGTGGTCAAAATGTTATAAAATAGGATAAAATAGCTATCATATCTTATTGTAATAAGTTGTTTGCGGTGCCAATAGGATATGATAACTTTATTTTACTCCTTATCTATATAGTTAGTCTAGTGTATCTCTTATCCTAAGAAGAAATTTGGGTTAAGAAGCAACTAGATACTCTATCTCTCTATGTATATACATACATACATACATACATACATATATATATATATATATATATATATAATAAAAAAATTATTTATAACAAATATAATATATATAGTAATATATTATAAAAATTAATATATATTACTATACATATTATATATATTTTTGTTATATATATATATATATTATAAATTTGTATTTAGCATATTATCATATATATATATATAATATATATATATATATATATATATATTTATAATCATTTTGACATGTAAATTTAAAATACATTATTAATTAAAATACTAAAAATTAAATAATTATTATTCAAATTTTTTAAGGAAAAATATTTGAATCATAATTATAATTTAAAAAATCTTATATAATTTTTTTAATTTTAAAAAAGTAATTTCATAAAGAAAAATAATTTTTTTATAGTAAAAAAATTACTTTATATAATTTAGTTAAAATTATAATTTTTATAATTTGTAAAAAATAAAAAATTAATTAAAATTTATTTTTTAGAAAATTATATGTAGTTTTAATGAAGCAATAATTTTTGTCATTTGATTATAATTTAAATCTTATCTTATCATTATTTGATTCTGTCAAATGCATGACAGATAATGTTATTTAGTGTGCACTAAACATTGAATATGATTAAAGCTTATCTTGGTCTTATCTTATCCTATTCTTATATCCTATCTTATCTTTTCGTATCCTGACTACTAAATGGATCCCTAGGTTGTGTTTGGATGATAAATTTTAAAATTTCAAAGAATTTGAAATGTTTGAAATTTGAATTGCTTTAATTTATATTTTTTTCATTTATTAAATGCTCTGTTTGGATACATCAATTTAAATTTTTTAAATTTCAAATTCTAAGTTTGAATATGACATTTTAATTTTCACTATATAAAAAAATTTAATTTTTAACTATATATTTAAAAATTGAAATTTTAATATTAAACTTTTTTGAAAATAAACATTAGTCATTTTTAAATATTTAATAATTCATAAATAATTTTACTATTAAATAATATTTAATAATTAAAAATAAATATTAATAATTTTTATGTCAATATTGATAAAGAAAAGAGAAAGAGAAAAGAGAGAGAAGAGATGGAAGAGAGAGAGGAGAGGGAGATGAGACAGAAGGAAAGAGAAGGAGAAGAGGAGAGAAAGTGAAGATGGAGATGAGAAGGGAAGAGAAGGAGAGGGAGAGAGAAAGAAAGTGAAGAGATGGAGATGAGAGAAAGAAGAGACGCCATAGAGAAATAGGAACAAAAAGAGAGAGAGAGGAGGAGAGAGGAGAGAGAGAGAGAGGGAGAGAAAGAGAAGGGAGAGATAGAAGAGAGGGAGAGGGGAGAGAAGAAGAGAGAGAGGAAGAGAAGGGGAGAGAGAGAAGAAAGAGGAAGATAGGAGAGAGAAATAAACATAGAGACAAGAGAAAGTGAGTATGAAGAATTTTAAATTCTTATTTTTTTGGTGTAATTTGAAAATCTACAATTTTAAGTAATCAAAATACTTTCATATCTTACTAAATTCCCTATTCAAACAACATATTTTACCATAAAATATTTTAAATTTCCTATAAAAATGAATTACCCTCTTAAAATTCCCCATTCAAACACAAGGTTAGACTTAAAACATGTTTTAGCAATTAAACATGTTTGAAATCAATTTTAAAGGATCTGATTCTAAATTATTTACAGAATTAAGGATGCAATACCCCTAACCTAAGTACTAGGCAATAACATGCATGGTTTCTAGACAATAATTTATTCTATATTGTAGGAGAAATTATGACACGATCTCATATCATTATAGTCTCAATCAATTTTTATGTGATATATAATCAAATTTTATTAGCCCTTTTTTAGATACTGAAAATTTTGACTATATGTTATATGAAAATTGATCAAAATCATGGTCACACATAGTAGTCTCAGACCATGTAATAATTTTTCATTCAGGATTTATTTGTTGCTTTCTTTCCTTTTAGAAACAATTTATCAAATTTTCATCTTATCAAAATCTACATAACAATATTGTAATTCTTTGTCCAGGATATATTTCTTGCTGGAATTGATACTTCATCATCGATCATAGATTGGGCCATGTCAGAAATGATGAGAAACCCAAGAGTGGGGCAAAAGGCACAAGTTGAGTTAAGACAAGCATTTAAAGGAAAGAGAATAATCCATGAAACTGATTTAGAGGAACTTAGTTATTTGAAGTCGGTGATCAAAGAGACATTGAGGCTACATCCTCCTGCTCCTTTGATTACTAGAGAATGCTCTGAACTAACCATTATTGATGGGTATGAAATACCTATCAAGACTTCAATCATGGTAAATGTATGGGCAATGGGAAGAGATCCCCAATATTGGTATGATGCTGAGAGGTTTATGCCAGAGAGGTTTGATGGAAGTTCCATCGAGTTCAAAGGGAATAACTTTGAGTATATTCCTTTTGGGGCAGGAAGAAGAATGTGCCCAGGCATGTCATTTGGTTTAGCCTCCATTATGCTTCCTCTGGCTCTACTACTTTATCATTTCAACTGGGAACTTCCAACTGGGATGAAACCTGAGGATTTTGATATGACAGAAAACTTCGGAATGACAATTAGAAGGAAGGACATGTTGTGTTTGATTCCCACTTTTTACGAACCCTCGTTGCGTGAGTGACATCGCATTTGAGGGGAGTACTGTTTCATGTCATTAGAAATAAAAGTTTGTGTTTAATATTGGGTGTAGTAACTAATATACAGACAAAACTTAGATGTAATTTGATAAGTATTGTTGGAGCTGTTTCTTATTAAAATTGGAATTTCACCTGAAATTTATATTGACCTTTAATAGAAAACTTGTTATGCAAATTACTAAGGTGAAATTCTATTTTTAATTGAAAAACAACACCAAAAATACCAAAATACATATGGAACTAAACTAAGTTTTGTCTTTATTATACTATCTAAGAAATAAAAATAAAGGCAAAGCTATCCAACCGGCCATTAGCTTTTTTTGTACAATAATGTACGTTGAACTTTGCAATGTACTCCCTCTTATGTCCATGCCTATATTATCAGGCCACGAACACAACATATGGAACGAAACCACCTGTTTATTTGACTGCGGACTGCCCTTTTTCTTTTTGTTCTCTTTCTTGTTCCTTTAATTAATTAAAAAAATGTACTATCAATCAACAACAAAATTAACGAGAGAGAAAAAATATTCTTAGTTTGTCATGTAAACGGTTTTTCAATATATGTTCCTTTTCAATTGTTGTAAAAGCAAAGAAATAGATAAAGGTTGAACACGTGATTTGAATTATGCAACGCACGCAATCTGGGAGATTTGGATCGATTATTTTACGATATTCTATCGCTTGTTGTCTTATCCCATACATGAGAGCACATTTGATTCTTTGCTCGCACTATAAGAAGCGACGAATGTAGATTCTACCTTCTCCCTTGGACTGTCCTCAAGAAAAGTCCGCATTTTTTCCCATACCCATAATACCCTCCCTGCACTTGCCAACTTCGTCCGCGTAAAGCTATCGGCGCTAAAACATCAGGCATTGTTTTTGGACGGAGGCTAGGGTGGGGGACTTGACAATGTCCCCCACCGTGGGAAAGGCTTTTGCAACCGTTGGATCAACTCATTTAAATTTGAGTGGCCACGATTAATAGGTGTTAACCAGTAGCCTCAGTAATTCTAATATTGATTTTTGATTTAAATGAATTCCACGTAGATGCATAGATCAGTGTACTGGTCAGGAAAAGCAATGTACCTGATAAGAAAAGCTACCCCACCAGTTTGACTAAGGCAAACTCCGACCACCGATCAAGATTCCTACCTCCGTACATCTTCCTTCCTCTTAAGTTCTTGCTACAGTTTAGACCGACACCTCCGATCACCGTACCCACCTTTCTACCTCCCTTCATATATCTTTCTTAAGCTTACCTTCTTCTTGTTACTGCTTTCACTGAGGCGACCTCCGACCACCGTACCCACCTTCCTACCTCCCTCCGTATATCGTCGACTACTCTGGGTTTCCTTTTCAGCGGAACGCAACCTCGTTTACGGGTATACTTTCTTTTCTAATTTTTGTTCGGCATTATTAAAGTTATTTTGAAATTTCTGAAAGAAATGTGTCACTGTGATGCGAGTGCATGTTGCACCCTTTAACCGATTTAAGCTGTGTTTGTTGTTTGAAATAGGGCATGCGATTGAGCAGGTTGTGGATTTTCACATCCCGGAGAAGTGGATTTTGACGACCGTGGTTTGAGGAGGTCGTGTTGAAGACAGCAGAGTGTCCGAGTAAGGTTTTTCATTGCAACAGTGGGTGTGTATGTGTTTCTTTATATTTTTGGCATATTTCGAAATGGTTAGCATTGTTTTGGAACAAAATTATTAATGTTGACTCAGTTTGTTTATTTCAATTAGGCAGAAGTAGGTGCAAAAATTGACTAACATTGTTAAAATACCCATTGAGTTAGTGTGATTTGCATAATGTATTGAAAAAAAAATTAAAGGAAATTGATTTGAGGAATTTTTACTGGGGATTTGTTATGTAAAAAGAAGAGGAAACGTATAACGGTATACGTAGTGAATTTGTATTTGGCAAAAAGTAGAATGCTTATGGAGTTGAAGTTGATGTTGTATTTTATTTGTGTCTTAAGTGATCAAATATGATTGCTTGTGTTTTTGCCATTGGTTATGTGGTCTTGTACTGAATGGCTGATATTTTTAACAAACCAGTTTACGGATGAAGAAGATATCACTGTCTAATGAAAAAAGTTAAATATCTATGTTATTAGTTGGCACTTTTGATGGACAGTAGATATTTTTCAGATAGTGAATTGTTCCTTAAAATTTTGATTGTATAGTTTGATGGATTTTAGATGCCTTTAATGTGGTTAGTATTATGTTGTGTAATGTGTATTTTGTTGATAGGTATGAACTGTAACGAGGAAGAGACAGAGCCTATATTTATAACTGGGGCAATGGAAGTTGTGCATTGATGAATAATACAGGGAAGTGGTAATTGATTTAAATGTACTACGTTAATATGATTGTGTTTTTGAGGTTATATTTCAATGGTTGTTGGTTGAATGGGTTATAATTTAGAGAGACAAGTGGATGAATGAAAAACCAAGAAGTATAATATGAAAATGTTTGTGTAAGTTATTTTCTTGGTAGCATTATGCTCAATAGTAGATTTTCGTTGGAAACATTACAATTAGTAGCAGCAACACTTTTAGTAGAGCCAGACCTTCATGCATAGAGGAGAGCAGGACCTTTTAGGTAATTTATTATCTCGTGTGATAATACACTTTGGACGCTTGTTAGATTCTACTGGAATGGTGATCCAAATTCAGTGGCTTAAGCCCACAGAGGAGTATAGTACCCACCTTTGTTGCTTCTTGGGCTGCGGACATTTGGTAAACTAGCTACATGGAAGCGTGTCTAACAAAATATAGGGAGGAAAAGTTATGTTAAAGCTTTATCTATAGAAGCCTGATTAGGTATATCTAGGGGGTTACTTGGAGTAAATATTTCATTGTAGCTTTTTGGCAGGTGTGATATCTCTGTACTATAAGATTGATCACACCCAAGTCGATACCTCTGGTGCTAGATGTGGTTTCTTTCAATAAAATTTTCATTTCACTTGGCCTTTCAAAAAGAAACACTGGCTATGATTCTAATTTGATATTTGTAATTGTTCTGTTGTTCATGTCTCAATGTGTAGGTTATCTATCATTTTCCTACATTAAATAGTTTCAACTTTTATGTCTGATTTAGTTTAACTTTTGATCCATATAACTGGCTAAATTAAGGGAAAATGCTTAACAACTTGGCCAAGTAAGATCCTGATATTTGAACGTGTATTTACTTTGGTTAGCGTAGCATATTGTTGATACCTTTCGTTAAGGAAGTACACTTTCCTTCTGCAACTTTTTGATGCTCATTTCTCCATATTTGATCATGCAGATGGCCCAATAAGCTTGTCCACCAGAATGGTGCAGGTAAGTGGATGGTTTGCACCTGGTGCTATTCTGTAGAAAAACACTGCAATTAATAACATGTTGTCGTGTTTCTTGAGTCTATAGTATATTTGTTAGAGTAACATCTGTTGTATATGTTTCATAATGTATTGCTAGATTATTTAGAGTTGGTTTTCAAATTTTGCGCAGGTTGACATTGTGATGGGACTTGAAGGGGAATTTGGTATTTCCGTGGAAGAAGAAAGCACATAGATCATTAATAGATAAGATTGTTGAAAGCAAGATAGCTTAAACCAGGAAAAAAGACATATTTTGGTGTTGTTATTTTTTGTCAAAGGAGACTTTAATTTTATATTTGGTAATTTTATTTGATTGCTCTTTAAGTAAATGCTAGATCTTTGGTAAAGTCCTTTAGAATTGTTGCACTCTAGTTTTAATCATGTAGAATTTGTGGTCTCTTTTTCTTACTAATAAATGAAATATTAAAATTTATCTTTTTTAATTATGCCTTTCTTGTATTTGCTATTTCAAAGCTTTATTGGGTACAAAAGAAATATAATCTTTTAAAAAGCTAAAATTATATTTTGAAACTAAATAAGGAGAGTCATAATTAAGAAAAATTACCAACTTTCGTAGTGTTTTTAATTTTAATTTAAATATATGACTTATAAATATGTTATTAACATGTAAAAAAATAAAATAAAATAAAATATTTTAATCATTTAAGTATAAATTATAAAATATGTTTTTGTATTTTAAGTAAAATAAATGGTAAAACACAATATAAGTTACTAAAATATTATCAATAATTTATCTTGAATGAAAAATATTTTAAAAATTTTCAAATTAATTATAAAATATATTTCTATAAATCATATATGACTTAATTTAATTAATATAAAATAATTGATAAGAATATAATTAATATAATATAATTTTATATTATCAATAAGTAATGTTGAATGGAAAATATTATAATCATTTACATATGACTTATTTCAACTAATAATTCATATTAATGTAATTAATATAATATATTTGAAATCATATTAATTTATATGAATTATATAAATATTGATAATAGTATTTGTTGATTATAAAATAATTTAATAATAATTTAATGGTAATCCTTAATTTAATAATTTAATTTGACATCGTTTCCCATTAACATTCATATGAAATTGACTTCTTCAATGATCGACGTTCACACATGTATGAACTAATGTCAATGCTAAAATTTATAACACTAATTTATTAAATAAGAGTCTTACATATTACTATTCTTTTGCAAATCAACGATTACTGGCGATTCTTGGATTGTTACTAATCATGGTAAAATAGACAGGTTACATTATTTTGGCCAATCCATGAAAATACTACTTTAAAGTTGATCTTTGAAGTTTGAATTAAAGTAATTTTTGACCTTGCATCCTGTATCACCAAGTCTAAGAATATTGACTTGGAGTTGACCTTAATCCAAAATATCACTTAGTATAAAAGTCTTGATCCAAAACATAGCTTAAAATAAGTATGATAATATTGTCATATTATTCATTTGGACCTTACCTTACAACCATATATCATACTTATATTAAGTTAAGATTTCGATAAGAACTTTTATCATACTTATATCAAATTTAAATTCAAAATATTTATCCATAAATATTTTTATATCGAGGGGCACTACAAGTTGGACAAGGCATAGATTTCAAATAACCACTTCAAGAAATAATGCAATTATTCAAGCAAATATCTATTTTCATGTAATCAAGCCCAAGTTTACAAATAACTTTTCAAGCTTCAAATTAAGACATATGAACTTTATTTCCTTACAAAAATACTTTTGGCAATAAAAAAAAGTAAAGCATCAATTGTTTTTGCATTCAAGTACAATATTACTAACCTAAAGTTGGCCCTACACCCTAGTGTTACCAAGTCTAAAAATACTAACCAAGAGCTGACCCTAATCTTAGATACCACTTAGTATAAAAATCTATTAGGACAAAAGGCGAATGATAGCCCTAAGTTGTTTTGATTATATCAAACAAACTAATAAGTTTTTCAAATAGAATCATATAAGTGCATAAGACTAAAATAGACGAACATTGTGTCTTATTAACAAACGAATGGTTACACGCCTTGAACCTTTCTTTATGTGTTGTATGTTAGTCTGATATATTTTCAGGACTTAACATGCCAATATTCTTGAAAAGCTTAAAAAAACATGTCAACATACCTACTCTACTAAAAGACACATTGCATGCCAAAAAGGCGTACAATAGTATGCTTGTCTGGGCAAAAGGCAAACATGCTTACTGCTGTAAGATATGGTACAAGAAAAATGAAGATAAGTAGGTTTCTTTTTCTTATCAAAGCAACTGATTGGTGAAAGACATTTAATGTTACATTTAATGTCCAATGGATACTTTATTCACATTGGAAGAATAGACGAATAAAGCTCTCGAAGTTTTGTCAATGGATACTTTTTGAAGAGCTCTATAAATACCAATGAAAACTTGTACAAGATAAAGACCCCTAAATAGCTAAAGCTTAAGTATCATAACTTAATTTTGTCTAAGCTCTTTTGCTCTAATTCTCATTAAGCTTTCTTGTACAAAGTGTTGTAAATTAAGTAAGAGTTAAGACTTGAACCTAAACATGTATATTTGTCTGATAAGATGAAGATAGTTAGTTAAGCCTTATCATTACCATTTATTAAGCCCATGTTTGTTCCGGTTGAAATAGGATAGAAGGAAATAGGAAAGAGGAAAATAGGGAAGAAATATTAGATTTCCATTGTTTGTTTGAAAGGAGAAATAGGAAGGATGAGAGTTATTTTCGTAAGACCCACAAAAAGAACTTTTTTCCCCACTTTAGGAATGAAATGGAACAAAAATTATTTCTCTCATTTTTTTTTGGTTTAATTTTTAAATTTTTTTTGATAATATAAAGATTTTTTAAAAATAATAAATAATTTTATTTTAAGGAAAAATATTATATTAAAAAATTATATATTTTTAATTATTATAAAAATATTTCTGTATATAATTCATTTATTTTTTTCACCTTCTTTTTCATTCATGCAAATAAGTGAAAAGAAATTTTTCCACTTATTTCCTTTCTATTTCTATCCATCCAAACAAAATATATAGTGGAAAGGCAAGAGAAGCACTACTTAGGTTAAGCCTGAAGAGGCTAATTGATAATATTAAAGTAATTTATATTTTATTTTTATCAATCAATTTATAAATATGTATACGTATATATATATATAAATATCTTTTTCATTCATGCAAATATATGTATATGTATATGTATATATATATATATACTTAATTTATGAAATTATATTTTATATCTCATACTTGAATTATTAAAATATTTTATTTTGTTTAAATTATTTTTGTTTTTACATATTAATAACATTTTTATAAGTTATATTTAATATACAAGAAATGCTAGTAACACTCTTTCTAATACATTTTTTATTATTAATTAAAATATGACATCTTTAAATGCGGTTATTTACTTTTCATTATCCCGTGGCTCCCACGTAAACATTTCTCTTAACATTTTGAGTCCTGTTCCTAACAATCAATCTAATATGATCAATCATCACTAACCATAACATTTTAACATTCAAACACTAATTTTAAGGCTATGAGTCCTAACATTTTAACCCTAAACTTGAAATAACAAGAAACGCACAAGAAGGGGGTTGAATTGTGCCTTTAAAAAAACTTTTAAAACTGTTTCAAAATAAGTTTGAAAAGCAGTTAAAGAAGGATAAGAGAAGATAAGAACACAAAGTTTTTATACTGGTTCACTCAACCTTGAGCTATGTCCAGTCCCTTCGTCTAGAAGGTGTTCACTAAATAACCTTAGGTTATACAACAAATATTTTTTACTACCTCTTCAGGCTTTACAAAGCAATTAACCCAAATTGCTTAACCACCCAAGTATTTTTTTCTCACTATGTTTCTTCATGCTTTCACAACAGAAAATAGTTGTATACAAAGAATTCAACTCACAATGTGTGGGTATGAAAGTTTAAGTACAGAATATAAAATCACTTCAAAAAAAATTTCAAGATTGTCTAGTAAGTGTAATAAAGCAATCGTTCTTTCTTATCAGTGTGTCGGTACACTCTTTGTTCTTCTTTCTTGATATATATATATATAGTCTTCGTGAAAAAAGAGTTGTTGAGAGGATTTAGCTTCAATTTTCAATAAAAAAAAATGCATGTGTATCGAGCTTTTAGAGGAGTTAGAAAAGTAATTTTAGTTCTTGCACTAAAATCGAAAGTGCAGTACTGCGTTGATGGCTTGCTTTTCTGATCATTCTTTATTTAGCTTGGCAGCTTGATAAGTTGATTTTTTTTTCTATAACACTGCACTTATGCACCAAAATGTATTTGTCTTTCATTTAATGCTTAGACATATGAATGTTAAATCTCTTAAAATAGATAAAGATTAAATACGAACAACACATGTGCAGGACGCATAGTTCCAGATGGATTTTAAAAGCATAGGTGATTAAAGACTTACGTTTGGACGATCCTTGTACGTGAGTCTAAGCTTTTAATACTTAGCCATTAAGAGAGGGACTTACTTATGGACGGTCGACATAATGAGTCAATTAGACGCTTGTTGAAACTGGCGCGTTGGAAGCCACAATATTGGACGCTGTAAAAACATTTATACAGCAAAAACTTAAAACTTAATAAGTTTGTTATTTTCAAAATTTGGGAGACTAAACGCTTCATATGTCTTTAGTTCCCACAAAACTTATTTACCTTATATTATAATTTAAATAATTCAATATAAAATTAAAATATAATATATATATTATAAAGTTTAATTATAATATAATTTTTATATTAAAAATATTTATTATTTTAAATTTTAATAGTATAAATATAAATATTTCTATACAATAAACAAACTAAAATGCAAATTTAAATATAATTTTAAACTTTTGTTAAGTAATATAATAATTATCATTAAAAATTAGACCCAAATTTAAACGATCATTCTTTTATTTTCTTTCTCATTTGTGTTTAGAGGGCCAAAAAATTCCCCTTAACATGAAATTCTCCAAATTACATATTTCCAAATTGTTTCCCTCCAGCCTACAAATGTGAAATTGGAAATATTTGCGGTTCCCTCCAATAAGCATCATTTTTTACGTTAGTGTACCCGCCATTTGTTCTTTACGTTAGTGTTTATATATTAGTGTACAGTTCTAAGGGGAAAGCGTCAAAGGCCATGGTGGAGCGGTAAGCAGACTGAAGAAACTTAATTGCTGTCTGCGGTGGTGGCTTCCTTGAGAAGGAGGGCATTGAGGTTTTTGAGGTTTTGAATATGCATTAAGGTGTAATCTGTAGACGTAACGTAGCCATGGGCATGGGTGGTGTTTTCGATTTGGGGTTGTTTGAGGTCGCGCTTCTGTTGACCATACAAAACACTTCTCAGTCGAGAACGTCTCACATTTCCTTCCCAATGGCGTGTTTGCTCTGCTTTTCCTCTCCCCTACTGCCCAAACCCATCTTGACAATAGTAAGTGGCTTTGGGATTCTTAATATATTAGCTTGAGTGTCCATACATATGGTTTTCATTTCCATTGCCAAATTATCTAACTAAAATAGAAGAAATTTAAAAAGTAAGTATGTTATGCAGTCTAACTAATGGCTAGCTAATTTCTGTAAAAGCAAATTTTGACCAGGTTAATTAAACTAAGAAAGCATATTGTGATTCACTATGAGTAAAAAGAAGTCTAAGTATTATATCTACTTAAAATATGTAAGTTGTATGAGGGAAAATAAAAATAGTGAAGCCCAAGCTGCTATGGCATTAACAAGCCAACATTAAATTTTGAAGATTTAAGCATAACATATATTCTTTTTTTTTTTTTAATCTTTTGATCACCTTGGAGTCAATCAGCCAACTTGCTTCTCTAATGAAGCTGCAAGTTTCAGATGAAGCCTTATCATTTGTCATGAGCATGGACTTCAAAGATCGTGATGCAAAGAGGGCATTAAGAATAAACAATTGATTTTCTAACTAATGAAAAGGCAAAGAAAGTGCAAAAACAGAAGGAACATATTCACAGAAGAAATGAAATTTGTTGGGTGACACTTGATCTTTATTTACTGCTTTACAGGTTTAGACAAAATGAAAATGATATTTGAAAATCATTGGATGATTTGATAAATCCAGAAACTAATTCTGCTATGCAGGTTTTAACTTACTCTTATGTCTTACATAAAGTTTGATATAATGTAAACATTGATTATTACTAACTCACCGCTCCCTCTAACATATATTAGTGTACCCACCATCTGTTGTTTGTCATATATAATCCATTCTGTATTCATATATCATTACATATTCATGATGTTCATAATCCTAATATATTGATCGGAATGGCATTAATCTAGATCTTCTGCCATTTGTGACCCTTTTTGCATTGGGATCTTCCACAAGCCTTGCAAGATGACTATGGTGGCTTCTTAAGCCCTCATATTATGGAACAGAACACAATTTTTCATTCAAGCTAGCTAGAGTATTAGGAATTATTATAAATCAATGTCTGCTTATATAAATTGGATTTTCATTAATGCCAATCACATTTCTTTGGGCAGAAATGATTTTGAAGTCTATGCAGAGCTATGCTTCAAGGAATTTGGAGATAGAGTGAAGCATTGGATTACTTTTAATGAGCCATGGAGTTATAGTATGGGTTCAGAGACCTACATGAGCTCACACTACCAACTACTTCCTCATGCATCTGCTGTCAAAATTTATAAAACCAATTATCAGGTGCAGTACTAGAGAACCTTAAACATCTAACTCTTTCCTATTCATGATCGAATTTGTTAGATGTAGACATCTTGTTCTGTTGTTCATCATGAATGTCCAAAAAATTAAATGTGAGCAAGCATCTCAAAATGGTTTGATAGGCACCACCTTAAATTGTCACTGGTTTGTTCCGTTCTCAAATGGCACATTAGATCATCAAGCTGCCCAACGAGCTCTTAAGCTTGTGTTAGTGCGATGTTTCTAAATTGATTTGATTGTAGGTACATGCAACTACTGACAACAGGAAATTATCCAAAAACCATGCAGTCTTTGCTGGGAAGCCGATTACCAAATTCATTGAAGAGCAATCCAAGCTACTTATTGGCTCGTTTGATTTTACTGGACTCAATTACTTCGCCACTAATTATGCTGCCCGTATACCCCCATCCAATTAATAACGCAAGCAATACTAGCTACTACCAAGATACTCATGTCAATTTTACAGGAACACCTTGGTTACAATTTTCTTGCTGCAGGGCGATGAAAGAATGCTGATGATGCTTTATTTGGAGATAGTTGAAGCCAATTTATTTATCAATGTAATGTTGTGATTTTTCTCTGTAAATACAAAACATTTGGTGAGATAGCATCCTGAAATAAATTTCTACCGGGGAAGGGATTTTGGGAATCTGATTCTGTACAAATAGAAGTGTTCAACATCATTATATTTGGATAAATGATATGTTTAGTGACTGAGTTTTACAAACTTGTAAACTTTATCATATGCTTCAGGGACCTGAGACGTGAGGACTACTTGTAAAATAAGTGGATTACATTGTCCACATGAAGTAGTAAAAGATTTAATTTTCAAGGAAAAAAAGAGTTTACATAAGTTGAACACAGAAGGGTTCCCATGTGATTTCTAGACTTGCACTAGAAAATAGTAAATATTAAAATCATTATGACAAATAGAATAGTTCTCTTGTTGCACATCAAAACATCTACTAGTGGTAATCCTTGTTTACTACAATTACAGCCAAACATAAAGACATAGGTTGGATGAATTCTGCCAGTGATATTACTCGAGCAATTGAAATGCGAAAGTATGTTCTACTCATTGGTTGGTTGGAAAAAAGAGTAAAATTCAGCAATCACTACACTGATTATCTGAATGCAAGAGTCTTACACAAAGGAATCAAAAAGAAAATATATAAGAAACACATTCGTAGGCACACATACTAGGAAGTATTTCTTTTCACTTTTCAGCCTGATGTTACATCTAAAGAATCAACAGGCAAATATCACCAATTTCCTGAGAAAATACAACTCCTTGAGTAAATTATATAAATAAAAAAAGCTACAAATAACTAGTTGCACAATTTGTCATGGGAAAGCTTAAAATTATGATTCTCTCATCAGTTAAAAGTTCTGCACCTAAATACTTGGTAAAGGGATCCATTTTTGCACCATTGCAATCCAGAATTTTCCCTTAAAGTGAGCAACTATACTTCACTGTTCCAGACAGTCAACACTGACTTTCCAATTTTGTGCTGCTCAATCCACGACCTTAGAATATGGGTGGGAGAGAAGTGTGTCAATCAGCGGTAAAATGTCAGTACTCCTTCCAGAGATAGCTGCAATAGTGTTAACCTTTGACAATGCTGCCTCAGGTAAAAGCAACCTTGGTTTGAGGTTGTTCTATTATTGGTTTTCTGGAGCCAGTCTGCAACTCTTTTGTTTCAGAAGAGGAAGTAGATAGGTTTGTCAGATTATCAACATCACTGATAGTAGAGGCAGTAGAAACACCATCCTGCCGCCTATTAAAGATATCTTCTTCTAAAGCTCCTGGTTTAGAATATGCATCTGTGGCTCCCTGGTGCCTTTGTTCTGTTTCATGAATTGTAGCTTTAGGAGTAGAAGCTGAATCTCCTGTGGGAAGATATTCATCTTGTCTTACTACAGTTTGACCATCAGATTTAAGGACACTTCTAAGTCAGAGAACTCATATACTTTTAAATGAGTTCCAGACTCCACTCTGAGGGTGGCTTGTCTTCAGCATCCTCCATTTGTAAGAAGCAATTGGAAGTGCTAAAGGTATCTAAAAGGCAAGCAATAAAGAAAATCAATCAGTGAAAGGGAACCAATAAAGAAGCAATTCATCCTCATTGCCATAAGATTAATAAAACATGTGAATGTAAAAACCAACACATTAATCCAGCTAATTTCATCACTCTTACTGCAGAGTGTGCTTCCATTGCCCCAGTTATAAATATAGGCTCTGTCTCTTCCTCGTTACAGTTCATACCTATCAACAAAATACACATTACACAACATAATACTAACCACATTAAAGGCATCTAAAATCCATCAAACTATACAATCAAAATTTTAAGGAACAATTCACTATCTGAAAAATATCTACTGTCCATCAAAAGTGCCAACTAATAACATAGATATTTAACTTTTTTCATTAGACAGTGATATCTTCTTCATCCGTAAACTGGTTTGTTAAAAATATCAGCCATTCAGTACAAGACCACATAACCAATGGCAAAAACACAAGCAATCATATTTGATCACTTAAGACACAAATAAAATACAACATCAACTTCAACTCCATAAGCATTCTACTTTTTGCCAAATACAAATTCACTACGTATACCGTTATACGTTTCCTCTTCTTTTTACATAACAAATCCCCAGTAAAAATTCCTCAAATCAATTTCCTTTAATTTTTTTTTCAATACATTATGCAAATCACACTAACTCAATGGGTATTTTAACAATGTTAGTCAATTTTTGCACCTACTTCTGCCTAATTGAAATAAACAAACTGAGTCAACATTAATAATTTTGTTCCAAAACAATGCTAACCATTTCGAAATATGCCAAAAATATAAAGAAACACATACACACCCACTGTTGCAATGAAAAACCTTACTCGGACACTCTGCTGTCTTCAACACGACCTCCTCAAACCACGGTCGTCAAAATCCACTTCTCCGGGATGTGAAAATCCACAACCTGCTCAATCGCATGCCCTATTTCAAACAACAAACACAGCTTAAATCGGTTAAAGGGTGCAACATGCACTCGCATCACAGTGACACATTTCTTTCAGAAATTTCAAAATAACTTTAATAATGCCGAACAAAAATTAGAAAAGAAAGTATACCCGTAAACGAGGTTGCGTTCCGCTGAAAAGGAAACCCAGAGTAGTCGACGATATACGGAGGGAGGTAGGAAGGTGGGTACGGTGGTCGGAGGTCGCCTCAGTGAAAGCAGTAACAAGAAGAAGGTAAGCTTAAGAAAGATATATGAAGGGAGGTAGAAAGGTGGGTACGGTGATCGGAGGTGTCGGTCTAAACTGTAGCAAGAACTTAAGAGGAAGGAAGATGTACGGAGGTAGGAATCTTGATCGGTGGTCGGAGTTTGCCTTAGTCAAACTGGTGGGGTAGCTTTTCTTATCAGGTACATTGCTTTTCCTGACCAGTACACTGATCTATGCATCTACGTGGAATTCATTTAAATCAAAAATCAATATTAGAATTACTGAGGCTACTGGTTAACACCTATTAATCGTGGCCACTCAAATTTAAATGAGTTGATCCAACGGTTGCAAAAGCCTTTCCCACGGTGGGGGACATTGTCAAGTCCCCCACCCTAGCCTCCGTCTTGTTTTTGTCTGATTGATGTATCGGTGTTCATGGACTCATCACATTTAATGGGATTAGTTTGGTTTGAATTTTTTTTTTAATTCAAATTAAATCAATCCGATTATAATAAAAGAATAAATTATTATATTTTTTCAAGTTTTTATTTTTATTAATTATTTGTTTTATATAGATATTTAATTTTGTATTAATGTAAGATAAAAATATTTCATATTCTTTAATGATTAATTAATTATTTTATTTTATTTTATTTTATAATTATTACTTTGCATATATCATTAAGTTTTTTTACCCAAAATATAATAAAAAATTACATAATAAACATGATTAAATAAAGACACTTGGTAACTAGATAAGATCATAAGAAGATCAAAATAAATGAAAAAGAAAGAAAAATCAGCAAATGTAGAAGAAAAATTTAAGTTCTTAAAAAGTATTAATTTAGAAGTTAAAAAATAGTTGATCGTGTTATTGGGTTGGTTTGAGTTGAAAAAATAGAAATATGAGAACCAAACCTATTATAATTGTTTTTGTTTGAATTTGAAGTGAAAAGAATCAATTAACTGAACTAATTTATAATTATTTTGATTTAGATTATCGGGTTTATTAGGTCAATTCGATCCGATAAACATCTCTTAAGCAGAGGCAAGCTGCAAACATGGGGACTGTGACTCAATTTTCAAGAAGTTGGAGGAATTAAAGGCTAACTTGTGGCGTTAATTAAGTTACTCCCTCCTTTCTATATTGATTGATGTTTAAAGTTTTTTTTTCCACATTGATTAAGAAAGACAATAAATAAGTTACTTGGTAAAATAATTTTACTAAAATATCCCTATTCCCCTTTTCAAAAATTGATAGGCACAATATTAAAAAATCATTAGGTTCATGTATTTATTTAGGACAAATTTGGAATCAAAGTGTTAATATTTCATTGAAAATTGAGAACATCAATTAATATGAATTTTTTTAATGCTAAAGCATCAATCATTATGGAACAGAGGGAGTAATCTCTTGCTATACATCAATATGCATGATATGCACGACCATGCACAAATATTCATAAACTTATTGATTGCTATACTTATTAAAGGAGGTTCCCAAAACTCACTTTTCTTTATTAATTCAATGTAGAAATTTTGGCTACCCCCTAACTTGAAATACATTATTTATGGTTGATAACTCTTTCGTCTTGTCCCAATCATTATTTGAGATCCTATGTGTCTTGAAGTTTGTCATATTCATAATATACAAACTCAAATTAACAAGGGATTTTTTTTCAATTTCTTTTATTTTCAAGAGAATTATATATTTTCTGGTGCTTGATAGAATTTGTTGAAGGTGTTGAATCTAGAAGAATGGCTCAAGGATTTGACATTACAATACATATATTTATATGGAAAAAAAAAAAAAAAGCAAACCTATACCTCATTTTGGGATGTATTAGGGATAGGAAGAGAGAGATAGAGAAGGGAAAAGAAAAGGTAAAGAGAGGGAGTGATATGTGTGATAAATGAGATTTGATGGAAAAGGAAAAGAGAGATAAAAAGAAAATGAAATAGAAAATAGATGAAGGAGAAAATGAGTTTATGTTTATAAAAGTTACATATATCCCATAATCTAACAATATTACAAAAATTTAATTGTGACTGACTGGCTTCGCTTCCTCCTCTCGAAGTTGGTGTTGTTGTTGATACTTCTGGTGTTGGTGGTTGTGTTGTTGCTAGTGTTCTTGGAGTCTCAAATAAGGCTTCTTATGAAAGTTTCCTTTCTTAAAGCTAGAAGATTTAGAACCATGGGTATGTAGCACGCGTCCTTTCTTCAGTAATTTCTCCACAGCTTTGCACTTCTCAACCAAGACAAGAAACTCGTAGATTCCCAAGGGTAAAATAGCCTCTTCACTCTCGTATCGAAAGTCATCCTCAATCTTATGACACTTCCAATCTTCATTAGGGTGATACTAAAAATAAGGCAAAAACTTAGCAAGCGAGGCAAATTTCATTGCGCACTCTCCCACAAATATCCCTTCTTGTTGCAGCTTAACAAATTCTATCCCTTTTGCATGCCTTGCACTAGCTGAAATTTTTTTTTCTAGAAACTGATTGTGAAAAGTTTCTGTTACGGGTGGATTTAACCTTATAGGTGTTACCTTTCCCGAACTCATGATCTTCGCGCATCCCGTACGAAAACACTCGCGTTTTATACCCTTCCCAAGATCGAGCCCGGTCCCTTTGCCTAAATATTCAGGAGGGGTCGACCCTGGTATCACCAAGCTGATCAGCTTGGTGGTACTTGGGTTCGTCTCGTTGACACTATGGCCAAGGCTATAGGTCTCGGGTTCGATCTTGGGGAAGGACAAAAACTCCTCCAATGCAATGCCTCTGGAGCAAGAAGACCATGTGGTCTTGGCTATACGCTAACATAAAAAGGGTGCCTTTTTTGTTACGGGTGGATTTAACCTTATAGGTGTTACCTTTCCCAAACTCATGATCTTCGCGCATCCCGTACGGAAACACTCGCGTTTTATACCCTTCCTAGGATCGAGCCCGGTCCCTCTGCCTAAATGTTCAGGAGGGGCCGACCCTGGTACCACCGAGCTGATCAGCTCGGTGGTACCAGGGTCGGCCCCTCCTGAACATTTAGGCAGAGGGACCGGGCTCGATCCTGGGAAGGGTATAAAATGTGAGCGTTTCTGTACGGGATGTGCGAAGACTCATGAGGGACCTATATACATGGTCCCATAAAAGTCCTGAACATTTAGGCAGAGGGACCGGGCTCGATCTTGGGAAGGGTATAAAACATGAGTGTTTCCGTACGAGATGCGCGAAGACTCATGAGGGACCTATATACACAGTCCCATAAAGATCAGCCTAATGGTACTAGGGTTGGCCCCCGCTGAACATTTAGGTAGAGGCGAGGGGTTCGATCTTAGGAAGGGTATAAAACACAAGTGTTTCCGTACGGGATGCGCGAAGACTCATGAGGGACCTATATACACGATCCCATAAAAAGGGCGCCTTTTTTGTTACGGGTGGATTTAACCTTATAGGTGTTACCTTTCTCGAACTCATGATCTTCGCGCATCCCGTGCGGAAACACTCGCGTTTTATGCCCTTCCCAGGATCAAACCCGCATCTCGTCTTATAGGTTTCTTACGGGCCAACCCTGGTACCACCAGGCTGATCCTGGGAAGGGCATAAAACGCGAGTGTTTCCGCACGGGATGCGCGAAGATCATGAGTTCGAGAAAGGTAACACCTATAAGGTTAAATCCACCCATAACAGTTTCCTATGTGACAACTATCACACATGCTTTCATTGTTTAACGTGCTCTATACCACTATTATTCAACATTTACAAGCATAAATGCAGCAAAATAAGCCATTACTTCAAAGATCTTCTCCAGTTCCTAAATCCACAACTCTGCTTTCTCTGGTTCATATTCCTTTAAGAATTGAGGTAGATCATTCCAACAAAATTCAACTAAGCCAAGTTGCTTTGGTGTAGCCTTAACTTTCTCAACATTTTGAGTGACTACAGTAACTTGTTGTGCCATTGAAGTAACCATCTCCCACATAGCTTGTACGACCTTAGACAAATATCCTATATCTACGTATATGGAGTGAACCATGGGTTCCTACAAGACCAAAACCAATCAGAACCCAACACAGAAAACAAATCTTTAGTACACAAGCTACCAATCAATAATTGTTTCCTTATAGAAACAATTGCAGAGAATCACATAGCAAAAACACAATAGACCTATTCCTAGAAGGTGAATTTCATAAAAGACACGGTCAACTCTAATACCATAAAATGTACATGAAACACAACCATTGTCGCTACCTTCACCACCACCATCACCATCATCATCGCTGCCACTACCACTGTTGCCACCGCCATCGTCGTTGTCGCCACCTCCATTATTGTCACCACCACCATTGTCGTCTCTACCACCACTGTCATCATTGCCGCTACCGTTGTTACCACCACCACCACCGCCATGCAGCTGCCACTCATGCTATCACCACCATTATCGTCATATTAAGAATTAATATTAAAAAGGGTATTACAGCAAATTTCACACTATTTTGCTTATGCTATCAATTGTCTACCAAATAATGTACAGGATAAAAACTTATCTTGTAACTTAAGTGTTTGTCCTATGTTGTACCTTAAGACGTATCAAACACACCCTTTATCTATCTTTGACCCTTTGCTTGGTGAAGGAGAAATGGGGTGAAAAGAAAAGAAATAGGTGGAAATAAATAAAAAAGTGAGTGTCTTTGGTATAGGAAAAATGTGAGAGGAAAGAAATAAAAAAGTGTGAGACTCATTAGTTATTTTTACTCTATTTCTCACCTATTTTCATACACTTATTTATCTCTTTCTTATGTCTTCTCTATTTCTCTTAAACCAAACACCTTTTATTTTCACTCCATTTCTCACTTATTTCCACTCATCTTTCCTGTTTTCATCCATCTTATTTTTCACCTATTTTTTCCTTCCTGCCAAATGGACCTGAGTGATGATATTGAACACCTTCACTTGTCATATATTCCATTAACACCTACTATTTCTCTTTATCCCTCTCTTTCTATCATATCATATTATATATATTATATCTATACTTGTATTTTTTTCCCTTCTTCTGTCTCTAGTTGTCAATTAACACCTAAGTAGCTAAAGATTATTTTTTTATCTCTTTCTCTAGTTTCCATAGATGACACGATGACCCTCGTAGTTGAATCTTGTGCCCTTCTGTCATCATCAACAAACTCAATGCGAAGGATACCCAGGTGCATGCCTCTCCTCCCATCTACTCAAGGAACGTAGTAACCACAAACAAAATGGTAGGGAAACACAATAGAAAGTAAGGTGAGCATCAGGACACAAGTATTATAAGAGACCATCATTGTGCTCTCAAAATGATATAAAAAAAATACAGTTTAAATGTAGCAAGTATACTAGTCAAACAAGTAATAAACCAGACAAGTTAGATATCATTTCCATAGAGATTAAAGCAACAACAATTCTCCTACGTAATTACTAAGAACCCATTTTAAACTTTAAAAACTGTGCAAAATACTCCTGTTGATGATGCTCTAAAGCTCAGAAGCACGTATAGACTTTTCTACATTGCATATCTCTAACAAAATCACATAAATTAAGAAGATTCATTGTCTAGTAAAGTAGCAATTTAAATTATTAATTCAGTGATTTGTACCCCAAATAAAAATGAAAATTAAGAGTGCGTTTATTTTTATTCTCAAAAAAAATTCTCAAAAAATATAATATAATAATATGAATTTACACTAATAATACAATGGTTATACTAACAATATCATATATCGATAATATATATAATTTTCTATACCAATAGTCTATTAATACAGAATGTATCACACTATTAATGTAAATTCGCAATATCTATAATAACAATTTAATTACGCTTGACAAAGGTTATATACACACATACTCCAAGAATAAATTTTGTCTAACTTCATTTAATAATTTTTTATAGATATTGAATTTTTTTTGCCAAAGTAAATACTATAGAGCTAAGATAGTAAAAAAAGGCAGAAATTGGGGGTATGTTTGAAATGATTTTGTATTTTTATGTATCGTTTGGTGTAACAACCCGCTGTTGCTACATATCACCGATTTAGCGATTACTACAAAAGAGATTCAATTTTAAGTTTAGAAATCTCTTTTGCATTTATTAGATGAAAATGTGTGTAAATTTTTCAATTTCCAAAATGAAAACATCTAAAAGTTTCAACACATGAGCATATGATATACTGGATAATACGCATAAGTAGCACAACCACAGAAATACAATACAGTGCCTTATGGCACTACAATCTCATAAGTAGAAGATCTAAGTATCTTAAAATAAAGCATACATGGCCATTAAGTACAACTCAAAAGAGATGATACATCAAAAAAGGGAGTGGAAAAGTCTACTATATGACATCTACTCCCTAGCTGGCCACAACTGCATCCTATTCCTATCAAGGATAGTGAGGAGAGATGGAAGAAGCATCCTCATCAATCTCTCTAGCCCTATTAGAACCCATCTGTGGGCGTCACCCTCCATGGAACAAGGGCCTATACTCAGATGCATGTCCAACAACCCTAGAAGGGCGTGATGGTGTACGCCAATCCTCTCTAAGCAACTCACGAAAGTCCACTGTCATGGAAACAGAAACAAAAGAAACTATGATACCTATTGAAACATAACGGATAACCAGCATTCCACTAAAACGTGCCTCCTAGGCCTCCCAGTCAATCACCCAACCACCACCTCGGCCTCTCACAGCTGGCAAGAGCTCGATGCTAAAAGGTCCTGTTCGACGTCGACTGGCCATCTACTCCTGTGAGCGAAAGACGATCATCGTAGTCAAACACAAACATGCAAGGGTAAGCTTATAAACAAATAATTAACCATAACATACCATGACGTTCCACACATCTCTGAGAAGGCAAACAACGAATATACACAGCAATTTACATGAATAATATAGTAAAAGTAGATATAGTCTCAAATCAATATAATATGGTGGTGCAATGCATGCAGACACAACTCCATGGAGATTTCCAACAACTTTGAGCGATCATCCAAACGTATCCCTTAATGTGGTTACATCAATAACACCCTTCGTAGGGCAAGAAGGTGGCACGTGCCTAAAACCAACTGGGGGATTAATGGTACTGATCTTGGATCGACTGTGGCTTCATCAGGAT
This sequence comes from Spatholobus suberectus, assembly GCA_004329165.1. Taxonomy (NCBI): domain Eukaryota; kingdom Viridiplantae; phylum Streptophyta; class Magnoliopsida; order Fabales; family Fabaceae; genus Spatholobus; species Spatholobus suberectus. The sequence continues at coordinate 82,251,123 of CM014730.1, read as the reverse complement.
ATGCGTATGTGGGTAGTCGCAACCACGACTCGAGTTTGCAATGATCTCAGTCACTTGTGGAATTGCGCATCCGTATATCCTCAAGGATACCCTAGGTACCTCCACTAGCCATTCCAACGCTTTGTCAAGCGTTCCTCAATGACTCGTGCATAAATGCATGTCAACAAAACAATATTTAATCCAAGACAGGATCCAACAACATTCTCGCTTAGATTCTCCTTTCTGTGGATTAGACATATCAACAATAAGTCTGCTGCCTTTATAGGCCGGGCCTTTCCACAAGATACTAAGCATAACCATCACCTTGTTCTCAAGGTCTTATATGACAAAATCTCTTAGGATTTTCCAACAATTATTTTTCTTAGTATTTTCGATGTTCACCAAATGCATCGAATAATTTACGTCATTATAGTTTTATGGCAATTATTAAATCATATCTTAATCATCAAGGATATTAAACATTAAATTTATTCCACTCGTTTACACCACCTAAAGATTTAAAATTTTATGATACCTCTTCATTCTATTCTATTAGCCTTGGTAATTTTTTTTTAAATTAGTTAATAATTCATTGTTATTATCTTAATCGGTTGACCACTTTCTAATTATTACTACTTTCTCATTCATTATATATATATATATATATATATATATATATATATTAACTATATCCAAAAGTTACTAAGCCTTTAATCCGAAAAGACGCTGCATCCTCGCACTTGTGCTTCATATATTATATAGGTTTACTTTTGTTTTTATATTATATATATATTTCGTATAATTATATATATATATATATATATATATATATATATATATATATATATATACTTGATTAAAGGATCTTATAATATCAAATATGAAACAAGTTCCATAAGCATGAATTCACTCACACGTTTTATACATATATGTTTTTCTTAAAGTTTTGAAAATGACGTCTTTCCTCAATATCAAAATTCCTCTGTTATAAAAAAAAAGAAACAACGTCTTGTGCATACTATAGCTTTATATGATTACGCATATATATATATATATATGGTATTTTAAATGCAAGCTCCTATTAACTATATCTTCACCCTAAGTAAATAATCTTCAGCCTATTAATTCCTTACAGTAGTACCTATACTACAGATACAGATTTTGCAGATACATAATGATCCTACTCACTTAAGTAATTGTTTTTCTATGGTAAAATCATATAAAAACCATATTTTTCCAACACCAAACAGCAACTACAATGACTCATACTGTGACATTTTTCATGATACATAACAAGGAAAAGCATAAGATTTTCTAAGCCAAAATAAAATAAAATAAAATAAATAAATAAACATATTCCAGCAGCAACCCAACAATAGCAACCATTAAAGATCCAACAACAAACCAACTAGTAGCTCAATATTTTCCTACCAGCATTTACTAGCAGAATAAAAGAAAACCAGCAAAGTATAAGCTCCCTTACTTGATGAAGATTAATGCAGGTAGATGAACTCAAAAGAAAGGAAGGGAAGTTGTCCTAAGCTCCACAGATTTTGTTCCCACGCCCACAGCTGTAGCTATTGGAATGTAAAGTCCTCCCCCTTTTTTTTTCTCCTTTGTTACGTTGATATTTAAAGACAATGGAGGGGTCTATTTTTATTGTCTCCAACGTTCTATATGTGTTAGACAAATGTCCAAGGGGTTTAAAGGTAAAGGAAAAAAAAAGAAAAGAAAAACTAATGTAGACATTCAAGGTTGGGGGGGGGGGGAGGGGGAGGGGTCTTTTTGTTTTCTTTTTCTTGTTTGTCTTCTTCTTCCGTGCTAGTCCAAGGGCTTAAAAAAACAACGTGCAAAAGTTGGGGGCCTAAAAAGTAGCATATCAATGGGTAACATATTGGTTTAAACGTTGGTTAGTGATATGTAACGTATAGCCGGATAGGAAATGCTTAAAATTGGGTATTTTTGCTTTTCAAATCTATTACTAAAATTAGTTAAAGTGATTTACTAAAACTGGGAGATAAGATTTAACCAAAATTGTTAAATCAAAAATTAATTTGCCTTGAAATAGGTGCTAATTAGCTTGGAGAAATTTGCTAATGATACATTAAGATTGGTTCATGATAAATTCCTGACTACTTGTTTAGTTACACAGTGTAATTTTACACTGTTAGTATACAATTAAATTCTAGTTCAATTAGAACTTCATCGAAAATTATCACATAAACTCATAGAAAGTGTTTTAATTAAATTTTTTCAACAAAATTAAATTTAAATTTTCTCTTGTAATTAATTTCAATCACTTGTTAAAACACAAGTAAAAAAGAATGCAGTGTTACATTTGGAGTGATTGTAAGTTTTTAGTTTTTAATTTGTTTTAAATTTAAATTTGAAAACAAAATCTGTTTGGATAAAAATGGATTGAAATAATTTTTAAATAAATTTCAAATTATTTTAACTTTCTTTTGGAAATAAAAAATGTTTTCTAGTTCTAGTTTTAAGTTCTTTAGAAGTTTTTCTATCTTTTTTTAATACTTTCCTTTATCTTTCTCCACTTTTTGCCTAGTCTTCTCGATTCACCTCTCGTTCAATCTTTACTAGAATTGGCAAATTAGGTGACATTAACTGACTTGATTTAAATTCATATGATGAAATATAGGGCGTGCACTTTAAACATTAAGTACAAATTAAATTTAGACTTTTTTAGTGGGCTTAGACCACAAAAGTCCATACAAAATCAGGTTTTCATTGGGTTAGGGCTTCATTTTAGAAGCTCAAATTGAATATGGGCCTTTTCAACTAGACTTGTTATAGCCTGAAACCCACATTAAGCTTTCGATTGACTTGACACAAACCTTGCTAGGTGAAATATAGGATCTTGACTATAAATTTTTACAACAGTATAAATCTGGGCTTTTTAGCCCAGTTCATTTATGGCCCAATTTGTGTTTAACATGCAAAAAGCTTGCAAAAATCAAGCTTTCACTGAGCTTGGGCCTCATTTTAGAAGCCTGAATTGGATTTAGGTTTCTTGGCCTAACATGTTGTAGCCCACAACCCATATTAAGCCTATGACCAACTTGACTTGAACCCACTTGATTAAATATTGGGCTTTAGTTTTAAATTTTGAGTATTTTTTTAAAGGCCTTTAAGTTTAGAGAATGAATTAAATCTGAGCTTTTTTACCCCAATTTGGGTTAACGCGCAAATAGCTTGTGCAAACCAAGCTTTTATCAAGCTTGGACCTCATTTTTGAAAGACTTGCATCAAGCTTGCAACTGACTCGACCCAAATCTATTCAACAAAATGTAGGGGTTGGACTTTAAATTTTGAGCATGAATTAAATCTAAGCTTTTTTATAGCCCAGTCCGATCATGACTTGATCTAGGCTTAGCCTACAAAAGCACGTACAAATTGGGCTTGCATTGAACTTAGTCTTCATTTCAAAAGCTTGAATTGAATTTGGGCCTTTTGAATAGACTTGATATAGCCCATGACCTGTATCGAGCTCGTGACTGACTTGGCCCAAACCCACCTGATGAAATATAAGGCTTGGGCTTTAAATATTTAGAAAAAATTAAATCTGAGTCTTTTTAGTCTGATCCAATCATGACCCGATTAAGGCTTAGTCTGCAAAAGCCCATTAAAACTTAAATATTTTCTTTTTTTTTCTATTATGCTCTCACTTAATCTCATGACAACTTCATGTTAAAAAGTCTCACGTCTTTTTAGTGAGCTTTTAAAAAAATTGAAATATTAACAAGTTTTTAAATCTAAAAACAAACAAAAAACCTAAAATTACAAATTAAAAACTTAATTTTAAAAATTTTTAAAACTTAAAATTTAAAATCACCACAAACATGACCTTGAATTTTAAAACTGTTTTTATAACAGTTTTTAAAACATGTTTCAAATAAGTTTCTAAGAACAAAATAATTAAAAAAAAAAAAATCTTGTTTGAATGAATATCTCATTTATATATGACTATTTTGAGAGATGATATAGGTATGTTCGATGGCCTACTCTTTGCTAAGATGATCATAAAGTGTTGTTTTTTTTTGTTACAAAAGTGTTATTTATAATCAAATCAATATAAAAAAAACTAATAAAATTATGTTTAATTGCAAATGCAATTATTTATAGCTGTTTTTTTTAGAATAATCATTTATAACCTTTAAATTTGTAATAATAGATTATAAAAAGTAAAAAGTTTTAAAAAGAAAAATAAACGATACTTAAACATGGGCAGAGTTCTTAAGGGCTAAGGTAGGCCATCCCCCACCCTCCCCCAATTTTTTTTTAGATTTCTTTATTTTATATGTGATTTTTTTATATAGGAGTTTTATTAAAATTTACACAATTTTACAATCTAATTTGATAAATCTCCTACTATATATAAATTATGTATTTTATAGCAAAAAATTTACAATACAAAATAATATAAAGAAATCTATATTAAGAGAACAACTTAATTGAGTATCATAATACATAATTTTGTCTTGATATAGTAATTTTGTGGCTTAACTTTCTTGGCTTATGAGGTGGTAATTTTTTTACATATACATGTATTGTACATAGTTTGCAAACATTTTCTAGTTGTGTTGATGTCAGTCGAATCAAAATTACTTTTTTAAATTAAGCAAACATATTTCAATTTGTGAATTTTGTATAGGTGTTTATAAAATTCTAAACTTTGATTTACTTTTTTTTAATCAACACTCTATGTGTAAAATTGTCTTACATGTGACCCTACATATCAAATGATTATAAGACTTTTGAATTTATAAAATAATTATTTTTTAACATATAAAATTTTACAACAATAAAAGATAAAAAAATATTTTCTTTAATAATATTTTATATATTTGACTACCCCAACTAAGTTAGTCTAGCACCGCCCCTTTACTCAAATATTTTGTCTATAACAAGAAAAAAAATGAAATTATCTCCACAATGAAGACTATAAAAAGAAAATTTCTAAGGGGTGGATAAAGTTGATAAGACAGGACCTTACATCTGACATGTTGCAGGTTCGAGTCTTTACTCGTCTCCTTGGGTGAGGTAAATAAAAGTACCTCTATAAGTACTCTTTGAGTCAGAAGGCTTTTCCTACTTTGGACCGAGACACTATTTCTTCCCCCTAAATTTAAATTTATCCAAAAAAATAGAATATTTGTTTAAAAAGAGAAAAAAATATCATTAATTATCTTCACAATAAATATGACTATTTGGTAGAGCTCTCTCTTTAAGTAATTAACACAGCTAGTCAAGACTCAAACTTGAGATCACTAGTTAAGTAAAAACAATTTTTTGCCGATTAATCTATGCACTCAATTGTACCATAGAGACTATAAAAAAATAAAATATTTTGTCAAGAAAAAAGATAAATAACACTTAAATATTGTTATTTTCACAATTAAATCCTCTTAATGAAAATATTAACTCTAATATACATATTAAAAAGTTTAAATTAAAAAAAAAATTAAGGATGACCAAGGCTCCCTCGTCTTATAAGTAGATCCGTCTCTGCATTAAGTATTAGAAAGAAGAGTCGGAGTCTATATTTTTGAAGAATGTATCTGTATAAATGATTCTAACATTTAATATCTTTTTCGTTAAATATATTATTTTTTTTAGCATAACGGAAGATGTTGTATTATCGGAGAAACATTGACTGGACTGGGAAAATAGATTTATACACGGTCAAATTCAAGGTGGAATATATATATATATATATATATATATATATTAAGTATTAGAAGAAGAGTCGGAGTCTATATTTTTGAAGAATGTATCTGTATAAATGATTCTAACATTTAATATCTTTTCGTTAAATATATTATTTTTTTTAGCATAACGGAAGATGTTGTATTATCGGAGAAACATTGACTGGACTGGGAAAATAGATTTATACACGGTCAAATTCAAGGTGGAATATATATATATATATATATATATATATATATATATATTAAGTATTAGAAAGAAGAGTCGGAGTCTATATTTTTGAAGAATGTATCTGTATAAATGATTCTAACATTTAATATCTTTTTCGTTAAATATATTATTTTTTTTAGCATAACGGAAGATGTTGTATTATCGGAGAAACATTGACTGGACTGGGAAAATAGATTTATACACGGTCAAATTCAAGGTGGAATATATATATATATATATATATATATATATATATATATATATATATATATTAGCTTATATCATGTTTGGAATCTCATTAATAACACACGTATATCCCATATTTTTAGTCAATTTAAAGAAAGATATAGAAGTTATACAGAGTTGCTTCGCTATTACTGTAATTTCCAACGTCCTAAACATGATACATTGATACCAGACACGTACTTAATTACGCTGTGGTTACGTGACGTTTTGAATAGTAAACTGACTTTTTAACGCAGAGAGGAGTAAGCAAGAACATAGTTTCTCCGGTCAAATTATAAATTGTTTATTTAAATTAAATGGGTAAGATATGTCGTTGAATAATCTCGTTTCCAGACTCTAACTCCGGTGGACAAACTTTTAGAATAAATAAATAATAGGTAAACAGTGAACTGTGCATTAAGGTGAGTTTGGATAAATAAATTCATTATATATTTATTTAACAAATTTTTATAATATGAAAATTTATGTTATGAATTTAATTATAAAATTTGTTAAATAAATTAAAAAATTATTTTAATAAATTTCATTTAAAATTAAAAATAAAATAAAATTATAACAATCATAAATTATTTTCATCAATTCAAATATATATTTTTTTAAAAAAACTTCATCAAACATCTATACAAATCACAATACGTTCAAACAACCCAAAATTCAAAACCTGCAGGTCAATTCCTCCGGAAGAAATTCTTCTCTAGGCACAAACCCAACAACTCAACCGACATTTGCGTAATCATATCATTGGTTTTTTGTGTTGTGTTGAATTTGTGTGCGTGTGTGTAATGGTAACACTGAAATTAAAATTTATGATTTTATGCATATTATTTAAATGTCTCACTACTAGACCAACCCTAATAAGTGTATTGGGTTGAATTTGCTACCATAAAATGTGTTGAAAGCAGAAATGTATATGATACCATTATAATATTTTTTTATTTTTATTTTATTTCTTAGACTTTAAAAAGAGAGAAATATAATAATAAAAAATCATCTTAATTAACATAATCTAATAATTAAGAAACTAAATATGTAATTAATTGATTGTAACAAAAATTAAAAACTTCAATTGATTCTTTTTACTCATTTATTTTTTAATATATTTCTTAAGCTTTGTTTAACATGACATTCTAGAATAAAGGAAATTAAAATTTTTCTTTTTCTAGTTTGGTATTAACATAAAATTGAAAATGAGATATTAAGGATATTTTTTTATTTTTTGATAAATGTTTAAAAATAAAAATAATATTATGATTTTATAATATTATTAAAATTAAAATAAAAATATTTTCAAAATGCAAATGCAACCTATATTCTTTCCCCTTTTGTAAGATAGCATCCCCCCCCCCCCCCCCCCCCCCCCTTTTATTCGCATTATTCACCTTATTTATTTTATTTATTATTTATTGATTGGAAGGTAATAAAAAATAATTCAACATTTTTATTTAGTTTCTTATTATATTATGTTAAATAAAATGAATTTTTTTTATTATATTTCTCTCTTTTCAAAGCCTAAGAAATATAATAAAAAAATCTTAAAAGAATATAGTAATTGTGTTAGATATACATTTTTGTTAGTACATATTTTACTATAGCAAATATAATACAACACAAACAAGAATGATACGGTTACATAGATGGAAAAAAGAATCATGAGTTTCCTTTCTTATTTTAAATGTTAGATATTTTGTTTTTAACTTATGTGACAGGTTTGCATTTTTATTTTTATTTTATTAATTATAATTTTTTTATTAATTGTGTGTAAGGATGTCACTAGTGCAAAAATAGCATTTTACATTCTAGAGCAACATTTTAACTCGATTTATAACTAACCGAGTTAATATATTAACATGGTGGCATTTTTGTAAATCTTTGCAACCTTTTTAGCTTGGTTACATCAAGAATCGATTTAAAAATGTATGCCCGCGGTTTAAAATGCAATTTCGTGTAATATTTCTAACTCAGTTTAGGAGAACCGATTTAAAAACAAGCATTTTGAATCGATTCTTTTTTGAACTAGTTTAAAATGTGAGTTTTTAAACCGATTCTCTTAGAACCAATTTAAAACATCTTTTAAAAGCCAGCTTTTTCGATGTTGTCCACTATGTTCTGCCACCATTTGCGTTTTTGAGCTCGTCCCCTGTGTTCTCCCACTTTTGCGTGCTTCCTTCCAAAGTGGAAGTTCTCTCCAAAGCTCCAAAGCTCACCACGAACCTCCTCCCAAACTTCCACCTCTATTAAATCGAGCTCCATTCGCATTTTCGTTTCGAGGTACATTTTGGGTTCAAGCTCATTGGCATGTTTGGTTTGAGCTCCATTAGAGGTGAACCATACTTCTTACATTTTGGTTCTTTCGTTCGAGCTCCATTAGAGTTATAGCATTTTGCTTCTTGCATTTTGGTTATTCGAGCTCCATTTTTCACGCTTGCATATTGGTTGTTGATTGCATTTTGGTGCCACACGTTTGAGCTACATTTTGGTCCATTCCTTGTTACGTGCCATTTACCCATCTTCTTGAACTCGCCCATTTTGTGTTCTCTTCAAGCTCAACAGCTTATTGGAGGTAAATATGCGTTATATTTTGGTGATTTAGAGGTTTGAGCGGATTGGACTGATTTTGGTGGTCTTTTTTTTTTGTTTTTTGGATAATGCATGTTGGGTATATGCTCTAATATATATTGAATAGTATTTATGCTCTATTTTTGCATAGGTTCAAGCTCCATTTTTGCAGTTTTTGTTTATGCATATGGTTGTCATTGTTGTGGTGGATGTGGATAATAATGAATTTAGTTTTGTTGCTATTGGAAATCAATTGCTAAAGGCTATGCTTGAATATGTTGATAGATAGAAGAAAAATTTAGTTCATTGTACCTATATGGATTCATGAATCTTTAAGGAAAAAAAGAGTATTATTTAAGTTAGTTATAACTTATATGAATATATATAGTAATGATTTTAAGTGTTGAGAATTGGATGACATAAGCTAGAATTAATTGAAGTCAATTATTTTGACTAGTACTTACCTTGATGTTGCTTAGTAATGGGAAAGCATAAAACTATGAAATTAATTTAAGGATATGTAAGGAATAAATTGTCACCAAATGTATTATATTTTGTTTAAAATCTAAAGCTTTAGAGTTAGTGGATTACAAGAATCAAAAAATTGGTCTTAATCTAGATTGGGAACTAGTTAGGAAATTAAAAGATAATAACATAAGTGAACTTGTATGCTACAATACATTCTTAAGATAAAGTGAGCAAAAACGAAGAATTAGTTTAAGAGTTAATTAGTATAAGAATCTAAAGTTGAATAATTTAGGTACTAAAATTTAATTAAAGTTCATGGTAATAAAGGATGGTCTCTTAGCTTTTTCCAAGGGTATGTTCAACAACAACTTAATATGTACAAACAAATAAATGATAATGTCCTAAATTAGAGATGAACTCGGGTGATTAGGATAGGTAAGGGCTAAGAAGTTTATATCTAATTATCATTATCTCATAACTAAAGTGGTATTAGGTAGAGTGAAAATAAATGGTTAAGTCTCTTGCCTACTAGTTTTTATTTTAGATTTAAGTGTTGTTTATAAAATGATAGCTAAGGGATTAAGAAGTTTAAATCTAAAGATATAGGCCGCGAGAGCCTATATGATATAAATTGAGCTTGAGTAATGATGAAAACAATGTTAAATATTGATCGATAGATTGTATCTCTATCTGTTATTGACTATACTATTGGTGAGGTATGATGGATAGTGAAAAAAAAGAGGAAACTCTGTCGAGTTTTTATGAGAATTTTGAACTCTTGAGTATTTGTTGTGGATTGGATTGTCTAACAGGTTAACCTTTAGTATTGTGACTGAATACCTATAAACAGGTCTATGGGAAAGTACTAGAATATAAAGGAAACTTTGCTAAAATTTTTGTATAAATTGTGTGCATTATGCTGTGTGTCTAATTGTGTTTTTTTTTATTAAATTTATGCATTACGAGCGAACCTTAGTTTCCTGTTTGAGATTCAATACAACGATTAAAGTACTAATTGTTGTATTGAATCTTGAATTGTCCAGTTGAACAGTTTGGAAAGATTCATTTTTTTATACTTGATTAATATGTAATAGTTAAGTCTCATCTTAAATTTGATGAAATTTCGGTTTAGTGCATTTCGTGTTGTGTCTTCAGGTGCATACTTGATTGTGGTGAATTTGATGTTACCATTTTCATTTCATGTACTTGGAGACCAATGCAAAATGCTGTCGAAATTTTGTCAAATTTAATATATGAGATTAAACCTGTACGTATTAATCAAGTTTAAAAAAATGTCTTTCTGAATGGGATAGGGCCAAACCTTGTATAAAAAAGTGAGATTTACATGCATTAAAATATGTTTTGTGGATCACAAAAGGAAGTTATGGATCGTAGTTTGATTAATTCTAGACGCACAACTGATGAGTATGAAAATGGAGTGGAAAAGTTTATCCAATTTGCTGAAAGAAATCTTCCTGATAGTGGTAGGTTCTTCTATTGTTTTTTTGTTAATTGTTTGAATGAGAGATTACTACAACTTGAGCAAATACGAGAGCATATTCTTTGTGATGGTTTTTGCAAGAGTTATACAACATGAACATGGCATGGTGAATTGTTAGACATGTCGAGTAGGGGTGAGCATGACCCAACCCAACCTGCGAACCCGACTCGGCCTAAAGTTGGTTTTGACGGTTCGGGTTTTGAAATTAGGCCCAGTGTATATTAAGGACGGGTTCAGGTTATGCTTCGAGTCGTCCCAACCCAGTTTGGTGTCCTATATTTTCTTAAAACGTATAAGTTTTTTGAACAATTGTGTATTAATAATAAAACTTTTTAATTTAATAGATAATATTTTGTATAACATGATATCATATTTATAATGATATTATTTATTTTAAAATAGATATTATAAAATATACCTTAATTTAAGTTTATACTTATTTTATTTTACAATTTAACTATACATAATGTTAAGATTGATATATTGTGTTAGAAAGTCGGGTTGACCCGGTCTTGTCCCATGTCTTTCTGGTCTTGATCAGGTCAGGTTTGAAAAAATGGCCCATTCAAAATTTCGGGCCGAGTAGGGACAAATATAAACCTGTCCCAACCCGTCCCTTGCTCACCCCTAATGCCGAGTGTGTCCCAAACAGCACAAGTTGATGTACCTATGGATGATCGACTAGAGGACATGATTCGTGATATTGGACCAGAATCTTTTCAGCGAGCACATGTGTATGACACTTTGTGCAGTGATGCGGATAAGCCTTTATATCCGGGGTGTATGAAATTCACACGATTATCAGTGGTGTTAAGATTGGTAAATCTTAAGGCAATAAATGGGTGGAGTAATACAAGTTTTACCGAATTACTTGAGTTGTTGAACGAAATGCTTCCAAAAGGTAACACATTGCCGAGATACAACTATGAGGTGAAGAAGGTATTGTGTCCGATGGGATTGGAATACAAGAAAAAACATGCGTGCTCTAATGACTGCATATTATATAGAGAAGAGTTTAGAGAGTTACACAAGTGTATGGTATAAAGTGAAGGATGATGATTGTAATAGTGATGAGAGCACAAAGGAGGGTCCCCTACAAAGGTGTTGTGGTATCTTCTAATAATTCCAAGGTTTAAGCGATTATTTGCTAATGCAGATGACGCGAAGAACCTTACGTGACATGCAAATGGGAGAAAATGTGATGGACAGCTTTGTCATCCTGCTAATTCTCACTAATGGAAGAAAATTGATCGTTTATTTCCAGCCTTTAGAACTGAGACAAGAAACCTTAGGCTTGGACTTACTACGGATGGAATGAATCCTTATGGTAACTTATCCAGTAAGCACAGTTCATGGCATGTTCTCCTAGTAATTTACAATCTATCTCCTTGGTTGTGCAGGAAACAAAAATATATTATGTTATCTATGATGATTGTTGGCCTAAGATAGCCAGGAATGACATAGATGTCTTCTTATGTTCCTTGATTGAAGATTTGAGAATGTTGTGCGATGAAGGTGTTGATGTGTATGATGAGTATTGTCGTGAAAATTTCATGTTGCGTGCAATATTATTCTGTACCATCAATGACTTTTTAGTATATGGAAACTTGAGCTGGTATAATGTTAAAGGACATAACGCTTGCCTTATATGTGAAGAAGACACATGCTACGTACAACTAAAACATGAAAAGAAGACAGTTTACATTGGGCATCAAAAATTTCTCAGGCCTAATTACCTATGTCGTAAACTTAAAAAAGTTTTTAATAGATGTCATGAGGATGGTATTGTGCTACCTGCCTTAGCAATAAGCATCTCATTGTGAAACTTGGGTAAGAGTAAGATGTTTGAAAATATTAAAATTAAAGTATAAATAAAATATTTTTCTACTAATATTTTTACTTCTTTTACGTTAAGTATCAATTGTTTTATATTTTCAAAATATTAAATATATTTATTTTTTTATTTAATATTTTTTTATAAAAGTAAAAAAACAAATTATAGGAAAATATATGTTTAATTACTCATTTGATCCTTATAGTTACAAAAACTTTTCATTTTAGTCTCTATACTTAAAAACATCTCCTTTTAGTCTTTCTATATATGATTTTTAATTCCTTTTAGTTCTCATTATAAGGATTAAAAAGAATTAAAATGATATATGTAAGAATTAAAAATGGTATGTATAAGGACTAAAAGATGATGTTTTTAAATATAAAGACTAAAAAAAAGTTTTTGTAATTATAAGGACCAAACGAGTAATTAAACAAAAAATATATAATTACCTTTCAACTGTAATTTAAATCATGCAATGCCGGAAGTACAGGCCTTCCATAAAAAAAAAAAAAAAAAGGATTGCGTGTTGTCGTTGCGGATTGAGGAAGAATGAGGATTCTATAAATAGGAACCAGCCCTCGGCAAAAAATATAAACACCTAACAGACTATAAACTGTAAAGCCGTGGAAGCACAAGCCTGCTTCTTGGTTATTGCCAATCTCCCTTTTCTTTCTATTGAATTGGCTTGCAAAGTATTACAAGCCAAAACCTAATGTCACTCACAAACTTCCCCCTGGCCCAAAGAAGCTACCTCTCATAGGGAACCGAACCTGCATCAACTAGCATTAGCAGGTTCACTTCCACATTATGCTCTTCGAGACCTTGCCCACAAACATGGACCTCTCATGCATCTCGAACTTGGTGACATTTCAGCAGTGGTTGCATCCTCCCCCGGGATGGCCAAGGAAATAATGAAAACGCATGATGTGATGTGATAGAAAAAAATGATAAATATTAATTAAATGTTTAAAAAAATGAAGTGTCCAAAAATTATTGTTCCTAAGTTTTGGTTCAGGGTGTGGACTCTATGCTGCGAGTCATTTTGATCGTAACTGCATAATATGTTCTGTATCTTACCGAGTACCTCCGTTGCTCCATTTAATAAATTTAAATTTTGTTTGCTTTTCAGAAAAAAAATGTTTTACACCAATAGTACTATAGGTGATTTTTTTTTCATTATTATTCTTGTACTATAGGTGATTCTAATTCTAATTATATAATTATATTATCTTTATACACAAATCTTTACATCTTTTTACAATTTTTTTCTGTCATATCACTTAACTTATTTCATATTTTTCTCTCTTCTATTTTCATCTCTTTTTTAATAATAAGAAAAGTTATACAAAAGTATTGTAAAAAAAAACAAAAAAATCTAGGTTTATATACCAAAGGTCATAGAAAGAAGAGAGAGATACAAAAAGAAGAATGGAAAAAAAGAATAGATGTAATAAGTGAAGTAATCTCACATAAAGAGAGAGAGAGAGAGAGAGAAATGAAATAAAATGTGAGGATTGGTTAAAAAAAATGGGTATAAAACACTCATCACTTCTAAAGGTTCCTTTATTTTAATGTTAAATTGAACTGATTTTATTATCAAAAAAATTGAATTAATTTTGAACTGTTAAATGTAATGAGTTGTGTATTTAAATTAATTATAAATTAATATTAGAGCGTGTATTTTCATTGAATTTTTTTAATTTTTAATATTTGTAGTTATAAAAAAAAAAAAATTGAGAAAACATGTAACTCCTCTTGAAATCAACTTGACTCCACCATTCACCACTTGTTATTTTCCTTTTCTTCCCGACACAACATCTTATTTCTCTTTTCGAATTATGTTTTTTCATACTAACACTTTTTTTATAACATTAATTTTTTTTTATTACTCTCATTTATATTATTACTTTATCTTACACTTTTCTCCCTTTTCTTCTTATCTCCTTTTCTATACAAAAAGTTGTCCAATTTTATTGTATAAATATAATTTCTCTTTTCATTTTACCAAAATTTGTATGAAAATATTTCATTTATTTGACTAGGACGTATATGCTGCTGGAACTGATACTTCGGCATCAACACTATGGTGGGCTATGACAGAAATCATGAGAAATCCAAGAGTTGAGACAAGCATTTAGAGAAAAGAAAATAATTCATGAAAGTGATCTAGAGCAACTTACTTATTTGAAGTTGGTGATCAAAGAGACGTTGAGAGTACACCCACCTACTCCTTTATTGATCCCTAGAGAATGCTCTGAACTAACCATCATTGATGGGTATGAAATACCTGTCAAGACTAAAGTCATGGTAAACGTATGGGCAATTTGTAGAGATCCCCAATATTGGATTGATGCTGAGAGGTTTGTCCCGAAGAGGTTCGATGGTAGTTCTATCGATTTCAAAGGGAATAACTTTGAGTATCCCTTTTGGGGCAGGAAGGAGAATGTGCCCAGGCATGACATTTGGTTTAGCCAGCAATAGCATTATGCTTCCACTGGCTCTATTACTTTATCACTTCAATTGGGAACTCCCAAATGTAATGAAACCTGAGGATATGGATATGGCTGAACACTTCGAATTGGCTATTGGAAGGAAAAACGAATTGTGTTTGAGTCCCTTTGTTTATGATCCTTGAGTGCATGATTGACTTGTCCACATTTATCAAGCTCACTTTTAGATGTCATATATATTTTATACTTTGGAAAAACATTGGTAGACACTAGTGTTGGTATAGGTCATTGGTGATATGATGTGTTAGGAAAAAAGAAAAGCGATGTATGATAGGTAATATGATATATTGGAAAGAGAGAAACAATAAGAGTTGATAGAGTATTTGATATATGAAGGTATCTACTACCTATATATCATCGCTCTTATACTTTTGCCATTATAGAATAAAATTACAAGCCCATATATTATGAGCACAATATATTATATTAACAAATAATTTTACTGATGTAAAAATATGTATATTTGTTAACCTCCTGCTTATTTCTATGGAAATGGAGTAAAAGGAAACAAAAAGAGAAAGAGAAGTTATTGTCATGAGAAAGACTTTACCTAAAATTGGCATGAAATTGGGGGAGGGGAAATGATATTTCTCTTTTTCATTTTTTTAACTTTTTAAAATTAAATAAATTTATTATAACATAAAATTAAAGAAAAATAATACATATTTTTTGCTAAGAAAAAGATAATAGAGTAAAAAGTTATTTTTAAATTAGTATATAAAAATATTTTTAATATTGTTTATTTTTATCTTTTCACCATCTTTTCTGTTCATTCAAACAAATGAAAAGAAATTTCTTCATTGCTTTCCTTTTATTTTTATCCATCCAAACAATATATATTTTCTATTTTATTTTTCTTTTATTTCTTTCCTTTCTATATTTCTTTTCTTCTTATTCCTTTCCTCTCTATTTAATTCACTCATAATCTAAAAAAATAAAGGAAATTTTTGACAATTCAAGTTGAAAGTAAGCGGGTGCATTAGTAACTTTGAGGATATAATGACATTGTTAGAAAAGACTCAAATGTAAAAGGTGCAAGAGAATAATTATGATAACAAGGTTGCAAAGAAGAGCATGGAGATCCAAAGAGAAGAATGAAGCAGAAAGTTGTGATTAGTTTTCAAGCAATAGCAGAATCAAGTAATGAAAATCAATTATAGATCCAGAAAATTGAAATTAGAGACACAATCTGTTGCTAAATCTTCCGTCACTGAATTAGCTATGAAATATTTGGTAGGCACAATTTTGTAGTTAAATGGGGTGTTGATAGATATTTATAGTGAGAGAAAATTGAATGCATCACTAATTAGCGAGAGGATTTCTCCCTAATTTATTACTGAAGAATTTTTCCTGTCTCTAATTATAAGGAAATAATTCTCTCTCTAATTTGCAAGAAAAAAAATTTCATCTTTAATTGATGAGAGAATAATTTTCTCTGTAATTAAAAAAAGAATCTTTTTCCAGGATTGATAAATAGTAGCTTGTTAGACATTTAGACGTCATGAACGAAGGCAATGATCCGGACAAAGGATCAAAAAAATAGAATAAATACAATCATTGACTAACATAATGCAATACATATATATTGTTTTCATACAAAGAAACAAGCATAAAAACATTTATTACGTAAAAGTAAATAAGCTAGAGCTGATTAGCATATTGTGACAATCATAATTCTAGAGTCTTTCGATATGATAATTGAATACTGACTTCTAGGTTTAGTTTTGAAGATAATGATTACTGCAGTGCAGGAAAATATAAGCTAGCAGTCTAGCACGACCAATTGAAAAAAAAGAAAAAAGAAAAAAGACTGGTTATGTAGGGATGTTGTAAAGATTTCAGCCACATATGGGAAACTTTATGCTCCAATTATATACAATTTGAGGTATTAAAAAATATCCTAAATTATAGTTGTCTAACGAGATAGAGAATTTTACGTGACTATATTGTAATGACAAAGGGAAAAATATCATTCGCATGCAAACGAAGACCGAGGTAAAAAAAGAAAAAACATGAAAGGTGCATTAAAGTTTTACATAAAAAACTTGCTCATTGAGAACTAAGCTAATTCATAATTTGGCAAAAGTAGATGGATTAAAAAGCATAGCCCCAAATCCTTTTCAGCATTCATTGCTTCAACAAGAGGCTTGCATAGTATATTTGGATTTCCATATTAAAACTAAAACATTCAAAGAAAAACTGAGAAAGAGAAAACAATAATGTAAATTTGAATGTAAGATATTAGTAATGAATAAATAAATAGATAAAAGAAACAACAGTTGTCATATTAATTACAGTTATAACAGCAGCATGAACTAAAAAATAAATGAATTCACCATCAATTTCAAGTTGCAAAACTAGGAAAAGGTCAAAATAATATATGAGAATCATATTGGAAAATCAAGTGGGGAACATGACTCGCGTTAGGCGTAAACTAAAATATGCTTTAGCAAGTGTAAGAAACGATCAGAGCATACATCAATTGCATTAAATGGTCATTAATGCACTATCCTCTTATAGCATCATCATAGGACAACTTGCCTTGAATGCTTTGGAGTAGTTGTCTCCAACCCTTATTTGTGTATCAAGTATCGTTTGAAAAATGGAAGGATTAGTGTGGATAGAGTTGATAAAAAGGTTGCAAGTAAGGCCGTGTAAAAAATAGATATATCAAAAAATCAATCCGAACAAAATCGAATTGCTTTATGAACCAAACCGTTTTTCATAAAGCGGTTTGGATTTTTTAAAAAAAAGTTTCTTTTTTTGGGATTTGGATCAATTTCATTCAGTTATTCATTTTATATTCATGTATGGTTCGATTTTTCGAAGAACGAATCGAACCACTTTGTGAAAAATGGTTTAGTTAACTTAATCATTTTTTATAAAGCGATTCGGTTTGCATTTTTCCAAAAATAGATTAGTTTTTTAAATTTGGATCGATTCGGTTTTGGAGCAGTTCAAATCGATTTGGATTTTTTGCATACTCTTGGTTGCAAGAAAATGTTACAAAGATAGTTTGAGCGCAGTTGGCGGAAGAATTTACCTCTTCATAGCAAGGTCGGGGCAGTCGTGGGGTTAATTTTTTTAATTCTTGACATTAGATGTGAGTTTGTTGATAGAAGACACAACCAATCGAAGAGCTTAAAGACATTCAAATTGGTCATAACCTTTCTCATTCTACCAAGATTGATACTTTTCTCTGTGGTGAAGTTCAGGCTGACCTGATTAATATATTGAAGAAGAATGTTGGTATTTTTGCTTTATTAATTGTTGATTTGTCGGGCATTGATCCTGATTTCACATGTCATCTATTGTTCCTAAAGCTAAGTCGGTCGTGTATAGGGAAATGAGTCTGGGTGATAAAAAATGACGAGTTATGATGGAAGAAACCAAAAAACTCAGAAAGGCAAATTTCATTTGGTTGAGTATCCTACCTGACTTGCAAATGTTGTCCTAGTTCATAAGTCAAAAAAAAAAAAATGGAGGATGCATGTAGATTATGCTAATGTGAATAAGACATGCCTCAAGATTCTTATCCTTTGCCTAATATTGATCGGTTAATTGATAGAGCTTCTAGAGACAAACTATTAACTTTTATGGATGCTTATTCAAGTTACAATCAAATAATTAAGGATGCATCACATGGATGAAGGAAAAAAAATGGCTTTTATGACTAATAATTTGAATTATTGTTATCAAGGTTGTCATTTGGCCTAAAAAATGCAGAGTGACCTACCAAAGGATAATGGACGAAAATGTCACTAATAAAATCGGTTAGAATATAGAAATTTGTGATGACATGGTGGTGAAATATGCCGTGGAGAAGCAACATTGTGTAGATTTACTGGAGATATTTGAAACCTGTTAGGGTCATTTTTGAAGATTATCGAATTTAGTTGTCGAAAAGATATATATGAAAGCAAAGTACTTTTTTCGATAAAACATATATTCTATCGAAATACTCTGTTCGACAAAAGAAGAGTTAGTATACAAAGAAAAGTTGCTTGGAAATGTCTTAATCAGAATCTAAAAGAATTCAAGCAAAAAATCCCTTATTCAAGAAGAGAGCTACATCATTCGAGAAGAAAGCTACATCATATTCGAGGAAGTATTCTAGTAATGTTCGACAAAGATCTTGGACAAATCAGAAAGATGTACACAGGAGATCATAATAACATTGGAAGCAATTACCACTCAGACAGTTGCATACAAATATCAATATATTATTTAAAAGTTAACTGTAGACTGTATACGTGTCTTATTGTAGTGATTTTACCATTGTATAGAATATCTATAAATAAATGACCATGTAGCCATTATTTTTTGGTTATGACATTTCACACAAATCCTGTATATCACACACACCGCACAAAATGGCTACCGGTTTCAAGGAAAACGTGTATGTTTTGACCTATCTTTTATTTTAATTTATTACTTTTATTGCACTTCTTTTTTGATAACTCCTTTTTCTTTCAATGATTTCCTCTTTTAGTCACTTTCATGATCTAGTTCTTTTTTACATTTGTAACTTCTATTCAAGTAATTCGAAACATCTCGAAATCATATGTTTACATGTATTATGAATGAATTCAATGTTAATTCAATTTGTAATACAAAATTGTAATGAATTTGAGGATTACTAAGAAATATGGATGAATTATAAAACATTGACAAAATCATTCTCAAATTGAAAATTTAACTGCTAGTTCTAATAAAAGAATCCACATTATAAGTTTAGATTCTAAGTCCCATTTAAAAATCTTTATTTGTTGGTTAGAATCTTAGTGAGAAATTATCTACTGAGAATCAAAACAACTTCGATTTCTCAAACATATTTCTACCATCAACAAATTGGCATGCCCGGTGGGACTTGTTGCCATAATGTTGAGAACTAGTTTTGAGAAATTTGCATGATTTTAAGAAGTGGCAGAATAATGGCCAGTCCTAGTGGTCTAGGCAATCTTGGAAATAATGCTAATCGAAGGAATAAGACGTCTAATAATGACAACAATAATAATATGAACAATCTAGTGTCTGAGGCTAATAATAAAAGTGTGACAGAAAGTGTAGTAACAATACAAATGGAAGGTGTAAATACTACACAAGGAAATGTGCCTCCATTATTAGAAGCAGGTCCTAGTCATAGTACACCTCTACAAGCAAACCAACCCTGGGGAATGCCAAGATGGAGTTTACAACAAACAAACATGTAAATGCCCTTTGCTCATCCTCAATCAATACATTCAGCCCATATGTCGATACATTCGACATAGCCAAGAAATATAAATTCAGATTTACAAAGAATGAATTATGCGTATAATAGTGAACAGATGCAATCATTGGGGGCAAATACTAAAAGTAATATGTTGAGGGAAAGTAATTTCTCAACTGGTATTACTAATCAAACTTTAATGGCATTTAGACAACAAATGGATCATAGTAACCACGACATGGTGAATATGTTGACTAATCAAGTGACTACAATGTTGAATCCCATGATTCAAACCACTCATAACAGTTATCAACAGTTGTCTATGTTAATGGCAAGGGTTGCAAATTCTTTAGAAAATTCTCAATGGCAACGGTTACTAGAAAATTAAACTGCAAATCAAATTCCTGTAACTAACGTTATAAATCTTGTTAATAACTGTCAAGGGTTGTCTAAAAATCCCTTTACGATAAATCCAAATCAGAATTTTAGAGTAAATGCTCAACAAAATCCTGTCTTGGTCAATAGAAACCAAAATGCTGACCAATTTCTAAATTTATTTAAACAAGGTCAACAAAATTTTGGAGAAAACAATTTACAAATCCGCCAATTCTTATGGGTCAAAATATTCAAAATCCACAACAAATAAATCAAATGATTGAACAAGTGCTTAATAGGCATGGTTTTGAAGTTGGTTACTATAATCAACCATATTTTATATCTGCATTTCCTGATCATGTTTTATAAACGGAATTACCGAGAGGATTTAAAGTACCAAAATTTTCTAAATTTGCTGGAGAATTAGGAGAATCAACGGTAGAACATGTTGCTCGATACCAAATAGAATGTGGGGATATAGATTCCGATGAAAATCTTCAAATGAAGTATTTTCCCAGTTCTTTAACCAAGAATGCCTTTACATGGTTCACTACTCTGCCTCCCAATTTGATATATAATTGGGTTTAATTGGAAAGAATTTTCCATGAACAATTCTTTAGAGGAGAAACTAGAGTGAGTTTGGTGGATTTATTGAATACCAAGAGGTTTAATTCAGAATCAATAGATGATTATCTAAATAGATTTAGACAAATAAAATCTAGATGTTATACTCAAATCCCTGAACATGAGTTGGTTCGAATGGCTGTCGTTGGATTAGAATTTTCAATTTGAAAGAAGTTGGTGAATCAACAACTAAGGGATATGGCACAATTGGCTGATAAAGTTAGAAGAATCGAACAAATAAGATTTGAAAAAGATAAAAATAGGAGATTTGACAAAATGATTCAAAAGGATAAGATTGCATTTGCTGAAACAAAGAAAATAGAGGAACCCGAGATTAACTTCGATACGAATGCTGAAAATGAAGATAATGAGGTTAATATAGCAGAACTAAAATAAGGACCTCCTTATGTTTGTCAATTATTGAAACTTGAAGATAAAAATAGAATATCAAATCAAAAATATACTTTTGATGTAACAAAGGCTAATAAAATATATGATATTCTGTTGAAAGACAAACAAATTATATTAACTGAAGGACATAAATTACCTTCTTTTGAGCAAAGGAAAGGGAAAAAATACTGTAAATATCACAATGTCTTTGGTCATTGGACTAATAACTGTGTTCGTTTCAAGGAAATGATTCAAAAAGCGATAAATGAAGGGAGACTAAAATTCAAGGAAAAACCTATGCAAATAGATACTGATCCCTTCCAAATACAAACAAATTATGCTGAACCTATTGAAGTTCTTATGGTGAATGCTTCGGCCAAAAGTGATGAAACAAACTCCAATGTCCGAGGAGAATTTGAAAAGGGCTCTGGAGGAGTTCAAGAAGGAAAATAATCAAATTTTTCCTCAGGCAGGCGATGTTATGTTATGTCCCCGATGCAGCGCTGTTTTTGACAAGTCTGCTGCAAAAGCCTTCGAGACGTCTAAAGGCAATACCAGTTTAACAAACCTAATGTTGGAGGATTGAAAGGAAAATAGAATATTAATATGTCTTTTGTCCAGAAACTTGTGAATAATTTCCAAGGAAGCGCAACGTATGTTCCGAATGCTCGAGTTCCATTAAACAAATGGTTCCAGCAAGGTTATTCATCTGGAAATATGAAAGCAAGACCTTTCGAGATATGTGATGCTATGTCCAAGATTGATGAAACTTTAGGATCAAAGTCTCAGGTATCTCATCCTTAGCCCCAAAATGTTCAAAAATCGAACTTTTATAGAGCCCCTTGAAAGAATAAGAATCTGACAAAGACTCAATGGAGGAGAAACTAGAGGTTTAGGAAAGCTGCCTTTGAGAATCAACATGTAGATGGAATTGTGAGAAGACATCGTATGGAGACTGTTAAAGAACGACCTGATGTTGAAAATGAGGAAGATTTGATAACAGATTGTTTCGAATCTGGATTTAAAGACTCTTTAGAAGATATCTATAGGGTAGTTTCGATGCTTCTAGTCGAATTTGCTAAAAAATATGAGGAATGCCAAGCAATTGAGGATTTCATAAGGGATGATTATTTTGAGGATGCTGTGATTGAATCAAAGGCCATATGGGTTAATCAACTTTCATGTATTGTGCCAAAATATAACGCTGTAGTGTTTGATCTGCCTACGGAAGAAATGAAAGCACATTTGAAACCCTTAGTCCTTACAGTGGTAATTGAAGGACAAAAAGTTGATAAAGTGCTAGTGAATGGTGGAGTGGAAATAAACATATAAACATATTACCGAGGACAATGCTGAAAAGATTTGGGAAATCAATAGAGGATTTGATTCCACATAACATTGTGGTTTCAGATTTCAGTAGAAAATCCTCGAAATATGATGGAATAATTGCTCTAGATGTTATAGTTGGTAGTCGGAAGCGACCAACTATATTTGTCATGGTTTCGTCGTAGGCAAGTTTTAAGGTCCTTTTGGGAAGAGAATGGATACATGAGATGGGGGCAGTGCCTTCCACTGTTCATCAAAAGTTATTCTTCTAGAATGAAGAAGGTCACTTAGAAGTCGTCGAAGCAGACCAAAGCTCATACAAAGCATATGCTTCATTTGCAAATCAACAAGATAAGACTTTGGCTATAACAGCCCCTTTTGAAATAGATGATTCATATTATGTGAATCAAAAAGAAGGAGAAAAGTTTTTTTGGTGGAACTCGGAAGAGGGATTCAAAATAATTCAAAAGGCTGAAGATGATTCGACCAAAATTGAATGATGGATAATCAAACTGTTTATTTGAGCTTTTTACTCGAATATCGACCTATGTGGCTGAAAACAAAGCAAAAGCTTCAGTTATTGAAGCAAGGTCAAGTGGAATGGTTGAGACTATTGAAAGTTAAGACATGAAAAATGTTGAAGTAGATGCTTGTGTCGAAAATAACAATGGAATGGCCTTGGAGGCCATGAATAAAGAAAATGTAAATTCGGCAAAAATTGCCGAAAGTTTTAAAAGAAGAAAAGAATTTGAAAAAAGATTCTTGAAAAATCAGGAATCGATTTTGGAAAATGAATCAGAGAATCATAAGTTGGATTGTATATATGACAATTCTTCTCTAGGCTTCGAGAAGATTACATCTCCAAAAATAAAAATGGAAGCACAAGATCCTCTCGAGGAGATTAATTTGGGAGATGAAGTAAATCGAAGACCAACTTATGTAAGTAAATTGTTGGACAACAATCTGCACGAACAGATTATCGAACTACTAAAAGAATACAAGGATTGTTTTGCATGGGACTATAATGAAATGTCTGGGTTAAGTCGAGATTGGGTCGAACATAGATTGCCTATCCTTCAAGGGAAAAGGCCAATTAAACAAGCTCTTCGAAGATTTGCACCAAAAGTTGTTTCGAAAATAAAAGAAGAGATTGAAAGGTTACTGAAGGCCAAATTTATAAGAACAGCCAGGTATGTTGATTGGATTTCTAATATTGTTCCTGTTATCAAAAAGAATGGTAAAATGCGTATATACATAGATTTTCAAGATTTAAATTTAGCCACCCCTAAAGATGAATACACAATGCTCATTGCTGATATGTTAGTCGATTCAGTAGCAGGGAACGAAATTCTAAGTTTATTAGATGGGTATTCAAGCTATTATCAAATATACATAGCAGAAAAAGATGTCTCGATAACAGCTTTTCGATGCCCAGGATCTTTAGGCACCTATGAAAGGATTGTAATGCTTTTTGGATTCAAAAATGTTGGTGCAACATATCAAAGAGCAATGAATCTCATTTTTCATGACTTGATAGGAAAATTTATACAAATTTATATTGATGATATTATTGTTAAATCTAAATCGAAAAACGATCATTTAAACCATTTGAGACAGTCATTCGAAAGAATGAGAAAACATGGTTTAAAGATGAATCCTATTAAGTGTGCTGTTGGTGTGTCTGCAGGAGAATTTTTGGGTTTCGTTGTCCATCAAAAGGGCATCGAGATAGATAGAAACAAAGCTAAAGTTGTTCTTGAAACAGTATCTCCTCGAAATAAGAAAGAACTTCAATCACTGTTAGGTAAAGTAAATTTTCTTCGAAGATTTATTTCCAATTTATCTGGAAAACTAAAGTGTTTTCCCTATTACTTAGATTGAAAAATGAAGCTAAATTTAAATGGGAGAAGCAATATGAGGATGCTTTTGAAGAAATCAAGAGATACTTGACTAACCCACCAATTATGGTTCCACCAATGAAGGGTTCGAATGTTGAAGCTGTATATTTCTGCATCAAAATCAACAATGGCCAGTATGTTGGTCCAAGATAATGAAAATGGGATCGAAAGGGTTATTTATTACTTGAGCCGAATGTTAAATGATGTTGAAATTTGATACTCTCCAATAGAGAAATTGTGTCTTTGTTTATATTTTTCTTGTACAAAATTAAGATATTACATTAGACCTTTCAATGTACTTGTATTATCTAGAAATAACATAATAAAGTTCATGTTGTCTAAACCTATCTTGCATAATCGAGTTGGAAAATGAGTTTTAGCTTTTATAGAATTTTCTTTAAGTTTTGCTTCGTTAAAAGCAATTAAAGGTCAAATTGTTGCTAATTTTATGATTGATCATACCCCTATTAAAACCGAAGAATTCTATATAGGGTTGAAACCTTGGATACTTTATTTTGACGGATCAAAACGTGTTAATGGTTCAGGAGTTGGCATTATAATTATTTCTCCTGACTACATACCTACCAAATTAATGTTTGAAATAAAGCCCCCTTGTTCGAATAATGAGGTGGAATACGAAGCTTTAATAGTTGGATTAGAAACTCTAATTATGCTAGGAGTGAAAAGTATTTTGATTTGAGGGGATTCTCAATTAGTTATTAAACAATTAACTCGAGAATACAGATGTATTAGTGCAAATTTAATTAAATATTTTTCTCAAGCAATTCTTTTACTCAACATGTTTGATGAAGTTACATTCGAACATGTTTCTCGAATTGAAAATAGTGAAGCAAATGACTTAGCACAAATTGCTTCAGGATACAAGTTAACTAAACAAAAATTTGAATCATTAATTAGTGTAAGAAACAAGTTACCAGATGTGTTCGAGGAATTTAATATTAATATTTTAGCTGCTAATGATTAGAGAAAGCCTTTAGTCGATTATTTGAAAAATCCTAACATGGCTGTTGATCGAAAGATTAAATATAGAGCCCTTAGCTATGCTATATTGGGTGATGAATTATATAAGAAAGGAATAGAAGGTACTTTGTTTCGTTGTTTGAGTGAAGTAGAAGCTTATATTGCTTTGGCAGAAATTCATGAAGGTATTTGTGGATCCCATCAAGCTGGAGAAAAAATGAAATGGCTTTTATTTCAACAAGGATATTACTAGCCAACAATTTTAAAAGATTGTATAAAATATGCAAAGTCTTGTGAAGAGTGTCAAAAACATGGCCCAATTCAACAAGTTCCCACAAGTGAATTACATTCAATTGTTAAGCCTTGGCCATTTCGAGGATGGGCAATAGATATAATAGGACAAATACATCCTCCATCATCGAAGGGGCATAAATATATTCTAGTTGCAGTGGATTACTTTTCCAAATGGGTCGAAGCGATTGCTTTAAAAGATGTCGATCAAAATGACATAATTAATTTTATTGAGGAGCATATTATCCATCGATTTGGCATTCCGAAAACTATTACAACAAACCAAGGAATTGTTTTTACTAGTCAAAGAATTGTTCAATATACTGAATCTAAGGGAATTAAATTAATAACTTCGACTCCTTATTATGCCCAAGCAAATGGTTAAGTTGAAGCCATAAATAAAATTTTGATAAGTTTGATTAAAAAGCATATTGGTAGGAAACCCAAAAATTGGCATGAAACTTTAAGTCAAATTTTATAGGCATATCGAAATTCACCAGAAGGAGCCACAGGGTTGACACTTTTTCGATTAGTTTATGGTCATGAAGCTGTTTTGCCAATTGAGATTAATTTACAATCAATACGAATTCAAAGGCAAAATGATTTACCTGTTCAAGATTACTGGAATTTAATGTTTGATGAATTGAATAATATAGACGATGAAAGATTGATCGCTTTAGAGAATATAATTCGACAAATAGAGAGGATCGCTCGATTTTACAATAAGAAGGTAAAAAAGAAATCCTTCCAAGTTGGAGATTTAGTTTGGAAAGTAATTTTACCAATTGATAAGAAATCGAGAACTTATGGTAAATGGTCATCAAGTTGGGATGGACCATATGTTATCGAAAAGGAATATTCCAATAATGCTTATTTGATTCAAGAAGCTAATACAGGGAGTCAAATTATGTCAATTAATGGGAAATATCTAAAGCAATATAATCCAACAATTACATAAATCAAAATCTCATCTCATTAGGAAATAATAATTATATACAAATGTTCTTTATAAATAAATAAATAAATAAAATAAAATAAAAATTCTAAGGGAGCTTCCCTTTTAATCTTCTATGATGCCTATTCAAGTCTCGCAATTTCGTCGAGAGCCCAATATGCTTATCCTCTAGTGACATCTTTCTTGAAAGTTGGTTTTTTAAAGATTAAGCAATTATCTTTGCAAAAGCCATTGTTTCATCTTGACCTTTCTTGATGTTTTCTTTTGCCTCGATTATTTCTTTTTGTTTTTTCCAATTCTCGTTGAGAGATTGTTGAATTTGCTCAAGCTGCTTTTCCAGATCTTTTTCTTTGATCTTCAAATTGTTTAGAGAAGGATCGAGCTTGGCAGAGTCCTTTTTAAGACTTTCGACCAATGTTTTGGTTTTCTTAAGTTGAGAACAATCTTCTTTGTTTTCGTTCTCGATCATTTCTATTTTTTCCAAACATTGTCAATCGTCTTTTTGAACTCTGTGTGCTACGTTGAAAATGTCTAAAAATTGCTCCATCACATCTCTTTGATCTTCAGAGAATTCATTATCAAGGAATTCGAGCTTATCAAGAACAACTTCCATGTCCTTCTTATAATCTGGTTTGGCTAAGTTGGTAAGCAAGTCTTCATCGAAAGCTAGACTGATGAATTGATTGAATGTTTGCTGGAAAGCTTCCTTATTATTAGGTTTGTTTTGACTAGCTTCAGAAACCTTGGAAGAGACAAAATGGCCGCTCAACCATTTTGTAAGAATATCAAAAATATCTTCTTCCTCTTCCGGTCCTTCTAACTCCAATGTTGGTGGATCATCAGCAACTTGATAACTCGAGGATTTGCTAGCAGTAGTTGGAGGAGTTGGCTCTGGAGTTTTTTCTTTTCTTTGTTCTTTTTCCTGCTCGAAATTTTCAGGAGTGTTATTTTGTTCACCAGACTCTTTATTTGAAGAAACAGGACTTGATTGGTCTAAATCCATTGGATCGTTATGTTTAGGTTTACTCAAAACCTCCTCCTCTTCGACTGGAATAACTCCCTCATGTTGATTAGGTGTTTTTTCCAAAGGGGAGGATTCACTTTGGCTTGCAAATCCTTTGTCTTGAGGTTCAGAAGTATCGAGATGAACAGAAATATATTTTGACGAACCTTGTCCTAAAAATAAATCGAAGTAAGATTAGTGTGAATGATTCGAAAAAATAAATATAATGTATACATGGTTAGAAAAGGCCAAGTTATGCACCTGTTTCTATTGGATTTTTTCTTTGAAGAGTCGAGCTGGCTTCTGGAGTTGTTTCTTCATTAACATCAGGCTGGAAACACAAGGTGTTAGAAGAAAACTTATGATTGACAAATAATAATAAATCGAGCAAAGTGTGATTTTACCATGCTTGTTTCAATAGGTTCTGATGGAGGCTCACGGGAGGAAGAAATGTCTACCACATCTAGATCGTGCAAGTAATTTAACCAAGATTTGTCTCGATTAACACTGTCACAAGATTTTTGATCAAAAGTTCGACCACATAGGCCATTTCTAGATCTCGTATGATATATCCTTATCGATACTGCCTGAAATATTTGGCTAAGTTAACATATTGATGGAAAGGGAATTTTACATTATAATCAATGAAAAAATTACCATAGATTTTTTCTTTTTAATAAGAGACTTCTACACAAGAGGAATATCCTCTTTAGATTCATCAACAACAACTTCCTCAATTATTTTTTCTTTTTGTGGATGAACCTGAAAATAACATGTTAAAAAGTAACGTGAATGTTAAATATTATTAAATCAAAAATACCTGAATCTGTGTTGAAAGAGATTTTGATATATCAGGTGGTCTTTCTAAGATGGCAATAGATTTTGTTGTTTCTTTTTGTTTTGATGCTCCGGTGACCTGATCAATCATAAAATTATAATCATTGAGTTGAAGAAAAAATAGAAAGGTGGAATGTATAATATTAATTCGAGTTACTTACTGTTTTTTCTGAAGAAGTTCCACCTGCAACTTCTTTTTTCAACTTCTTTCTCACAATTGATTTGGAGGTGCTCATTTTCGGAGAAGTCTGAGATCAAAATATGTGTAAGTTGAAAGAAAATAATTAAAAGGAAAATAAATTGAAATGTTTACTTTTTTAGAGACTAGAGCTTTTGTTTTACTCGAAGCTTTTCTCTTTTTTGTCTTCAACGGTTATGAGTCTTCATCGTCACTTTCCCATTCTTCCATTTTCATTGAAATGGGTTGCTTTATGGTTATGAAAAGAAGTTTGAAAAGAAGTGAGATAATATTCAATGGATAAAATTTGATATTTAAATATCTAAGTTTTCTTACTAATTCCTGTTTTCGTCAACAACTTAACATCCTTTATATCATAGTGCAGCCAGTAGGGAGGTTCAGGGAAATCATTGACATAACATTTAGCAAACGTTGCTTTTTCATTTTTGGAATCCTTTCGAGTCTAAAAATAGTAGAAAGACTATGAAGTTCTCGAGCCCAAATAAGGTACCTCAAGTCTTTAGTTACACCAAAGGAGGTAAGTTATTAGGACAATATCTTTCGAAGTTGGTTTTGCCTAAAGGATTTATAATTTTTCGATTTGCTCTGTTTTTCTCGATTTTTTCCCTTAAGGTAAAGGCTGCTTCTCTAATAGTTAAAGGGATGTCATTTGGACGATAACAGGTACGGTAGAAGTTTTCGAATTTTATAATTTTTGACTTGAGACTCCATTTACCTTCATTTTGTTTTGGTTCCTACAAAGATGCAAAAGTTGTGGTTATTTTCTCGAAACAATGTGACGATGAAACTACTTGAGGAGCATAATAACCATGCCACCATTCATCAAAAGGTTGAATAGAAAGGAAACAATTCTCAAAAGGAATCGAGTTGAATTCAGGCAATCTTTTCTTCTAACCTCCTTCCAATGTAGGGCCGATTAAATCCTCTTGACCCGCTAAAGAGTTTGGTTCATGCCTCTTTTTGAATAATGGAATTGGTAAAAGTTGGCATAAACCAAATTGTCTAGCAAAGAGTTGTGGCTGATAGGCATAAAATCAAATATCTCTTGATTGGAAGCCGATAAAAATAACATCTCGGGTAAGGAAGGCTTTCCAAATTTCGATTAATTTCGCTTGAAGGCTAGGGGTTTCACAAAGGAATTTGACTTTGAGCCAACTTGGACCAATCAAATTTTGTTTGACAAACGACGCCAAATCTTCATTAAATTCTTCAAAACTTAGAAAAATTTCGAGGTATTTCTTGAACTGTTCGAGCATAACTCTTTTCTTGTGACTTGGAGTTGGATAAGTTAGTCTTCGCTCCTTCAATAAGCTGACTAGTTGGTTTTCCTAAAAAAGGTATTCTTTTTTCGAGAATCGCATTCAACCAAAGTTGTAGTAGCCAAAGTGGTCTAGAAATATTCTTCAATTGTTTGGGCATTTTCAGTAATTCGACCACTTCATCCATCGCGACATAAAGAGAAGCCAACAGTAATTTGCTCAAACAAATGTCTTTCCCACAAAGAAGAGCTTGAGCAAGGTTAAAATAATATTTTGGCACTTGCAATGATCGAGTGCAGAAAACATGAGAAGCCAACCAATAAAGAAGGAAGGCAAGGTGTTCATTATCATCTATCAGGGTAAGATTCTCTCCTATGTGCTCGAGAATATAGGAGTTATAAGTCTTCACATCCCAATTCACTAGAATGCTTTCAATATCTATTTCATCTTTAAATAAACCTAACCCATAAGACAAACCGGTAGGCTTTAAACCAGTTATAGCGGCTATGTTTAAGAGAGTAGGACTAACAAATCCATAAGGGAACTCGAAAGCATGACAGCTTTTGTTCCAGAATTGAAAAGAGGCAACAAGCATAAGAATATCAAGTCTAGAAATATCTAAGCAACTCAATTGAATAAAATCATATATTCCTAATTTCTTCCAGTCATTTCGTTTGGCTTCCTCAACTTTATCTAACCAATGAAAGTATGATTCTCTCGAAACTAGAGGCGAAGCCCTAAACACTTTAGTAGGCTCCCTAATAACATTCGCTCTTATGGTTTCACCATAAATCAAAGGTTTGTCTTGATCAAATGTAGGAAGAAACAAAGAAAGCTTCTCTTGGGAAAGATGGGGGTTGTATGGCCCAAGAAAGGCAAGGTTCTGAGAACCTATATAGAATGGAATAAGTACCTGCGAAGTCCAGATTTTCATACTTTCTTCCTCGTAGAAAGGAATTGGAACAAACTTCTTCCTGTCTATCTGGAGAAGCTCTCCACCTTTTATGGCCACAGGGACAAGAGACTTGTGCACGGAAGATGTTGCAGCCTTTTGTGAAGAAGACACCATTGTTGATGATGGTAAGAGAGGACGCTTGAAACTTGGAAGAATCTTGGAACTTTTAGAAAGAGGGAAGACGCTGAGAGTAAGAAAGCTCAAGGACAAAAGGTAAAAAATTGATGGAAGGGTTTACGATGTCTTATATAGGGGTTTAAGTGAATGGGAAATTAATACCCATGTTAAATTTTAAATGATTATCTTTTAACTTATGAAATCCCCAAAAATACTGCCGTAAAATCATGATGAGATATTGGAAAGGAAAACTTCACGTTGCACGATGTGATACTGACGATTACATCTTCAACACATTATCATAATGAGAAACAAAAGACTTTATTACCCATAGTACAGATCAATCGTCAGTTGATAGATCAAAAATATAAATTAAAAACATTAAGTCATAAAAATACACTTGCTTTCAAGTAATCTCAAGCAAAGTATTTTTAGGGGGCATCTGTTAAGGTCATTTTTGAAGATTATCGAATTTAGTTGTCGAAAAGATATACATGAAAGCAAGGTACTTTTTTGATAAAACATAGATTCTATCGAAATACTCTATTTGACAAAAGAAGAGTTAGTATGCAAAGAAAAGTCGCTCAAAAATGTCTTAATTAGCATCTAAAAGAATTCAAGGAAAAAATCCCTTATTCAAGAAGAGAGCTACATCATTCGAGAAGAAAACTACATCATATTCGAGGAAGTATTCTAGTAATGTTCGACAAAGATCCTGGACAAATTAGAAAGATGTACAAAGGAGATCATAATAACGTTGGAAGCAGTTACCACTCAAACAGTTGCATACAGATATCAATGTATTATTTAAAAGTTAACTGTAGACTGTATACGTGTCTTATTGTAGTGATTTTACCGTTGTGTAGAATATCTATAAATAGATGACCGTGTAGCCATTATTTTTTGGTTCTGACATTTCACACAAATCCTGTATACCACACACGCCGCACAAAATGGCTACCGGTTTTAAGGAAAACGTGTATGTTCTAACCCATCTTTTATTTTAATGTATTACTTTTATTACACTTCTTTTTCAATAACTCCTTTTTCTTTCAATGATTTCCTTTTTTAGTCACTTTCATGATCTAGTTCTTTTTTACATTTGTAACTTCTATTCAAGTAATTTGAAACATCTCGAAATCATATGTTTACATGTATTATGAATGAATTCAACGTTAATTCAATTTGTAATATAAAACTGTAATGAATTCGAGGATTACTAAGAAATATGGATGAATTATAAAACATTGACAAAATCATTCTCAAATTGAAAGTTTAACTGCTAGTTCTGATAAAAGAATCCACATTATAAGTTTAGATTCTAAGTCTCATTTAAAAATCTTTATTTGTTGGTTAGAATCTTAGTGAGAAATTATCTATTGAGAATTGAAACAACTTTGATTTCTCAAACAAATTTCCACCATCAACAACACCATAATAAAAGCATTGTTTAAAGTTAAATCCAATGAAATGTACTTTTGGTGTGCAAGGTAGTAAGTTTCTGGTTTTATTTTGACTAGTAGAGGGATAGAGGCTAACCCCAACAAATGTTGAGCTATTATAAAGATGTGAAGCCCAACCAATGCGAAGGAAGTTCAACAACAAATCAAACACATAACTTCCCTTTCTTAGTTCATGTCTCGATCGATCGACTAATCACTCCTTTTTTTTTCTAGCATTTGAAGAAGAATGATGGGTTTTAATGGACTGGAGAATGCTAGTATGCTTTTAAATAATTGAATGAGTTCCTTACTTCTCCTTCAATTTTGATTCGTCCGATGCAAGATATGCCCCTAATCCTTTACTTAGCAATTATTGATGATGTTATACGCTCAGTCCTACTTCAGGAGATTGGTAAAAAGTAGAAACTTGTGTACTTCCTCAACATAGTCTTGCAAGGAGAAGAACAAAGGTATCAGAAAATAAAGAAGGCAAGAAGTGATGGTAGCAAGAAAACTTTGACCTTATTACCATATCCATTCAATATCATAGTTCGGTTGGATATGCCAATAAAACAAGTGTTGTAGAAGCTGGATGTCCTAGGTTGTGTGGTTGCATGGTCAGTCCAATTGTAAAGGTTCGACATTACTTACAAGTCGGGAGGACCAGTCAAAGCACAAGTTTTAGTTGATTTTGAAGTAAAGTTAGCATTACCATTGGTAGATGAAGAGAAGAAGGAATGATTTCTCTCAATATATGGATCTTTAAATTTGCGAGGAAGGGAAGTGGTAGTCATATTTGAGGGATTTGATGATTTTTTGTTGAAGTAGTCATTAAAATTCGAGTTCAAAAAAAGTAACAATCAAGCGGAGTGTGAAGCTCTTATAGTTAGTATGTTGTTAGCAATGAAATGGGAGTAACAGAACTGGTTGTTCAGAGTGAATTGTAGTTGGTCATAAGGCAAATGTTAGGGAATTTTAAAAGAAAAGATCCTCAATTATCTAAATACTTGACAAAGGTTAAGATGTTGTGTGAAATGTGTTGAGGTTAAGCCCTGCCTAAGATGAAGTTTTAATGATAACAAACTGTCAAGAAGTAAACTCTAAGTGTTATGAACTTATGGTACTAATGGTTTGTCTTAAGAATGTAATTAAAGAACATGACAAGTCATTATACAAAAGAACACATCATCAAGAGTGTAAATTAAGTTCAAGAAGCACCATTCAATGTATGCAAATGTCCAGAAGCATAGAATACTATAATTTACACTATCTAGTAGTAGTACATTAGAAGGTCAATTCCAAAAGCACAAATGTCTAAATATGATTTTAGAATATCAAAGTGAAACAATATCAAAAACTGTATATATCAAAAGCATGATCAAGAGATG
The DNA here is from genome assembly GCA_004329165.1 of Spatholobus suberectus. Lineage (NCBI taxonomy): Eukaryota > Viridiplantae > Streptophyta > Magnoliopsida > Fabales > Fabaceae > Spatholobus > Spatholobus suberectus. Next base: position 82,216,843 of record CM014730.1, on the reverse strand, counting down.
AAATCTCAACAATAGATTATCAAAGTGTAACAAAATCAGAAGCTAAATATGATCAAAAGCTGAATAACAAACTACAATCTAAACAAAGTCTTAAAAGCTACATTAGTATTGTTTTAGAAGCAACATAGATGTTGTGTTAAAAGAAACATGCTTAGAGTTGTGTCCAAAATTGTTTTAGAAGCAAAATATCAACTTTCATGACTTGAACTAGTGTTAACAAGGTAAAACCATTGAAGGAAGACTAATTGGATTTCACTAGGATCCTTCAAAAGTGGAATGTGATCATTCTACAGAATATCAGTTTTTCATAAGTAGGAATCCTGACAGATTTCAAAAGCTTCCAGAGAATATTCCTTAAAGAAAATTCAATTCAACCAACTATCATCCTTGAATCTAATTCAAGAAGAAAAAAATTTAGAAGAAATGATTATTTAAACATAAAAAAAAAAAAAGATTTTAGAAGCAAGAGCAATCAAAAAATTGCTTAAATGAAAGTGATAGGTCATGTAGCTTCTAAACAAGTTTGACTGACTTCGCAACAATTATAAACTTGGTTAGAAGAAGCCTCACTCGTAGTTTACTTAAGTAGGTTTCATACCCTAAATGTCAATGACTTTTTCAGTGACTGATTGAGTTTAACACATTAATTCGTTTTCCCTACACGGATCAATAATAACAGTTCTTTCCTCACTTGAATGACTTAGTTTAATTTCAAGAGCATTTATAACTATTGGTCACAATACGGACTCGGATCCTCTCCAGTTGAAAAAACTGGAGAGTGTCCATTTTTTAATTCCCACCATTCAATGCATAGTTTTTATTTTAATTTATTAAATATTAAAATGAAACAAGGACTGAGATTGCATTCAGTTTTTTGATAATTGGAGAGGATCCTCTTCCTCACAATACATAGATGACACCCTTTTAACGTCTATTTTCACCTAATGTAATCCTCTTATACTTCTCCATGATCAACATTGACTGATCAGAATCTTTCTTTGACCGAGCGACTAGGATGTTTTTTTGTCGTCTATTTGTTTTTTAATAGGCATTCCTAACGCCTCTGTCTAATACTCTCTACTATAATACCCAAAACCTATATGACTATTCTAGTGTAAATCCTTTCAAAAGAAAACCACAATCTTGGGAATCCAATAAATATAAGCAAGTGCATAAATGGTAAATGCGAAAGCAGTGATAAAGGAAAATGCAAACTTAGTGTTTCGTAATGGGTGAAAGGATTGAAAGTTTTTCGAAAAATAGAAAATTGTTTTGAGGAAATGTATAAGAATGGTTGTGTACGTTCTATAACTTGGAAGGATGAATAAAGGTGAACAAAAGAATTTCGCACAGACACTACTATTACGCATATTGCAAATAACATTTCTACTAATAGAATCTCTGTAAAGTTTGGCACATGTGAACGAAGATGAAGGAGGGAGTGATACAAAGATAAAGAAAGTAAGCGAGGGAAAACAAAACATTTAATTTAAACCACATTTGATGCCCCATCCAATGGTCAAATTTCAAACAACACAATGTTCTAATGATGGTAGATGAAAAGGCATTCTACATGGATCTATACTATTGTTTCAACTATTCTCATCCATATCACCTTTGCCTTTTAGGCTTGGTGCTTAGGGGTTGTGTTCTGTAGTGTTAGAGACCTATTTATGTTTATTGTGCTTGACATTAAATTGCCTTTGCCTCTCAGGTTTGATGGTCGGTGAACCATGTTTTGTACAATTGATGTGCCTTAGATCTAAGTTAGTTATGATGCTAGATCACCTTCGCTTTTCAGACTTTACACTTGAGGGGTTGTGCTCCATATCAATAATCGCCCTAGCTGTGGTGTTCGTTTACCTAGCAATGGTGACCGATCTCTCTTAGCCTTTGTTTGGTAGATAAGAAAAAAATAGGTAAGAAATAAGTTAAGAAGTGAGAAATAGATAAGAAATAATTTGAAATTTTAGATTAGTTGGTAAGAGAGAAATAGATGAGAAATAAGAGAGATAGAGAAGTGAATAAAAATAGGTAAGAAATATAATAGAAATAAATAGTGAGACCCACCCTGATAGTACAAAATTTCTCACATATTTCTCTTGTAACAAACAAGAGAAATTTGCACAAATTTTAATAATTTCTTCACCTCTCCCTCCCTCTCCATCAAACCAAACAGAGTGTTAATGTAATGTTACCACCATAATAGTCTTAATTAACCAATAATTGCCCACTATTGCTCATTAAAGATTGTCAGTAACATAGGATCTCTAGGTTTCTAATAGTTACTACCATAGCCCACAAAATAGGTCCTAGGGATCAACGATGATAATTGAGTATTGTATTTTTGTCTTTAGCACCCAAGAGATATATTGTGGTTTGGAAGTGATACCAATTTATATAAATTTACAATATATTTATAGTAATAATTTAAATTTGATTAAATAAAAGTTATATCAATAAAAATGATTCTAACATTTAATTTTTTTTCGTTTAATATATTATCTCTTTTAGCATAGATTAACCTGTCAAATAGAGAAAGATGTTGTATTATCGGAGAAACATTGACTGGACTGGGTAAAATAGATTATATACGGTCGAATGCACCGAGTAACGTGACATTTTGAAAAGTGAGCTGACTTTTTAGGACATAGGAGTAAGTAATAACATAGTTTCTCCTATTAAATTATATATATAAATTATTTGTTTAAATTAAAGGGATAAGATTTGTGGTTGAATAATCTCGTTTCCAGACTCCAATTACTCGGCTCGACAAACTTTTAAAAATAAATAAATAATAGGTAAAATGTGAAGTGTGCATTAAGGTGACTTTGCATAAATAAATTCATCAAATATGTATTTAATAATTTTTTATTATATGAAAATTTATGTTATAAATTTAATTATAAAATTTATTAAATAAAATCAAAAATCATTTTAATAAATTAAAAAAAATGAAAAATTATAAAAGTCATAAATTATTTTCATAAACTTATTTTTTATATATAAAAAAAATCCTTCATCAAATACCCTTCCAGATCACAATTTGTTCAAACAAAATAAAATTCAAAATCTGGTCAAGTCCTCCTAAGCTGTGTTTTTTAATATGATATTACTTACATATTTCCCAATTAAAAAAATAAGCAAGGTAGATTTTACTTACATGTTTTTTAATCATAAAAATACATAAATTGTATTTAATAAATACAATGTATCTTTTTTTTATGATAAAGTGCATAAGTTAAGTTGTATGTATGAAATACAACTCACAAAATATAATTAAAATTACTTAATCATATTTGAGATATATAATTTTATAAAATATTGTTAAGAAATAATCACTATGAGAAAAATAATTGGAGGGGCCAAAATATTTTTTTTATGACTTTTTGGTCTGTTATTGAGTCAAAAATTGAAAACATTATTTCTATTTTTTTTTTTGAAAAATGTACAAGAAAAATTAAGTTTTTTTATACAAAACAAAATTTGTGTGAAAATATGCAAAAGAAATAAAGTGTTTTTATCAATTTTTCAATGAATTTAAGCAAATAATCATATTTTTGTCAAAATTATAACAAAATCTGCTTAAAATTTTTGCAGAAAAAATTTGCAAAATTAATAGAAAAATCTACACTAAAATTTTACAAGAAAAATTAACAAGTTCAAGTCATATTGTATAAGCTTTCCCATACCAGAATAAGGATGTAAAAGTCATAGAAAAATGAGTTTGAAAAATGTAAAAAAATAGTTTTGTATTATAAAAAGGCAATTAAGTAACGAAATATTTGATGTATAAAAAGGGTTATTAAATCAGTCATAAGGGATAATATTATCAAAATAAAAAATTTAATACAATATTAACATAAAATTATCTATAAGGATAATAATAAGGTTGAATTAATTTGAAGGTCCTATAATTTGATATAATTTTTAATTAAGTCCCTATAGTTAAAAAAGTTCTTATAATTTAAAAAGTTTGTAATAAAATCCTCACATGCTAACGATGTTATAACTCCCATAATTTATATTTAACTTAATTGCACTTTTAATCTTTTAACTTTTCTCTTATTTACAATCAAGTCCGAGTGTAGTGGTATGCAAAAATGGAAAAATAATTAATAAATGTGTTGAAGGTTGAAATCAAACCCGGGACCTTCAAGTTTACCAATAATACTAAAACCACAAAGCTAATGACTTTATTTGATATATAAATAAAAATTATATCATATATAACTTAAATGGGAGACTAAAGCTGTACATATATTTACTACTACTAAATTAAATAATATTAGCATTAAATGAACTAATAATATTACTATTAATATTAATAAATATAAAATCATATATATTTATAGTATATTAATAATATTGCAATTAATATTAATAAATATAAATTAATAATATATATATATATATATATATATATATACATGCTTGTTAGCATGAATAGAGTTTGAATCTCCACTCTCAAAGTTCACTAATGTATATAAATTAGTATATATTAATAAACTTCTAGAAAATTTTAAATATATTAGATATGATATAAATATATCAAAAGAAGCTTAATTGGAAATATATGATATAAATATACTATTTTTAGTAAAATAAATATAAAGAATTATTTCATCAATAATAATATCTTTTTTCAGTCACTAAAATATGCAAAAAAAAAAAAATTAACACAATTTTATAAAAGAAAAAATTATTTAAAATAGAGTGATTAAGTTATAATTAAATTAAAAAGTATAAGTTATTGTTTTTTTGTTTTATAATATTATGTTGTTTATTTACTAGTAGTAAATATATGTGTAATTTTGGTCCTTAGTATATATTATTAATTTTTATTTATTAATATTAATTTTAATATTATTAATATCTTCTAAATATATACTTATTTATATTTATTATATTTAATAATATTAATTTTAATATTATTAGTTTATATAATGTTAATAGTATTTAATTTAGTAGTAGTAAATATATGTGCAATTTTAGTCTCCTGTTTAAGTTATATATAATATAATTTTTATTTATATATAAAAAAATTATTAGCTTAGTGATTTTAGTGATGTTTGAAAGAACAAGAAACATACACACAAAAAAGGTTAAATTGTGTGTGTGAACTATAACGACTTTTTCGCAAAATGTTTAAGAACAAATATGTAAAAGGATTATCCAATAAAAACATGAGGATAAGAAAGGAGAAAAGCACACGTAGAATTTTTACTGGTTCACTCGTAATTGAGCTACGTTTTCCACTAACCAAACCTAATTACAACAAGTATTCTTCAACAATCTCTTCAGGCCTTTTAATAGTGATCTATCCCAAGAACACAAAACCCGAGTATTTTGTCACAAAGCCTCTCTAGGCTTTCACAACAACAAGTTTGTTTATACAAAAAATTAACTCATAATGTGAGGATATGAAAGTTAAGCACAAGTTACAAAAGATTTACTAAGCAAAGTATATGAAAGTGTAAGCGAAAGTATTGTCGTCTAGAGATAGCTTTTTGAGTTCGTTCAAGTTTGTCTCGTATCCTCTTCTTTGATCTTCAAAGTCTCCCTTTTTAGATTCGTAAAATATGTTCATTGAAAGTGAAGACCTTCGGTTTCATTTTCTTTTTCCTTCTAAGAGAGTATTAAATGCATGGGAAGAGCTTCATGCTAAACCTTGATACGTGTCTCGAGAAACTTGGAAAGAGAGAGAGAAAGAGAATGCAATTGTCTTTTTTGGTAGTGATTTGTATCAAAAGGTAGGTATTGTTCTGACGCATAGTGCTGCTTTTTGATCATTCCTTATTTTGTTTTTTCTTTTTGTACTTTAGCCTTGATAAGTTGACTACTTTCACTACTACAAAAATCATTTTCTAAAACAGAATCTTAGCTTGATTTTCATTGAACTGATTAAAAGATGGTCGCGATGGCTCTTTTGTAATAATTATCAACTTTTTTAAATCAAGTAATACTAAACTAATTTAAAAACTCATTTTTTAAATCAATTATTTGTTTAACTATTTAAAAAGGTGGTTTTTAAATCGGTTGCAACCCTAACTGATTTAAAAGTTGTTTTAAAATCCTAAGCTTCTTTCCACTTTGAGCTAAAAGCTCCCTACTCCTTGTATGCACCCTTCAAACCTTGCTCCTAAGCACTTGAACCTCTCACCCATTCATCCCATTGGAACCTCCATGCTCCCTATACGTGCATACGTAGCTGGCAATAACAGAGCATCAAGAAGCAGATCAAAAACAAAGCATGCTCACATTTTCATCACAAACCCTACTTCGGTTACTTTTCTCCTCTTTATTTCTACAACATTTTCCTCTCTTTTTTCACACAAGGTCAAAACATTGCTTTTGCTGCCAAAAAGTTGTAATTTCGACACGTTCTTTACTACCATTTTCTTCTACTATTCTTCTCTCCTGTTGGTAGTGAGAAAGTTCTTTCCTTTACCATTTTTTTTAGTTACGTACGTTATATTCTATTTTATGTTTTCCTGTACTTGCAGATGATATAAATTAGATTTTCCGCTTTTTTTCTAATGTGTTAGTAATGGAAGAACAAATTAACCAAGAGAACCTTGTGCAACTAATATCCTGTGACACTGGGGGAGCCAACAATGATGTCTCTTATTCAGTTGAGGGTCATCTAATTCTCAACCCAAAATTTGTCATTGTAGTAGCATCTAGAAGAAACGGGAGCCAGTGGACTTACCTCCTTAAACCATCTCATCATAACTATGTTTAGTATCTTTCTGAACCCTCAACTTATCTACCAAACATTTCAACTGAATACATGATAGGGAGCAATTATCCACCCTTTGGCAACAATAATGTTGGTAATGGGGTCAATGTAACATTTTAAATAGGTTTCCAATGAACCAAGTAAAAAGGTTTTTTTTATAAAAAATAAATTGGTTCAGAATTCATTCTAAAATACCCACTTTTTTATATCACTTGTATTTAAATCAGTTCAAGAACCGATTTAAAAAGTCATTTTTAACCGATTTAAAAAGTGGTTTCCACAATAGTGTTTTTCATGGGGCTATATTTATACATCAGAAAATCTTGCTTTTCATCAAATGTTAAAGATTTTTAAAATGTTATAACATTTCAAGACCTATAAGGAACAGGTTTCAAGATGTACAGGATACAAGCTATTTAGCGTGATTGAAACCTTAACAAGATATACACGTCTAACCAAAAAGCTTTAGACGATATTTTAAGAAGATGTTATTTAGAAAACATGTATTGGACATGTTTCGTAAAGAGGAGCATTGGATTCCTTGTTGTCTAAAAACAATGGACACTTATTTTAAATTGATGCGTTGAACGCCAAGTTTTCAAAAACATTTTGGACGCATCTTAGTTAGGAATTATACCTTAATCTCTTGTGGACAATCTTTCTGACATGTAATGCACTTGTTAAGAAACACTAAAATTTAATAACACTTGTTATCAGTAAAACTATGAGGGGTTAAAAGTTTTATGTCTTTGGTTCCAATAATGTTGATGAACTTCAATGTTGGGGGTTCAATTCTCAACTTCAACACTTTTATTAATTCTTTTTTCATTTTTGCATACCACTTACACTCGAACTTGACTGTAAATAAGAGGAAAGTTGGCAGCCTAAAAGTGTAATTAAGTTATATATAAATTGACGAAGTTATAACACTATTAGCATATAGGGATTTAATTACAAACTTTTTAAACTATAAGGACTTTTTAAAAGTGTTTTTAACTATAAGGACTTAATTAAAAACTCCATAAAATTATAGGGACCTACAAATTAATTTAACCTAATAATAATAAAGAAAATGATTAAAACTTGCCTTCTTTATGCTATTTCAATGACTAAAAATTTGCAAATCATAATTTTTTATACTCTTTTAATGGCTTGGAATAATTAATATTGAGGAATAAATAATTTTAAAGAATATTTAAAAATATTATAAAAAAAACTTATTAGTGTTGACTAAAATATTAATAGCTTTAATATTTAGACACGGACATGATAAGCAAGAACTCTTTTTCTTTTGATAAATTAGAATTATAAATTTGTACCATACAATCATATATACTTGAATGATAAAAAATAGAAGTTGGTTAATTGTTACATAACTACTTAAAAAAGTCATATGCCTTTTTTTTAGTCTTAACTATTCAATTTAAATTATAATCTAATAGTCTATATTTATAATTAACATTTTTATAATAAAAAGAATCTCTCTCTCTCTTTCTCTATCTATCTATCTATCTATCTATCTATCTATATATATATATATATATATATAGGAAGCAACTCCTATGAGAACAATTGCTTATGTGAGAATATAAGAGCAATTAATAACAAATGTTGGATCAAGATTAAAAAAAAAAAGACCGCCGAGATTACAACCTAATTATAAACAACTATAAACCCTAAATTCTAAATTCATTTATAACCACAACCATCACCGTCGTTGCCACCACCACCATTGTCGTTGCCACCCCACTATCACCATTGTCGCCTGTCATTTTTGTCGTTGCCGCCAACAGCGATAGAGGTAGGGATGACGGTGGTGGTTGTGATTTTAAGTGAGATCACCACTATTGTCGTTGTTGCCACTGCCGCTGTCGGCGATGGTGATAGGGGTGACGACAGCGATAGTGGTGGCAATGACGGTGGTAGAGATGGTTGTGGTTTTAAGTGAGACCACCACTATTGTCATCATTAGTAGGGTGGCAACGACAGTGGTGGTGGTGGTAGCAATGACGATGGTAATTATGGTTTTAAATGAGTTTAGGCTTGTTTATAATTGGGTTTTAATCTCGATGGTTTATTTTTTTAATCTTGATTCAACTGTTGTTATTAATTGTTCTCATATTCTCACATAAGTAAATGTTCTCAAAGGAGCTACTCCATATATATATATATATATATATAATCTGCTAATGTACACACACTTATTTTTTAGTTGGAACATACACGCACTTATTTTTTAGTTAGAGTACGTTAACAAGTTATAACTATAATGTATCTTAAAATACACCCACGATATAGTTTGTTAAAGTACTGAACTAAAAAATAAATGAGTATACGTTAACAAATGCTTGTGAAGTTTTCTAATGTACACATACTTATTTTTTAATTAGAGTACGTTAGCAATCTATAATAATAATGTATCTTAAAATACACCTATGATGTTGTTTGCTAATGTACTTTAACTAAAAGACAAATGGGTATATGTTAGTAAATCCCTATATGTGTGTGTGTGTGTGTGTGTGAGTAGGGATTAAGTTATTCCAAGAGTAAATCTTGGTGAAGTTACTTCACTCAATAACTCTTGATATGTATTAAATTTTAACTATCCAACCATTGAATTAAAAGATTACATTAAGTCGATCAAGTCTACAAGTTTTTATAAAATTTGAAAATTATTTGATACTTCGTTAAATAGATTCAAATTGACGTATAAAATATAATTTTCTATTATAAGTAAATATCAACTATAAGATTAACTAGCTACAAATGTTTGATTTACCTAAAATTTGATGTACATGATCATTGACATGTAATTTTTAATTCAACAGTTAAATCGTTGAAATTTACTACATATCAAGAGTTATTCAGTGAAAATAATCATTGATATATAATCTTTTAATTTAACGGTTAGATCGTTAAATTTTAATACATATTAAGAATTATTAAATAAAGTAATTCTACAAAAAAAAAAATTGGGGGAGAGGGGGGGGAGGGTTGTCGGGGTCACAATTAAGATCTGCCATTGACTATATTTAACAACTACAATTTTTGTAGAATGATTTTTTTTTAATTGACGTAGAACGATTTATTTAAATACGAGTTATATTATTTGATAAATAAATTAAAAATAATTTATCAAAAAAATAAATTAAAAATAAATCATTTTAATAAAATAACAGAAAATTAAGCTACTTAGCTAATTTTTATTTTTTTATAATTTGAATAAAAAGTCCTTTTAAAATCCAAGGGCATACATTAAATTGTATCTTTCGTCAATATATATAGTACATGAACAAAAATTCATGTTAGGTTCAGAAAGTTCAACCAAACGGAAAAGTCGACTTCACTATTAACTAAGCACTGATTTCAGCAGTACTGAATTTTAAACGCAGAGGAGGTGCCGTCTGGATTCTGCAACAACCATCAGAGCTGCGAGAAGAAGAAGAAGAAAAGTAAAATGTAGAGGTTCTATTCTGGAACCTAAAAAAGGTCCGAAGAAGGAGGTCCAAAAAGAAAAGTCCAATCGAAGAGTAAAATGAAGATAATGAGAGGGGCAGTAGTAGTGTCTTTAAGGAAGCATGACAGTATCCATGTCCAATCTTTACTAAACAAATTTAAATGGATTTTTTATTTTTATTTTTTATTTTTCATATGTATCCAAGGAAAATATTATAATAATTAAAAAACAATATTTTATTATATTTATAATAATTATTATATTTTTCAAAAAATAAATTTTGAATTAAAATATAATTTATATATATATCATGCCATTCGAAAGTTCTTGTTTTCCTTGTTGTGTGGTAATAATCAACTTACTTGATTATTGCTCCTAGAATGATATCGTCACGGCCGCTATGCTGGAACGCCAAAATACGAAACACATTTTCTAATTTTGTGAATATTATTGGTTATGTTTTCATGTCTATCATTTTTAATAAATATTCAATATGAAGTACATTTTCTACTTTCATGATATGTTTAAATTTTATGTTTATCATTTTTTTAATAAATATTAAATATGAAATAATTTTTTTAATTTCATGGATACGATAAGTTTAAATTTTATGTTTATCATTTTAAAAAAAATATTATATATGAAACAGATTTTCTAATTTCGTGAATATGATAAGTTATGTTTATAATTTATGTTTATCATTTTTTGAAAAACATCAAATAAGTGAGGTTTATTTAATGTTTGTGAATATAAAATTTAAACATAATTTTGTTATGTTAAAGTTTAATATAAAGATATTCTCCTAAAAAAAGGTTTAATATAAAGATATTCATTTTCGCAAAACATTGAGTTTGGGAACAATCAAATTGCACCTTTTTATGAGGCACCCTCTCACGTTCTAAAATCTCAATATGCAAATCAAGCAACGAAAATGGAATTTAGGCAGTCCCCCCCCCCCCCCAATCATGAAAAGTATTTTATTAGATAATAAAATATTAATAAAAATATAATTCAAAGTCTAATTCACACCTACATGATATCTTTTAAAGTTTTTAACCTTTAAATAAGAGGAAGATAATTTCTATAAAATTATATTTGTATAATTTTTTTTTACAACAAAAAGAAGAGAAGAAGAAGAGAGAAAGTAATATGTGATGAGATGTTAAATATAATGAAGAGAAATAATGTTATAAAAAAAGTTATATGAATAATATAACTTATTGTGTACGTATGTTTTTCTCGTAATCTTACTCTCGTACTTCTTTTCAATCTCATTATTCTTTCAATATCTCTCCTCTTATTTTTTTTGTTGTATAAAGTTTATATTAGGAGAAGACACACTCTCTTATAAGGTCAGGAAAAATGACCAATCTTGTGATTTGATAGAAAGATAATTTTGCTTAATATGTGCAACAATGAATCTTTTTGTGCAGATAAAAGAAAAAAGTTCTTATAGTGTATCATTTAATGAAATTGGCGAAGGATGAGAACTGAGAATTGAGAACCAATATTAAGTACATCATCTTACTCTTATTTTTTTTTATTATTATTAATTTTTTTACAGATATCACCTTTGTGTATTTCTTTTCTTTTTTTTTCTTTTCTCATTTTATTGTTATGTTATTTATGTTTTGATTATTATTGTTCATGCTTTTCATATATGTTCTTATATTTTCCATTTACTATTATATTATAAATAATGTATATATTTTTAGTCTTTCTCATTTTGAGTAACAAAAAATTAATAATCTTACTTTTACTTTATATCTTCAGCTTACAATTTTATTTTTCTTGTTTAATAAGACATAAAAGGAGCATATTATTGTTATAACTTTACAGCTTATTCATTAATTTCTTTTTCATAATATTTTTTATATAATTCACTTAACACAATTTAATGAATTTTGTATAGTTAAATTATCTAATTAATTATTTTAATTTTTTCTACTTAATTCAATTGCCTAATTATATGTTTATACATGTTATTTATATAGTTTATTATATACTTTGGTGTTTATTAATTGTTCCAAATAAATTATGATATAAAAAGTAATAAATTATTTTCATAAAATAAATTAATTAGAGACTAATATTTTTCTATCTCTACAAGGTTTACTTTTAATAAAGAATTAAATTGATTATATTAATAATAACAATTACACAATTTGGTAATTAAAAGTTAATAATAATAACAATAATCATAAATAGACCCTTTCAAATTCGTAAGGGTCTATTTAACATTATAATTTTTTATTCTTATAAATTTAAACCTTAATAAAAATAATAACAACAATAGCAACAACAAATAGTAAAAGTAGTAGCAAGTTTACTTAATTGTATTTCATAATTTTCTCCTCACCTATATATAATATTTTGAAAATGACTATTAAATTAATGCAAAAACATTACGTTTATTTTTTAGGTAAATTATGTTAAATAGTACATTACATTAATTAATTAAATAGTATCTAATTTATAACATTGGTTAAATTTAATGTATAATTAATATACAAATAGTAATAATAATAATAATAAAATATAATAATGGACTTTTTAATATACCAATCAATTATAAGACATTATGATTTTATATTCTTATAAATTCATACCTTAAACAATAATAAATACCCAATATAAATCATAAATATAGACAGCTGTAGAGTATACAATAATAGTGTAATTATTATTATGAATAGCATTGTCTTTCTGAATTTACTTAGAATGAGAAAATAATAATAATATCTGAAAAATAGTATGTAATAATATTTAAGAAATTAGTAACACACATAAATAATAATTTTTATAGATAAATATTCCTTATAATATTTAAATTACAAGATATGAAGTCTAAAACATATAATAATTCTTATAGATAAATAACTTTAAAAAGTAGTAAGTAATGAAATTAAAATTAAATAACAACAACGATAATAATAATAATAATAATAACAACAATAATAGACAAATCTCATTACACTAATCGATAGTGTTCAATTTATGTTGTGTTTAGGTTAACCAACTCAAAATTTTAACAATATTACATAATTAAGATTAATAACTAAAATAATTAAAAAAACATTTTAAAATAATTAACAACTATATATATTTAATAAAAATCATACTATTTTGATAAATTTAAACTAAATTTTAATTTTTACAATAAATACATTTAAAATTATTAATTATAAACACACAAAAATCAAGTACGTGTTAAAATAATATTCACAATAACAAAAATGAACACTCAAATTTAAATACTTATATATCATATTTTATTATGCTTACATTCATTTTGAATTTATGCATTTCATAGAAGTATTGTAGCACTTTCATTACTTGAAGAAAAAACAAATCATAATAAATTTTAATAAGCTTAATATTTTTTAAGACAATATCTGCTCAATTAAAAATATAATTAATCATCTTCCTCAATTTTAATGTAATTATATTTAATTTATTATTAAATATTTTAATTAAAAATTAATAATTTTATTTGTGTACGTATATTTTTAAAATATTAATAAATACAAATATAAAAAATATATAATTTAAACAAACCCGTGCAACACACGAGTTTAAAATCTATTATATATAGTAAAGGAGACTTGAACTTTTATAAGCAGTTGATGGAGACTTAAATTTTATAATAGCCTTTGAATCTAATAAAATTTAACAAAATTAATTTATTTAATGAAAAATTAAATTGCTCACATTAATGATATCTATTACATACGTATTAATGTAACACTTAATGTTTTAACGTAGTATTATTGATAAATATATAAGTAAATATTTTATTTAAACAATATTAAATATTGTATTTACTAAATATAATATATTTATTAAATTTAATAATTAAAATATAAATTTATTAAATGTATAACTTTTCATTAGAATTTATATATATATAAAAATATTGTACAATAAAAAATAAGTATCAAATATTAATTTTGATAATTTTGATATTAAATGTAACATTAAATATTATATTACCACTTATGCTCAATTTTTTTTAAATTAGTTACTTTAAAATATATTTCACAAATAATAGTAATTAAAAATAATGATTTTATAAATATAGAGTTAAATTTAAAATAATTCATAATATGTTATTTTAATTAATAATGATTAATTAAAATAAAATATTATGTATAAGGATAGAAATTAATAAATCATTATGTATATATATCATTATACTTTATTTTTTAATTTATTTATTAAAACATATTTTACAAAAAAAATAATTGAAAGTAAAGATTTTCTAAATATGTAGTTAAATTTAAAATTATTATATATCTATGTAAAATGAGCTAATGTGAGACGTTCATGGATACTTAAATTTTAAAATAGTCGTTGATCGGATCTAATCAAATTTAAATGACCTAATTATATTTAATGAATTTAATTTAATTATATTGACAAGTACACAGTCGTTGACCTAATGCAATATAACTAATTTAATTATATTAAATCACTATTTAATGATATTAAAACAAAGAATGAAATTATTTTTAAAGTCAATACTATTTACAGCTATTAATTAAAATTAATATTATCGTTTTTGACTTTTGGCTATTAGATTAATAGATTACATTCTATATATAAGCTCAAGCAAAATGCTATGAGAGTAAGCATGTTAGTCCCTCTTATTTGGATTTTAGTGATTTTTGGTTTCTTTTTCTAATTATGTGGTTTACTTATTGTTATATTTTATTTAAGCTTGACCGGTAAGCATTTCAATTATATCATTACACAACTTTATTTTACTAATCAACACTTTTTTTTCTAACAATTTCAAGTGAATTTCTTGGTATTAACTCATTAGTCTTTTGCTCAATATATTCTTCTATGCTAAATTTTTATATTGTTTGTTTTTGAACAATTATATGTATGCTATTATAGGATAAAATATTGTACATAAGTTCAAGACAATTTTGTAAGAATGAAAAAATATACATGATTAAGAATTTTGTGATGTTAAAGAATAACAACAAATTTAGGTAAAATGTGTACAAAAAATTCTAATACATTTGGAGACCATAAATATGAAATGTAACCTTTATTTTTGTTGCAATTTTTTCAGGTTGCAATAGAATGAAGTAAAATCATGTGATAAGGAGCAAAATGAGTTTTTGAAGTTCTACATGTATGAGAAAAAAGGATTAATTTTATAGCAATATGTTTTAGTATTTGTTTAGTGATAAACATGTTTATTTTTGCGCAACCAAATACGTTATTCAATTAGTGGATTTTTTTACATAATCAAAATCAACCATATTTGCATGAATTTTATTTCATTTTATATACAATTTTTGCCACTATTAACACTAATTAATTTGAATAAAATTGAAAAAAAATTGGATCAATTTTATATACTGAGTAAAAAAATACAATGAAAAAATATTTTAGCAATAGCATCAGTGATAATTGATATACGACCTATCAATTTTGACTTTTGCAATACCCTAATTTGATAAAATGTTAAATTCTTTTTGTAAATTTTTTTCAATAAATATGAAGTTAAATTTTGTAATATGAGACCTTTGCAATATTGTATTAAATTGAATTATTAATTTCATTAAATATTACTAAATATGAAGATGAATTTCAGTGTTAATCTATACAAGACTTCATTAAAGTTATTTCAAAATTTAGTTGTTAAATAAAAATATCAAAATAAATAGATTAATAAAAAAATTAAATATTTAAAAATAAATTAAAAAGATAAAAAATATGATAAAAAATTATTACATAAATATGAATAAATATTTACCAATAACAAATCATAAGAAATATTTACAAAATAATTAATTGATATTAAAATACATAAATAATGAAATATATCCATAGTCATTATTGTTCATTTTTAATGTAGCATTTTTGTAAATATATAAATAAATAGTTTTTTTCTTTCTAGGATAGTAATTATTGTATGTATTTATTAAGTATAATATATAATTAATTTTATGATTTCTTTCTAAATAAAAATTATATTTCTATTATAAGAATAAAAATATTCTTTTAATTGTATGTATCACCATAACTTTATATATTATTTTATATTTTTTTTCATGCTATCTGTTATTTTTTCAATAAATATAGTTAAAAATTATTAATTATAAAAACACAAATAATATATGTTAATATAAAATCCACAATAATAAAAATGAACATTCAATTTTATATATTTTATGATTTACTTTTAATAAATAATTAAATTGATTACATTAATGATAATTATTACACAATTTTAATAATTGAAAGTTAATAATAATATAATAATGATAATCAATAATATTATAATTTTTTATTCTTATAAATTCTGAACTTAATAATAATAATTGTAGCAGTACATTAAATTAATCAATTAAATAGTACATAATATACAACATTGATTCAATTTAAAATAAAAATAAGGTAACAATAACAATAATAATAATAAAGTTCTTTCATAACGGTCAATTATAAGACATTATGATTTTTAATTCTTATAAATTGAGACCTTAAAGAATAATAAATACACATTACATATCATAAATATAAAATAATTGTAGAGTATGCAATAATAATGAAGTTATTATTATTAATAGCATTGTCTTTCTAAATTCACTTCGAATGAGAAATAAAAATAGTAACATACAAAAAGCAGTATATAATAATATTAAACAAATAATAACAAATATAAATAATAATTTTTATAGATAAATAATTCTTACAATAATTAAATTATAAGATATAATGTTTGCAACATTTTTTTTTTGGTAAAGACCATAGGTATCCTCCACTAAAGGCAATCCTGTTTGAATCGGGTATAAATGTCTGAAGCATATAATAATTCTTATAGAAAAATAACTTTAAAAAATAGCAAGTAATGAAATTAAAATCGAGGAGCAAATAATAATTGCAACGTTCAATTTATGTCACAATGAGGTTAACTAACTCAACTTCAACAAGAACACATAATTATAGCTAATATTTTTAAAATAATTAAAATTTTAATTTTAAAATAATTAACAACTACATCTATTTAATAAAAATCAAACTATTTCAACAAATTCAAAATAAAATTTTAATTTTTATAAGAAATACATTTAAAAATTATTAATTATAAAACATAAAAATCAAGAACACATTAACATAATATCTACAATAACAAAAAATAAACACTCAAATTTAAATAATTATATATTATACATTCATAATTATTATTACATTCCTTTTGAATTTATACATTTTATATAAGTATTGCATCACTATTATTACTTGGAGAAAGAACAAATCATAATAAATTTCAATAGACTTAATATTTTTGAAAACAAGTTAATATTTTTGAAAACAAGATCTACTCAATTAAAAATATAATTAATCATATTTCTCAATTTTAATGTAATTATATTTCATATAATACTAAATATTTAAAAAAATAATATTTTTATTTATGTACATATATTTAAAAAAAAATACTAAATACAAATATAAAAACTATATATTAATTTAAACAAACCCGTGCAAGACACGGGTTTAAAATCTAGTTAACACTATAAGATGCTAACTCAACATTTTTTAGTGGCAATGATCACATCCTTTTCTAATAATTCATTTAATAATCTTACTAAATATATGGGTTTTTATTTTATTTTATAAGCTAATGAAATAAAATGACATAATTTAAAATAGAAAAATAAAGAGTACAAAATAATTAGAGAAATAAATTTATTATCATTTTTAAAGTAAAGGAATGAAAGCTGCTATTAAACTATATATTATATACGCCTTTTTTAAATCATTCCAATTCGCTTATATTTTTTTTACTGTCATGCTACCTTAAAGAAAACATTAACGATTTTGATGACAATATAAACAATAATAATTCATATAAACTTTATCAAATTCACTTTTATATTTTTCTTTTCTAAAGAAATATATGACTAGAAATGTTAGACCATTCGAATCTTTTCTTCTTCTTTTCAAATATTAATAACGTACAATATCCTCCTTTTTACGCAAATACGAAGTCTTGAATAAAGGGTTTGAATAGAAAGAATGTACTTGTTTATTTCAAACCATACATAGAGGATGCACTTCTTTATCTAACACTACACGGGTAGTGTTAATATAGATTAAATATTTGAAAATATATATATAAACTAAAATATTTTAAAATAAACGATAAAATATTATTTTATTAATAAAAAAAATGTAAAACTAGTGTTAAAACTTTTAATTTTAAAATTTTTAACAAATTAATTTAATTAATAAAAGATTACTTTAATAATAATTTACAGTATTATACTTAATGTTAAATGAAAAAAAGCGAATATTAATTGCAAAAATTAAGGAAATAATTTTTTAATTGAATAACTAATTAAATATATTAATTTAATTTATTATATAATCTCATACAATATATTATCTAAAATTAAAAAAATATGTGCTTACATATGAAAATATTAAAGTTAAAATATAAATAAAATATTTTCTTACTAATCTTTCTAGCTATTTCCTTCTACGTAACTCCTTTTAGGTAATTATGAGATATATCATTACTCTTGCAATTTCAACGGCAATTTAATTTAAATCATTCAACGCCCCAACTATAGATCTTCCATAAAAAAAAGGATAGATAGTTGTCCTTGCAGATTGCAGATTCTATAAATAGGAACCAGCCCTCGGCAAACAATATAAACACTTAACAGACTATAAACTATAAAGTCATGGAAGCTCAAGCCTGCCTCTTGGTTATTGTGTTCTCCTTGTTCTTGCTATTGAATTGGCTTGCAAAATATTGCAAGCTAAAACCTAATGTCACTAACAAACTTCCCCCTGGCCCAAAGAAGCTACCTCTCATAGGGAACCTGCATCAACTAGCAGTAGCAGGTTCTCTTCCACATCATGCTCTCCGAGACCTTGCTCATAAATATGGACCTCTCATGCACCTCCAACTTGGTCAAATTTCTGCAGTTGTTGCATCCTCGCCAAAGATGGCTAAGGAAATAATGAAAACGCATGATGTTGCTTTTGTGCAGAGGCCACAACTTATTTCTGCAGAAATTTTGTCCTATGGGGGAATAGATATTGCTTTTTCTCCATATGGTGATTACTGGAGACAAATGAGGAAAATATTTGTGTCAGAGCTTCTAGGTGCCAAGAGAGTTCAGTCTTTCTCTTTTATTAGAGAAGACGAGATAGCAAAAGTTATAGACTCAATTCGAACATCAGCAGGTTCACCAATCAATCTTACTAGTAAGATTTTCTCATTGATAAGTTCTTCTGTTTCCAGGACAGCATTTGGTAACAAATCTAAGGACCAGGAAGAATTTGTGTCTTTGATTCAAAAAGTAATAGCCTCGGTAGGAGGATTTGACCTTGCTGATTTGTTTCCTTCCATGAAATCCATACATTTCTTAACTGGGAAGAAGGCCAAATTGGAGAAGTTGCAGAAACAAGTTGATAGGGTCTTGGAAAACATTGTCAAGGAGCATCAAGAAAAGCACAAAAGAGCAAAAGAAGAGAGAGTTGAAGTAGAGGACGAAGATCTTGTTGATGTTCTTCTCAGAATCCAACAAAGTGATAGTCTCGACGTCAAAATGACAACTAGGAACGTCAAAGCTTTGATATTGGTTAGTAAATACCTCCGAACACTTTTAAATCTACCTGAAAATAGGTTACATGGATGTGTTCTCTTTATTTTAATTTCCTGTGCCTTTTCTTTACAAAATTAGGAGAAAACTATTTGCATAAAAATATGCTCTTTATTTGTTTGATTAAACAGCAAACATATTGTCAGATAAATTGGGGAGGTCTCAGTTTTTGAAATCCTCGAACATTAAATGTTGTTGTTGTCAGCAAGTATATGTTGTCAATCAAATTGACTAAACAATTAATCACCAAATCATCTCTTTTTAAATAGTTAGTGGTTGTTAATTTTTTTAATATTTGTAGATATAAAAAAATCGAGGGTTATGAAGTCAACTTGGCTCCACCATTCATTAATTGTTACTTTCCTCTTCTTTCCGACTCTACATCATATTTCTCTTTTGGAGTCATATTTTTTCATACTAACATTTTTTTAACATATTTTTTTTAATTGTTTAATTACTTTATCTTACACTTTTCACCCTTCTCTTCTTATCTCCTTTTCTTATACAAAATGTTGTCCAATTTTATTATATAAATATAATTTCTCTTTTCATTTTACCAAAATTTATATGAAAATATTTCAATTTTTTTGACTAGGACGTATTTGCTGCGGGAACTGATACTTCAGCATCAACACTAGAGTGGGCTATGACAGAAATGATGAGAAACCCAAGAGTGAGGGAGAAAGCACAAGCTGAGTTAAGACGAGCATTTCAAGAAAAGGAAATAATTCATGAAAGTGATCTAGAGCAACTTACCTATTTGAAGTTGGTGATCAAAGAGACATTAAGGGTACACCCACCTACTCCTTTATTGATCCCTAGAGAATGCTCTGAACTAACTATCATTGATGGGTACGAAATACCTGTCAAAACTAAAGTCATGGTAAATGTATGGGCAATTTGTAGAGATCCCCAATATTGGACTGATGCTGAGAGATTTGTCCCAGAGAGGTTCGATGGTAGTTCTATTGATTTCAAAGGGAATAACTTTGAGTATTTGCCATTTGGGGCTGGAAGAAGAATGTGCCCAGGCATCACATATGGTTTAGCAAGCATTATGCTTCCACTGGCTATGTTACTTTATCACTTCAACTGGGAACTCCCAAATGAGATGAAACCTGAGAGTATAGACATGACTGAACGCTTCGGATTGGCTATTGGGAGGAAAAATGAATTGTGCTTGATTCCCTTTGTTTATGACCCTTGAGTGCATGATTGACGTGCCCATGTTTATCGAGCTTTCTTTTAGGCATTTATGTCCTAAGGAAATAAAAACTTGTGATTTATTTCATATACAGCAATATGTACCGTCTAAGGAGTAGAAATAAAAGCCTAGTTATCACTGGATCTTTATTTACACAATTATGCCCTTTTTATCACTCTGTACACATACCTGGTTGATATGATATCTTTGGGCTAGTAAGACGACCTAGCTGTTTAAAACCTTTCTGTTTAATATATTATAGCTGTGATCACTCAATTTTATTTAAATAACTTAAAAATTAAATAAATTTAAATATAGAAAAAAAAATAGACTTAATTGTATATTTTGTTATTCATCTTTAATGATTTTGTAAATTTTGTCACTCAATTATTTTAATTACACGTTTGCCTACCTAACTTTTAAAATTCGCATATTTTGTTACCTAATTATTTTACTTGCACATTTTGTCACCCCAACTATTGATTGCCAGTCAAAGGTCACCTAAAGGGGGTGATAAAATGCACAAATTTTGAAAGTTAAGTAGTAAAATGTGCAAGTAAAATAATTGGATGGCAAAATATATGAATTTTAAAAGTTAGGTGGCAAGATGTGTAATTAAAATAGTTGGGTGGCAAAATTCGCCAAATTATCAAAGATGGGATGGCAAAATGTGCAATTAAGCCAAAATAATAATAAGTAAGGGGGGAAATAAAAGAATAAATTACATTGACATTCCCTGATGTTTCGTCAAATTACACACGATATCCCTCTTTTTTTTATCCCTACACTAACTCTCTTAATTAATTAAAAAAATTATACTTACACTCCTTATATATTACACTAACACCTCTTAATTATTTGAAAAATATTATACTGTGTACCCCTATAAAGGAGGTTGTTGTAATGGTTAAAAAGATAAGGGGTTTTATGTAATTTCAAAACATCTCAGAGGGTATTGGTATAATTTTCTCAAATAAAAAATATATGTAATTCAGTTTTGCTTATTGAGTTAATGTGTTTTAAGCCCATAATAAGGAAAAGGAGAAGAGAAAATCTAAATTTAAAAATGAATAAAGAGAATGCAACTGGGTTTAAAAGATTTTTGTTGAAAGGCCCATTCAAAAAAACAAGCAAACCAAAAGAGAGAATTTGGAGTATTGGCAAGGCCCATTTTAAGAAAAAGAACCATGAAAGAAAATAAAAGAGAGAGAATGAGGGACAAGCAAAGGGGAGAACATGGAAGCTTTTGGAACAAGTTTGTTACAACAAACTTCAAAAAAAGGGGGGAAGGGGGGGTGGCGGGGTTAGTAGCTATATATAGAGCCTTTAAGGAAAAAAGGTGGGGTGAACTCATTTTACTCTCATCCATTTCACGTCACTCTCTGAAGGTGTTGATTCTTCTGGTTGATAAAGCTTGTGAAGCACATCTTAGTACTAAGAAAAAAAGAAGCGACGTTCACTGACGAAGTTCTCAATTTCCTCTGCTAGTCATCCTAAAGGAATATTCATCATTCTATCATGTAGCCTTTATTTGGTAGAGACGAGAGAAGTAGATAGGAAAGAAATAGGTAAGAAATAAATTAAGATGTGAGAAATAGATAAGAAATAATTTGAAATTTTAGGTTATTTGGTAAGAGAAAAATAGATGAGAAATTGGAGAGAAATAGACAGGTGAATGAAAGTAAGAGAGAAATAGAGTGGAAATAAGTAGTGAGACTTAGTGGGACCCACAAAAAAATTTAAAAATTTCCTACTTATTTCTATTCAACCAAACTATCTAAATTTTTAAAAATTCAAAAATTTCTTCTCCTCTCCACTCAACCAAACAAAGCAGTAGTCCTTTAAATTTCTTTAATTTTTTTCTCTTTCTTTTGGTTCTCACAACCTACAATGAATCTGGATTAAATCTCTATTTCCATTATTATCAGTAGTATAATTGCATTCTTGTTATGGTTGTGTTTGTAGTTGTCTCCCGAGTATGAAATTGTTTGATTGAACAATTTTCTTCTATTCTATAATAGCTCCATTCTTTTTACATTCATTCCTCATAACAGAGACACCATTCATGGCGTCTATGACTCATACATGCATCGCCTTACTCGCGATGTGAACCGGTGTTAACATCCTTGTGTAGTCCTTCATCTTCAATACCATTGCCACGACGTGACTCCGCGTCAATGTTCAGCGATTCTCTTATTTCTTTGCGTCACTAATGTGACACGAAATTAAGGTCGGTATTCCAGTGCTTCTCTCTGCTTCTCGCGTCTCCGTCGTGACGCAAACCAGTATCGGTGTTCTTACAGAGTTCTTCTATATCTTATTGTTGTTGCCATACGATTTGCTTCGCCACTTTGTGTAGATACGCCTCACTGTCGCAAAAACTCCGCACCACCCTCGCGTATGATTAAAGGAATCAGAGAAGCAAGCATTCTCTGCTACCACCATTTTGACGATAATATGTGAGTCGAAGTCATAGCACTAGGGTTGGGAACCCTTTTCTTTGCGTTAATGAAATGTTTTCTTTTGCTGATTGACCTATTTGGGGTCTATTTGAAAACATTTTATCAAAATAGGGTTGTTTTAAAACTAATTACCAGTATGGGATTTTTTTGACCGTTGACCAGTCAAAGTTGCAATTTTGATTAGCGAGATACTGTACATGTCAGGTTATTTTTTTAATTTTTTTTTAAATTACACGTGAGAAGTGCTGATATGACAATTGAAAATGGTAGTTGCAGTTGCAAAATTATAGGAGCATAACACATGGAGCTGTTCACATAAATTAGCTGGCACCAGTAGTGAAATTATCTGCAAGTGCCATGGGTGCTATCTAGCTAAACTAGCTAGTAGGACTAGCGAAATACAAACCTGTAACTTTGCAGTTTTTGTGATTGCAATTTTTTGGGCATGTAACATGCGACACACTTATTATTGTGGCTTTTGTGATAATGGTTTTTTGAGAATGTAACACGTGGCGCACACTTGCAATTTTTGGTGTTTGCAGTAACAAAATATGGTCACATCACTTACTATCTATTTACAGTAGCATGTTAGAACTTGCAGTAGCGATTTTTGCTAGGCCAGGTAGGAAACCAAGCTAGCATGAGTAGACGGTAGAAAAAAGTAAGATGCAGTAAACTGATTTATTTTTTTTAAAATTTTGAAAAAGTTGTCACATAAACTAAGGAGGAAAAGTATGAGGGGCCCTGGCGTGTGCACAGTACTGGCAACATTATGGTTTCAAACTCTATTATGCTCTATTTGGTAGAGAGGAGAGAAATAGAGAGAGAGAAAGTAGGTAGAAGAGAAAAGAAAAGAAGATAAGAGAAGTACGTAAGAAATAGAGTGGAAATAGATGTTGTTTGGTTGAAGAGAAGTAGAGAAGAAATATAGTGAAAGTTTGTTTTTGACTTTTTGGGATTTAGAATGAAAAAATAAAATTACACTTATACCCTTAATCTTTTTAATTAAATTATTTGTAGAAAAACATTGAAATACAATTATGCTACATATATTCAAATATGGGTTTACCATATTTGAATATATGGCTCTCATATATTCGAATATGGTAACCCATATTCGAATATATAAAGAAATAGGTAAGAAATAAAGTGGAAGTTAAGATTATTTTAATTACTATTATTTATTTTATCATTAATATTATTATTATTATTATTATTTATTTTTGTTATTAATATTATATTTATTTTTATTATTGTTGCTGTTATTATTATTGTTATTATTATTATTATTATTATTATTATTATATAAGACAGGATTCATATTCGAATAACAGGGGGGAGGGGGATTCAGATAATCGAATAAGGGGGGTGAGGGGGAGATATTATTTGATTATGGAAGAAGAGACAATCAATTACAAGGAAGTGATAATCGATTATGTTACAAAAGTAATCAATTATTGAAAGTAAAAATTATTTTTTAGTATTAGTGATAATCGATTATCAATAAAAATAATCGATTTTTTTTACCAACAACACTCATTTTCGCGCATTTTTTCATAGTTTTGCAAAGAAGTTTTTAGACGTGGGTCTCACATGTTTTTCAAATATTTTTTTGATATTTCGTCGCTACCAAACGAGAGAAGTTCGTACACTTCTCTGCTCTTCCGCTCACTTCTCTTCTCTTTTTCGATATTTCGACGCTACCAAACAGAGTGTTATGATGACGGACTCCTTGCATAAATGTACACATAAAAATCACTTAGTTCACTAATTCACAGCCACACACTTGGATCCCAACGATGTGGATGAATCTCCCCCAGTATTGTAATGACAAGAGTTTTTATAGATAATTCAACCCGGTTGATTTTTAGTCAAAGAGACCATCCTTAGATGATGCAACGTTAAGAATTCAAATCATCTAGAATAAAAAATAAAAAATGAAACTAAAGAACTTATATATATAAAAACTAATTATTGATCTATACATCACTTTTTTAAAAAACAGATCATTTATGGCAAAAATTAAATATAACTAGAGTACTTGTATATATAAAAACTAATTAATAAATATAACTATAATATATATTATTAAATAAATAAATGTAAAATGACTGAAGCTACTAAAATATATCAGTACAGAAAAACTAACGTAATGTAATATAGCATAAGTTGTGTTATGAGACATGCAGACGGCTGAAGTTCGTATTTATAGCCATCGAAATTTAATTTATTTTTTAATTTTTTAACAAACTCGTCTTTTGCAGTAACGATATTTAAACAATGTCACATCCAATGTATTTCACTACTGCAACTGCCTAACTACAACAGACTTTAGCATGTTGATAGCTAAGTTAGCTCGCCAAAATAGTGCCATTAACACGCCTTGTGTAGTGGAGTTAACACTATTCTGCCACTTATCCATCTGCAGCCAATTTCCTACTGCAAATTGCAAATTGGCAACTGATGTGACCATAGCTAATTGAATATAAATTAAATTAATATATTTAATTGAATAAATAATTAAATATATTAATTTAATTTATTATATAATCTCATACAATATATTATCTAAAATTAAAAAAATATGTGCTAACATATGAAAATATTAAAGCTAAAATATAAATAAAATATTTTCTTACTAATCTTTCTAGCTATTTCCTTCTACGTAACTCCTTTTAGGTAATTATGAGATATATCATTACTCTTGCAATTTCAACGGCAATTTAAATCATTCAACGCCCCAACTATAGATCTTCCATAAAAAAAAGGATAGATAGTTGTCCTTGCAGATTGCAGATTCTATAAATAGGAACCAGCCCTCGGCTAACAATATAAACACTAACAGACTATAAACTATAAAGTCATGGAAGCTCAAGCCTGCCTTTTGGTTATACTAATAATACATATATTTATGAATTTAAACTATATATATATATATATATATATATATATATATATATATATAATATGAATTTACACTAATAATACAATGGTTATACTAACAATATCATATATCGATAAGATATATAATTTTCTATACCAATAGTTTATTAATACAAAATATATCACACTATTAATGTAAATTCGTAATATCTATAATAACAATTTAATTACGCTAGACAAAGGCTATACACACACATACTCCAAAGAATAAATTTTGTCTAACCTCATTTAATAATTTTTATACACATGTTTTTTTTTTTTTTGCCAAAGTGAAAAAAGGCAGAAATTGGAGGTATGTTTGACATGATTTTGTTTTTTTACGTATCGTTTGGAGTGATCGTAAACTTTCAGTTTTTTATTTGTTTTAAATTTAAATTTGAAAACAAAATCTGTTTGGATAAAAATGGATTGAAATGATTTTTAAATATATTTCAATATTATTTTAACTCACTTTTGAAAATAAAAAATGTTTTCTAGTTCTAGTTTTAAGCTCTTTAGAAGTTTTTCTATCTTTTTTATACTTTCTTTTACCTTTTGCCAAGTCTTCTCGATTCACCTCTCGTTCAATCTTTACTAGAAGTGGCAAAATAGGTGAGACTGACTGACCTGATTTAAATTCACATGATGAAATGTAGAACTTGAACTTTAAATTTTAAGCACAAATTATATCTAGGCTTTTTTAGTGGGCTTAGACCACAAAAGTCCATACAAAATCAGGTTTTCACGGGAGAAAGGCTTCATTTTAGAAGCCCAAATTGAATATGGGCCTTTTTGACTAGCCCTGTTAAAGCCCGAAACCCACATCGAGCTTGCAATTGACCTGACACAAACCCCACTCGATGAAATGTAAGGTCTTGGATATAAGTTTTTACTATAGTATGAATCTAGGCCTTTTTAGCCCAGTTTGATTATGTCCCAATCTACGCTTAACATGCAAAAAGCTCGCGAAAAGCAATCTTTCACCAAGCTTGGGCTTCATTTTAAAAGCCTGAATTGAATTTAGGTTTCATGGCCTAACATGTTGTTACCCACAACCCATATTAAGCCTGTGACTAACCCAACTTGAACCCACTTGATTAAATATTGGGCTTGAGCTTTAAATTTTGAATGTTTTTTTAAAAGCCTTTAAATTTTGAGAATGAATTAAATCTGAGCTTTTTTAGCCCAATTTGGGTTAGCATGCAAATAGCTTGTGCAAACCAAGCTTTTATCAAGATTGGACCTCATTTTAGACAGACCTGCATCAAGCATGCAACTGACTCGACCCAAATCTATTCAGCGAAATGTAGGGCTTGGACTTTAAATTTTGAGCACGAATTAAATCTAAGTTTTTTTTATAGCCCGATTCGATCACGACTTGATCTAGGCTTAGCCTACAAAAGCACGTACAAATTGGGCTTTTAAACCTCATTTCAGAAGCTTAAATTGAATTTGGGCCTTCTGAATAGACTTGATATAGCCTAAGACTTGTATTGAGCTCATGACTAACTTGGCCCAAACCCACTTGATGAAATATAAGGCTTGGGCTTTAAATTTTTAGAACAAATTAAATGAGTCTTTTTAGTCCTATCCAATCATGACCTGATTAAGACTTATCCAATCATGATTCGATTAAGGCTTAGTCTGCAAAAGCCAATAAAAACTTAAATATTTTCTTTTTTATTCTATTATGCTCTCACTTAATCTCATCATAACTTCATGTGAAAAAGTCTCACATCTTTTTAGTGAACTTTTTTAAAAAGTTGAAATATTAACAAGTTTTTAAATCTTTTTAGTTGAACATTGCTATTTGTATTTCTTTAGCTCTTATGTCTTATGATGTTATACGGTTAGTAGTGGACCTCTTTATATGATGTAATCCGAAATATTCAGGGGGTCAAGAAGAAATACAACTCTTTTTTTTTTTTTGTTTCTCTTTTCTCTCTGCTTCTAACTAACTCTCACAATTCTTACGAAGTCAGCCCTCTCTCGAAGAGTGGCATTCTGCATATTCTATAAAAATATTCTGCAAGTTGTATCAATTGGTGCTTTCATTGATCTCCCTTCTAATGGATCTTTTCGATATTATGGCTACCTTCTAGACAAAACTCGATGCCTATTCTGATTCCATTCATAAAACTCGACAACAGCATATGCTCTTCGTCAATACGAATACGACTAATCTCCATACTAAGGTTCGCTTTTCCACCCCAGCCAGTGGGCCTCATTCCATGAAATTGGAGGTTCCCCGTTTTGATGGTTCAAATCCAGCCAATTGGCTATTCCAAATTGAGGCTATCTTTGATCTTCACTCCACACTAGAGGAGTCTCGCTTACAGATTGTGTCCTTCCATTTGGAGGGCAACGCTGCTACTTAGTTCCAATGGGTGATGCACAATGGTCTTTTATCGACATGAAAGGTGTTTCAAGAAGCAGTGCAACATTGTTTTGGTTCGACGATCTATGAGGACTTCGAAGGCAATCTTTCTATACTCATGCAAACAAGGTCCGTTGCGGAGTCTTAGGCCAAATTCGAGGACCTACTCAACAAGCTGATTGATATTTCTAAGCCTCTCCTCATTAGCTTCTTTATCACGGGTCTTCAACCGTCTATCCGTTGCAAGCTCCAATTCCACCAACCACCAACATTGATGGAGGTATTTGCTATGACTCGAAACTTATGAGGCCCGACTCGGGGATACGACGACGACGACGGGTAAGACTTGGTCTCGTGGATCTCTAACAGGGTCTGCCCATTCGTCTAATTACTCTGTTGCTACTAAGACAGGCCCAACTCACTACCAGGCCCATCTGTTACCACCACTACCCTAGCTTCTCCTATGGCTAGGGATGTCAACGAGACGGGGCGGGTACAGATAGTAGCTACCCGCCCCGTCCGATAAAATTTATACACGTACCCGCCCCATTATTTGCGCAGGTATTCGTAGATATCCGCGGGTATTTTTAAAATAAATAAATAAATAAAAATAACAAATTTATTTTATGTGTTGTGGACAATTATAAAGTGTTGCAAATATCACTTTGAATTTATAAATTTAAATTTATAAATTAAAAAGTTATAATTTAAAATAATCACTTTAAACATAAATTTTAATTATTCTAACAATTTTTCTAAAAGGAATATAGTTTAAATGCTCACAAAGTTATGTTCTTTTTCTCTTGTAATATAATTGTATAAGATTTCTCTCGTAATGAACAATCTTTTTGAAAATTTTGAATAAATTTATGTAATTTTATCTATATTAATATGTAAGGGTATTTAAGTAAATATATAATTGCAGGTAGCGAGTATCCACAGGTACGAGTACCATGATATCTGTACCCGCCCCGTTAATAAACGGGTAGCGAGTATATCCGTTTAGAATACCCGCAAGTATCTATTTAAAATACTCATTTCTACCCGTAACAAATTTTATCCACAGATATCCGCAGGTACAAGTATTTTTGTCATCCCTACCTATGGCCACTTCTAGCCTTCCACCCTTATTGCCTACACCAACATTGCCTATTCGTCACCTTTTGCCAACTGAACTTCGTGAGAAATGTGAGAAGGTGTGGTGTTACAACTACAATGAGAAGTTTGGACCCAATTATTGATGCCAAAGTAAGTATTTGCTCCTCCTTGGCTGCGACGATGATACACTTAATGCTCTCGAGGCTGCGGAGACCGACTACAATCCATCTAATGATGTTTCTAGGATATCTCTAGTATCCACGCCTTGTCCACTCATCTTCCTGACCGCTCTCTTCGTGTTTTAGGTTCTTATGATTCCCATCACTTTCAGATCCTCATTGATACTGGGAGTACCTACAATTTTATTAAACCTTGTTTAGTTGAGTAATTGGGTTTGCCAGTTACCCTAATTCCTCGTTTCCGAGTGGCCACAGGTAGTGGCGCTTTCCTGACGTGTCAATACTGTTGCAAGTTGACTCTCCTCCTTCTCAAAGGTCTCATGTTCCCTGTTGATCTCTTTGTGTTAGCCATTGAGGGGCCAGGTATCGTTTTGGGTTTTCCATGATCACAACTTCTTGGCAAGGTGGCACATGACTATTCAGCCCTGACAATGCAGTTTTCTTGGCATGATCAACAAGTAACATTGCAGGGTGATTCTAACATTCTGCACAACTCAGTGTCTCTTCACCAACTCTATGCCTTGGTTTGTAGTGCCGAGGTTATCGGCATTTTTGAATTGACAGAATGGCCTTCTGAATTTCCTTCTGAGTTTTCTGAACCATTAACATTTCCTTCAAATGTTTCTGGCCTTGTTATTAAATTGTTGTAGAAATACAACACTATTTTTAATCCTTGCACGAGCTACCACCTCATAGGGCAATTAACCATCGTATTCATCTGGTGAAGGGCACTAAACCAATCAACATTCGTCCTTACCACTATCCCCACCATCAAAAATCCGAAATGAAAAGGTTTATTCACAAAATGCTTGAGCAAGGCATTATTAAACCGAGTCATAGTCCATTCTCTTCTCCGCTTCTTCTTGTCCAAAAGAAAGATGGATCTTGGTGATTCTATGCAGACTACAGGGCCTTGAATACAGCCACAATGAAAGACAAATTCCTTATCTTGATGAGCTATTAGACAAGCTTGTGGGAGCTTATATTTTTAGCTAACTCGACTTGCAGGTTGGGTATCATCAAATTCATGTTCACTCTCGTGACACCCATAAAACTGCCTTTTGAACTCATGACGGGCATTTTAAGTTCCTTGTGATGCCCTTTGGCTTCACTAATGCGCCCTCCACCTTTCAAGCTACTATGAATCATATCTTCGTGGCATTTTTATGGCGATTCGTCGTTGTTTTCTTTGACAATATTTTGGTTTATAGTTCATCCTTAACTGATCATTTGGTGTATTTGGATTTATTTTTGAGTTGTTTTTTGTCTAACAGTTTTTATGTGAAGTTATCCAAGTGTTTGTTTTGTCAAGAAAGTATTGACTACCTTAGCCATATTGTCTCTCCTCTGGTGTTCATACTAACCTGACTAAAGTAGAGGCTATGGTCAATTGGCCTGTTCCAACAACTGTGAAACAATTTCGAGGGTTGTTGGGTTTCACAGGTTACTATAGGCGTTTCCTCGCTAGCTATGTGAGGATTGTAGCCCCCTTAACCAACCTTCTTCGCCATGATGCTTTTGACTGGACTCTGACACCTTAGTTGCCTTTGAGGCCTTGAAACATGCCATGGTTGCAGCACCAATCTTACGTCTTCTAGATTTCTCAAAAGACTTTGTCATAGAGACAGATGCTTCGAATTTTGGCATTAGAGCAGGTTAATGCAGGCAAGACATCCAATTGCTTTCTTCGGCAAAAAGCTTGGCCCCAGGCTTTATGCCTCGTCAGTTTATATTAAGGAACTTTACGCCATCATTAAGGCAATGCTCAAATGGCGCCAATATCTTCTGGGTCATTTTTTATTGATTAGAATTGATCATAAGAGCATTAAAGAACTCCTTTAGTAGGTAATTCAGACCCCAGACCAATAGGCATATGTTCGAAAGCTCCTTAGTTTTCAATTTCGTATTGAATACAAGTCTCGTGCCTCTAATTGTGTAGCTGATGCGTTATCATGACGTCCAATTGAGTGGCCCACTATTGAGTCAGAGACATACCCATTCTTGATTGCTCTTGTTTTGTGGCCAACGTTTGACATCCTCCAACAGTTGTAAGAAGCTAATGCTAGTGATTCTTATTTATTATCCTTCTATCACCAACACCAACAGGGCACTCTTCCTCATTTGTATACCATACTTCATGGGCTGGTGCTATTTCGGGGTCATTATGTGATCAGCCCACAATCACCTTTATGCAAGCAACTCATTTGTGAATTTCATGATACACCAAGTGGGGGACATGCCAGAGTCAAGTGTACTTTGGTTCGGTTGGCTGCAAATTTCTATGGGCCTAACATGTGGCGTTCAGTGGAAGCCTACATCGCTTCTTGCCTCACTTGCCAACAAATCAAATACTCTACACAAGTACCTGCAGGCCTCTTGTAGCCGATGCCAATTCTAGAGCCGTTTGGGAAGATGTGACGATGGACTTTGTGACGAGCCTTCCTCCATCCAAGGGCTTCACAGTCATCATGGTGGTGGTCGACAAACTGTCCAAATCAGCACATTTTGGTGCTTTGCCATCAACTTTTACAGCAACTAAGGTTGCAGAACTTTTTATTGATATTGTGGTTCACCATCACAGGTTTCCTCGTTCTGTGGTATCCGATCATCATCCTATGGATGAGTAGCGCATATCATCCATAGTCTGATGGGTAATCTGAAGTTGTGAATCGTGGCTTAGAACAACATCTCCGTGCTTTTACTCAAGACAAACCAACTTCTTGGGTTTCTTTCCTGGGTTAGGCTGAATTCCATTATAATACTAGTTACCACAGCAACCTTAAGATGCCCATGTTTCAGGTCTTTTACACCCCGGGCACCCCCATCCATTCCTCTCTACACTCGGGGCTCTACTTTAATCCAAGCATTAGATGAGGCGCTTACAACTCGCGATGAACTCCTTCGTAGCCTCAAAGACAATCTTTTGGCTGTACAACATCACATGACAAAGAAAGCCAGCGCTCACCACCGAGAACTTAATTTGGAAATGGGGGATTCCGTGCTAGTAATATTACAACTCTATCGTTAGTTGTCTGTCACTCAAAACCGACGCCACAAACTGTCCAAACGGTTCTATGGGCCTTTTCCAGTTGTTGCTCGTGTTGGGCCAGTTGCCAATCGTATTGGTCTTCTGGAAGGGAGCCGCATACATCCTGTCTTCTATATCTTTATTCTCAAGCCTTTTAATGGCACTGTGTCGCAACTAGGGTCACGATGGAAAAGCAAAAAATAAGTAAAAATAGAGGAGTCACTACCATAGTTTATTAAAGAAAAACGCATGGAAAAACCCTATGAGAAAATGGTCTCGAATTAAAGATCGGGTTCAGGAGTCCATTATATGTAAGGAAGGTACTAGCATCCTGCAACGTTCGTCTTAAAGACTTTAGGTCTTTTTTAAACTTATTAAATTGATTCAATTTTGGAATAAAATATCATGCCATGTGTATCGTGTATCTAGGGAGAATTCATTTTTAAACAACCAATCCCTAGATACATATATTTCATTTTAGGTTTATTTTGAGTATGTGGATTTCTTCTAAAGATTTAAATCACATATTTGCACTTTTCTTTGTAGAAAAAAAAAGAAATATGAAAAAATCCTATGCCAATGGATTTCAAATTTATGCAAAATGTTTTTCTATTTCTAGAATATATATTTTACATCTTCTACACAAAAATGTTCAATTTTCAGAAGGTCTTCTTGACTATTATTCAAAAGTTCGAATAATGTATGAATATTGGATCTTTTAAGACAATTACAGATCCTGGGAGGCAACTCTAATTGGTCAATAAAAATGGATTTGAATGCTATTTCTTTTTTATTTTTCCTTAGTTTAGCCTTAGCCAATATATCATGAAAAGTAAAAAGGGGCAAAGTAACTGTGTGTTGATTGTTACCCCTAATTAAATGTGCAAGACTAGATAGCTTCAAAAATATTCATTTTACCCTAACAAAATTTCATTTAGTTACAAATTTTATTATTTTTATTTATCAAAATAATTTTAAATAAGAAGGAAATATTTTATTTATGAAGATAAATTAATTTTATTATTTTTGAGATTGACAAGAGTGGGGCCCTACTCCTACATATCCTCTGGTGCAATGAAGAATCAGACTCATATAGTTCTTTGGGTAGAAAAAAGTTTTGTTGGTTGATTTTTTTTATTATTATTATTTTTCTTCTTATTATTATTATTTGCACTGCTAAATCTGACGTCACCAAATTGTACTACTTAGGTGTGTCAAATTTATTGAATGACCAAATAGGAGTTACTTCCAAAGTGGTCATATTTAATTTATGGTTATTTATTTGAAAAGAGATATTTACTTTATTTTATTACCCAGTTGTTTTTTTAAAAGGAAATTAAATCTTCGAATGAACAAATTTTTTGATTAAATACTGACTTTATTTCATTACAAATCACACCGGATATAAAATTTAGATCAAAACAATGCCTTTCTTTTTATCTGAATCCATGAAATCATTTTTTTTTAAAAAGACAATTGCTGAAAGAGGAAGGCCCAAACATTGGGCTAGGCCTATACGGTCATGAACCAAAAGGCCCTAAAGGCCATTAACCCAAAAATCAAATTCGCTACATCCAAACAAAATTTCTTCCGCAGTAACTTGACGCAACGATAGCCATGTCGGTGTGGGGCCGCGAAACTTCAGGCTCCACCATCAGAGCAATGGTGAAGACCTGTGGTTCCAGAATATGGTGAGGGTGCGGGAAAAATTGAGAAAGCATAGTTTGGTATCTTCACTTCTCAACAACGTGAGAAGAGGTGGGGGGACAACGGGGAAATTTGACGATAGCTATAGCGGATAACAGCGCGACAAAGACAACGAAGACTCGCATGGCGGAGACGGGGTGGCGCGAGGCTTCGCGCAGCAAAGGGGCGATGGAGGAGTGAGGATTCGCACAATGAAAGTGCGATGGAGGTGTCGTAGAGATACCACGACGGTGTAGCGATTAACTCACGATTAGCATCGCGATGACGAAGGAAAGTAGACTTTGCGTGTCAAAGATGCAATGGAAGTGAGCGATTTGCGCTTTTGGAACGCAACCACTCTGATGCGACTTCGCGCCGCGGCAACGGCAGGGGAATGCAACTCCATTTCCATATTATTTCTTAATTTTTATTATCATTATTTATACTGTATTCCGAGTAGATCATGATTTATGTGAAAACCTTTTGTGAAACATGATTTTAGTGTAAATGAGATTTGAAATCTCGAATCCGCATCATATTCAGATTATGTGATTTAGAACTGAAAATGGGTTTGTGAGTGGTACAATGAAATATGATAGTAGAGGAATGAATGTGATGCATCCATGCCGTATTAGTATTTGAAATGCAAATGAAACGGAAATAATATCACTAAAATGAGAATCAAATAATAACTGAATGTAAAAAAGATACTAAACAAAGATCAAACCAAAGAGCTACATGTTTAATGAAGTGGATACAGAATGGAGAAACCAGTAGCTTCATTACACAATGCAAAAAAAAATAGAAGAACTATGTAACAATTAAAGAGGAGAGAAAGGGGCTATACCTCTATGACTCCTAACAAAAAGAGAAATTCAGCAAGCTGGTGCTTCCGTGAGTGAATGAAAAATGAATTATCAGTCTCCAAAAGCTATACATAGCCATCTCTTAGACTCTTTTCATCCCATTTTAAAACTTCTTCTGGATTTTTTTTTTTTACCCTTCCCTTCACGTTTCAGCTCCCCTTTTTATTATTATTTGTTATTTTCTTCTATTAGTAATGGGCCTAGCCCAATATATTTTTTATTTCTTGTGTTTTACGTTCTTTTTCTATCTTTTTGGCTGAATGGGCCTTTAAACTGGCAAGGCCCAAAACAAAGTCTCATTTGAAAAAAAATTCTTCATTTATGGGCTTAAAACATAATGGCCCAATCAGAAACTTAATTTATTATTTTTATTATTGTGAACACCCAATTTTATTCGGGTTAAAAGTTTTTAAATTAAATTAAATAAAATTTTTTTAATAATAATAAATAATAATAATTGATATGTATTTAAATAAGTTTCTTTTGTTTTGTGCCTATTGGGCTAAAAATGATTTGAGCTCAAAAAACAAAGAAGAAGAAGAAGAAAGAAAGCCCAAAATAAAAACCAAAAAAAACATGTGTATCAGATTATTTAAAAAAAAGAAAAGGAAAATCCAGTCACGTTTTTGGCCTTCCCTCACACGTCCGTTGCCGCTCTGGCTCACGTTTTAGTATCATCCCATCATCAACACATATCACCATTCATACGTACGGACCATACTCCTCGCGGCTAGCCTATAAATAGGATGAAAAAGAGGGAAAAAGGGGGGAGGCAGAATTAAGAAAAGGAAGAGTTGAGGAGACGGGAAAGGAGAAGAGAGAAGTGAGGTAGAGGGAGGAAGAGGAGGAAGATACTGTTAGTGAGAAGGTTGTAGAGGTATTTCATCCTCTTTTATACTCTGTTATGGATTAAATCCTCTGCTTCTTTATTATTCGTTCCAATGTTTGCTTGCTCTGTATAATTAAATCCTCATATGATATAGTGATGCCTCTGTTCTCTTTGATTCTGTGACTGTTTTCTCTGATGATTGAACCTCAATGAGACAGCAAATGATGCAACTCACGTCCATAGCAGTAGCTAACACCTTCTCTAGTCTTTTTTTTATCTGACCGATGCACTAATTTCTTGGTTTCAATTAGCTCTCAAAATCACGAGCATTACACAATGTACACACTAGTGCAGTGATTTCAATTTTATTTCAAAATCACAAATACATACACAATACATTGTTTCGTTTTCTTCTCAAAATCACTGCAATGTACAGAAATATGCACATACATCGGTCCCTTATTGCTTTTCGACCCTCATAAACCTGTACTTCCTATTCATTCTTCCATGAGTCCAGGACACAACAATCTTCAAATACAAAACAAAAATGTGAAAATGAAAATTAAAAATAAAAAGAACCAAGAAAATCAATAAAACATTCGGTTCCC
Organism: Spatholobus suberectus; assembly: GCA_004329165.1. NCBI lineage: Eukaryota > Viridiplantae > Streptophyta > Magnoliopsida > Fabales > Fabaceae > Spatholobus > Spatholobus suberectus. The sequence continues at coordinate 82,179,744 of CM014730.1, read as the reverse complement.
TTCCCTTGTTCCTCGCGTTGGTCATTACGCGATACACTTCAGACGTAACGTGAAGCAATGTTGGCATCATCTCTTGAAGTTTATCTTCCTCGTACCTCTGCCTTGTCGGAACGGCGAAGACGCCCTCTCCCTTATCTCTTGCCGCCGCAGTGGTGTGGGTTCGTTCAAGCCACCTTCACGAGGGTTTCTGTCACCGTGAGTTTGCAACCGCATCGCCTCTACCATGACACAAACGAAGTTTAGCTTTGCATCCATCGGATCATTGTCACCAGAACCAGAGCTTGCATTTTGGGTTTAGGCTACTGGCTTGGAAATTCTTTCCCTTAGGGCAGTAAAGTGACACTGAGCAAATTCACCCCTTAGCTTTGGTCGTTAGGGCTCTATTCGGATAATGGGCTTGGCCACAGCATGCATCTATTTTTTAAAAAAGAAATAAGGAAGAGGAACCTTCCCTTTTCAGTAGAATGCTTTCGTTTTTTTGTGTTTGGTCTATTTGTTTTTCGATTAAAAGGCAAATACAAAAAGAAGACACAATTAAATGTTGCTAACATAAGTTACAATCAAGGTTTTTGGCTTGTTCTTTTTTTTTTCTTTTGGCTTTTGGTAAAATGTTAATAATTGAAATATTTATTTGTTGGAAAAGTGATATTTCTTTTTTTTTTATTTGTTTGTTACTAATGTAATAAAAGCTTCCGTATTCTCTCTTGAATATTGTTTTTAATGTGAAATTAATTAATAAGTTATTAACTAATAAGTTTTCTTTAAATAATAAAAATAATTAAACTTGATAATAGCCATTTTAGATGCTCTTCTTATTTGGACATTATCAAAAAAAAATTAAAAATTATTGATAATCATTTTAAATGCACCTCTTATTTGGTTATCATTATTTTTTAAAAAAAAATAATAATAAAAATGTAATATGTATAATACAAACATTTTGATAAAAACACTTAATAAAGGTTTAGTAACAATCATTTTGGATGCACTTCTTATTTGGGTATTATGAAAACCTTAAAAGGTGTATTGATAATCATTTTGGATGCACTTCCTATTTAGTTATCGAGAAAGCCTTTTAAAAAATATAAAAAACAAAAAAAATCAACCAACGAAACATTTTTCTATCCAAAGAATTATGTGAGTCTGGTTCCTCATTACACCTAAGGATACATAGGAGCAAGGGTTCACCCCTGTCGATCTCAAAAAATAAAAAATTTAATTCTTTTCAAAATAAATATTTTCTAAAATTCTTTTAGTAAATGAAGATATTTTCTTTCTTTAAGGATAAAATAAATATTTTTGAAGCTATATAGTTTTGCACATTTTATTAGGGATAACCGTCTTTATGATAGACGTTATAGGGTATTAATACCTTTTTTACACGTAATTGATTCCCAAACCTATATTTGGTTTCATAGACCATGTTCTTTTGAAGGATTTTTCCAAGGTTTTCTTTAATAAACTTTGGTGGCGGCTCCTCTAATTTTATTCTCTTTTTTGCCGTCCAGTCGTGACCTCAATTGCGACAGCTAGCGACTCCACTGGGGAGGTTTAGAGAGTCAAGCCCAACATAATTAGATGTGCAAAATTAATAGCTTCTCTTTTTTTTATTTCACCCCTGTTCTTTTTGTATTTTATTCTATTATATGTCGATTATTTGATTATCATAATTATTAATAATTGTATATATGCTTGCTTGGTTTGAACCCTAAGGTAGATGACCATGTATATTATACCTACTATTCATTTGTTTTGCTCCTTCCACGTACTATACCTACACTTCTTTTCACACACTTACAAGTGGGGTCCTATACCCGGGCCTAAGTGTAACTTGAGATAGGTAAGAAGCGATTAGTGGTAGCCACTTTATATGCACTTCCTATTTGGTTGCCACAAAAGTCTCATTTAGAGCATGACTCTATTCGTGAATGCCTACATTTTGGATGCACTTCCTATCTGTGGTCACATTCTGATGCGAATATTGAGCTTTAGAGACCAAAAAACCTTTAGTATTAAAATAACCACCTATTGTGAGGCTCACATTTTAAAACACTTTTGACCCATAGGGTAGAGGCTACTCATTCAGATGTGTGCCCAAGTAGGACATAAGTGGAGCATTCTTTACACGAAGAATAGCAACATCATTTCATCATTTCTTTCTATAAATAAAAAATAACATCATCATCTAATCCATTGCATTTGAATAAAAATCATAACCACATTTTCATTTCATCTAGGGAAAAACCACATTATCATTTCATTCAATATATATATATATATATATATATATATATATATAGTCCTTATTTCATTAAAAATAAAAAAATATGGCATCTCATTCATAATATAAACATATCATCCCATTATTTTCACCTAATAATAATAATAATAACGTAGCATTCCATTTCATTCATCATTTCTTCATTTTATCAAAATAAAAGATATATCATTACATCTCATTCACCATTTCTTTTGGTAAAAATAAATAAAATAAAATATAGCATCATTATTCCATTCATGATAAAAATTAAATAATAGCATTCTCATTGCATTCAACCCAATAAATGAAAATAAAAATCAAGTCTTAAAAAAATAGAAAAATTGTTTATCTTGGTGCATTCATTCATTTTGTTTCACATTTCTCATTTTTATTTCATTCACATAAAACTCAAGTCTTAAAAAAATAGAAAAATTGTTTATCTTGGTGCATTCATTCATTTTGTTTCACATTTCTCATTTTTATTTCATTCACATAAAACTCATTAAAATGGATCATCCAAAAATAATAATAATAAAAATAGTCACGAATTTTTGCATTCATGCATTTTTGACTTGCACATATTTTTGCATCATCAAAATAATTGTGACATCTCATATTTTCATAAAAATATCTTTTTGCATAACATGCTCATCTAGTGCATCCTCTTTTCCTTATTCCCTCATTTTCTTACTCTCATAAAATTCATTAAAATAGGAACAAAAAATATCATCATGGCATTCATATTTCATTACACATTTTGTCATCATCTACCCTTTTAAAAATAAAAGAAAGGTAAAGTGAAAAGTAAAAAAATCAAATCTTCATTTCTAACATTTAGGAAAAGGCCATCTTTTTCATGCATGCATAAGCATTTTTTTGCATCACAAAAATAATGAACATCTAAGTTATAGATTCTCTTTCCTTGATTAGCAACTTAATCCTTTTTCCAATGTGATCATATTCATTTTCGAAAAAAAAGGCATTTTAAATAGTGCATCATGGCATTAATAAAAATTAAAAAAATAAAAATAGATTTTATTTTATTTGCATGCATCATGCATCTCATAAAATATTCAAGACATAGTCTTTTGTTACATAGCATTTGTCATCCAACCAATCTTTCATCATTGCCTATGTTTGTCACCATTTTATGTGTCATTGATTAAAATAAAAAAAGAAAATAAAAAAAAAAGAGAGAAAAAAGTTTTGAATTGATTGTTTTTTTTCAAAAAAAAAGGGAAAGAAAGAAGTCAAAAAGTTCAAATTACAAATTTAATTCGAATCATGAAAAGAGAGAGAGAGAGAGAGAGGAAAATAATGTGGGAGATAATAATTCTTAGTCAAGCTGCAACATGAAGTCCTTGACTACTTTAGATCTAATTATTTAATTGATGTAATTGTTTTGTCAAGATTGATCATAAGAAAAATAAAAGATGTTAACTCCATTTGAAGCATTTGTTTGACAAACTTGCATAACAAGTTGATATCCATTATCACTATCTACACACCTTATCTTTGTTTCCTTCCAACTCTCCATTTCTCTTTTGAACCTCCCAAATAAGGTTGTTTTCACAATAACACCTAAAACTCTTTTGAATAATTCTCAGTCAAGAGGTTTAGCAGAAATATCAATTTGAAAATCCCATCCTGGGGCAGTTTATCATCTTCTAAGTATCTATCCAATCAATTCTCCAACTCTGCTTGAGGCAAGTTTTTTTGTTTTTAAAAAAAAGAGAAAATGAAAGGAAAAAAGTGAAAAACAAAAATAAATAATAAAAAACATGAATCAAAGTCCGTTAAACTGAAAACCCCTAAAGGCGGTCTAAGCAAAAGTTAGGATACAAAAAAAAAAGAAGACAAAGAGCTACATGTGTACATAGACTACGTTCTTTTATAGGGTTTTCCCAAGGTTTTCCTTAATAAACTTTGGTGGCGGCTCCTCTAATTTTATTCTCTTTTTCGCCATTCGGTTGTGACCTCGGTTGCGACAATTATTATTTTAAATATTATTATTATATTTTATATATTTTTTCTTTCTATATTTATTTTTGTTATTTTTTTAATTACTCGGATAAAATTGAGTGTTCACACACTATTACTCAGCTTTTTTTAGAACTACCTCCAGAAAGCCATGACAACAAACCATTGGAGACTTCCGTGGCTATCTTCGCCACTCACACCATTCTCGCTCATGGTAAGCCTCAGCCTCAAGTGCTTGTCCAATATGGTTAGGTTGCCCACCTGAAGAAGCTTCTTGGGAGCCTTTTGATACCTTCCATGCTACTTACCCTTCCTTTCACCTTGAGGACACGGTGATATTTGAAGAGGGAGGGAATGATACAACTGTTGTTGTAAGGAGCTAGGAAGTCCAAGCTGTTAGTCAAGGGCCCAAATCGGCATCTACAAAGCCCATTGAGAAAAAGATAGAAGTCCAAGGCCTTCTAAAACGACATTCCACATAGCCTGTATAGATGAAAGACAATGTGAGCTAATGTGAGGTCATCTACAGAATTAGTGATAATCGTTGTTTTGTTTCCCTACTATTTTTTTTTAAAATCTTGGTGTCAATATTGCTATTTTTAGTTCTTTAGCTTTTATTTCCTATGCTATCATACAATTAGTAATGGACCTCTTTATATGATGTAATCAGAAATATTTAGGGGGTAAGGAAGAAATACAACTTTGGTTGTTTTTCCCCCCTCTCTATCTCTCTTTTCTCGCTGCTTCTAACTAACTCTCACAATTCTTACAAAATCAGCCCTCACTTGGAGAATGGCATTCTGCATAATTTGAAGAAAAATATATATATATATTCAGCAAGTTGTATCAAAATGCAATTTTTATAGATTTTTTTTAGAATAATCATTTATAACCTTTAAATTTGTAATAATAGATTATAAAATGTAAAAACTTCTAAAAAGAAAAATCAACGACACTCAAACAAGGGTCGAATACTTGATGAAAGATCAAAAATTGCACAAGAAGTGGGTTGAATTATGCGTTTTAAAAACTTTTTACTAAAACAAAATGAGCTTGAAAAACAGTTTAAATGAAAGGATAAGGGAAGAATAAGAACACAAAGATTTTATAGTGGTTCACTCAAACTTAAGCTACGTCCAGTCCCTTCACCCAGAAGGTATACATTAACCAACCATAGGTTATACAACAAGTACTCTTCACTGCCTCTTACAACACAATCTAACCATATTGCTTAACCACCAAAGTATTCTTTTTCACTAAGCCTCTCCAAGCTTTCGCTACAAAAAACAGTTGTTTACAAAGAAATCTACTCACAATGTGAGGGTATGAAAGTTTAACTTCACAAAATAAAGTCACTTCAGAAAGATTTCAAGATCGTCCACAAAGCGTAAGAAAGCAGTCGTTCTATTATCAGTATATTATGCTATTTGTTCTTCTCTCTTGATATTGATAGCCTTTAGTAGATAGTCATTGAAAGAAAACAGCTTTAGGCTTTACTCAGAGGAGGTGTGCGCGTATATTAAGCTTTCAGAGGACTCAAAAAAGGTGGCTTTAGTTCTTGCACCAAAATGGAAAAGTGCAGGACTGCATTGGAGGACTACTTTTCTAATCACTCTTTATCCGACTTGGCAGCTTAATAGGTTGACTTCCTTTTTCTGTAACACTGCACTTATACACTAAAAAGTGTTTTCCTTTCAATTAATGCTTAGATATTTGAATGTTAGATCACTTAAAAAGGTAAAATATTAGTCACGAGATATATATATGTGAAAGACGCATAGGCGAGCTTTAAACACTTAGTCATTTGGAGATAAACTTACGCTTAGATGACTTTGTACATGAGTCTCAGCTTCAAGCACTTGGCTGTTAAGAAAAAGACTTACTTCTGAACGGTCGTCATAACGAGTTAATTGGACGCTTGTTAAAACTGGTGCGTTGGATGCCATGATATAGAATACGTTTTGGACGCTGTAAAAAAATTTTTACCAGAGACTTAAAACTTCATAAGTTTGTTATTTTCAAAATTTGAGGGACTAGACGCTTCAAACGTCTTTGGTTCCAACACTTGTGGGCTAAGAGGAACCATCCTCCTCCCTCAATTTTTTTTTAGATTTCTTTATTTTGATATATAATTTTTTTACATATGTAAAATCAAATTATGAAAGAGTTTTATTAAAAGTTACACAATTTTGCAATCTAATTTGATAAATCTCCTACTATATATAAATTATGTATTTTATAGCAAAAAATTTACAATACAATAATAATATAAAGAAATCTATATTAAGAGAAAAACTTAATTGAGTATTATAATACATAACTTTTGTCTTGATATAGTAATTTTGTGGCTCAACTTTTTTAGCTTACGAGGTGGTAATTTTTTTACGAGATTAATGATTATGCATTGTCAGTGTAAAAAGTTTTACATTGTTAACCAATTAAAAATCACCATTGATATGACTTTTAAAGTATTTATTATAAAAGCCAACAAACTTACAATAAATAATGGTTTGTGATTGGATGACAGTGTAAAATTATTTTACACTGTCAACGCATGACCTATTTTCTCTTTTTTAACATATACATGCATTGTATAAAGTTTGCAAACATTTTCTAGTTATGTTGATATCAGTCGAATCAAAATTACTTTTTTAAATTAAGCAAACATGTTTCAATTTGTGAATTTTGTATAGGTGTTTATAAAATTCTTAATTTTGATTTACTTTTTTTTAATCAACATTCTACATATAAAATTGTCTTACATGTGACCCTACATATTAAATGATTATAACACTTTTGAATTTATAAAATAATTATTGTTCAATATATAAAATTTTACAATAAAAGATAAAAAAAATCTTTTCTTTAATAATATTTTATATATTTGGCTACACCAACTAAGTTAGTCTAGCCCTGTCCTTTTACTCAAATATTTTGTTTATAAAGAGAAAAAAAATGAAATTATCTCCACAATGAAGACTATAAAAAGAAAATTTCCAAGGGATCGATCGAGTTGATAAGACAGGGTCTCACATCTGACATGTTACAGGTTTGAGTCCCTACTCGTTTTTTTGGGGGTGAGGTAAATGTAAGTATCTTTATAAGGACTTTTTGAGTCTGAAGGCTTTTCCTACCTTGGACCGAGACACCATTTTCTCCCCCTAAAATTAAATTTATCAAAAAAATAGAATATTTGTTTAAAAAGAGAAAAAATATCATTAATTATCTTCACAATAAATACAACTATTTGGCAAAGCTCTCACTTTGAGTAATTAATACAGTTACACATGACTCAAACTTGAGACCACTGGTTAAGTTAGAACAATTTTTCTCCAATTAATTTATGCACTCAATGGTACAATAAAGACTATAAAAAAATGAAATATTTTGCCAAGAAAAGAGATAAATAACACTTAAATATTATTATTTTCACAAGTAAATCCTTTTAATGAAAATATTAACTCTAATATACATATTAAAAAGTTTAAATTTTAAAAAAAATTAAGGAGGGCCAAGGCTCCCTCGTCTTATAAGTTGATCCGTCTCTGCGCTAAGTATAAGAAAGAAGAGTCGGAGTCTATATTTTTGAAGAATGTATATATAAAAATGATTCTAACATTTAATATCTTTTTCGTTAAATATATTATCTTTTTTAGCATAACGGAAGATGTTGTATTATCGGAGAAACATTGGCTGGACTGGGGAAATAGATTTATACACGGTCGAATTCAAGGTGGAAAAAAGAAATTATATATATATATATATATATCAAGTTATATCATGTTTCGAATCTCATTAATAACACACGTATATCTCATATTTTTAGTCAATTTAACGAAAGGTATAGAAGTTATACAGAGTTGCTGCGCTATTAATGCAATTTTCCACGTCCTAAACGGACTTTTTGATACCAGACACGCGCTTAATGACGCTGTGGTTACGTGACTTTTTGAATAGTAAACTGATTGTTTAACGCAAAGAGGAGTAAGCAAAAACATAGTTTCTCCGGTCAAATTATAAATTGTTTATTTAAATTAAACTGATAAGATATGTCGTTGAATAATCTCGTTTCCAGACAAACTTTTAAAATAAATAAATAATAGGTAAACAATAAATTGTGCATTAAGGTGAGTTTGGATAAATAAATTCATTAAATATTTATTTAATAAATTTTTATAATATGAAAATTTATGTTGTAAATTTAATTATAAAATTTATTAAATAAATTAAATAATTATTTTCATCAAAACTTAAAAATAATTTAAAATTATAAAATCATAAATTGTTTTCATCAATTCAAATATTTAAAAAAAAAAAAAAAAAGACTTCATCGAATACCTTTACAAATCACAATACGTTCAAACAACACAAAAGTCAAAACCTGCAGGTCAATTCCTCCTAAAGAAAGTCTTCTATAGGCACAAACCCAACAACTCAACCGACATTTGCGTAATCGTATCATTCGTTTTTTGTATTGTGTTGAATTTTTTTTATTTTTTTTTTGTGTATATGGTAGTAACACTAAAGTTAAAATCTATGATTTTATACATACTATTTAAATTTCTCCCCACTAAATCAACCCTAGTAGGTGTATTGTGTTGAATTTGCTACCATAAAATATTACTTGAAAGCAAAATATGGCATGAGCAAAAATTTCTTGATTTAAATTTTTAATGAAAATAACAATTTTAAATTAGGCATTATTTTAAATTGCTTTAATTAAATTATTTATTCGCAATATTATGAAAGTTTTGATCATATTAAATTATTTTCGTAAATAAAATCTATATTAATTTTTCATTTGAAATTTGAAAGTAATCATCAATTAATTTTTAATAAAAATTTCAATTTTAAATTGAATTAGCTAAAAAAATAATATGGAATGAGAAACAATTGCCAAATTTTAATTTTTCATGGAAATATCTACTTTAAATTGTGCATAATTTTAAATAGCAAGAATTAAATTATTAATTCGTAATAATATGAAAATTTTGTCAATATTAAATTATTTTTGTAAATAAAATCTATATTAGTTGTCGATTTGAAATTTGAAATTAAGCATCATTTAAATTTTTACTGGATTTTTTTATTTTAAATTGAATTAGCTATGGAAATAATATGGAATAAGGAAAAGTTGCGTGATTTAAATTTTTAATGAAAATATCCATTTTAAATTAAGTATCCTTTTAAATAGCCTGAAATAAATTATTAATTCATAACAATATGAAATTTTGTCGTTATTAAATTATTTTCGTATTTAAAATCTATATTAATTGTCCATTTGAAATTTGGAACTCATCATCATTTATTTATTTTAATGGAAATGCACAAAATTTGGAGAAGAGGACACGTAGGATTTCTAGAGTGAAATTCATTAATAAGTTGACATGTGGTAGATTAAGATTGTTTGATTAACATGTGATAGATGGAGACTCTAAATGGAGATAGTTTTGTATATATTATAGATTATAGACATATATAATAATAATTAAATTAATTTAAAATAATTTAACTATTTTAATTAAAACATGTATATGATGGTCATAATTACCTTAATTGCTTCAAATCAAAATATATACTCATTGCCTACGTAAATATAATAATGTGCTTATATGAATACAAAAAACAAAAACAAAAAATCGATGATAGATTTGCCTATGTAACAAAACCTTTTTTTATAATATATAATAGACAGATTTGTTTTTTATTAATTTTTTAATTATTTATTTATCCAACATCAATATTTGTGTAATTAAAATTAATTAGACGTCTTATAATTATCCAATATTGAATAAAGCAATGCTAATTAATATAATTTAATTTAAAAACTTATCGATAATCATAATTGAATTGAAATTGGATTGTATTCATGGAAATAATTTTATTGCAATTTCATGCACCTTTATATATTTATAGAAATTTAGAATCATTATAAATAATGAGATTTCTTTCTTAAATTATAATATTTACACTACCTACAAATAATGGTCTTGCAATAAAGAAACTAATTAATACAAAAAATACCAAGTATATAATTATGAATAGTTTTAAAAATTAATATCTTAAATTAATTTATAATAATTATACTTACATTAATTTAAAAATTATACACAAATATCTTTCCAAATTATACTTACAATATATTATAATAATTATTTTGGTCCTCGAAACTTATATTAAATTATTATCATAAATAATAGAATGTAAGTAAAAAATTATTGATTAAGTAAAAATTATTTATTGATTTCTACTTAGGAAAAAATTAGGGTGAATGTAAGTAAAAAATTATTGATTAAGTATATAATCTTTTTAAAAATCAAAAACACTCGTTAGTTTATCCTTGATTTCAAAAATAATTAAGGAAAATATATATATTATTCTCGTTAGTTATTAATAAATAATTAAATCAAATGTCTAATAAAATTTTTAATTATAATTAAGGTAGTCATTTAAAAGGTAGGTATTTAATAGAATTTTCAAATTCAAAATTTAAATATAAATATTTAAAACTCATTAATATAATAATTGTAATGATTATAATTATGGTCTATAACTGAACCAAATATTCATAAAACACCATATAACAACACGTATAATCCGAACCTCTTTGTAAATGACATGTGTCATCCAAACCTTGAAAATTATTCTTGATTCACCATGTGTAATCCAAACCTGTGAATGGATTCTCAAATTTATTTATAATGATTTTTGCCAATAGTAGTATATGTATTAAAAAAAGTGTATTAGATAGTGTGTTGCTAGTACTATTCACAAAAATAATTAAGTCCTTTAAGTATGTTAGTTATACTTGAATTCATGATTATATGCATGAATGCATGCATTTTAAATATATATATATATATATATATATACACGAGCATTGACTTCTAAATTTAATTTGTATTAGAATAACTTTGTATATCCATTTAAATATTCATTATACTTCAAAGAAGAAGAAAAAACAAACATTTTTGTTCGATGAAAAGATAAAAGACTTAAGCTAAGTTTTGTGAGTATTTATAAATTAGGTGATAATTTTTCTATGCTTTTTAAGTTTAATTTAATTCAATTTAATTTTAAATTTATGACATTCGTAAAACATTTATTATAAATTAAATGATTCATAATAGTAACAATAATAATGTATAAAGGTTAAAATATAATGCAAAATAAATAAGCATAATTTATATTAATTCATATAATAGTAGTAACAATAAATATTTATAATAAATTAATAAATATTAAAAAATGTTAGGTATTTTTTTCAAAAATTATATGTTATTTTTTATTTATGGATTAATATTTTTACTTTATTTATATTAATTTATAATTTAATTTTGATATTTTAAGCATAAATTAATGAATTAATATATGATATTTAAGAATGATAATTATAGAATGTTAAAATTGTAAAAAATAATTAAAAAATATAAAATTATTCTATGTGGAAAAGATTATAATATTATTTACCTTTTAAAGTAATTTTAATTTAAATATACTATAAATTTGAATCAAAATATATATTAATATTATCAATTAATGTAAATCTAGATTATATATGTTAGTCATAATTATCTTAATTAATTCAGATCAAAATATATATTGGGCATAATTACCTTCATTAATATAATTTTTTATTTTTATGAATTAACAAATAACAAAAAATAGTTGCTTTAATTAATATATAATTTTATATTTTTATTTAAAAAACAGGTATAAATATATTTATAATTTCATTATTAATTTCAAAGTGTCATTAATTTTCTCAATATTTTTTAAATTTTGTTATAATTGAAACTAAATATTTAACTAAATTGAAGTTTCGATCATAATAATATAGATATCAATATATTTTTATGTAAAATATTTGATATCTTAGTGGTATTTTTTACTTTAAAATTTAAATTATAGTAATTTTTATTTGATGTAGAATATTAATTTTTGTATGATATATTTTTGCTCCAACTTTTTTTTATTCTCATCTAAGACTTAAATATTAATATATTTTAATGTAAAAATTTTAATTTTATATGATTAAGTATTACCTCTAAATCTTAATATGTTTTCATTTAGAATTTTCAATCATTGTATAAAAATACATTTTAAATATTAACATCTATATATTAATTAGTGACATATATGGAATCTATATCTTGCTCCCATATATCTTTATTTGAAATTTAAGTCGAACAACTCTTCTCCCTTTCACCCATTAAGCAAATGTGGAACGTAGATGAGACAATGTCATAAAAAAAACAATGCAAGAAAAAGCTACAAAAACAAATACAATGCATTAATAAGATTGTGATAATCAAAGCCACTATTATGAACAAATGCAAAATAAAATACATTATATTGAATATCAAGATATACCATGGTTAAAAATAATACCTAAAGTCTCTTCATAAACATGGTACAACATTACTATTATTGAACATGTACCAAATATATAAATTGAATCCATAACTTATCAAGTGAGAATCCATAAGGTTTAAAACACATATCTTAGTAATGTTTTAAAAAAGCTTTTGGATTAGAAAAAAAACAAGCAACATAAACATTTTAAAAAAATATATTTTTATTTAAAAGTGACAGATTTTCAATTAAAAATATAACCAAATTGTAAAATATTTAGACCAAAAAATTAAAAGCGTAAAAGAAATCTCTAAACTAATTGAAAACCACATTACCAATTGGAGACAAAAGACATAGATTTTAAAAAGTTTAAAAATGCAATTGGAAAACTAGGAAATTACCACAAAAATTGAAAAAAAAACCACAAAAAATAAGAAAAGAAATGAAGAATAATGAAATAGATTCAATGCTTACCTTATTTTTCGTGAGTAAAATATGTCCTAAATATAAAGAATGAAGGATTTTGTAAAAAACATAAATTGAAAACAAAAAATATAAATTTTAAAATGGTTTAAGAATGCAATAAAAAAAAGTGGGAGAACATCCCAAAGTTAAAACAAAACACAAAAATAATAATAAAAATTTTGAGAACAATAAAATAAACTAATTGCTTACCTTTTCCAATGGTAACAAAATATGCCCTAAACACAAAGAAGGTAGAATTTCATAAAAAATAAATAAATAAATAAATAAAGAACAATGAAATAAATTCAATGCTTACCTTATTCTTTATGGGCAAAATATGTCTTAAATACAAAGAATGAATAATTTTATAAAAAACTTAAATTGGAAACAAAAAACATAAATTTTAAAATGGTTTAAGAATGCAATTAAAAAAAGTGGGAGATCACCACAAAAGTGAAAATTAAAACACAAAAACCCAAATACAAATTTTGAAAACAATAAAATAGACTAATTGCTTACCTTTTTCAATGGTGACAAAGTATGCCCTAAACACAAAAAGAAAAAAATTCAAAAATCATAAAAGAAATGAAGAACAATGTAAAATAGATTTAATGCTTACCTTATTCTTCATAAGCAAAATGTCTTGAATACAAAGATTCAATGGTTTAAGAATGAAATTAAAAAAAAAGTGGGAGATCACCCCAAAAGTTAAAACAAAACACAAAAACAATGAATAAAATTTTGAGAATAATAAAATAGACTAATTGTTTACCTTTTCCAATGGCACCAAAATATGCCCTAGACACAAAGAAGGAAGAATTCCATATATTAGAAAGAACGGAAGAAGAATAAAAACATCAATTTATAATGCCAATGTAATAAATTGAAAACTAACCATTTTTCACAATATGTTGCCCTAAATAGACTAGAAGAGGGAAGGAAACGAAAAATATGGACATATGAGATGCCTTTAATTTTGATTTGTCGGTATGTAAAGATAGAAAAAACCCAAATGAAATAAAAATAGAAACAATTTCCAATATATTAGTCGTAATCATTTTATATTGTTTGTAATTGCCTTAATTATTATAGTTATGTATGTATGTATATGTAATATGTATTTTCATAAACTAAAAAAATTTAAAGTACCAATTTTAATAATATTCGAAACTTAGACACTCTAGATCCTAGATAAAAAATTTCTATGTTGTTTGTAATATAATTTTATCGTAACTCATGATTATCAAGTGAATTTTTTTATATTATTTTAATTTAATTTATTGACAAAAAATGTAATACTATACAAATATTTTAAAATTCAAAATATATATAGAGAAAGTTTTAAAATAATATATATTGATAATAATTATTCTAATTAGTTTAATATAATCTAATTATCTAAATTTAAAATAATCTTAACTATTTTAACTAAAACATATATGTGATGATCATAACTACCTTAATTATTTCAAATCAAAATACATACTCATTGTAATTACCTTAATTACTATAATTATGTATTATTATGAATTAAAAAATAGAATAAAAATTTTTATTAATATTTTGGTAGGAAAAAATCAAAGTGGTGCTGTGACGTGGCATTTGCATACGTGGCAAAACTTTCGTTTATATAATATAATAATAATAATATAATTGATCATTATTCTTTATGTTAGTATTTAAGATAATATAATAACTTATTATCATTATAATATATATTTATAGTAAGTTGTTATAAAATCGTGATAATGAACAAAAAGTTACCATAATTATAAAAAAAAATATTCCATAAAATTTAATAAACTATTATCTTATTATATAAAATCGAAATTCATTTAAAATTTAATGATTTAATTGATTAATGTAATCATAATATATACTTGTTATAATTATTTTAATTATTATAATTATGATAATTTTACTATAATTAAATATAACAATATGTTTATATGAATGAAAAAATAAAATAAAAATCAATGAAATTTAGGTGAAAAAATAATGAATATGGTGATGTCACGGGACATCTGTCTATGTAGCAAAACTTTCTTTTATAATATATAATAGATTTATTTTTTATAAATTTTTAATTATTTATTTATTCAAACATTATTTATTTGTGTAATTAATATTAATTAGAAATCTTATAATTATCCAATATTGACTAAAACAATGCTAATTAATATAATTTAATTTAAAAACGTATCAATAATCAATAATCATAATAGTATTGAAATTGAATTATATTTATGACAATAATTTAATTATAGTTTCATGACCTTTATATATTTATGGAAATTCAGAAGCATTATAAATAATATGTAATTTCTTTCTTAAATTATAACATTTATACTACCTACAAATAATTGTCTTGCAAAAAGAAACTAATTAATATAAAAAATACCAGTTATATTATTTTGGAAAATTTTAAAAAAATAATATCTTAAATTAATTTATTATAATTACACTTACAAATTTATTTAAAAATTATACACAAATATCTTCCCAAAGTATACTTAAAATATATAATAATAATAATAATTTTGGTCATTGAAACACATATTGGATTATTGTCATAAATAATAGAATGTAAGTAAAAAATTATCGATTAAGTAAAAACTATTTATTGATTTCTATTTAGGACAAAATTAGGATGAATGTAAGTAAAAAATTATTGATGAAGTATATAATTTTTGAAAAAAAAAAGAAAATACTCGTTAGTTTATTCTTGATTTCGGAAATAATTAAGAAAACTATATATATTATTCTCATTAGTTATTCTAATTAAGTCAAATAACCAATAGAATTTTTAATTATAATTAAGGTAGTTTTTTAAAAGGTAGTTATTTAATAGAATTTTCAAATTCAAAATTCAAATATAGCTATTTAAAACTCATTAATGTAATAATTATAATGATTATAATTGTGGTATGTAACCGAACCAAATATTTACGAAGCACCAAATAGTGACATGCACTATCCAAACTTTTATGTAAATGACACATGTCATGCAAAACCTTGAAATTTACTCTTGATTTGCCACGTGTAATCCAAACCTGTGAATGAATTCTCAAATTTATTTATAATGATTTGACAGGTTTGCGTTTTTTATTTTTATTTTATTAATTATAATTTTTTTATTAATTGTGTGTAAGGATGAGGAGTTGAGTTTGTGCCCATGCAAGAATTTCTCGGTAAGCGGTAGTTTCTTATATTTTTTTGGGTACAATTGTAGTTTGTTATATAATATCACTTACATAAGTCCTAATTAAAGAAATAATTAAGACAGATTTTACTTACATGATTTTAATTATAAAAATACATAAGTTAAGTTGTCTATGCAGTACAACTCTCAAAATTTAATAAAAATTACTTAATCATACTTGAGATATATAATTTTATAAAATATTGTTAAGAAACAAAACACTATATTTAACAAATATAATTTACGTAGAACGATTTATATTCTTCTTGATAGAATAATTGAGTCATGAAAAGTATTTTATTATATAATAAAATATTAATAAAAATATAATTCAACGTCTAATTCACACCTATATAATAACTTTTAAAGCTTTTAACCTTTAAATAAGAGGAAGATAATCCACAACTAAAATTTCCGTGACCAATTTTAGTGACAAAAATTACTTTTTCCTCACTAATTCTTGCGTCACAAAATTTTGGTGACGGATTATTTGAAAATCACATATAAATTATTCTATCACTAATTTTAATTTTTCTAGTAGTGAATCTCTATAGAG
Organism: Spatholobus suberectus; assembly: GCA_004329165.1. NCBI lineage: Eukaryota > Viridiplantae > Streptophyta > Magnoliopsida > Fabales > Fabaceae > Spatholobus > Spatholobus suberectus. Next base: position 82,162,926 of record CM014730.1, on the reverse strand, counting down.
AAATTGTATTTGTATAATTTTTTTACAACAAATAAAGAGAAGAAGAAGAGAGAAAGATGTGATGAGATGATATATACATAACAAAGAGAAATAATGTTATAAAAAATGTTATATGAATAATATAACTTATTTATGTACGCATGTTTTATCTCATGTAAGCACACATTTTTTTTAATTTTAGATCATATATTGCATGAGATTTATAATAAATTAAATTTATATATTTTAATTAGTTATTCAATTAAAAAAATTTACTTTCCTTAATTTTTACAATTAATATTCAATTTTTTTCATTTAACATAAAGTATAATAAGATACTGTAAATTACTATTAAAATAATCTTTTACTAATTAAATTAATGTTTTAAAATTTTTTAAATTAAGAGTTTTAACACTTGTTTTACATTTTTATTATTTATATATATTTTTTAAATATTTAATCTACATTAACACTACATCCTCTATTATGTATGATTTGACGTAAACTAAAACAAGAACATTCTTTCTATTCAAACCCTTTATATACTTGACTTCGTACTAACGTAAAAAGGAGGATATTGTACGTAAGTGATATTTTTTTTCCCCTGATAAGCAAAATATTTATTGGAAAAGATGCCGATGAATGAAGCACAAGGAATGCTCATCCAAGCACCATGAAATGAGCGATTACACAAGTTGCTGCATATTATACAAATAAAAACCGGTACCACATACAAAGCCTACTCCAATTCCGCTAAGCATAAAATAGAAAGGGAAAATAATGGGTGGACATCCAAATGCTAGAGAGATAAAGAGAGAGAAATATTTACATGATAGGTGCTGTAATTTAATAGGAAGAAAGAGACAAAAAAAATGATAAACATTAGGTTAAATTCCAGTTTTGGTTTTTCTATTTTTTTTTAATTCGCAATTTAAGTCTCTTTATTTTTTCTAAGATATTTAATCTCTCTATTTTTAAAAATATGTAATTTTGGTCCTTCCGTCAAAACTCTTGCATTGATCATTAATAATTTAACGTTGATTCTGATGTATTAATACTTAAATAACATATTAAAGTTAGAGTCAATATTAACACGTCAAAATCAATATTAAATAACCAACAATCAATACAAGAAATTTGACAGAGGGATCAAAACTGCAGATTTTTAAAAATAGGGAGATTAAATATCTCTAAAAAAAATAAGAAGACCAAAATTGTAGATTTTTAAAATAAGAAGACAAAATGTCTCGAAAAAAAATAAAAAGACTAAAATTGTGAATTCAAAAAAAATATGAAGACTAAAAATATAATTTAGCCTAAAATGTTAGTAGAGTGTATGAAATAACATATTGTTCAAATATTATTTATTTATTTATTTTTGATAAATCAAATATTGTTTATTGAAAGAAAGATATATATATATATATATATATATATATATATTTTTTTTTTTTTTTAAACCAAGAGGTATTTGAGATTTAGTTTTTGCACTCAATTAATCTCTCATTTTACGGGATCAACTTTTCTAGAAATAAAATAATATCTTTAATTGGGACTTCATACCCAAACTAAAAATCAAATCTCAAACTTTACTTAAAAATTCAAGTGTTAAACTACTTAAACTAGCAAGAAAGATATGGATACCCATAATATAATACAATGAGTAGACTAGGCATGAGTAGAATAGGCATGACGTACAGTACGTAGGATATTGTCAATCCGGATGTCTGCAGCGGCTGCAGACCCTGCAGCAAATTATATACCTTTCAGAACTAATCGAAAAAATATTACCTTTATATGTTTAAGCTTTTATTATCATTAGATATAAATCTAATGACTATTATTTCTACTGCAGAGGCAGCATAACAGTAGAGGATCTAATTGCAGGATATTATACGTAAGTGATACTTTAAAAGAAGAAAAAAAGACTTGAATGGTCTAACCTCTAGCGTTTCTAGTCACATATTTATTTAGGAAAAAAATTGTGAAAGTAATTTTGATAAGTTTTATACGAATTATTATTATTTATACTGTGATCATTGTCATAATCGTCGTTAATGTCTTTAAGGTTATGTGAGAGTAAAAATAAATAAATATAAGGGACTTAGAATGATTTTAAAAAAGGCGTATATAATACATAGTTTAATAGCAGTTTTCATTCCTCTACTTTAAAAATGGTAACAATTTATTTCTCTATTTTTATTGTACTCTTTATTTTTCAACTTTAAATTATATAATTTTGATACAATTAAGGTTGGGCTAATAGTGGGAGGTTTGTGTAGCATACATGAAGTTATAGGTTCTAACTTTAGTACAACATTGTACACAAAAAAAAATTATGAAATTTTGTTTCATTTGCTTATAAAATAAAAAAAAGCCCAAATATTTAGTAAGACTATTAGAACAATTTTTTTTTTTTTAATTTTAATAAGCCAAGACTCACTGTGAGTCTGGAAGAGGAGTCTCTGAAAGAGACTCTTATATGGTCTCTTAAAATGGTTCAAGAAAGGGATAAGAGAGGAGCAATTAGAATGAAAAATACTGACAAGAATTAAATTTCGCTACCTCGTTAGATTTTTCTACCTCTTACTAATTGAACTACTAATGAGGGAAGATGTTTGATTCAATTTAATGTATTAATTGACACTCTGCTAGGGCGTATGAAGTTACATAAGCTCCACATGGCTCAATCATTCTTTATTTTTCTCTCAAAATCAAAATCTTAGGGCACTTGAATAATAAAATAAAGATATACTCTCCCTATAACGTGCCTATAAGATTATAAAAGGGAGCATAAAATCATATGCAATCGATGTTGTTGTATCGCACAACATTCAACAAGAGAGTGCCTAATGAAAGCTTGAAGATGAACTGCATGTTAGAGGGTTGGCATGGGACCTAATGAAACTCCCCAGACATAACCAAAAAAATTAGAAAAAAGAACCCTCAATACACGTGGCATTGAAGGAGAAGTAGATGCTGGAAGCAAATTCTGTGTTATCTAGTTTGTAATTGCGGTAGGAATTGTTGAACTCATCACCTCATGAACGAATTCTATCAATTGATTTAATTAATTCTTTGGGAACGAAATCACCTGTCTCACTTCTTGGCCCACGAATTAAACCACGACACATCAATTAAGATTTACACATAGATTGGGATGTCTCCTCCCCTCTTCTTTTACGTTGTTAGGTTAAAAATTATAAGCGCCTCTGTCTGTTTCTCCACTGCCTGTGTTTAATTTTTAATATTTGTAGTTATAAAAAAAAATTGAGAAAACATGTGACTCCTCTTGAAATCAACTTGACTCCACCATTCACCACTTGTTATTTTCCTTTTCTTCCCGACACAACATCATGTTTCTCTTTCCGAATTATGTTTTTTCATACTAACACTTTCTTTATAACATTAACCAAGAGAACCCTGTGCAACTAATATCCTGTGACACCGGGGGAGCCAACAATGATGTCTCTTATTCAGTTGAGGGTCATCTAATTCCCAACCCATAATTTGTCATTGTAGTAGCATCTAGAAGAAATGGGAGCCAGTGGACTTACCTCCTTAAACCATCTCATCATAACTATGTTTAGTATCTTTCTAAATCCTCAACTTATCTACCAAACACTTCAACTAAATACATTACAGGGAGCAGTTATCTACCCTTTGGCAACAACAGTGTTGGTAATGGGGTCAATATAACATTTTAAATAGGTTTCCACTGAATGAAGTTAGAAAGGTTTTTTTTTTTTTTAAATTGTTTCAGAATTCATTCAAAAATACCCACTTTTTTATATCACTTATATTTAAATCATTTCAAGAACTGATTTAAAAAGTCATTTTTAACTGATTAAAAAAGTGGTTTTCACAGTAGTGTTTTTCATGGGCTATATTTATACATCAGAAAATCCTACTTTTCATTAAATGCTAAAGATTTTTAAAATGTTAGAACATTTCAAGATGTATAAGGAACATGTTTCAAGATGTATGAGGATACAAGCGATTTAGCGTGATTGAAACCTTAACGAGATATACACGTCCAAGCAAAAAGCTTTAGACGATATTTTAAGAAGATGCTTTTTAGAAAACATGTATTGGACTTGTTTTGCAAAGAGGTGCATTAGACTCCTTGTTTTCTAAAAATTTTAAATTGATGTGTTGGACGCCAAGTTTTCAAAAACATTTTGGACGCATCTTAGTTAGGAATTATACCTTAATCACTTATGGACAATCTTTTTGCACATGTAATGCACTTGTTATGAAACACTAAAATTTAATAACACCTATTATCATCAAAACTATGAGGGGTTAAAAGCTTCATATGTCTTTGGTTCCAATAATGTTGATGAACTTCAATGTTGGGGGTTCAATTCCCACCTTCAACACTTTTATTAATTCTTTTTCCATTTTTGCATACCACCTACACTTGGACTTGACTGTAAAAAAGAGGAAAGTTGGGAGCCTAAAAGTACAATTAAGTTAAATATAAATTAACGAAGTTATAACACTGTTAGTGTATAGGGATTTAATTAAAAACTTTTTAAACTATAAGGACTTTTTATAGGGACCTACAAATTAATTTAACCTAATAATAATAAAGAAAATGATTAAAACTTGCCTTCTTTATGCTATTCCAATGACTAAAAATTTGCAAATCATAATTTTTTATACTCTTTTAATGACTTGGAATAATTAATATTTAGGAATAAATAGTTTTAAAGAATATTTAAGAATATTATAAAAAAAAAAACTTATTAGTGTTGACTAAAAATATAAATAGCTTTAATATTTAGACATGGACATGATAAGCAAGAACTCTTTTTCTTTTGAGAAATTAGAATTATAAATTTGTACCATGCAATCATATATACTTGAATGATAAAAAAAAATAGAAGTTGGTTAGTAGTTACATAACTACTTAAAAAAGTTATATGCATTTTTCTTTTAGTCTTAACTATTCAATTTAAATTTTAATCTAATAGTCTATATTTATAATTATCATTTTTATAATAAAAGAATCTCTCTCTCTCTCTCTCTCTCTCTCTCTCTATATATATATATATATATATATATAGGAAGCAACTCTTGTGAGAACACTTGCTTATGTGAGAATATGAGAACAATTAATAACAATTGTTGGATCAAGATTAAAAAAAAAAAAAACCGCTGAGATTAAAACCCAATTACAAACAACTCTAAACCCTAAACTCTAAATTTATTTATAACCACAACCATCACCGTCGTTGCCACCACCACTATTGTCGTTGCCACCCCACTGTCACCATTGTCGCCTATCATTATTGCCACCGTCACCAACAGCGGTGGAGGTTGGGGTGATGGTGGTGGTTGTTTAAGTGAGATCACCACTATTGTTGTTGTTGCCATTGTTGCTATCGGCAATGGTGATAAGGGTGACAACGATGGCAATGGTGGCGACGACGATGGTAGAGATGATTGTGGTTTTGAGTGAGACCACCACTATTGTCATCATCGGTAGGTTGGCAACGACAATGGTGGTGGTGGCAGCAATGACAGTGGTAATTATGATTTTAAATGAGTTTAGGGTTGTTTATAATTGGGTTTTAATCTCGATGGTTTATTTTTTTAATCTTGATTCAACAGTTGTTATTAATTGTTCTCATATTCTCACATAAGTAAATGTTCTTAAAGGAGCTACTCCATATGTGTGTGTGTGTGTGTGTGCATAGGGAACATATCTAGTGAGAAGGTCCTTTTTATGTGAGAGTGAGAGGAATAAAGCTGGACTATTAGATCTTACTATGAATGGTTAAGATTAAAACACACAAGTCATGTGAGATTTTTAAAAAGTCACATGACTTTTTTAAGTAATCACATGACATTAAATCTTGACTATCCATGTATGGTTATATGGCCCAAATGTACTCTTCTCACTTTGATATAAAAATGGTCCTCTCAATAGATATGCCCCCCTATAGATATATATATATATATATATATATATATATATATATATATATATATATAAATATGCTAACATACACAAACTTATATTTTAGTTGGAACTTACACGCACTTATTTTTTAGTTAGAATACGTTAACAAGTTATAACTATAATGTATCTTAAAATACATCCACGATATAGTTTGTTAACATATTGAACTAAAAATAAGTGACTGTACATTAACAAATGCTTGTGGGGTTTGCTAACGTACACGCACTTATTTTTTAATTAGAGTACGTTAGCAAGCTATAACAATAATGTATCTTAAAATACACATATGGTGTTGTTTGCTAATATACTTTAACTAAAAGATAAGTAGGTGTACGTTAGTAAATCCCTATATGTGTGTGTATGTGTGTGTGTGTGAGTAGGGATTAAGTTATTCTAAGAGTAAATCTTGATGAAGTTATTCCATTCAATAACTCTTGATATGTATTAAATTTTAACTATCTAACCATTGAATTAAAAGATTACATTAGGTAGATCAAGTCTACAAATTTTTATAAAGTTTGAAAATTAGTTGATACTTCGTTAAATAGATTCAAATTGACGTATAAAATATACTTTTCTATTATAAGTAAATATCGACTATAAGATTAACTAGCTACAAATGTTTGATTTACCTAAAATTTGATGTGCATGATTATTGACATATAATCTTTTAATTTAACGGTTAGATCGTTGAAACTTATTACATATCAAGAGTTATTTAGTGAAAATAATCATTGACATATAATCTTTTAATTTAACGGTTAGATCGTTAAAATTTAATGTATATCAAAAATTATTAAATAGAGCAATTCTATAAAAATTATTTGTAGAGTAACTTGAAAAGTTTTGGGGGGGCGGGGGGAGGTGGGGTCACAATTAAGATCTGCCATTGACTATATTTAACAAATACAATTTTCGTAGAATGATTTTTTTATTATTATTATTGACCTAGAATGATTTATTTAAATACGAGTTATATTATTTTGATAAATAAATTAAAAATAATTTATCAAAAAAATAAATTAAAAATAAATCATTTTAATAAAATAACAGAAAATTAAGCTACTTAGCTAATTTTTATTTTTTTATAATTTGAATAAAAAGTCCTTTTAAAATCCAAGGCATACATTAAATTGTATCTTTCGTCAATATATATGTACATGAACAAAAATTCATGTTAGGTTCAGAAAGTTCAACCAAACGGAACAAGTTGACTTCACTATTAACTAAGCACTGATTTCAGCAGTACTGAATTTTAAACGCAGAGGAAGTGCCGTCTGGATTCTGCAACAACCATCAGAGCTGCGAGAAGAAGAAGAAGAAAAGTAAAATGTAGAGGTTCTATTCTGACACCTAAAAAAAGGTCCGAAGAAGGAGGTCCAAAAAGAAAAGTCCAATCGAAGAGTAAAATGAAGATAATGAGAGGGGCAGTAGTGTCTTTAAGGAAGCATGACAGTATCCATGTCCAATCTTTACTAAACACATTTAAATGGATTTTTTATTTTTTATTTTTTATTTTTCATATGTATCCAAGGAAAATATTATAATAATTAAAAAACAATATTTTATTATATTTATAATAATTATTATATTTTTCAACAAATAAATTTTGAATTAAAATATAATTTATATATATATCATGCCATTCGAAAGTTCTTGTTTTCCTTGTTGTGTGGTAATAATCAACTTACTTGATTATTGCTCCTAGAATGATATCGTCACGGCCGCTATGCTGGAACGCCAAAATACGAAACACATTTTCTAATTTTGTGAATATTATTGGTTATGTTTTCATGTCTATCATTTTTAATAAATATTCAATATGAAGTACATTTTCTACTTTCATGACATGTTTAAATTTTATGTTTATCATTTTTTTAATAAATATTAAATATGAAATAATTTTTTTAATTTCATGGATACGATAAGTTTAAATTTTATGTTTATCATTTTTTTAAAAATATTATATATGAAACAGATTTTCTAATTTCGTAAATATGATAAGTTATGTTTAAAATTTATGTTTATCATTTTTTGAAAAACATCAAATAAGTGAGGTTTATTTAATGTTTGTGAATATAAAATTTAAACATAATTTTGTTATGTTAAAGTTTAATATAAAGATATTCTCCTAAAAAAAGGTTTAATATAAAGATATTCATTTTCGCAAAACATTGAGTTTGGGAACAATCAAATTGCACCTTTTTATGAGGCACCCTCTCACGTTCTAAAATCTCAACATGCAAATCAAGCAACGAAAATGGAATTTAGGCAGTTCTCCCCGCACACCCCATCATGAAAAGTATTTTATTAGATAATAAAATATTAATAAAAATATAATTCAAAGTCTAATTCACACCTACATGATATCTTTTAAAGTTTTTAACCTTTAAATAAGAGGAAGATAATTTCTATAAAATTATATTTGTATAATTTTTTTTTACAACAAAAAGAAGAGAAGAAGAAGAGAGAAAGTAATATGTGATGAGATGTTAAATATAATGAAGAGAAATAATGTTATAAAAAAAAGTTATATGAATAATATAACTTATTGTGTACGTATGTTTTTCTCGTAATCTTACTCTCGTACTTCTTTTCAATCTCATTATTCTTTCAATATCTCTCCTCTTATTTTTTTTGTTGTATAAAGTTTATATCAGGAGAAGACACACTCTCTTATAAGGTCAGGAAAAATGACCAATAATTGAAAATCGAACCTAAGTTATAATTAGTGTGAGCAAAAGACTTAACCAGAGATGTGTCAATTCTAATTGACCCTCTTCTCTTATTTTTTGTGTGTACAATGATAGTAGTTAGATTAGAACTTATGACCTTGTGTATATTTCTCTAACCTCCCGCTACTGGGCCGACCCTAATGTTTTTCTTTTTTTTAGCTCTTATTTAATGAGATGTATATAATTAAATACATGCAGAAAGTCTTATTCGATTACATTTACATTACATACAAAAAGCCGATTCTTATTATAGGTGTTATTTACATTTACATTACATATATGTGAAAATTTTCATCATTCAGTTACGGAGACTAACATTATATATTGATCGGAAATATTTAGTTGTGCTTAGCATTTTTGTTTTGTACAATTAATAGAAAAGTTTAGCTTAAAATCCCATCAACAATTATAGTTTAGAGAAGGCATGAATAAGAAATTATAGAGAGTGAGAATATCTTTATCCAAAAGAAAAGAGTGCGATTAATGCAGAAACATATTCATTGACAATAAGTTTGATTTGAACAAATTAACTATTTTTTGGTAAAAAAGAATTAGATAGATAATTAAAACTTCTAATATGGAGTTCCAACCTCACTTAAGTTCACATCAACCTCCGTGAGAATATCAAAATAGAAATTGTCGTTGTACTCTAGCTATTTGTTTTCAATAAAACAAAGTATCAAGTGGGCAGTATTTGATTTCCTTAATAATTGCTCCTTATATATGCGTTATGTTTGACTATTTGCAATGTTCATTCATCTGTTTTGAATTTTATTTACATTATACATATTTGATCCTTCACATGCAAAATGCAAGTTATTAAGTCCAAGGAATTAACCGTGTTAAATTAATTGATAGAATTCGTTCATGATGTGATGAGTTCAACAATTTCTACCACAATTACAAACTATATAACACGAATTTGCTTCAAGCATCTACGTGTCCATCTTCAAGCTTGCAACTGTATTGAGGATTCTTTTTCTAATTTTTTTGGTTATGTCAGGGAATGGAGTTTCATTAGGTCCCATGCCATCCCTCTAACATGCAGTTCATCTTCAAGCTTTCATTAGACACTCTCTTATTGAATGTTGTGCGATAGAACAACATCGAAGAGTGCATGATTGCATGCTCCCTTTTCTAGTCTTATAGGCACGTACGTTATAGGGAGGATATATTTATTTTATTATTCAAGTGCCCTAAAATTTTGATTTTGAGAGAAAAATAAAGAATGATTGAGCCATGTGTGGAGCTTATTTAACTTCATACGCCCTAGTAGAGTGTCATGTTAATACAATTAATTGAATCAACATCTTCCCTCATTAGTAGTTCAACTAGTAAGAGCTAGAAACATCTAATGAGGTAGAAAAATTTAATTCTTGTCAAATATTTTTCATCCTAATTTCTCATTTCTCATCCCTTTCTTGAACCCTTTTAGCAGACCATACAGTCTCTTTCACTACCACACTCACAGGGAGTCTTGGGTTATTAAAATTAATAATAAAAAAAATGAATCAGCGTCTAATTAACACTATAAGATGCTAACTCAACATTTTTTAGTGGCAATGATCACATCCTTTTCTAATAATTCATTTAATAATCTTACTAAATATATGGGTTTTTATTTTTATTTTATAAGCGAATGAAACAAAATGACATAATTTAAAATAGAAAAATAAAGAGTACAAAATAATTAGAGAAATAAATTTATTATCATTTTTAAAGTAGAGGAATGAAAGCTGCTATTAAACTATATATTATATACGCCTTTTTTAAATCATTCGAATTCGCTTATATTTTTTTTTACTGTCATGCTACCTTAAAGAAAAGATTAACGATTTTGATGACAATATAAACAATAATAATTCATATAAACTTTATCAAATTCACTTTTATATTTTTCTTTTCTAAAGAAACTAGTCAATCACCCGTGCATTTGCACAAGGTTGTGTTAATCTTTATCCATGTTTTAAAATAATTTATATATATAATTATTTGCTTAAAAATAATATATAGAGTAAAAAAATAAATCTTAATGACAATAGGAGAGGAAGAAGAAAATATTATTGAAGAGTATACACTTTTACCTAACAGATTACAATGAAACCTAATGTTTCTTAAAGCATCTTATAAATCACCTGAAATTAGGAGAATATAATGATATCATCAACTATGATATATCATCATCATACAATAGGCATTCTAAAGAAAAACACTTTGTATGTGAGATACATGAATCAACCAAGATACCTGCAAAGGAAAATTAATAGGGAAGTCAAAAAAATGCACAAAAAGTCATGCATTACATAGTAGGCAAAAACAAAAAATTATCAAGTGTGGCAAATATAAAAATACCTCCAAAATCATAGAAGTTTGGTTTTTGTGAATACCAGATCACAAAAGTCAGAGTGGAAAATTAAAAAGACACCATGAAAATCGAAGAAGTTAAATTTTGCTTGTTCAAAAAGTTAAAGAAGTTTTACATAACAATACACAATAATTGTTTTCTACTTACGCGTTAAATGTTTTGAAAGACCTCCTTAAAGACAACATTTGTAGTGGTTTTTAACATTGTCTTTTCTTTATCATGTATAAGGATTTTTAATCCCTACTTGCTTTGAACTCTAGAAAATGCCACATATAACTGGCCATGGCTAAACACCGATTTAGGCAAATATATTCCAACATTTGCTAGCGATTGACCCTGATATTTGTTGGTAGTCATAGCGTATGAAACCATTAAAGGAAACTGTCTTCTCATAAGTTTGAATGGCCATGGTGATTGGGATGGAGACATAGACATCCGAGCAATGTAAACCAAATTCCCAATATTTTTTCTAGATATGATCTTTGCTTCAATAACATGGTTGGCTAGTCTTGTAACAATTGTTCTAGTGCCATTGCAAAGTCCTTCAAATTGGTTTATATTCCTCAACAACATAATTGGAGTACCCACTTTTAATTTGATTTTATGATTTGAAAGACTCGATGTTTTTAGAGTATTTAGAAATTCAGGGGCAAGTTCTTTAAATGCTTGATTTTCAAGTGCACTTGATTTGTCAATTGAATCTGAGCTTAAATATTCTCTTTCATCACCTAATATCATTGAAAGAATATAATCATTAATTTCATCAATAGTCTCAATAGTTGATGCTAAAATAACTCTAGACTGGAATAACTCCTCATTATTATATTGATGGACTAAATCAGGATATGTGCTTTGCACTATAGCATCTATAGGATTTTCAAACTCAATTATCAAAAGTGATTCGAGGATTTGTATTGATGCATAACCATCATTTGGCTCAGCTATTTTTCCATCTCCCACATCTAGAAGCCATTGTGAAAATTCTTTGAGCTCTATTGCACTATCATTGTTTAAACCATTCTGCAAACGCATATTTTTTGTGAGCCTTAACACATGACAATATTCCCAAAGGTATGAAGAATTAATTGTGGCATTGATTATGTTTGAACGACATCTTCGTGGAATGACTGGGAGAATTTGTCTAAAGTCTCTGCTAAAAACAACAACTTTTCCTCCAAACAGAGAATTTTCATTATTTGAATAACTCATAATGTCTCTAAGACTCTTGTCTAATGCTTCGAAACAAAATTTGTGTGCCATTGGTGCTTCATTCCATATTATGAGCTTTGTTACTTTTAACAATTCAGCAAGTGCCCTAAAATTTTGATTTTGAGAGGAAAATAAAGAATGATTGAGCCATGTGTGGAGCTTATTTAACTTCATACGCCCTAGTAGAGTGTCATGTTAATACAATTAATTGAATCAAGCATCTTCCCTCATTAGTAATTCAACTAGTAAGAGCTAGAAACATGAGGTAAAAAATTTAATTCTCGTCAATATTTTTCATCCTAATTTCTCATTTCTCATCCTTTTCTTGAAACCTTTTAGTAGACCATATAGTCTCTTTCACTACCACACTCACAGTGAGTCTTGGGTTATTAAAATTAATAATAATAAAAAATGAATTAGCGTCTAATCTATATATATATATATGTAAAGGAGACTTGAACAAATATCAACTGTGGATCGAAGCATGAATATGATAATAGTCGTTGGATCTAATCAAATTTAACAGACATAAATATGTTTAATGAAGAATTTAATTGCTCCCATTAATGCTATTTATTATTTTATTATACAAATTTGATAATTTTAAGTTAACAATATATATTTCAAAACTAAAACACAATAAAAAAGATAGATATATAAATGCTACAATAATAATATTTTTTTCTTAAAACATAATAATAACATTAAATATTATAATATTATAAAAAGTTAGATATATTTTAAAAATAATGATTTTATAAATACGTAGTTAAATTTAAAATGATTCATAATATTTTATTTTAATTAATAATTAAGGATATAAATTAAAAAAATATTATGTATATACATAAGTCTATTTTATTTTTTAATTTAGTTACTTTAAAATATATTTTTGAAACAATAATAATTAAAAATAGAGATTCTATGGATAAAAGTTAAATATATAAATAGTATAATAATAACATTAAATATTATATTATTAAAAAAAGGTTATATATTTTTCAAACCTAATGATTTTATAAATATGTCATTAAATTTAAAACAGAACCAAAAGATGATAAAAAAAGGGTTAGATATATAAATAGTATATTAATAACATTAAATATTTTAATATTATAAAAGTTAGTATATTTCAAAACCAATAATTTTATAAATATGTAGTTAAATTTTATAAATATGTTAATATATATTAAAATTATATATAATAATAATAATAATAATAATTTATCTCTTAGATTCTATCTTTAAATATTATTTAAATAATTATTATGAAGCATTTCAAATATAACTAATTATTCAAAAATTATTTTTTAATTATTATTTTTCATAAAATATATTATAAAGTAACCAATCTATATAGTTAAATAGAATTAAACCTGAGCATTAATATGATATTTAATGCTTTATTTATATTTAAAAATTAATTATTAATTAAAATTATTTATTCCTAAATTTAATATAGATATATATACTTTAAAATTTCTTATATATATTATAATTTAAGAAATTAGTTTATAAAGTATTATTTAGAAGAGAATAACGTGTATATATATATATATATATTGATAAATATATAAAATAATTTGTCTCTTAATTTTTATCCTTAATTATTATTTTAAATAAATTATTATGAATTGTTTTAAATTTGATTAAATATCTAAAAAATTATTTTTAATTATTATTGTTCATAAAATATTATAAAATAACCAAACTGAAGATAAAATAGACTCATATATATGATAATTTATTTCTTAATTTTTATCCATAATTATTATTTAAAATAAATTATTTTAAATTTAACTATGTGTGTATTAAATCTTTAAATTTTATTATTATTATCCGTAAAACATGTTTTGAAGCATTCGATTAAAAAATAAAATAAATTTGAGCATAAGTATTAATATAATTTTTTTCTTTATATATATATAACAGAAAGGTTGTTAAAGCAATTTTCTTGCCTAAACTATAGGTATATAAGCCATTTCAAATTTTTTTCATTTAATATAGTTATATTAGTATTCCAAACTTTGTATTAAATTAAAATTATAAAAAATTATTTTTAGTGAGTTGGTTTTAAAAATTAAAGTTAAAAATAAACTGAAAGGTCATCATTTCTCCTTTAATGGATAATTAATTTTTTTGTAAAGTCCAATGTACTATTTTAAGTCTACTTAATCCTTTGATTCAGTTTCGTCAAACTGAAAAAACACTTAAATCATTGTCGTGTATTTCTTTCTTATATATTCTTCCACTGAGGTTTACGGTCGACCAACAGGTGTATTCTTTTGTTCTTTGTCTTTTTATTTGTTTATCTTTCTTTTCTTGGTTTTTCACTTTCTTTCTCTCATTTTTCTCTTGTGGTTTGATAGAAAGATAATTTTGCTTAATATGTGCAACAATGAATCTTTTTGTGCAGATAAGAGAAAAAAGTTCTTATAGTGTATCATTTAATGAAATTGGTGAAGGATGAGAACTGAAAATTGAGAACCAATATTAAGTACATCATCTTACTCTTATTTTTTATTATTATTATTAATTTTTTTACAGATATCACCTTTGTGTATTTCTTTTTCTTTTTTTATTCTTTTCTCATTTTATTGTTATGTTATTTATGTTTTGATTATTATTGTTCATGCTTTTCATATATGTTCTTATATTTTCCATTTACTATTATATTATAAATAATGTATATATTTTTAGTCTTTCTCATTTTGAGTAACAAAAAATTAATAATCTTACTTTTACTTTATATCTTCAGCTTACAATTTTATTTTTTTTGGTTTAATAAGACATAAAAGGAGCATATTATTGTTATAACTTTACAGCTTATTCATTAATTTCTTTTTCATAATATTTTTTATATAATTCACATAACACAATTTAATGAATTTTGTATAGTTAAATTATCTAATTAATTATTTTAATTTTTTCTACTTAATTCAATTGCCTAATTATATGTTTATACATGTTATTTATATAGTTTATTATATACTTTGGTGTTTATTAATTGTTCCAAATAAATTATGATATAAAAAATAATAAATTATTTTCATAAAATAAATTAATTATAGACTAATATTTTTCTATCTCTACAAGGTTTACTTTTAATAAAGAATTAAATTGATTATATTAATAATAACAATTACACAATTTTGGTAATTAAAAGTTAATAATAATAACAATAATCATAAATAGACCCTTTCAAATTCGTAAGGGTCTATTTTAACATTATAATTTTTTATTCTTATAAATTTAAACCTTAATAAAAATAATAACAACAATAGCAACAACAAATAGTAAAAGTAGTAGCAGGTTTACTTAATTGTATTTCATAATTTTTTCCTCACCTATATATAATATTTTGAAAATGACTATTAAATTAATGCAAAAACATTATGTTTATTTTTTAGGTAAATTATGTTAAATAGTACATTACATTAATTAATTAAATAGTACCTAATTTATAACACTGGTTAAATTTAATGTACAATTAATATACAAATAATAATAATAATAATAATAATAATAATAAAATATAATAATGGACTTTTTAATATACCAATCAATTATAAGACATTATGATTTTTTATTCTTATAAATTCATACCTTAAACAATAATAAATACCTAATATAAATCATAAATATAAACAGTTGTAGAGTATACAACAATAGTGTAATTATTATTATGAATAACATTGTCTTTCTGAATTTACTTAGAATGAGAAAATAATAATAATATCTGAAAAATAGTATGTAATAATATTTATAAAATTAGTAACACACATAAATAATAATTTTTATAGATAAATATTCCTTATAATATTTAAATTATAAGATATGAAGTCTAAAACATATAATAATTCTTATAGATAAATAACTTTAAAAAGTAGTAAGTAATGAAATTAAAATTAAATAACAACAATGATAATAATAATATCAACAATAATAACAACAACGATAATAATAATAATAATAATAACAACAACAATAACAACAATAATAGACAAATCTCATTACACTAATCAAGAGTGTTCAATTTATGTTGTGTTTAGGTTAACCAACTCAAAATTTTAACAATATTACATAATTAAGATTAATAACTAAATAATTAAAAAAAACACTTTAAAATAATTAACAACTATATATATTTAATAAAAATCATACTATTTTGATAAATTTAAACTAAATTTTAATTTTACAATAAATACATTTAAAATTATTAATTTTAAACACACAAAAATCAAGTACGTGTTAACATAATATTCACAATAACAAAAATGAACACTCAAATTTAAATACTTATATATCATATTTTATTATGCTTACATTCATTTTGAATTTATGCATTTCATAGAAATATTGTAGCACTTTCATTACTTGAAGAAAGAACAAATCATAATAAATTTTAATAAGCTTAATATTTTTGAAGACAATATCTGCTCAATTAAAAATATAATTAATCATCTTCCTCAATTTTAATGTAATTATATTTAATTTATTATTAAATATTTTAATTAAAAATTAATAATTTTATTTATGTACGTATATTTTTAAAATATTAATAAATACAAATATAAAAAATATAAAATTTAAACAAACCCGTGCAACACACGAGTTTAAAATCTATTATATATAGTAAAGGAGACTTGAACTTTTATAAGCAGTTGATGGAGACTTAAATTTTATAATAGCCTTTGAATCTAATAAAATTTAACAAAATTAATTTATTTAATGAAAAATTAAATTGCTCACATTAATGATATTTATTACATACGTATTAATGTAACACTTAATGTTTTAACGTAGTATTATTGATAAATATATAAGTAAATATTTTATTTAAACAATATTAAATATTGTATTTACTAAATATAATATATTTATTAAATTTAATAATTAAAATATAAATTTATTAAATGTATAACTTTTCATTAGAATTTATATATATAAAAAAATATTGTACAATAAAAAATAAGTATTAAATATTAATTTTGATAATTTTGATATTAAATGTAACATTAAATATTATATTACCACTTATGCTCAATTTTTTTTAAAATTAGTTACTTTAAAATATATTTCACAAATAATAGTAATTAAAAATAATGATTTTATAAATATATAGTTAAATTTAAAATAATTCATAATATGTTATTTTAGTTAATAATGATTAATTAAAATAAAATATTATGTATAAGGATAGAAATTAATAAATCATTATGTATATATATCATTATACTTTATTTTTTAATTTATTTATTAAAACATATTTTACAAAAAAAATAATTAAAAGTAAAGATTTTATAAATATGTAGTTAAATTTAAAATTATTATATATCTATGTAAAATGAGCTAATGTGAGACGTTCATGGATACTTGAATTTTAAAATAGTCGTTGATCGGATCTAATCAAATTTAAATGACCTAATTATATTTAATGAATTTAATTTAATTATATTGACAAGTACATAGTCATTGACCTAATGCAATATAACTAATTTAATTATATTAAATCACTATTTAATGATATTAAAACAAAGAATGAAATTATTTTTAAATTCAATACTATTTACAGCTATTAATTAAAATTAATATTATCGTTTTTGACTTTTGGCTATTAGATTAATAGATTACATTCTATATATAAGCTCAAGCAAAATGCTATGAGAGTAAGCTTGTTGGTCCCTCTTATTTGGATTTTAGTGATTTTTGGTTTCTTTTTCTAATTATGTGGTTTACTTATTGTTATATTTTATTTAAGCTTGACCGGTAAGCATTTCAATTATATCATTACACAACTTTATTTTACTAATCAACACTTTTTTTTCTAACAATTTCAAGTGAATTTCTTGGTATTAACTCATTAGTCTTTTGCTCAATATATTCTTTATGCTAAATTTTTATATTGTTTGTTTTCGAACAATTATATGTATGCTATTATAGGATAAAATATTGTACATAAGTTCAAGACAATTTTGTAAGAATGAAAAAATATACATGATTAAGAATTTTGTGATGTTAAAGAATAACAACAAATTTAGGTAAAATGTGTACAACAAATTCTAATACATTTGGAGACCATAAATATGAAATGTAACCTTTATTTTTGTTGCAATTTTTTTCAGGTTGCAATAGAATGAAGTAAAATCATGTGATAAGGAGCAAAATGAGTTTTTGAAGTTCTACATGTATGAGAAAAAAGGATTAATTTTATAGCAATATGTTTTAGTATTTGTTTAGTGATAAACATGTTTATTTTTGCGCAACCAAATACGTTATTCAATTAGTGGATTTTTTTACATAATCAAAATCAACCCTATTTGCAAGAATTTTATTTCATTTTATATACTATTTTTTGCACTATTAACACTAATTAATTTGAATAAAATTGAAAAAAAAATTGGATCAATTTTATATACTGAGTAAAAAAATACAATGAAAAAATATTTTAGCAATAGTATCAATGATAATTGATATACGACCTATCAATTTTGACTTTTGCAATACCCTAATTTGATAAAATGTTAAATTTTTTTTGTAAATTTTTTTCAATAAATATGAAGTTGAATTTTGTAATATGAGACCTTTGCAATATTGTATTAAATTGAATTATTAATTTCATAAAATATTATTAAATATGAAGATGAATTCCAGTGTTAATCTATACAAGACTTCATTAAAGTTATTTCAAAATTTAGTTGTTAAATAAAAATATCAAAATAAATAAATTAATAAAAAAAATTAAATATTTACAAATAAATTAAAAAGATAAAAAATATGATAAAAAATTATTACATAAATATGAATAAATATTTACCAATAAAAAAATCATAAGAAATATTTACAAAATAATTAATTGATATTAAAATACATAAATAATGAAATATATCCATAGTCATTATTGTTCATTTTTAATGTAGCATTTTTGTAAATATATAAATAAATAGTTTTTTTCTTTCTAGGATAGTAATTATTGTATGTATTTATTAAGTATAATATATAATTAATTTTATGATTTATTTCTAAATAAAAATTATATTTCTATTATAAGAATAAAAATATTCTTTTAATTGTATGTATCACCATAACTTTATATATTATTTTATATTTTTTTTTCATGCTATCTGTTATTTTTTCAATAAATATAGTTAAAAATTATTAATTATAAAAACACAAATAATATATGTTAATATAAAATCCACAATAATAAAAATGAACATTCAATTTTATATATTTTACGATTTACTTTTAATAAATAATGAAATTGATTACATTAATGATAATTATTACACAATTTTAATAATTGAAAGTTAATAATAATATAATAATGATAATCAATAATATTATAATTTTTTATTCTTATAAATTCTGAACTTAATAATAATAATTGTAGCAGTACATTAAATTAATCAATTAAATAGTACATAATATACAACATTGATTAAATTTAAAATAAAAATAAGGTAACAATAACAATAATAATAATAAAGTTCTTTCATAACGGTCAATTATAAGACATTATGATTTTTAATTCTTATAAATTGAGACCTTAAAGAATAATGAATACACATTACATATCATAAATATAAAATAATTGTAGAGTATGCAATAATAATGAAGTTATTATTATTAATAGTATTGTCTTTCTAAATTCACTTCGAATGAGAAATAAAAATAGTAACATACAAAAAGCAGTATATAATAATATTAAACAAATAATAACAAATATAAATAATATTTTTTATAGATAAATAATTCTTATAATAATTAAATTATAAGATATAATGTTTGCAACATTTTTTTTTGGGTAAAGACCATAGGTATCCTCCACTAAAGGCAATCCTGTTTGAATCGGGTAGAAATGTCTGAAGCATATAATAATTCTTATAGAAAAATAACTTTAAAAAATAGCAAGTAATGAAATTAAAATCGAGGAGCAAATAATAATTGCAACGTTCAATTTATGTCACAATGAGGTTAACTAACTCAACTTCAACAAGAACACATAATTATAGCTAATATTTTTAAAATAATTAAAATTTTAATTTTAAAATAATTAACAACTACATCTATTTAATAAAAATCAAACTATTTCAACAAATTCAAAATAAAATTTTAATTTTTATAAGAAATACATTTAAAAATTATTAATTATAAAACATAAAAATCAAGAAAACATTAACATAATATCTACAATAACAAAAAATAAACACTCAAATTTAAATAATTATATATTATACATTCATAATTATTATTACATTCTTTTTGAATTTATACATTTTTTATAAGTATTGCACCACTATTATTACTTGGAGAAAGAACAAATCATAATAAATTTCAATAGACTTAATATTTTTGAAAACAAGTTAATATTTTTGAAAACAAGATCTGCTCAATTAAAAATATAATTAATCATATTTCTCAATTTTAATGTAATTATATTTCATATAATACTAAATATTTTAAAAAATAATATTTTTATTTATGTACATATATTTTAAAAAAAATACTAAATACAAATATAAAAACTATATATTAATTTAAACAAACCCGTGCAAGACACGGGTTTAAAATCTAGTTAACACTATAAGATGCTAACTCAACATTTTTTAGTGGCAATGATCACATCCTTTTCTAATAATTCATTTAATAATCTTACTAAATATATGGGTTTTTATTTCATTTTATAAGCTAATGAAACAAAATGACATAATTTAAAATAGAAAAATAAAGAGTACAAAATAATTAGAGAAATAAATTTATTATCATTTTTAAAGTAAAGGAATGAAAGCTGCTATTAAACTATATATTATATACGCCTTTTTTAAATCATTCGAATTCGCTTATATTTTTTTTACTGTCATGCTACCTTAAAGAAAACATTAACGATTTTGATGACAATATAAACAATAATAATTCATATAAACTTTATCAAATTCACTTTTATATTTTTCTTTTCTAAAGAAATATATGACTAGAAATGTTAGACCATCCGAATCTTTTCTTCTTCTTTTCAAATATTAATAACGCACAATATCCTCCTTTTTACGCAAATACGAAGTCTTGAATAAAGGGTTTGAATAGAAAGAATGTACTTGTTTATTTCAAACCATACATAGAGGATGCACTTCTTTATCTAACACTACACGGATAGTGTTAATATAGATTAAATATTTGAAAATATATATATAAACTAAAATATTTTAAAATAAACGATAAAATATTATTTTATTAATAAAAAAAATGTAAAACTAGTGTTAAAACTTTTAATTTTAAAATTTTTAACAAATTAATTTAATTAATAAAAGATTACTTTAATAATAATTTACAGTATTATACTTAATGTTAAATGAAAAAAAGCAAATATTAATTGCAAAAATTAAGGAAATAATTTTTTAATTGAATAACTAATTAAATATATTAATTTAATTTATTATATAATCTCATACAATATATTATCTAAAATTAAAAAAATATGTGCTTACATATGAAAATATTAAAGTTAAAATATAAATAAAATATTTTCTTACTAATCTTTCTAGCTATTTCCTTCTACGTAACTCCTTTTAGGTAATTATGAGATATATCATTCCTCTTGCAATTTCAACGGCAATTTAATTTAAATCATTCAACGCCCCAACTATAGATCTTCCATAAAAAAAAGGATAGATAGTTGTCCTTGCGGATTGCAGATTCTATAAATAGGACCAGCCCCTCGGCAAACAATATAAACACTTAACAGACTATAAAGTCATGGAAGCTCAAGCCTGCCTCTTGGTTATTGTCTTCTTCTTGTTCTTGCTATTGAATTGGCTTGCAAAATATTTCAAGCTAAAACCTAATGTCACTCACAAACTTCCCCCTGGCCCAAAGAAGTTACCTCTCATAGGGAACCTGCATCAACTAGCAGTAGCAGGTTCTCTTCCACATCATGCTCTCCGAGACCTTGCTCATAAATATGGACCTCTCATGCACCTCCAGCTTGGTCAAATTTCTGCAGTTGTTGCATCCTCGCCAAAGATGGCTAAGGAAATAATGAAAACGCATGATCTTGCTTTTGTTCAGAGGCCACAATTTATTTCTGCAGAAATTTTGTCCTATGGGGGAACAGATATTGCTTTTTCTCCATATGGTGATTACTGGAGACAAATGAGGAAAATATTTGTGTCAGAGCTTCTAGGTGCCAAGAGAGTTCAGTCTTTCTCTTTTATTAGAGAAGACGAGACAGCAAAAGTTATAGACTCAATTCGAACATCAGCAGGTTCACCAATCAATCTTACTAGTAAAATTCTCTCATTGATAAGTTCTTCTGTTTCCAGGACAGCATTTGGTAACAAATCTAAGGACCAGGAAGAATTTGTGTCTTTGATTCAAAAAGTAATAGCCTCGGGAGGAGGATTTGACCTTGCTGATTTGTTTCCTTCCATGAAATCCATACATTTCTTAACTGGGAAGAAGGCCAAATTGGAGAAGTTGCAGAAACAAGTTGATAGGGTCTTGGAAAACATTGTCAAGGAGCATCAAGAAAAGCACAAAAGAGCAAAAGAAGAGAGAGTTGAAGTAGAGGACGAAGATCTTGTTGATGTTCTTCTCAGAATCCAACAAAGTGATAGTCTCGACGTCAAAATGACAACTAGGAACGTCAAAGCTTTGATATTGGTTAGTAAATACCTCCGAACACTTTTAAATCTACCTGAAAATAGGTTACATGGATGTGTTCTCTTTATTTTAATTTCCTGTGCCTTTTCTTTACAAAATTAGAAGAAAACTATTTGCATAAAAATATGCTCTTTATTTGTTTGATTAAACAGCAAACATATTGTCAGATAAATTGGGGAGGTCTCAGTTTTTGAAATCCTCGAACATTAAATGTTGTTGTCAGCAAGTATATGTTCTCAATCAAATTGACTAAACAATTAATCACCAAATCATCTCTTTTTAAATAGTTAGTGGTTGTTAATTTTTTTAATATTTGTAGATATAAAAAAATCGAGGGTTATGAAGTCAACTTGGCTCCACCATTCATTAATTGTTATTTTCCTCTTCTTTCCGACTCTACATCATATTTCTCTTTTGGAGTCATATTTTTTCATACTAACATTTTTTTAACATATTTCTTTTTAATTGTTTAATTACTTTTTCTTACACTTTTCACCCTTCTCTTCTTATCTCCTTTTCTTATACAAAATGTTGTCCAATTTTATTATATAAATATAATTTCTCTTTTCATTTTACCAAAATTTATATGAAAATATTTCAATTTTTTTGACTAGGACGTATTTGCTGCGGGAACTGATACTTCAGCATCAACACTAGAGTGGGCTATGACAGAAATGATGAGAAACCCAAGAGTGAGGGAGAAAGCACAAGCTGAGTTAAGACGAGCATTTCAAGAAAAGGAAATAATTCATGAAAGTGATCTAGAGCAACTTACCTATTTGAAGTTGGTGATCAAAGAGACATTAAGGGTACACCCACCTACTCCTTTATTGATCCCTAGAGAATGCTCTGAACTAACCATCATTGATGGGTACGAAATACCTGTCAAAACTAAAGTCATGGTAAATGTATGGGCAATTTGTAGAGATCCCCAATATTGGACTGATGCTGAGAGATTTGTCCCAGAGAGGTTCGATGGTAGTTCTATTGATTTCAAAGGGAATAACTTTGAGTATTTGCCATTTGGGGCTGGAAGAAGAATGTGCCCAGGCATCACATATGGTTTAGCAAGCATTATGCTTCCACTGGCTATGTTACTTTATCACTTCAACTGGGAACTCCCAAATGAGATGAAACCTGAGAGTATAGACATGACTGAACGCTTCGGATTGGCTATTGGGAGGAAAAATGAATTGTGCTTGATTCCCTTTGTTTATGACCATTGAGTGCATGATTGACGTGCCCATGTTTATCGAGCTTTCTTTCATTTATGTCCTAAGGAAATAAAAACTTGTGATTTATTTCATATACAGCAATATGTACCGTCTGAGGAGTAGAAATAAAAGCCTAGTTATCACTGGATCTTTATTTACACAATTATGTCCTTTTTCATCACTCTGTACACATACCTGGTTGATATGATGTCTTTGGGCTAGTAAGACGACCTAGCTGTTTAAAACCTTTCTGTTTAATATATTATAGTTGTGATTACTTAATTTTATTTAAATAACTTAAAAATTAAATAAATTTAAATATAGAAAAAAAAAATAGACTTAATTATATATTTTGTTATTCATCTTTAATGATTTTGTAAATTTTGTCACTCAATTATTTTAATTACATGTTTGCCTACCTAACTTTTAAAATTCACATATTTTGTCACCTAATTATTTTACTTGCACGTTTTGCCACCCAAACTATTGATTGCCAGTCAAAGCTCACCTAAAGAGGGTGATAAAATGCACGAATTTTGAAAGTTAAGTAGCAAAATGTGCAAGTAAAATAATTGAATGGCAAAATATATGAATTTTAAAAGTAAGGTGGCAAAATGTGTAATTAAAATAGTTGGGCGGCAAAATTCGCCAAATTATCAAAGATGGGGTGGCAAAATGTGCAATTAAGCCAAAACAATAATAAGTAAGGGGGGAAATAAAAAGAATAAATTACATTGACATTCCCTGAAGTTTCGTCAAATTACACCCAATACCCTTTCTCTTTTTATCTCTACACTAACTCTCTTAATTGTTTAAAAAAATTATACTGACACTCCTTATATATTACACTTAACACCCCTTAATTATTTGAAAAACATTATACTGTGTACCCCTATAAGGGAGGTTGTTGTAATGGTTAAAAAGATAAAGGGTTTTATGTAATTTCAAAATATCTCAGAGGGTGTTGGTATAATTTACTCAAATAAAAAATATATGTAATTCAGTTTTACTTGTTGGGTTAATGTATTTTAAGCCCATAATAAGGAAAAGGGGAAGAGAAAATCTAAATTTAAAAATGAATAAAGAGAATGCAACTGGGTTTAAAAGATTTTTGTTGAAAGGCCCATTCAAAAAAACAAACAAACCAAAAGAGAGAATTGGGAGTAGTGGCCAAGGCCCATTTTAAGAAAAAGAACCATGAAAGAAAATAAAAGAGAGAGAATGAGGGACAAGCAAAGGGGCGAACGTGGAAGCTTTTGGAACAAGTTTGTTACAACAAACCTAAAAAAAAGGGGGGGGGGGTGGCGGGGTTAGTAGCTATATATAGAGCCTTTAAGGAAAAAAGGTGGGGTGAACTCATTTTACTCTCATCCATTTCACGTCACTCTCTGAAGGTGTTGATTCTTCTGGTTGACAAAGCTTGTGAAGCACATCTTAGTACTAAGAAAAAAAGAAGCGATGTTCGCTGACGAAGTTCTCGATTTCCTCTGCTAGTCATCCTGTAGGAATATTCATCGTCCTATCATGTAACCTTTATTTGGTAGAGATGAGAAAAATAGATAGGAAAGAAATAGGTAAGAAATAAATTAAGAAATAAGAAATAGATAGGAACTAATTTGAAATTTTAGGTTGTTTGGTAAGAGAAAAATAGATGAGAAATTGGAGAAAGATAGATAGGTGAATGAACATAAGTGAGAAATAAAGTAAAAATAAATAGTAAAACTTAGTGGGACCCACAAAAAAATTTAAAAATTTCTTACTTGTTTCTATTCAACCAAACCACCTAAATTTTTAAAAATTCAAAAATTTATTCTCTTCTCCACTCAACCAAACAAAGCAATAGTCCTTTAAATTTCTTTATTTTTTTTTCTCTTTCTTTTGGTTCTCACAACCTGCAATGAATCTGGATTAAATCTTTGTTTTCATTATTACCATTAGTATACTTGCATCTTGTTATGGTTGTGTTTGTAGTTTTCTCCTGAGTATGAAATTGTTTGATTGAACAATTTTCTTCTATTCCATAATAGCTCCACTCTTTTTACATTCATTCCTCATAACAAAGACACCATTCATGGTGTCTATGACTCATACATGCATCGCCTTACTCGCGATGTGAACCGGTGTTAACTATAACACCCCTACTTTTGTATATTAAATTATTCTATATGTTTAAAAATTGTTTTTAAGTCATCAATGTATTTAGAATAATTAATAATAATTTTATAAATTCTTCTAGAATTTATTGAGATAATTTTTGTAAAATGACAAAAATACCCCTAGTTGACTATGGGAACCAACCAGAGGCTTTTTGACCTCAAAATATTTTGAAAATTTTATATTAAGTATCTCTCATTATAAAAACTTTATTTTGAGAGAAAAGTAATGAAAAATATAATAATCCTATTTCAATTCGTCCACTATTTTTTATATATATTTGGCAATACAATTCTAAAAAATCGGAAGGGAATTTTGAAACTCTAACTCCCACCATTTTGCTCAAAATTTCAAGAGTTATTTAATTATGATTTTTAATAATTTTTCCGAGCCGGAACTCGGAAAAATTAGAAAATGACAATTTTGTCCCTATTTCTCAACATTAAGAACTGACATGAGGAAAAGATTCAATTGACATTAAAATGTCAATTTGAGCTTGGAATTATGTCGGGAATTTTTGGGAATTTTCTGGAATTTTTGTGTAAAATGACCAAAATGCCCCTGTGTGTCTAATAAGCCAGCCAGTACTAGTTTGACATTCAAAAAGGGGTGAAAATGGTAATTTTAGTTTAATTATGGGTAAAATATTTAATTTTATAATTTTTATAAAATTTTTGGTATTTATTGAATTAAAATGGATTTTCTATGAATTTTCTAGCTTAAAAATACAAAATAAATTAATAAAAATAAAAAATTATTATTAGAAATTTATTTTTGATGAAAATTAATGTAATTGTCCAGTTTTTCATTAAAATACATTATTTTGATATTAAAAGCTAATTTTTCAAGTTTAGGCGTTTTTGTCGGTACCGGTTAATTCACCTTATAAATAAAATTTGACACATGGAGGCTTGGGACAGCTGGTGGAGCACGTCCCCAACCATAAAATAGGTGATTCACCACCTATTTGAGATATGTGTCCTAAATTGGATTAAAAATAAATAAAAATTAGATTTATGACATAATAATGACATAATGGATAATGTAAATCTTTGGACACCTAACCCCCCCCCCCCCTCCTTCTTCTATAAATAGGCCTCAAAGTTTTCAGATTTTCACTCATCATTTTCTCTCCCAAGCTAGAGAGCTTCTCTTTCTAAAGTTTTCTCTCTCTAAAATATTTTTTTATCTAGTTTTTATGTTAAAATTTTGCTAGTTTTCAACTAATAGAATTTCTCCTCCTAGAAGCTTTGCACCAAAAATTCCATCCTCTTCATCAACTATCTTAGAGGTAATGGGGGGAGTGAGGTTGGTTCTAAATTATTGTCACTTTCCATGTTGGTAGGAAGAGTTTTCCCCTAAACCCGTTTAGGCTTAAATTTTAGTATTGTTATTATTGTTTAAAGTTAAACTTTAATTTTTACTAAGCTGTTATTCTGCCCAAATTTAAATTATTAAATCATGATTATTAAATTGTTACTCTGCTCAAATTTAAATTATTAAATTTTACTTGCTAAGTTGTTACTCTGTTCAATTTTAGAAAATAAAAATACATTTACTAAGCTGGTACTCTGCTCAAATTTAGAAAATCAAAATGCATTTATTTAGTTGTTATTCTGCCAAAATTTTAGTAATTATACTATAATTGTTATATCGTTATTCTGTTAAAATTTTGGTATAGTGCAATTTCTGCAAAATAAGGCAGAAATGTTGATTATACTGGTGCTCAAATTAAATCAGACCAGGGAAACCTCTATTTGAGAAATTAGGAAGTGATAAATTAGTGAGTAATATAAAGCAAGTGACATGCAATGGCATGGCACCCTGCTAGGAAAGCCACAGTTTGGTATGCTGAGGAATAAAAGGCAGGGACCCACTTGCAGAGGTCTTGGGGGTAGGCACCGAGTGGTGAAAGTCCCAATGGCCAGGGTAGCGCCCTTGAGCTGGGATATTCACCTGACCAAACTCGATAACCTCGACAATTGTTCAGCATTCCAGGATTGGTTTGAGAGTATACCTCTATAAATGGATATCCTAAATTGTTATTTTGTTCCTCAATGATGACGAGGACTGTACCATGTGATGGTGTTGAGAGAGGTATATGTATCCCCAATCACTTCTTAGGTTCTGTTGAGAACTATTACCCACTAATGGGAAGTATGGATCCATACTTAGTCAAGGGTAGTCGGATACAACTTAGAATGAACCTTAGGATCTCTTGTGTTGTCAGTTGTGTTTTATCTTTGTTTTATGGTAGATTTCCTACCGCACATGTAAAAGTGATTTTAGAACAAAACACCTCACTCCATTATTTTCTTTTGTGTATGATTGGTCGTGATTATTGAAGACGACATTGACGCTCCGTGATGCTGAGTACGAGATAGAGAACATCTCAACGAGGGAGGACCTGAAGACCTATAGTATTTTCTTTTTGTATAAGGGATAGGGTTGATAAATACTGCTCTGTATAGGATCTCTTTTGATGTATATAGTGGGCTAGGTAGTATATGTATTTCGATGTGCTTTTATTTTCTGACTGTTATGTATTACTCAAACTATGATGTACAGTTTTATGAAATATATGTATATCTTTCATATTTTATTACCATTTCCAAATTCTGTTAAGTTTGGAATTTATTTTAAAACTGGAAAAATGTTACACACATTTTTATTTACTTAAACTTAATAACTAAATTAATATGAATTATATTTAAAATTAAATGGATGTTACATTAACATCCTTGCATAGTCCTTCATCTTCAATATTACTGTCGCAACGTGACTCCGCGTCAGTGTTCAGCGATTCTCTGATTTCTTTGCATCACTAGTGTGACACGAAATTAAGGTTGGTATTCCAGTGCTTCTTTCTGCTTCTAGCGTCTCCGTCGCGGCGCAAACTAGCGTTGGTGTTCTTACATAGTTCTTTTATATCTTACTGTTGTTGCCATACAATTTGCTCCACCACTTTGTGTAGATGCACCTTACCGTTGCGCGAACTCCGCACCACCCTCGTTATGATTAAAGGAATCATATAAGCAAGCATTCTCCGCTACCACCGTTTTGACGGTAATATGTGAGTCGAAGTCATAGCGTTGGGGTTGGGAACCCTTTTCTTCACGTCAATGAAATGTTTTCTTAGGCTGATTGACCCATTTGGAGTCTATTTGAAAGCATTTTATCAAAATAGGGTTGTTTTAAAACTAATTACCGGCATGGGGTTCTTTTGACCGTTGACCAGTCAAAGTTGCAATTTTGATTAGCGGGATACTGTACACGTCAAGTTATTTATTTATTTATTTTTAAAAATTACACGTGAGTAGAGCTGGGCATATGGACCAAGGCCCGCTGGCCATCCGTGTAGCTCGCAGCCCGTGCAGGCTACGGTCCTAAAAAATATGGTCCATTTAAGAGTGCGGGCTTTTTAGCCCGGACCGTTTAAACCGTGGTTTAGGCGGATTTATCCGCGGGCTTACGGGCCTATCCACGGGCTTTTATGGATAGTTTATTTTATACTTGATACTTTGAATCTAAGACTTTATATTTCATATTTTGTGTTAGATGGTTTATTTAACATGTAAGATCTTGGGTTTAGATGGTTTTTTAGCATATTAGACTTTGAAATTTATTTATTTTTATTTTTTGGTGTATTTGTCATTTATTTTTATTTTTATTGTTTTTTTGCATTTTTATAAAATTATTTTTGTCATTTATTTCACGAGTCGCGGATTGGCCCGTTAGCCCGCGGGCTATGCAGGGCAGATGCGAACCTCAAAATTTAGGACCGTTTATGTTGCGGGTGAGCTTGGTCCAATCCATTTATTTTGCGGGCTTTGTGGGCGGGGCCTAAATGGGTGGGCTGGCCCGTATACCCAGCTCTACATGTGAGCGATGCTGATATGACAATTGAAAATGGTAATTACAGTTGCAAAATTATAGGAGCATGACACATGGAGTAGTCCGCATAAATTAGCTGACACTAGTAGTGAAATTATCTACAAGTGCTGTGTGGTGCTATCTAGCTAAACAAGTTAGTAGGACTAGCGAAATACAGATGTGTAACTTTGCGATTTTTGTGATTGCAATTTTTTGAAGACGTGACACGTGGCGCACATTTATTGTTGTGGCTTTTGTGATTTAGGGTGGCAAAGCAGGCCAACCCGCCCCGCCCTGCCATCAACCCTCCAAAAGCGGGGTGGGCCGGGTTGACCCGTCGGCAAGAAGTGGGTTGAAAAGTTGAACCCTTCCTGCCTAGTAGTGGGTTGGCGGGTTGGCCCGCTAAAGAATATTGAATGGGCCGGTGGGTTGTCCAAAAGGCGGGTTGGCCGGTCGACCCACTAAAAATAGATTGGCGGGTTGAAAAATGTGGGTTGGCAGATTGACCCACCCCACTTTTTTTTTTATAAAAAAAACTCAATTAAATTTAATTTTTTTTGTTATCATCTAATTGAATTGGATTAAATAATTTTTATTTTAATACACATTATATCACTTTGAATCTTTGATTGTTTGACTTATAATTTTATTATTATTTTATTATACATTAAATATATGAAAGAGAAATTATATTTTTTCATTCAAAAGTTATAAAAATAATTTACTTGAAAATAAATAACATATCTCATTCAAAAGTATAAGGGATTATATTTTTTAGTATAGCATTGAATTGTATTTAATTACAAGTAGAACTAACCCCAAACGCATGTGTTATTGTTGTCATTATATTTTTTAGGATAACATTACGAATGTGAAGTAGTGTGTGTAGAGTATCTTTTTTTTTTTTAAATTAATGTCTTTGGTACAATAATTAAAAAAGGAGAAAAAAAAAAAAAGTAACGGGTGACGGGTTGACCTGGTGGGTTAGCGGGTTTACTAGCTTATTCACTTTGTCAAAAATGACGGGTCGACCCCGCTTTGTCACCCTTATTTGTGATAACAGTTTTTTGAAAACATAACACGTGACGCACACCTACAATTTTTGGTATTTACAATAATAAAATATGATCACATCACTTCCTATCTATTTGATGTAGCGTGTTAGAATTTGCAATAGCGATTTTTGCTAGGCCAGGTGGGAAACCGAGCTAGCATGAGTAGACGGTAGAAAAAGTCAGATGCAATAAATTGATTTTTTTGAAAAAGTTGTCAGATAAACTAAGGAGGAAAAGTACGAGGCCGCTTGCGTGTACGCAGTACTGGTAACGTTATGGTTTCTAACGCTACTAAATGATGGCGGACTCCTTGCATAAATGTACACATAAAAATCACTTGGTTCACTAATTCACAGCCACACACTTGGATCCCAACGACGTGGATGAATCTCCCCCAGTATTGTAATGACAAGAGTTTTTATATATGCTGTATTAATCAAACTATTAATATAATTCAACCCGGTTGATTTTTAGTGAAAGAGACCATCCTTAGATGATGCAACGTTAAGAACTCAAATCATCTAGAATAAAAAATAAAAAATGAAAGTAAAGTACTTATATATATAAAAACTAATTATTGATCTATACATCACTTTTTAAAAAAACAGATCATTTGTGGCAAAAATTAAATATAACTAGAGTACTTATATATATAAAAACTAATTAATAAATATAACTATAATATATATTATTAAATAAATAAATGTAAAATGACTGAAGCTACTAAAATACATCAGTACAGAAAAACTAACGTAATGCAATATAGCATAAGTTGTGTTGTGAGACATGCAGACGGCTGAAGTTTGTATTTATAGCCATCGAAATTTAATTTATTTTTCAATTTTTTAACAAACTTGCAGTAACGATATTTAAAAAATGTCACATCCAGTGTATTTCGCTACTGCAAAGAGGTGAATATAATGTGTTTCGCTTCTGCAACTGCCTAAATACAACAGACTTTAAAATGTTGGTAGCTAAGTTAGCTTGCCAAAATAGCGCCATTAACACGCCATGTGTAGCGGAGTTAACACCATTCAGCCTCAAGTCCATCTGCAGCTAATTCCCTACTGCAAATTGCAAATTGGCAATTAATGTGACCATAGCATATTTCGCTAGTGCAAACAACACGAATTGTAGGTGTGCACCACGTGGCACTCTCCCACAAAATCTCTAATCCTACTAGCTTGTTTAATGGGGACGTGCCATGTGGCACTCTCCAATAAAATTGCTAGTTGTTACAACCGGGATTACGACGAAGACGGCGCAAAAATAATTTTAAAATAGAGTCGCCACCAAAATTTATTTGAGGGAAAAATATTGGAAAGTCCTTCAAAAATGGTCTTTGAAATCAAAAATAAGTTCGAGAGTCAATTACGTGTAGAGAAGATATTAACACCCTACAACGCCCATTAAAACGGTACCTCTAATTAATTGCGTAAAATTATGTAACGTTATAAATATTTATTTTACTCTAACAATTTTTTTTTTAATTTTTACTTTTTACCTTTTTTCTATTTTTAAAGATAAGAAAGAAATTTAAATTTCGTTTTATTTTAAAGAGAAAAAATAATTTTAAATTTAAATCTAAAAGGCATACTTTTTTTTTAAAAGACTTTATCTTCTTATCTTTTGGGTAAAGAGAACTTGAAAAGATGTATTTTTTTTTATCTAAAAAGAAACAGTTTGAAATTCAAAAAAACCTCTTTTTTGGGAAAAATTGTTTTTTTAAAACTAAAAGAAACATTCTGTGCCTTTTTTTTTAAAGAAGAAAAAAAAAACCACGCATAAGGATTCAAGCTAGCAAATGGTTAGTTGTTAAACCCTTACAATCCAAATAATGTTAAAGATAGTATATGCTATTCAATTAACATTATTGGTCGTTGCATATTGGGATGGTTTTTTTTTTTTCCCTTTTTTTTTTGCCAAAAGAAAACAACTTTCACTTTGATTTATACACAAAAGTTTATGATAGCAACTAGCTATTCTATAAACTTTTATGATCTAGGTAACATTAAAGGTAAAATCCAGCACTCAATTAATGTCACAAATTATTGCATAAATCAAAAACATTACTTTTTTATATAAAAAGGGAACATCTGCGTTTTTTTTTTAAAAAAACACCAAAATATAACATACATTTAAACCAAAAAGAAAAAAAAAAACTGTACATAAAAGGAAAGAAGAGAACAGTAAAACAAATAATACTACTAATAAGAACAAAAAAAAAAGGGGGCCCTTAAAATACATAAAACAGTAAAAGAGAAAGGAAGAGAAGAAAAAGGAAAAGAAAAAGGAAAAAGTAACATGAACTATGACTTCACAAGAGTAAAAAAACATAATTCAACACCGCCTTACCGCTACAACAAATTCTATAAATAATTCATACATTTAACAAAGGTTGATGTAAAGTTTCAAAAGCCTTTCACTGTAATTTTATTTTACGAAAGACTATATTTTAACTTATAAAAAAAAAGGAATTAATAAAAGG
Organism: Spatholobus suberectus; assembly: GCA_004329165.1. Taxonomy (NCBI): domain Eukaryota; kingdom Viridiplantae; phylum Streptophyta; class Magnoliopsida; order Fabales; family Fabaceae; genus Spatholobus; species Spatholobus suberectus. Next base: position 82,129,224 of record CM014730.1, on the reverse strand, counting down.
AATGCTCTTGCTATTTGAAACAACCTAAATTCTAATATCCTATTTCTAAAAGAAGGCATCTGGGTAACCTACACATTATAAAAAGGAAAAAACGTAAGAAAAGAAAAGAAAAGAAAACAATGACCAAAAAAAAAAAAGAAGAGGAAGTGAGATGCGGTACTTATGTAGAAGATTAATATAACTAGGTAACTAATGAATAAACCAACGACGCGAGCACAATATGAAGGTGAGATGACATGAACTTTATATATTATTGGCTTTCAATCTGTCGTAACTGAGAAGAACGTAAATATACAGTGAACTACTCAATTGAAATGACAAAAAACCTGTTTTATATAACATGAAATAAAGATTAAAAAAAACCTCTAGCAAGAAGGTTCTTCTTTCTTTGCTCTCCCTGCACGTATTGTTGCGATGCTGATGGAATGTAATCGAAAAACTATCGTGAGAGTGAAAGAGGCTATGTAAATCTCAGAGAGTGTTTTTTTTAATTCGGTGCCTTTGAGAACCTCCCTTCCCTTTTTTTTTCTCTGAGTGTTAATGGTCCTTAAATAGATAAAATTGGTTTATCCATTTGTAACCACTCCACCCAATATCCGATAATCTCCTCCAACTCCTCACTATCCCGCTATCTCCTAAATGCGTAACCGCAATATCTTCTTTGATCTTCTGATTTCTTTTTTTAATTCTAATTTTCAGATTCTTTTAAATATATATATATATATATATATATATATATATATATATATATATATATATATATATATATATATATATATATATATATATATATATATATATATATACTCCAGATAAAATTAGCTATTCACACTAGTCTTACTAGCTCATTTAGCCAGACAGTGCTACATGACACTCACACATAATTTCACTATTGGTGTCAGCTAATTTATATAGACATCTCCACGTGTCATGCTCCCATAATTTCACAACTGCAACTAACATTTTTAATTGCCATATCAGCATCGCTCACATGTAATTTTTTTTAAAAAATAAATAAAAAATCTGACGTGCATAGTATCTCACTAGTTAAAGTTGCGAGTTTGACTGGTTAACGGTTAAAAGAATCCTATATTAGTAATTAGTTTTAAAACAACCCCATTTTGATAAAATGTTTTCAAATAGATCCCAAACAGGTCAATAAGTCGTTTTCTTATGATTCAGGTCCATAAGCTTCAGTTCATTATTTTTTTAAGCGAGGGCCAATTGAATGTTTTTATTTTATAATAATTGAGCATTTGCTAATTGATGAAACTCTCAAAACAAAAAAAAGAAATTAAAAATTTCAAAAAGATTAGACTTTTTTTTTTTATAACATCTTTTTGTTTTTTCAGTTTAAAAAATGGTCAATTCCAAAAAGAAAGTTTGTGCGGTAAATGTAAAACATTTAGGCAATAAATATGAAATTAACATTTATTTTCATTTTGTCTTCAACTTGTTGACCGTTCACAATAAAATTGATTTTCAAAATGTTATTTAAAAAAAAAGTGACATTTATTATAACTTTTTTTAATTTTTTAAAATAATATATATAATAATAATAAAATTTAAATATGATCACTTTGGAAGTATTTCCTACTTAGTCATTTAATAAATTTGATACATTTGAGTGGTACAATTAAGTGATGTTAGATTTAGCAATTTAAAAATAAATCAAAATAAAAATAACCAAACTTAATAATGACCATTTTTGATACACTTCCTATTTAGACGTTATTAAAGTTTTTAATCATAACTATTTTAGATGCACTTCTTATTTAGTTATCATTAAAATCTTTAAAAATAAAATTTTAAAAATATTGATTAAATTTTTTTTGAAGATATTTAATTTTAATTAATTTAGAGGGATTATAATAGTAATTTTAGATGCACTTCCTATTTGACTATTATGAAAACCTTAAAAGATGGAATGATAATCACTTTGGATGCACTTCCTAGTTGGTTACCATAAAAGACTTTTAAATAAAAATCCTAAAAAATTAAAACAAACATTCATTTTCTTTTTCTTTTTTAAAGGTTTAGTAGTAACCATTTTGGATGTACTTTCTATTTGGGTATTACAAAAACCTAAAAGGTATATTAATAACCATTTTAGATGCATTTTCTGCTTGGTTATCAAGAAAGTCTTTTGAATATTAAAAATTAAAATAAAAAACATCAACCAACAAAACATTTTTTCTACCCAAAAAACTACGTGAGTTTGATTTCTTATTGCACTAGAGGATAAGTAAGAGTAGAGGCCCACTCCTGTTGATCTCAAAAATAATAAAATTAATTTCTTTGGAAAAATAAAATTTTTCCTTCTTAAAGAAAATTCTTTTGATAAATAAAAATAATAAAATTTGTAAATGAATAAAATAAAGATATTTTCTTCTTTAAGGGTAAAATAAATATTTTTGAAGTTATCTAATTTTGCATATTTAATTAGGGGCAATTGTCTTTATATTAGATGTCGTAAGGTGCTAATACCTTCTTACATGTAACTGACTCCTGAATCTTTTTTTTGATTCAAGACTGTTTTTAGATTTTTTCATATGTTTTTCTTTAATAAACTATAGTGATGACTCCTTTGATTTCATTTTTTTTTTGCCGGTCAGTCATGACCCTAGTTGCGATAATAGCTTTTTTAATTACTAATGAGAATGGCTTAATATTACATTTTTTCCATAAAAAATAGGCCTTTAATACTGTTCTGAGGCAAAAACTCTTCACAAGCGACCCAGCAAGGAATAGGCCTAGTTGTTTGGTTGTGGCATAGCGGGGAGGGAATTGGTGATATGGTAAGCTTGTTGTGACAATTGAATTAGTTTAAAGTAATCTCCCCTTCTCTCCATATGCTTGAACACTGATGGGATTACAGCGAATTACTCTAACTAATGACAAGGTCATTGTAGGAACTCATACACTTAAGCCACTATGGATTTAAGTGGAATTATGAAATAATAAAGAAGGAAAGAGTATACTTGGGGTGGAGAATTCCCTAGTGTTTATAAACATGAAATGGTGGTTTTCATGAGCTGAGATGAATAATTAACTGGGCATATGATCACTTATGTCAGTATTCTAGGATCCAAGGTATCGAAAAAAAAAAAATCCAAAGTAGATCTAAGGTGTCCTTGGACGGCTGCAAACCCTTTTGTGATAAATAGTCAGGGAACCAGTGTGGACTTTCCCAATACACTAGGAGGATGTGGCAAATGAGGAAACAAAAGGTGCTCTCATGAGAGCATTACATTTTAGGTACGATGGGATATCCCTCAAGATGTGTGTTCGCGTAGGTCTATCATATGCTTATGGTTGAATAGGAAGAGACATCGGTCACATCTAAGCCAAGGGTAGGGTTGGCACACCCTAGTATCTTGGTTCCAAGATTTATCCTTGCTAGGTTGCCTAGGTTGTTGGTCTAGGCCTTGGGAAGTCGCATTTCTCTAGCGTTTAGCTTGTACACTGTGTTTGGTTCGAGGGAGAGAGAAAGAGAGGTGAAAAAATTATTGTAATTTGTGTAAATTTCTTTTATTTGTTACAAGAAAAATAGGTGAGAAATTTGTATTATAAGAATAAGTTTCACTATTTATTTTTATTTTATTTCTCACTTACTTTTGGTCACTTTTCTATTTTTCTCTTATTTTTATTTATTTCTTTCTTATCAAATAATCTAAAATTTCAAATTATTTCTTGCCTATTTCTCACCTTCTAATTTATTTTTCACATATTTCTTTTTTTATTTATTTCTCTCCTTCTACCATACAAGGGCTTAGCGAACACATCCTAGAACAAATACTATAATATAAATTAAATAATATTATTTTATGATGTTGATGATATTTGGTTAAGAAATATTAATTATGACGTAATCACGGTATGTGATTACAAGATACTTTGAAAAAATTGATTAATATATCAATAAGCAAATTTTTTAAAGTTTTTAGGAAGATGTAAATTGAGAAAAATGTATTTTGTTTATTCTTTAAGAATTGTAGCTATAAAAGAGAGTGTATACACATACAAAAGTAAAAAAAAAATAAAATTAAAAATTGTTATTATATTATTTACTTAAATGTATTTTTTTGTCCATAAAATTATGATCCTTCTCTTGCATTGATCTTATTGAAATTTTGTTTGTTTTTAATCCTTATATTTTAAAAAAAATAGTGCATTTTTAGTTCCTCACCAGTAGGGAAAAGATTAAATTAGATAGCTCTTCAAGAGCTTATAGCTTAACTAGCACCAGACTTAATTCTAATCAAGTTAGGAATATTTACTAAATTTATAGGTTAGATAAAGTCTTTCTAAAATTCTATGTAGTTAAAAAAGATAAAACCTTAAGTCATTCAAAAAGTATAATGAGTAGGTTTGTTGGCATATTTAAAAGATTTTACTACAATGTATTCCTTTTGTCCTATAATAAGTGTTGTCTTATTTTTTTTTTAACACAGATCAACAAAAACTAATAAATAGATGAAAAAGAACAACAATTTTACAAAGTTAACCTTATTATTAATCTTCTTTGTTATTAAAAATGATGCAACACAACAACAACATTCTAAAAAAAATATTATTAGGGGTATAAATGAAAAAAAGTAATTAATGTTACATTGAAAAGCTAAACTGATACTTATTTTAAGGCTTATTTTTTCTTCTAATACTATACTTATTGTGGGACAAAAGGAATAGATTTTTAAGAAGGCTCTCAAAATAGGTTAAGCATTTAAAAAGTTTAAGTCACACCTATATCAAATAAATAAGTCAATCTCAAATTTAGGAATAATGGGTCACTCTCATTCAAGTGAGGCCTAACATAGCTTAACCATTTTCATCCTTACTCATTAGGGATTAAAAGCATATGATTTTATAATTTTTAAGGACAAAAAATAAATAAAGTTTAAATAGAGACTAACTTAAAATTACTTTATATTTTAGGAATCAAAAACATATTTAAGTTTATATTTTTTAATCCAATAAAATTAATATAATTAGGGGGCAGTGTTGACGTTTTCCACCAAAGTTGTCATTTGTGGTTAAAATTTATGTGCTTTTGATTGAAATTAAGAATAATAATTAGGGTAAAATATGTTTTTGGTCCTTCTAAAATTTTTTAAATTTAGTTTTAGACCTCCAATAAATTGTCCTATTTTTGTCCCTCTAATTTGGAAATATATCACTTTTGGTCCTCAAAATGCATTTTCTAGTAGGGGTGAAAATAGGCTGAGTCAAGCAAGGCTTTGTTGAAACAGGCTTGGTTTATTTAAAAAATTGACCTATTACTATCATAGGCTTTTTTTAGGTTTGACTTGTAAGCCTATTTAAATACCTATTTAATATTAAAGCTTTTAAATAGATATGATGTACCCCTAAATAAATTATGAAAATTAAAATCACTATTACTTAAGGCATGTGACAGAAGTAAAAATAGGTAAGTTAGACTTGATAAGAGTTAAGTTCAACTGGTTTATATGATATAAACTTATTTTTAAGGTCTAATATGACCTTCATGATAACTTATTTAAAAATTATTTTGCAACAAGGTCTCTAAATAGGCATAGATTTATCCTTCAAAAGGACTATAGACGATTCTTTATGAAGGTAAAATACTTAATATTTAAAAAGGTAAACAAACATATGGCTTTAACACATTATTTTCGCAACCGGGGTCACGACGAGATGGCGAAAATGATATTAAAACAGAGGAGTCGCCACCATAGTTTATTAAGGCAAAAAAAATGGAAAAACCCTAAAAAAAATGGTCTTGAACCAAAGATTGAATTCAGAAGTCGATTACGCATAGGGAAGGTGTTGGCACCCTATGACGTTCGTTATAAAAACGGTTACCTTTTAACTTGATGTGTGAAAATATTAATTGTCTTATCCCCTTGCTTATAAAATTATTAATCCTATTATTTTTTATATATTTTTTATTTAAATTATAGATTTATTTTATTTAATTTTTTTTAAAAAGATTATTATTATTACTATTTTATTTTTATGGTTTTTGAGATCGACAAGAGTGGGCTCCTACTCCTACGTATCCTCCGGTGCAATGAGGAAATCAAACTCACGTAGTTCTTTGGGTAAAAAATCATTTTGTGGGTTGATGTTTTTTTAGTTATACATTTTTATTTTTTGGTTATTATTAGAAGAATTATTAAGACATTAAATCTTAATATTATAGACTATTATCTACAACGATAGGCGGCCTAACAGATGTGGAACATTTTTATAAAATAAAGTTATAAAAGATTTTGCGATACTCAAGTAGGTCCTGAGCCAACATGAATAAATACTAAACCTATATATTTTTTTATATTTTATTTTTACTAAAAGAGAATGGGTTATTCACTAACCATTTATTAATCAAACTTAAGCTTTAGATGAGATTTTTGTGATATTCAAGTGGATCCTAGACCAACATGAAAAATCACAAAATCTATATTTAAAAAAAAAAAATTAATCTTATTAATATTTGAAAGCAATTAAAAGGATTTCGTTTACGTTAATTACTAAACAAATTTTTATTAAGGAAATAAAATAAAAATGATATATATTAAATAGATTCAGCTGTTATAAAAATAAGCTGATGGCGTTAACCCACAAATGTTTATTCCTTTAATATTGTTATAAAAAGTTAATAGCTTACGTAGAGAAATAGGACAAAAGCGAGAAAACGAGATTCATTTTTATTATTTACGTTAACGCATAATTGCAATGAAAATTATGTTTTCTTTTTTATTATTTAGATTCATGGATTTAGCCCAATTTCCATGAGCAGAGCCATCAAATTATCGGGCTAGGCCCATTGCGAAAGGGGAAAAGGAGAACCAATTGGTTCTCTAAAGCACCAAGAACGACACCAGCATCTCCAACCCGAGAGTTGTCTCGCCGTGGACCTATGATGGCATCGCATCCTTAATCTTTAGACAATCAAAGTGAAATAACGGTGAAGAAAATTGCAGACCACCACTTAAACGATGATGGTGGAGGAAGCTTGCGATGGAGGGACACCATTGAGGCCTAGGGGCGCGATGTACTGCGATGTGGTAGGTAGCGACGCGGCGGTCGGTGGTCTGCGCTTTTGGGGCCTGGTGGTTGTTGGTAGCATGGTGGTGATGAGGGAATGTGGATCTTGCTTGTCAGGGACGCGGTGGAAACACCAAGCCAATGCATCAACAACATAGGGAGGTGCGAGAGTTTGCGCGAAGGAGACGCATCGGAGGTGTCGTATAAACACGATGAGGGCGCGAAATTGACGCGCAGTGGCGACTATTGGTCTCACGATGGCTTGTGGCATAAGCGAGATTGGAACTATTCCTGCTTCTAGAGCACAATAACATCAATGCGATTTAGCATCGCAGCAGTGCCAAAGGAATGCTACTCTGTTTCATTATTGTTTTCTGAATTTTAATTGTCACTGTCTATACCGTTTTCGGAGTTAAATGTGATTGCGTGTGAAAGTCTTTGTGAAATGTGATTGTGAAGTGCAGATACGACTCGAAATCTCAAATTTGGCTCTATGTTTGTTAATGTGGTAGGAAGAAGAGTTAGAATAATAAGAACATAGCACAGGAATTCAAATAACTGAGATCAATTTATGGCTAACAGAATGAAGATTCAAAGAGCAATTCCAATATACAAAAGCAGAGCAAGATTCAGGCAAGGCAATAAGAAAGCAACAAGCAACATAGCCTCACATCAACAGATAAATGGCAGAATGTAAAAGAAGAGGAGCACCTCTAAAGGTTCACAGTGAACTCTAGTCTTTAATCCAACAAAGTGACCGTACTCCTTTCTTCTCTCTTTACTCCACTAGTATTACCACATTCCTTCCTCTTCAATTTGGCAGCCTCTCCGTCGGCCCCCCTGTTTTTTGATATTCAAATGTGAGCCCTAAATTATTGAAACTAATGTGAATGTGGCAAAATCAATCTCCTTTTTCTTTTTCTTTCTTTCTTATTTATAGGTCACTGTAAGGTTCAAATGAGATTATTTAAGTCCTGTAACCATTTCCATTTCCTAACCCTTCATTTCCTTTTATTATTATTATTATTTATCTTGTATGGGCTTAAAACTTTTATTTCAACAAGAAATTTAATAATTTTTAGTTAGTTACCAAGATACTTCTAGCCCAATAAGAATAAAAGATAAACATATTTAACCTAATTATATTATTATTATTATTATTTTATTTATTTATTTTAAGCTACAATTACTTGGATAAAATTGAGTGTTCACAATTATAAAAATTTAAAATAATAATAATACTAACAAAAGTTCATTATTTATATTTACTTAAATAAGTTGGTGTATTAGACCTAAGATTTTTTGAATGGCCTAAAGCCTGATCTTTTTAAACAAATAGGCTTTTGTAAAAGTCTTGGCCTAATTTATTTAGAAAAAAGTCTAGCCTGACCTAATGTAGGCTAGACTTTAGAGTCCTATCTAGTGGCCTAACCTATTTTCATTCCTATTTTCTAGCGCTTTATAATTGTTATTAAATGTTAATAATAATCACTTTGAAGATTAAAAGTGAAGTATTTCTAAATTAGAGGGATGAAAATAAAACAATTTTTTTTAGAAGGACTAAAACTAAATTTAAAAAATTTTAGAAGGACCAAAAACATAATTTTCGTAACAAGTATTAGCATATTTATCCAAATAGATGGGGCGAATTGCTTATGTTTTCGGGGACTTCTTAAGACCCCTGTTATAGAGTGAGGGGCTGATGCATGTAGTTCTTTGAGAGTAAAATGAACAACTCATTCAAATTAACAACTTAAATCGGGATAATCTCTCACTGGTGGGTCAAAATCAGAATGCTGGTAATGTTTTGGTGTATATATGACAAAATCTAGGCGGCATCCATATTGAAATTTTAGCGGAAAGTTTCCTTAAATAGGCACAAGTTTAATGAAGGGTATACAAATCAACCTTACTTTGTGTCAACCTTTCCAAATGTAGTTTTACAAACCAAATTTCCAAGAGATTTGGAAGGTCCTAAAAGCTTACCAAGTTTTCTAGTGATGTAGGAGAATTTCTTGTAGAACATATATGTTCATATATCAAATCAAATGTGGAGATTTTTTTAAAGATGAAGTATTTTCCTAGTTCTCTCACTAAATACACCTTCACTTGGTTAATTACTTTGCCTCCGAATTTGATTCATACTTGGATTTAGTCAGGAAGGGTGTTTCATGAACAATATTTCTTTAGGTCTGTGTTGATGGTGGAAATTTGTTTTGAGAAATCGAAGTTGTTTCGATTCTCGATATATAACTTCTCACGGAAATTCTAATTAACAAATAAAGATTTTTAAACGAGACTTAGAATCTAAAGTATTAATGTGAATTCTTTTATTAGAACTAATAGTAAAAGCTTTCAACTTGAGAATAATTTGATTGGTGTTTCATAATTTATTAGTAATTTTAGATAATACTCGAATTTGTTGTGTTCACAGTACAAATTGAACTAATGACAAATTCATTTGTAATATATGTAAATATATGATTTCGAGAGATTATAGAGTAATTAAACAAGAGCATAAACATAAAACTAGATTGTGAAGGAGAGTTATTGAAAGAAGAAAGGGTTATCGAAAAGAGAAAGAGTTATAGATAGAAATTGCAAACAATTGTAATACATTGAAATAAAAGATGGGTTGGAACATACATGTTTTCCTTTGGATCGGTATCCATATGTGCGGTGTGTGTGGTGTATAGGATTTGTGTAAATGGTCAGAACCAAAGAAAAATGACTACACGATCGTTTGTTTATAAACATTCTATCCAACGGTAAAATCACTACAACAAGACATGTATACAATATGTAAATAACTTCTGACTAATATGTTGACACCTATACAGAACCGTCTTCTAGTAGTAACTGCTTCGAACACTATTATGATCTCCTTTGTACGTCTTTCTTATTTGTCCAGGATGTTTTATCGAACATATCTTGAATTCTTCCTCGAACATGTTTTGACTTCTTTCTTGAATGAGGGATTTTTACTTGAATTCCTTGAAGATCCTCGATTAAAACACTTTTCCAGTAACTTGCATACTATTTCTAATTATGTCAAATAGGGTATTTTGATAAAATCTAAGTCTTATCAAAGAAAATGCGTGTTTGATAACTTACCCTCGTGTATGTCTTTTCGACAATTATATTCGACAAATTTCATAATAACCTAACAAATGCCCCCTAAAAATACTTTGCTTAAAATTAGTCGAAAGCAAATGTATTTTTATAACTTAGTGATTTTCAATTTGTACTTTCAACCTAACAATTGACAATTGATTTACATAAGGGGTAATAAAGTCTTCCGCTTCTCATTATGATAACATGCTAAAGATGTAATTGCCAGTATCACATCATGCAGTGTAAAATTTGGCTTCCCAATACCTTATTATGATTTTACGGCAATATCTTTAGGGATTTGATAAGTTAAAGGGTAATCATTTAAACTTTTAAAACGGGTATTAATTTCCTACTCGCTTAAAACCCTTATATAAGATACCGTAAACCCTTTCATCATTTTTTACCTTTTATCTTTAAGCTTTCTTACTCTCAGCATCTTCCCTCTTTCTAAAAGTTTCAAGATTCTTCCAAGTTTCAAGCTTCCTTTCTTACCATCATCAGCAATGGCGTCTTCTTCACAAAAGGCTACAACATCTTTCGCGCACAAGTCTCTTGTCCTTATGGCCATAAAGGGTGGAGAGCTTCTTCAAATAGACGGGAAGAAGTTCGTTCCAACTCTTTTTTACGAGGAAGAAAGTATGAAAATCTGGGCTTCGCAGGTACTTATTCCTTTTTCTATAGGTTCTCAGAGCCTTGCCTTTCTTGGGCCATACAACCCCCATCTTTCCCAGGAGAAACTTTCTTTGTTTCTTCCTACGTCTGATCAAGACGAACCTCTAATTTATGGTGAAACCATAAAAGTGGATTTTATTAGGGAGCCTACTAAAGTGTTTAGGGCTTCGCCTCCAGTTTTGAGAGAAACATACTTCCGCTGGTTAGATTGGGTAGAGGAGGCTAAGCAAGCTGTTCGAAAAAATTTGGGAATATATGATTTTATTCAATTGAGTCGTTTAGATGTTTCTAAGCTTGATATTCCTATGCTCATTGCTTCTTTTCAATTCTGGAATAGAAGTTGTCATGCTTTCGAATTCCTTTGTGGATTCGTTAGCCTTACTCTTCTTGACGTAGTTGCAATGACGGGTTTGAAACCTATTGGTTTATCCTATGGGCTAAATTTGTTTAAAGATGAAATAGATATTGAAAGTGTTCTAGTGAATTGGGACGTAAAAACTTATAATTCCTATATTCTCGAACACATAGGGGAAAAACTTGCCCCTGTAGATGATAATGAACATCTTGCTTTCCTTCTTTACTGGTTGGCTTCACATGTATTTTGCACTCGATCACTACAAGTGCCAAAATACTATTTCAATCTTGACAAACCCTTCATCTTGGCAAGAATATTTGTTTAAGCAAATTGTTGTTGGCTTCTCTTTACACTACGATGGATAAGGCAGTCGAATTGCTAAAAAAGCCCAAACAATTGAAGAATATTGTTGGACCACTTTGGCTAATGCAGGCTAGAGGCTATTCTCTAAAAAAGAATACCACTTTCAGGAAAGCCAACTAACCAGCCTATCGAAGGAGCAAGACTGACTTATTTGACCCCTAGTCATAAGAAGAAAGTTATGCTCGAGCATTTCAAAAGATATCTTGAAATTTTTCTGAGCTTTCAAGAATTTGATGAAAATTTGGCGTCTTTGTCAAACAAGATTTAATCTGTCCAAGTTGGCTTAAAGTAATATTTCCTTGTAAGACTCCTGGTCTCTAGTTGGAGTTGGTCGAAATCTGGAAAGCTTTCTTAACTCGAGATGTTATTTTTACTGGCTTCTAGTCAAGAGACATTCAATTCTATGCCTATCAACCACAGCTTTTTGCCCGGCAAATTGGTTTATGCCAGCTTTTGCCAATTCCATTATTCAAAAAGAGGCATGAACCAAACTCTTTGGCTGGTCAAGAGAATTTAATTAGCCTTACATTAGAAGGAGGTTGGAAGAAAAGATTGCCAGAATTCAACCTGATTCCTGTCGAGAACTGTTTCCTTTCTATTCAACCTTTTGATGAGTGGTGGTAGGGTTATTATGCTTCTCAAGCAGTTTCATCGGCACATTGTTTCGAGAAAATAACCACAACTTTTGCATCTTTGCATGAACCAGAACAAAATGAAGGTAAATGGAGTCTAAAATCAAAATTATAAAATTTGAGAATTTATACCATACCTGTTATCGTCCAAAATCGAGAAAAATGAAGCTAATTGAAAAACTATTAATCCTTTAGGAAAAACTGACTTCGAAAAGTATTGCCCCAGTGACTTACCTCCTTTGCCTACTACCCTTTTAGTGTAGCTAAAGATTTAAGGTATCCTATTTAGGCTTGAGAACTTCATAGTCTTCTTACCATTTTTAGACACGAAAGGATTCCAAAAAATGAACGAGCCACTTTTGCTAAATGTTACCTCGATGATTTCCCTGAACCTCCCTACTGGCTGCACTATGATATAAAAGATGTCAAATTGTTGATGAAAACAGGAATTGGTAAAAAACTCGATATTTAATTATCGAATTGTACCATTTCAATATTATCTTACTTATTTTTGACTTTCTTTTCATAGCAATAAAGCAACTTGTTCCAATGAGAACAGAAGAATGGGAGAGTGGAGACGAAGACTCCCAGCCTTTGAAAACAAAGAAAAGAAAAAGCTTCGAGCAAAATAGATACTGTGGTCCCTAAAAAAGTAAGCATTGTGATTTCTTGTCTTTTGATAATTATCTTTCAACTAATATTCATTTTGATGTTAGGCTTCTTCGAAAACAGGGACCACTAAATTAGTTGCAAGAAAGAAATCGAAACAAGAAGTTGTAGGTGGAGCTTCTTTAGAGAAGATAGTGAGTATTTCAAATTTATAGTGCATTTCCACCTTTCTATTTTTCTCTGATTCGATTAACTGTGAATTTATGATTGATCAGATCACAAGGGCGTCAATTATCAAAGAGACAACTTCAAAATCCACTTTTACCCTTTCAGAAAAAACAACTGATGTATCTAAACCTGCTTCGACTCAGACTTAGGTACTTTTACTTTGATGATATTTTATATTAATATCATTTTTAACATGTCATTTTCATCAATAGGTCAACCCAAGTGAAAAATAATCGAAGAAGCTGCTATTGATGAGTCTGAGGAGGACATCCCTCTTGTACAAAAGTCCCTTGCCAAAAAGAAGAAAAATAAGGTAATTTTTACATTGATTACAATGCAAAATTTCCTTTCCATCACTATGTTAACTTAGCCAAATGTTTTAGGCAGTACCAATAAGTATATACCATATGAGATCTAAAATTAGCCTATGTGGTCTAACTTCTGATCAAAAATCTTGTGACAGTGTTAATCGAGACAAATCTTGGTTAAATTACTTACAAGATTTGGATGTGGTGAACGTCTCTTCTTCCCGTGAGCCTCCATCGGAACCTATCGAAACAAGCATGGTAAAATCATACCTAGCTCAATTTATTATTATTTGTCAATCATAAGTATTTTTCTAACACCTTGTGTTTCCAACCTGATGTTAATGAAGAAACAACTCCAGAAGCCAGCTCGACTCTTCAAAGAAAAAATCCAACAGAAACAAGTGCATAACTTGGCCTTTCCTAACCATGTATACATTATATTTATTATTTCGAATCATTCACACTAATCTTACTTCAATTTCTTTTTAGGACAAGGTTTGTCGAAAGATATTTTTGTTCATCTCGAGACTTTTGAACCTCAAGACAAAGGATTTGCAAGCCAAAGTGAATCCTCCCCTTTGGAAAAAACAGCTGATCAACGTGAGGGAGTTATTCCAGTCGAAGAGGATGAAGTTTCGAGTGAACCTGAACATAACGATCCAATGGATTTCGACCAACCTAGCCCTATTGTTCCAAACGAGGAGTCCAGTGAAGAACAAACTACCACTCCTGAAGAGTTCGAACAAGAAAAAGAAAAAGAAAAAACGTCAGAGCCAACTCCTGCAGCTATTGCTAGCAAATCTTCCAGTTACCAAGTTGCTGATGATCCTCTTGTATTAGAGTTAGAAGGACTGGAAGAGGAAGAAGACATTTTTACAAAATGGTCGAGCGGCCATTCTGTCTCTTCTAAAGTTTTTGAAGCTAGCCAAAACAAGCCTGATAATAAAGAAGCCTTCTAACAAGAATTTAATCACTTCATAAGTCTGGCTTTCGATGAAGACCTGCTCACCAACTTAGCCAAAGCAGACTATAAGAAGGAAGTGGAAGCTGCTCTCAAGAAGCTTGGATTCTTTGATAATGAATTCTCTAATGACCAAGGAGATGTGATGGAGCAATTTTTGGACATTTTCAACATTGCACACAAAGTCCAAAAAGACGATTGACAATGTTTGGACACTATAGAAATGATTGAGAACGAAACTAAAGAAGATCGATCTCAACTTGAAAAAACCAAAACATTAGTCGAAAGTCTTAAAAAAGACTCTACCAAACTCGATCCATCTCTGAATCATTTGAAGATCAAAGAAAAAGATTTGGAAAAACAACTCGAGCAAATCCAAAAGGCTCTTGGCGAGAATCGGAAAAAACAAAAAGAAATAATCGACGCCAAAGATAACATCAGGAAGAGTCAAAATGAAACAATGGCTTCTGCAAAACTAATTGCTCAATCTTTAAAAAGGCAAGTCTCGAAGAAGACGTCTTTAGAGGATAAGCATGCTGAGCTTTCAACAAAATTGCGAGACTTAAACAGGTGTCACAGAAGACTAAAAGAGAAACTCCCCTGAAAAAGAAGTTTTTCTTTTCTCCTTTTTTTTTATATATATCGAAAAGACACTTCTGTACATGATTATTATTTTTAATGAAATGGTATTTTAATTTTTGTAATTGTTGGGTTATATTGATTTAGATACTTTCCATTAATTGACATAATTCGACTTCCTGTATTAACTTCTCGAATCGAATAGGCGTTATTAGAATATACCTTTTTGATAATATATGGTCCATCCCAACTCGACGACCATTTACCATAAGTTCTCGATTTCTTATCAATTGGTAAAATTACTTTCCAAACCAAGTCTTCAACTTGAAAGAATTTATTTTTTACCTTCTTATTGTAAAATCGAGCAATCCTATCTTTTTGTCGAATTATATTCTCTAAAGCAACCAACCTTTCATCGTCTAGATTATTCAATTTGTCGAACATAAGATTCCAATAATCTTGAACGGGCAACTCATTTTGCCTTTGAATTCGTGTTGATTGTAAATTAATCTCAATTGGCAAAACAACTTTATGACTATAAACTAATCGAAAAGGTGTCAACCTTGTCGTTCCTTTTGGTGAATTTCGATAAGCCCACAAAATTTGACTCAAAGTTTCATGCCAACTTCTTGGTTTTCCACCAACATGTTTTTTAATCAAATTTATCAAAATCTTATTTATGGCTTCGACTTGACCATTTGCTTGGGCATAATAAGGACTTGAAGTTATTAATTTAATACCTCTTAATTCAGCATATTGAACAATTTTTCAACTAGTAAAAATAGTTCCTTAGTCCGTTGTAATAGTTTCCGGAATGCCAAATTGATGAACAATATATTCCTCAATAAAATTAATTATGTCATTTTGATCGACATCTTTTAAAGCAATTGCTTCAACCCATTTGGTAAAATAATCAATTGCAACTAGAATGTATTTATGCCTTTTGATGAAGGAGGATGAATTTGTCCTATTAAATCCATTGCCCATTCTCAAAATGGCGAAGGCTTAACAATCGAATGCAATTCACTTGCAGGAACTTGTTGAATTGGGCCATGTTTTTGACATTCTTCACAAAATTTGGCATATTTTATAGAATCTTTAAAATGGTAGGCCAATAATATCCTTGTCGAAATAATAACCATTTCATTTTCTCTCTAGCTTGATGGGATCCACAAATGCCTTCGTGAATTTCTACCAAGGAAATATAAGCTTCAACTTCACCTATATAATGAAGCAAAGTACCATCTATTTCTTTCTTATACAATTCATCACCCAGAATAGCATAATTAAGAGCTCTATATTTAATCTTTTGATCAACAGGCGCATTGGGATTTTTCAAATAGTCAACTAATGGTTTTCTCCAATTGCTAACAGTAAATATATTAACATTAAATTCCTCGAACACATCTGTTAGCTTATTTCTTACACTAATCAATGATGCGAATTTCTTTTTGGTTAACTTATATCCTGAAGCAATTTTTACTAAGTCATTTGCTTAGCTATTTTCAATTCCAGAAACATGTTCGAATGTAACTTCATCAAACATGTTTAGTAGTGGAATTGCTCGAGAAAAATACGTAATTAGATTCGCACTAATACTTCTGTATTCTCGAGTTAATTGTTTAATAACTAATTGAGAATCCCCTAGAATTAAAACATTCTTAGCTCCTAGCACAATTAGAGTTTCCAATCCAACTATTAAAGCTTCATATTCTGCTTCATTATTCGAACAAGGGGGCTTTTTTTCAAACATTAATTTGGTAGGCATGTAATTAGGAGAAATAATAACAATACCAACTCTTGAACCATTAACATGTTTCGAACCATCAAAATAAAGCGTCCAGGGTTTCACTCCTATATAAAATTCTTCAATATTAATAGGAGTATGATCAGCCATAAAATCAACAACTATTTGACCTTTAATTGCTGTAAAAGGAGCAAAATTTAAAGAAAATTATGTAAGAGCTAAAGCCCATTTTCCAACTCGATTATGCAAGATAGACTTGGACAACATGAACTTTGTTATATTATTTCTAGAAAGTACAAGTACATCGAAAGGTCTAATGTAATATCTCAATTTTGTACAAGAGAAATATAAACAAAGACACAATTTCTTTATCGGGACATATCTAATTTCAGCATCATTTAACGTTTGACTCAAATAATAAATAGCCCTTTCAACACCATTCTCGTCATCTTGGACCAACATACTCGCTATTGTTGATTCTGATGCATAAATATATAGCTTTAACATTCAACCTTTCATTGGTGGAACCATAACTAGTGGATTGGTCAAATATCTCTTGATCTCCTCGAAAGCATCTTTGTGTTGCTTCTCCCATCTAAATTCAGCTTCATTTTCTAGTCTAAGTAATTGAGAAAAAACCTTAGTTTTCCCAGATAGATTAGAAATAAATCTTCGAAGAAAATTTTCTTTACCTAATAATGATTGAAGTTCTTTCTTATTTCGAGGAGATATTGTTTCAAAGACATCCTTAGCTTTGTTCTTGTCTATCTCGATGCCCTTTTGATGGACAACGAAACCTAAAAATTCTCCTGCAGACACACCGAAGGCACATTTAATAGGATTCATCTTTAAACCATATTTTCTCATTCTTTTAAATGACTATCTCAAATGGTTTAAATGATCATTTTTCGATTATGACTTAACTACAATAACATCAATATAAACTTGCATAAATTTTCTTATCAAGTCATGAAAAACGAGATTCATTTCCCTTTGATAAGCTGCACCAGCATTTTTTAACCCAAAAGGCTTTACAATCCACTCATAAGTGCCTAAAGATCCTAGGCATCGAAAAGTTGTTTTCGAGATATCTTGTTCTACTATGTATATTTGATTATAACCAGAATACCTATCTAATAAACTTAAAATTTCATTTCCTACTGCTGAATCGACTAACATATCAGCAATAGGCATTGGATATTCATCTTTAGAAGTGACTGAATTTAAATCTCAAAATCTGTGCATACACACATTTTACCATTCTTTTTAATAACAGGAACAATATTTGAAATCCAATCAACATACCTGGTTGTTCTTATAAATTTGCCCTTCAGTAGCCTTTCGATCTCCTTTTTATCTTTGAAACCACTTCTGGTGCAATTCTTCGAGGGGCTTGTTTAATTGGCTTTTTCTCTTGCTGAATAGACAATCTGTGTTTAACCGATTCCTGACTCAATCCTGGCATTTCATTATAGTCCCATGCAAAACAGTCCTTATACTTTTTAATAGTTCAATAATTTGACTACGCAGATTCTTGTCCAACAATTTATTTATGTAAGTAGGCTTTCGATATACTTCATCTCCTAAATTAATTTCCTCAAGAGGATCCTGCGCCTCCATTTTCATCTTTGGAGATATAATTCTCTTGAAGCCTAAAGAAGCATCATCATATATACAATCCAGTTTTTGATATTCTGATTCATCTCCTAACATCCATTCTTGACTTTTCAAAGACTCTTTTCCCTCGAATTCTTTTCTTATGTAATTTTCGGCAATTTTTGCCGAATTTAATTTTTCTTTATAGATGGCCTCTAAGGCCATTTCATTGTTTTTGTCATAAACATCAATTTCAACATTTTTCAAATTTCCACTTTTAACAATCTCAGCCATTTCACTCGAGCCTGCTTCAAAGACTGGAACTTTTCCTTTATTTTCGGCCACGTGGGCCGATATTTGAGCTAAAAAGTTCGAATAAATATTTTAATCATCCATGATTCGACTATGGTCGAATCATCTTCGACCTTTCGAGTTATCATGAATCCTTCATTCGGATTCCACCAGAAAAACTTGTCCTTCTCCTTTTGATTCACATAATATGAATCATCTATTTCAAAAGGGGTTGTAATAGCTAAAGTCTTGTCTTGTTGGTTTGCAAATGAAGCATATGCCTCATATGAGCTCTGATTCGCTTCAACCACTTCCAAATGGCCTTCTTCGTTCCAAAAGAATAACTTTGGATGAACAGTAGAAGGTACTGCTCCCATGCCATGTATCCATTCTCTTCCCAAAAGAACATTAAAACTTGCCTGCGACGAAACCACCAAAAATATAGTTGGTCACTTTTGACTACTAACTATGACATCCAAAGCTATTATTCCATCAGATTTTGAGGATGTTCCATTGAAATCTGAAACCACAATGTTATGTGGAATCAAATCCTCTATTGACTATCCAAATCTTTTCAGCATTGTTTTTGGCAATATATTTATCACTACTCCTCCATCTATTAGAACCTTATCAATTTTTTGTCCCTCAACTATCACTGTAAGGACCAGAGGCTTTAGATGTGCTTTCATTTCTTTTGTTGGTGGGTCAAATATCGCAACATTATACTTTGGCACAATACATGAAACCTGATTAATCCATATAGCCTTTGACTTAATTGCAGATCCTCGAAATAATCCTCCCTCATAAAATCTTCTATTGCCTGGCATTCCTCGAATTGTTGAGCAAATTCGACTGGAAGCATCGAAACTACTCCATATATATCCTCCAAAGAATCTTTAAATCCAGACTCGAAGTAATCTGTTATCAAATCTTCCTCATTTTTGACATTAAGTCAATCTTTAACAGTCTCAATGCAATGTCCCCCCACAGTTCCATTTGTAGGTTGATTCTCAAAAGCAGCCTTCCTAAACCTTTGGTTTATCCTTCATTGGGTCTTTGTCATGTTTCTATTCTCCTAAGGGCCCTTAAAAAAGTTAGATTTCTGAATATTTTGAGGGTAAGGGTAGGATACCTGAGGCTTTGATCCTAAAGTCCCACCAATCTTAGACATAACATCACCGAATTCAAGAGGTCTTGCTTTTGTACTTCCAATTGGATAACCTTGTTGGAGCCATTTGTTCAATGGAACTTGAGCATTTAGTACATAGGTTGCATTTCCTTGGAAATTATTCACAGTTTCTAGGCAACAAACATATTAATATTCTACTTTCCCTTCAATCTTTCAACATCAAGCTTGTTAAACTGGTATTGCTTTTGGACATCAGACGTCTCGAAAGCTTTTGCAGCAGACCTGTCGAAAACAGCACTGCATCTAGGACATAGCATAACCTCAGTATTACCATCTTTCTTACGCAGTAAAAATTCTACCAGTGTGTCACCTGCTTAAGGAAAAATTTGATCTTTTTCCTTTTTAAACTCATCTAGGGCCCTTTACAGATTCTCCTCCAACATTGGAGACCTTATTGACTTTGTTTCATCTCCTTTAATTGAAGCGTTCACCATAAGAATGTGAACAGGCTCTGCATAGTTTGTCTGTACTTGAAAAGGATCAATATCTATTTGCATTGGTTTTTCCTCGAATTTCAATCTCCCATCATTTATCGCTTTCTAAATCATTTTCCTGAAACGAATACAATTATTAGTCCAATGACCAAAAAATTATGATACTTACAATACTTTTTTCCTTTTCTTTGCCCAAAAAAAGGTAATTTATGTCCTTCAGTTAATATAATTTGTTTGTCTTTCAAAAGGATATCAAATATTTTATCAGCCTTTGTTACATCAAAACTATATTTTTGATTTGATATTTTATTTTTTTCCTCAGGTTTCAATAATTGACAAACATAAGGAGGTCCTGATTTCAATTCTACTATATTAACCTCATTGTCTTCGTATTCAATATTTGTATTGAAGTTAATCTCAGGTTCCTCCATTTTCTTTGTTTCGACAAATGCAATCTTATCTTTTCGAATCATTTTATCAAACCTCTTATTTTTATCCTTTTCAAATTTTATTTGTTCGATTCTTTTGACTTTATCAGCTAATTGAGCCATATCCTTCAATTGTTGATTCACTAATTTCTTTCGAATTGAAAATTCTAATCCGACAGTAGCCATTCGAACCAACTCATATTCAAGTATTTGAGTATAACATCTAGATTTCATTTGCCTGAATCTATTTAAATAGTTATTAACCGATTTAGAATTAAATCTCTTAATATTCAATAAATCCACCAAACTCACTCTAGTTTCATCCCTAAAGAATTGTTCATGGAAAATTCTCTCCAATTGAACCCAATTATATATCGAATTAGGGGGCAGAGTAGTGAACCAAGTAAATGAATTCTTTGTTAAAGAACTAGGGAAATATTTCATTCGAAGATATTCATTAGAAGCTATATCCCCACATTCTATTTGGTATCGAGCAATATGTTCTACAGTTGATTCCCTTAATTCTCTTGCAAATTTGGAGAATTTTGGAACTTTAAATCCTCTCGGCAATTCAGATTGTAAAACATAATCAGGAAATGCAAAAACAAAATATGGCTAATTATAGGAACCTATTTCAAAACCATGCCTATTAAGTGCTTGTTCAATCATTTGATTTATTTGTTGTGGATTTTGACTATTTTGTTCTAAAGGATTTGGCTAATTTAGGAGATTATTTTCTCTAAGATTTTGTTGACCTTGTCTAAATAAATTCAAAAATTGGTTAGCATTTTGGTTCCTATTAACCAAGATAGGATTTTGTTGATCATTTCCTCTGACATTTTGATTTTGATTAATTGTAAAAGGATTTTCAAATAACCCTTGACGGTTATTAACAGGATTTGTAACACTAGTTATAGGAATTTGATTTGCAGTTTGATTTTCTAATAACCATTGCCCTTGGGGGTTTTCTAAAGCATCTACGACCCTTGCCATCAACATGGATAACTGTTGTGAGTAGTTTGAATCATAGGATTCAACACTGTAGTCATTTGATTAGTCAACATATTCACCATGTCATGATTACTATGATCCATTTGTTGTCTAAACGCCATTAAAGTTTGATTGGTAACACCAGTTGAGAAATTACTTTCTCTTAACATATTACCCTCAATGTTTGCCCCCATTGATTGCAATTGCTCACTATTATATGTATAATTTATCCTCTATAAATTTGAATTTCTACTCCTTGGCTGCGTCGAATGCACAGACACATGGGCCGAAGGTATTGATTGGGGTTGAGCAAAAGGCATTTCCATATTTGTTTGTTTTAACCTCCATCCTAGCATTCCTAAAGGTTGGCTTGCCTATAGAGGTGTACTGTGACTAGGGCCTGCTTCTGATAAAGGAGGCAAAATTCCTTATGCAGTATTAACAACTTCCATTTGTGTTGTAACTACATTTTCTATCACAGAATTGTTATTAGCCTCCCACACTGGTAGATTATTTATATTATTATTATTGTCATTGCTAGATGTTATATTCCTTCGACTAGCATTATTCCCAGAATTACCTGGACCACTAGAATTGGCCATTATTCTGCCACTTCTTAAAATCATGCAAATTTCTCAAGACTAGTTCTCAACGTTATGGCAACATTGGTCCCACTGGGCGTGCCAATTGTTTATGGTGGAAATTTGTTTTGAGAAATTGAAGTTGTTTCAATTCTCGATAGATAACTTCTCACGGAGATTCTAATCAACAAATAAAGATTTTTAAACGGGACTTAGAATCTAAAGTATTAATGTGGATTCTTTTATTAAAACTAGTAGTTAAAACTTTTAACTTGAGAATAATTTGATTGGTGTTTCATAATTTATCAGTAATTTTAGATAATACTCGAATTTGTTGTGTTCACAGTACAAATTAAACTAATGACAAATTCATTTGTAATATATGTAAATATATGATTTCGAGAGATTATAGAGTAATAAAACAAGAGCATAAACATAAAACTAGATTGTGAAGGAGTTATTGAAAGAAGAAAGGGTTATTGAAAAGAGAAAGAGTTATAGACAGAAATTGCAAACAATTGTAATACATTAAAATAAAAGATGGGTTAGAATATACACGTTTTCCTTTTGACCGGTAGCCATGTGTGCGACGTGTGTGGTGTACAAGATTTGCGTAAATGGTCAGAACCAAAGAAAAATGACTACATGATTGTTTATTTGTAAACATTCTATCCAACGGTAAAATCACTATAACAAGACACGTATACAACTTGTAAATAACTTCTAACTAATATGTTGACACCTGTACAGAACCGTCTTCTAGTAGTAACTGCTTCCAACGTTATTATAATCTCCTTTGTACGTCTTTTTGATTTGTCCAAGATCTTTTGTCGAACATTACATGAATACTTTCTCAAACATGTTTTGACTTCTTTCTCGAATGAGGGATTTTTACTTGAATTCCTTGAAGATCCTCGATTAAAACACTTTTTGAATAACTTTCTTACGTACTATTTCTAATTATGTCGAATAGGGTATTTCGATAAAATCTGAGTCATATTGAAGAAAATGTGTGTTTGATAACTAACCCTTGCGTTTGTCTTTTTGACAATTACATTCGACAAATTTTATAATAACTCTAATAGTGTGAAACTAAGGTTAGTCATAATGATCTAATAAATAATAGAAAAATTTTCAATGAGTTTATTGATGACTATCTTAATAGAAAATATTTAACAAATGAAAACTATGTCTAACTCTAACAATTTTTGAGCATGAATTGGTTCAAATGATTGTTGATGGCCTAAATTACCCAATTAAAAAGAACTTAATAAACCAACAATTGAGAAATGTGTCTCAAATAGTAGACAAGGTGAGACAAATGGAACAGTTAAAATTCAAAAAATAGAGGGTGAAGAAGGTAGATAAATTTGACCGAAAAGAGAAAATTGCCTATGTACGAGAGATTGAGAATTCTTCGAATAAGGAAGAAGACCATTATGACTCAATTAAACGGAATAAATTTGCTCTAACTTAAAACCTCAACCTAATAAAGATAAATAAAAATATGCTAAAAAAAATTATGAGTTTGTTATAACTAAGTTTGATCAATTTTTTGATATTACTTTAAAAGATCGACAAATGGTCCTTAACGAGGGGCATTAGATCCATTCAGTAGAACAATGAGTGAAAAACCCAACAAATGACAAACCTGCCAATTTATATGGGTGGAGTCTAGGGTAGGAAACCCAAATAGGTCCCCCACCATGGGAAATGTAACGTAGCCGTTGGATTTAACCCTTTTTTAATGGGCGGTCACGATACAGGTTGTCTAAAATTAGATTTATTTTCAAAAATAAAATCCAGGTGGATAAAAGTTGGACTTTTAAAAATAAAATGTGTTACACGTGGATATCCCCTTAACCCCTTCGATGAACTAGTAGGGTGGCGAGTGTTGCACAGCACAAACGGCCGCCTCCGTCGCCCCCAACCCTCTTCCATCATGATGACGACGCGATTAGGCAGGTAGCTTCCGACGACAATTAATAAGACCCAATTGGGGAACACTTCGATCGGCTTCCCAGTTGTTCTCGTAGCTATTCCCCCTTCCTAACCACGGTGTCAGTTCAGTTGGAACCCTAAGTTGTGAGTACCTATTTCTCTGCGACATCCACCCCCCTCCCCCCCGGTTTTGGCATTTCCCTCCTTCACCATTGTCAGAGTTTTTTCTGGGTATGCACATCTTGTAATGCCACTATACTTTCTATCTTGTATGATGAAAATTGAACTTGAAAAATGACTTTTGATACTTGATGTTATGTCCGTATTCACGAGTATATCCGTTAAATTATTTTTAATTGCATGCATGGAAGATGTATAGATGTTTGTAGGTGTGGAATGTGGGGATTGGCAAATGTTAATTGAAGAAGGGAATGGATTGACTTTTGGTGGAAACATAGATTGGGAAATTGAGTTGATATTTACCTGTTAGAGGTGTCCTGCAATACAGTGGCTTATTTTTGAGAAAGTTGAGGTTTGTGATGTTGTGTTAAGGCTAAATTTGATTTTAGAATTTTATTTTGTCTACATGAAATATTAGTTGCATGGCTTGGGTCGAATAGGATGAAATGATTTACTTTTGTCGTTAACATTGTATACAATGAGAGAAAAAGTTTTGATTTAGAGGAAAATGAAGACTTGGCTAGCCGACATGAAAGTACTATAAGTAAGTGTTTATGGAGTTGAAGCTGCTTTTGTAATATCAATTTGTACATATTGTGATTATGTATACGGTTTTCTGTTTTAGGCATTGATAATTTGATTGGGTGATAGTGGTTAGAGAATGGAGAAAGATCATGTAGAGGGTTTATATGATGATATATTAATCTCATTTTTGTAATTTCAAATAGTGGTGTTATTAACTTTAGGGACTATTTTGGTGTATAGTGATTGGCTTCGCTTAGTGTTGGTGGATGATTTTTGGTCTTTTAATTGTTATTTTGCATTGATAATTTTTATTGTTGTTTGTTCACATGGTGGAGCTAATGTTGGGCATACAATTTATAATGCAGAAGGGAAAAAGTTCACCCTTCATCTTGTTTCTTCTGGTATCCTCAATGAGGATACTTTGTTATTGGGAATGGGGTTGTAGTGCACCTGTGGAGTTAGGATTTTTTGGTAGTGATATTTAGCAATCAACAAGTGTGTGTGGTGTAGGAGGACTAGTTTTGCAGACCATGCAGGAATATGTTTTACATGAGGCTTGATTTGTAATAGTCTTTAAGGCTAATTGATTGATGTTTGCAGATAGTAGCTAATCATGTCATAAAGGTCCACGAATTTGGTGGTGCAACAATGGGCGAGACCAGAATTTGTAAAGAAGAGAATTGGCTGAAGAGGTCTGCAATGTCTATGAACTTAGCCATAGACTTTTGATGCAGTTCTTTCAACCATTTTTTTCAAATCATATGGCAGCTGCTTATGCATCTCAATCCTGATGGTATACTTGCAGGCATATGATTTTATTTTTAAAAATAAAATGTGTTACACGTGGATATCCCCTTACCCCCTTTGATGAACTAGTAGGGTGGTGAGTGTTGCACAGCACAAACGGCTGCCTCCGTCACCCCCACCCTTTTCCACGTGTAACACATTTTATTTTTAAATCATAAAGGTATTAACTGATGGTATACTTGCAGGCAGAAGAAGAGGCAGAGGTGGTAGAGTATATTCTTGGAACTTTCTGATTAAATTGTCAAATATTAACTTATCCACGTAGAGTATTATGCTCTTGAATGCATAAAGGTTTTGCTTTGGCAGTCATTAAGTAAATTGTTGGGTTTGGTGTGTTACACATTGTATTCGCCTAGGTGAGGATGACATTTATGATGGAACCTATATCCAGACATTGTAATAACAATTAGAACAGGGTTGTTTTTATATACTATTATCTTGAAAGACTAGCACTGAGTAATATGCATTTATACAACCTTCTGAAAGTTCCTTAAAGTGTAAGGAAAAGACACACCACTAAAAGCTTAGTCCATTGCGTAAAGCAGTACGGACTACATTGAGTTGTGAATATGGCTGCAACAGCTAGCAAAGATGGTCAAAACTTGAGCATTTTGTATTCCACCAAGCAAAACTCGATCAAGAAGAAGGACAGAGCTCCAGCTTTTTATAAGAATGAGTTGCCTTAAGAATGAGCTCTAGCTTAGTCTGATAACATTGTTGGATGATTAAGTCTGGATTAATGATGTTTTGATTTTACTTTTATTATAAGTTAGGAGATTTTCGGTCATGGACAGATAAATTGAATATGTGAGTATTTTTGGTAACGCCTTAATTTGACTATTTTCCTAATGGTTGGACATTTTATGGATTAGATGAAGTTGCTTTGATTTATTTTTGATTTTATTATAAGTTAGAAGAATTTCTTTTTCATGAGAAGCCATTTTATGTAATCATCATTTGCTGACATTTGTAAACATCAACAATCGTTAGTCATCTTAATAATTTCTAACAAGAAGAATTAATGGCAAAAAAAATGTTCCAAGGACATTTTTAAAAGGAACTTTTACAAAAACCAAACTCAAAAGTGAGTAAATTATAAAAACGAAAATATATTTAAGCCTAAAATATAATTGAAAGAAGGAATAAAAGATTTTGAAAATCAAAAGTGAGTAAATTATAAAAACTAAAGTATATTTAAGCCTTCAAAAAATAATGAAAAAAATAAAATTTAAAATACAAGTCAATTTAAATTATTTAATACAACTAAATAATTTTATCGAAACAAAGTATGAAATTCAATGAATATAAATTGCTTTATTCAAACAAATAATATTTAAAATCTAAAGAATTAATTTCTCTGAATTTTAAAAATGTTTCATCCAAACACAGTATATGTTTGGGGGTAGTAATAGATCCATCACGTAATAATATAAACTACGTAAATCTGTGACGTTAATTATATGATTTTGAGTTATGGTATAATAATTTGCCACATGATTTTTAGTATTAACTTTAGAAGTGCCACATCACATAGCTATGAAAACAATATAACAAATTATAATGCCGTGCCAACACAATCATACAACCATATGATGCTTCGGATTAAATTTCTAAACTGGATAGCCTCATATATAGAAGATACTCTGAACGACAATAGCACATCTATTCAAAAGAACAAACACCTATATCTACAAGTATCGTGAATGAAACATTCTATACAAAACCTTAGCTAGACACTCCAGAATATGAAACATTCTACACTCCCAACTCGATGACCATGGATTAAAGGAGATGGCAATTTGAAATTGATGTATAGAATATGGAACATCCATTGGGATCAATTTTGGATATCATTATCCACAGGCTGTCTGCATTCAATGCTTCCAAGGACTCCGAGAGTAAGGATAGGATCTAATGACTTCCCCATCACCCAACTACCCAAGCCTTCAACATAGTAAAGCATTTAATTGTGATAATAAGACACAATTGAATCAAAATGAACAACTGGGAAGAGCTTGGGAAATCACATGTAGCACTGTTCCCTGATCTACAAAAGTTGAGCGTGTTGACAAGAAGCTTGTTCCAAGAGACAGCTCACTTAAACTTGAGAGAATTTGTGATCACGTTGTTCCAACCTGGCGAGCTATTTTAATGTTCCTCCAATGGAAGCATTTCATAACTGAAACAAAGGAGACCAATTCAGGTTTTACATTTCAAATCAAGGAACTGACATATTAATGAAATATTAAAGAGAAACTTGTAAAAATCTGAAATGGGTTAGGTTTGTAAGTACAAGGTATAGCTTTTCACCTGATTGGCTATCATAGAATGATTATGCAAGTAGAGGAAATTTACATGGATTTTCTTGCAGAGTTATATTTCATTTTTTAACCTCATATGATTCCATTTCTGTTTGGAAGTATGCAAGTTACATGCATTTTGTATGGACATTAATTTCTTGATACAAATCACAATTCCTCAACATATATTGAATTGCTACTTTTTTATTTATTTGCTTATTTTAATTAAGACTCTGAAAGTTTGATTTCCATTTCTCAATACCACATACAGTATTCCCGGTTGAATACAAAAGTTAGTGGCATAGCAGGTCATAGTCAACCATACTCTCAGGGCCAGGCCAATGAGCCTTTCTTCACACAAATTGCCTGAAAGCTTTGGGATTGAGGCCAACAACATGAGGTACAGCATCAACAAGCTTTCTCTGCAAAGACTACAATCTGTAAAATGTGATTTCAGCAAGAGGTGCAGCACAACCAATACCCATCGAAGGCACCAAGTAATAAGGCAACTCAATTGTAGTATGTATGCACCAGAATGAAATTTAGCTCTTGAAATAAGCTTCTGTCCTTTCTAACTAGCAGACATCTTTGGTCCATAGTAAAAAATCTGCTCAACATAGTAAAAATAAAAACAAATAAACACAAAATGGACAAACAACAAAATATAAATATAAAAAGAACTGAGGGGAAGGAAAACTTTCAGAAAAGGAATTATCATCCTC
The DNA here is from genome assembly GCA_004329165.1 of Spatholobus suberectus. NCBI lineage: Eukaryota > Viridiplantae > Streptophyta > Magnoliopsida > Fabales > Fabaceae > Spatholobus > Spatholobus suberectus. The sequence goes on along the minus strand of CM014730.1, from coordinate 82,100,640 downwards.
AACCATCATCCTCAATTCAATGTCCATCTCCATCTCCATTTCCATTTCCATTTCAATCTTCCTCTCCATTTTCATTTTCATCTCCTTTCACATGACTACAACTATCATGATATAGTCTGCATGTAATGTTATCTCCTCCAACCCCTACCAAAACACAAAACAGACAGTCATTTGCACAATTTAATTTACAAAACAAAGTAACTAATAAACTTTTTCTCATCATTCTTACTATGTTGTGTGTTTCAATTGCCTCTCACAAAAATCTTGCCTCAATCTTGTCTCCATTCATACTGATACCTAACAAAATCACAAAACATAACACTCTGTCCTATTAAATACAGTAGCTCAATAAAAATGAATGCAATCTCTCAAATTATTACTTTAATAAAACAACTCCATGTATCCAAAAAGGAAATGTGGTTCACATCTATATTTCGGTTTAGAAAACTACATTTTTACTTTGGCAATCAACCCCTTCAACATGACAACTACCACACACACAGATATAATAAAATCAAGCTAGCGTCCTCAAAAATTACATTATATTCAATACCAACTCACAACAACAATTCGTCAACATTATAATTTTCATATACAACCATGTAAAGTGTAAAAGCATTGTCACTATTTTAATAATCCTTCTCAAATTGTACCCATGATACTGTTCTAAATCCACTTATCAATTATACAACCAGCATCATACAACCTAGCAAATACTATCAAACTTCATGCATTCCACATGATTCCAATGTACGAAACTACATTCACTTTAAATCACCTTACTACATGCATAAACACGTAATGAACAGTGCTAAAAATGAATAATCTTACTTCGACAATAGTAGAATACAAACAAACACAGCTTCTTTCGACGACAACTTCCTCGAACAAGACATCCTTTACCCCCAGACCTCTAAATCCACAGCAATGTTTAGAGTACTTCGTGGTTCCACGCGGACTGACAACCACCCTACACAACAAGTGTCAGCAAAACAATAGCACCCAACGTAAGCGGGGAATTCCCTGAAACGGAATACCTACAAATCCAACAACAACTACCAACGTTTCGAAAAGGGGGGGAGGAAAGAGGGCCAAACCTGCAATATACAATGCAAGATCCACTTCACGCAATAATGATGTAAGCGGAAAGTGGGGTTCCGACGTCAATACCTTCGAAAGCGTAAAAGGGTTCTGACGAGGTCCATATGCTGGGGTTTTTTTGGGGGGGGGGGGGGTGGTTCCAACCAAATCTCCAGGTAATAGAATGGCGAATGGTGAAGGAGAGAAATGCCAAAGCCAGGGGAGGGGGGTGGATGTTGCAGGGAAATGCCAAAACCGGGGTGGGGGGCGACGGAGGCGGCCGTTTGTGCTGTGCAACACTCACCACCCTACTAGTTCATTGAAGGGGTAAGGGGATATCCACGTGTAACACATTTTATTTTTAAAAAATCCAACTTTTATCCACTTGGATTTTATTTTTGAAAATAAATCTAATTTTAGACAACCTGTATCGTGACCGCCCATTAAAAAAGGGTTAAATCCAACAGCTACATTGTGTTTCCCACGGTGGGGACCAATTTGGGTTTCCCACCTTAGACTCCACCATTTATATGTTGCATGCTTGTAACTATTGTTGTCTTGGGCATTGGTTTAACAACTAGGTAATTATGATCTCCTTGAAAAACGTGAAAGTTACAAATTTTTTTTTGATAAAGAAAGTTACAAAAATTTAAAAATAGGGGAATGGTGACAAGGTTATGGCGTACAAGATACCATGTTGGTACATGTTGAAATTAAGATAAATGCAAATTTAAGAATTTCCTCTCAAGTTTATAGATAAAAATATTCATTCTCTATTCAAGAATGAACATTTTAGATGGACTTCTTTTAAAGTAAATTTTTTATAATTCGAGTTGAAAACAACCAAGCATTGGCAACTTCGAAGTTATAATGACATAGTTAAAAGGAAAAAAAAAAAAAGGCTTAAATGCGAAAGGTTCAATTAAGAGGATCATTATGAAGTAAAATTGGCAAAGAAGTCTCAAAGAGAAAAGAAAGATCCGAATTCGAAAAGAAGAATGAAAGGGGAACAATTGTGATCGAATTTTAAGTAGTAGCTAGCAAAATCGAGTAAAAAATCAATTAGATCAGTTCCATGGAATATCAAAGTGTTGCAGCAATTACAAGAATTTATAGGCAACTGAGGCTTTACATCTGATGATGAGACAAGTGGAATTAGTTTCTGATAGTTATTAGAGTTGGTCAAAAAGCCAATGATTAAAGATGTATTTGCAAACACGTTGAAACTATAAACCTATAAATATTTTGTTTTCACGTTTAGTGCCTGGGAACGTGTGCAACAGAAGACGAAAAAACTATATAAAAACACACTAGATAATAGTCAAGCAGTTAGGTAAATGACTGAATACATGTATCTTTTCGTGAATTAGTTTGTTAGGAAATTTGTATATAAGTAGTTGTTTCAGCAAAAGGCTTGTAGTTGGAAAATTGCATCACCAGCCTAACGTTGAGTGAGGCTTAAAGCAAATTTTAAAAGTAATTTTTTCATTTTAGATAAAAGAGCTATATGTTAAGCTTTTTTGCCGACATATGTAACTTTTTTGCCAACATATATGACCATTTTGCTAACATATGTGATCTTTTGCTTTATAAAGACTAATAACAATTTTTTGTTGTTGATGAATCTAAAACCTGAGTCTTAGTAGTTTTACCCGCTTGTCGCAATCAGGGTCACGACTGGATGGTGAAAAAGAATGAAATCAGAGGAGTCGCTATCAAAATTTATTAGGGAAAACCTTGAAAAACCTTTTAAAAGGAAATAGTTTTTGAAACTAAATATGGGTTTGGGAGTCAGTTACGCGTAGGGAGGGTGTTAGCATCCTGCAACGCCCGTCATAAAAACAGTTACTCCTAATTAAATGTGCTAAATCGGACAGCTTCAAAATTATTTATTTTACCCCAAACAAAATTATTTATTTATCAAAAGAATTTTAGATATTTTATTTTTGAAGAAATATTAATTTTATTATTTTTGAGACCGACAGGAGTGGGTCCCTGCTCCTACGTATCCTTTGGTGCCATGAAAAATTATACTCATGTAGTTCTTTGGTAGAAAATCATTTTGTCAATTAATTTTTATTTTTATTTTTGTGTTGCTAAATCTGATATCACCAAGTTGTACCACCCAGATGTGTTAAATTTATTGAATGACCAAATAGGAAGTACTTCCAAAGTGGTCATATTTAAATTTTATGATTATTTGTTTTTTTTATATTTTATATTTATTTTTTGAAAAAAGTGTTTTAATTTTAGTTTTTTGTTTAAAAGGGTTCAATAACCAACTAGAAAGTGCATCCAAAATGGTTATCGTTTTTCTAAAAGTTTATTATTAAAAAAAGAAGTTTGTTTAAAAAAGAATATTTTTTATTTAAAAGGCTTTTACAATAACTAATTAGGAAGTGTATCCAAAATGGTTATCGTTTCACCTTTTAAAATTTTCATAATAGTTAAATCAGAAATGCATCCAAAATAACTACCATTAAAGCCTTTATTATGTGCTTTTATTAAAATATTTGTATTATACACATTATATTTATTTAAAAATGATAACCAATGAGCTAGGCCCAATGTGGTGGCCAGTAAGAGAACTGCCCTTTGTTTTTAATAAAACTAAAAAGAATTTGAATACGGTAATGGGCTAGGCCCGTCAATACATTAAGAAGGGGGAGTACCCGCATCGGGGTACCCTCATGTCCATCCGTGCCAGGAACTTCTAGAAGCACCGCACACATCTCCCGGTCGCGAGAGTGACGAAGACGATGCAGGGGTATTGTGGCTGCCGGTGCGGTGGCCCATGGCGGCGATGAAGTGGAGATGGTGCAACGAGAATGAAGTCGTCGGCGTGGCTGCAGATCGATGACGACAAGGTGGTTTATGGATGCTTCGCGGCGGTAAGTGACGAGGAAGCGTCGGGTACGGGTTAATGCCACGGTGGCGAGTTTCGGTGGGCGTGCTGGAGACTCGTGGACTTGTGGTTGATGGCAAACTACCTTGCGGCGGCACGACATCGTCGGTGACACACTTTGGTTTCGATTTGGGCGGTGCGGTGGCGCGACCCCGTTACGAGTTTGACAGCATTTTGAGGTGGAGGTGCGGTGGGGAAGTTGAATCTCAGTGAAGGTTGGCCCAACGGAAGAGATGGAATTGCAGATTTGGGGTTTGGGCATTTTATTTTATCTTAATTTGCATTTATTTGTTATAATGTGCTGGCCGAACTATGATCTGTGAGAGAGGGATAGAAAAACTATGCGTATGCTTTATGAATCTGTGATATTGAAGTGGAAAAGAAGTGTGTGATGCAAATGAGGGACGAAAAGGCACCAGGGCCAACCGTATGCTGCAATCAATACTCGTAATGATGTTTGCAATGAGCTCAATCAAAACATATATCAGTAAAATAAATCAACAGTTCTACCACAGATTTGCAAGACTACAACGTAATAAAAATTTCGAGTAAACACTAGCAACATTTATTGATCCTAGCTTATTTTAAACAGAAAGTAAGAAAGAAGCAAGAGAAAGAAAACAATAGGCAATGAATGCTCTATATGATGGAAAAGAAAGAGAGATTAAGAATTATACCTCCAAGAACTTTAGCTGGTCAGAGGAATTAATCGGTTTGGAGGCAGAATGTGATATGCAAAGAGGACTTTTTGAGTGAGGGTTTATGAGGAATCTGTGTCCTCTGATAAAAATGTCTTAATACTTTATTTATAAACATTATGGTCTTTTAAACTTGCTTTGTAAGTTATTGTAATTTGCTCTACAAAAACCTTTCCCAAAAATTACCAAACAAAGAACTTATATACAAAAGCCTTATTATTATTATTTTCCTTATATATTTATTTTTATTATTTTTTTAATTATTCGAATAAAATTGAGTGTAATAACAATTTTTTGTTGTTGATGAATCTAAAACTTGAATTTTAGTAGTTTTACCCGCCTTTTACGTGAACCTAACAGATCCACTCTACAGGCTAGTGTAGGAAGGAAAGTACGTAAATGACAACATTCTTTTAGTTTCGTTTGATTGTTTAATTGTCCTTTTTAACTTTGTATGTCTCGGGGTTCTCTTGTTCATTTCTTTTTCGTTCTACTCAAATGTGTTTTTTTTTTTGTGTGTGTGGTCATTATACTGCATTACGAGTGTTTATTACCTTTACTTTGTTATTTAGCTTCTCTTTAGATAAACTTATCAATAAGTACTTGTAAGAGAAAAAAAATAAGAAGATAAAATTAATTAAATTTTCTTTATAAATTAAAATCAACTTATGAACTTCAATTTTTATAAAAGTTTTTTCATCTAACTTTTTCAAAAGTTGAGGTACATAATTAATTTTTGTAAATACTCAATTTTATTCGGATAATCAGAAAAATAAAAATATAAAAAAGAAGAAGATAAAAATAAAAATTATAATAAAAAGGTAGGCAAGAATAAGTGATTAAGCATTGCTTGTCAAGTTAATGTGTTTAGGCCCATAATAGGAAGAAAAGAAAATCAAACTTAAAAATGTCCGACGAGTTCTATGGTGGACAACGATGTTAGGTGGTTCATGGTGGTCAAATTATTTTCAACTGTAAGATTTATTATAAAATAAGGGAGTGGCGTAGATGAGTTATGTAAAACTAGTAGTTTGAGTTTTTTTATTTTATAATTATTTTTAAGAACAAATATAAATTTACGAAAATGCCCCTTTTGTATTTACCCAACACCTCCGTTGCGATGCCCTTTCCAGCGACTTTTTTTAGCCAAAGCGTAACCACACTAGCTACAGTTGTGTTAGAGGATCTCCTCTTGCCCAACAGCCTACAGCAGTTCTCGCTCAACTTTTGTCTTCGTTGCTACGCGAGGTTGCTATGAGGGATCACCGAAGAGTTAAGGCGGTCATTTGGGGTTGGATTGCTCTGTGGAACAGAGTTGGGGGAGGTGGAGGAATGCGACGGTGGTTGGGGAAGACATTGAAGGGGTGAGGGTGTTGTCGCGGGGGAAAGTTGTGGTGAGGGGGCTCGGTTTTGGGGATGAAGAATTTGTGGTGGTTGAGGTTGGGGTTCTATAGGTTGGGAAATGGTGGTTTGTCGGTCAGGGAAACATTTTTTTGTTTGCTGTGGGAAACCCATTTTTTTTCAGTGATTAATCTGGAATTACATAGTAGAATAGCAATTATCTTTTGTGTTTGTTTACTCCTGTGGTATGTTGTAGATCTGGTGTGAAATTTGTAGATATGGAGAAGAAGGGAAAAGTAAAAAAGGGACAAGAGTGAAAGAAAGGGGAGGTTTGTCGGAAACTTTCTGCAGCGGTGCACTATGGTCTGAAAGGAGAAGGGAAGAAAAGAAGAAGAGAAGAAGAAAGAAGAAAGAAAAAAACAAATTGCCGTCGCCAGAAATCGCCTCCTGCAGCGGCGCACAGTGATCTGCAATAATGGGTCATTTTAACAAGGGTAATAATGTCACTGTAATAATTCAAAAAAAAAATCATCTGATGTGGAAAAAAAAAAAACCGGTGGAAACTACTATAGTGGGTAATCTCAACACCACCGTAGACCACTTGTTCTTTTTGTGCACCGTAGCCCTTGTCTAAAATGAAAGCAACTGAGTTTAAAGAATTTTTGTTTTTGTGGGCTTTGCAAATTTAGAGGCCCATTTAAAAAGAGATGAAACAACAAACAAAAAATGAAAAGGAAGGAAGCATTGGGCTAGGCCCATTTTAAAGAAGAGAACATAAAAGGAAACAAAAAAGGGGAGAGGGAAGCATCAGTTACAAAGAAAAGAAAAGTGGGAGGTGCTAATTGAAGAAACTTGTAGAAAAAGTTTGTTGAAGCAAAAAAACAAAATGTGGAGCCTACAGGGGCATACACACAAGGGGGAACAAAAGGGGATTCACGCTCTTGTAGACTAGTCAGTAGTTACTCTCTGCTAAGCATTTCTGGAGGTATCGCTCTTTCCTTCGTGTAGTGTTATACTTTTCTTTGTTGGTTCTTCTTGCTCGCATCATCTAATAAATCAGATCGGTTTTTTTGCTTTCATTGCTATTATCTTTATGCGTCTCTCTGGATTCTGATTGTTGTTAAGTTATTATTTATGATTTCTCATTGTGAATATAGATCTGTTTTTACGTTAAGATGAATGAGTGATGGTTTACATTTTAGCATCTCGTGTTTCCTTTGATTCTCTCTTCGTTCACTGTATCATGCCTCGCATTCAACCATACATATTGATCCGAATATTTGACTATTTCACATCATATCCTTCACACATATTAATTCACCTTTTCATCATACATTTCTTTTTAAATCATGTTTTTCTAACATTCACACACAAAAGAGAAAATAGAGAATAGCATTATCATTCGCTGACAAGTTCTTGCATACATATAATAGCATTTGCAGTAGCATTTTTGGTACATACATCAGCAAGCATTTTTTGCAACGTGCATACAGTAGTATCAATCACATTCATCACCCTGCATATTCATGTTAACCATCAATTTACACACACTTTCGCTATGGCCCAAAATGTGGAGTTTTTTGATTTTTTTATGAAAGGCTACTCCCTTTAGTGTGAGGATAACGGGCTTGGTCCTGTAAGTTTTTAACATTATATTTTTTAAGAAAATTAATTAATTAAAATTGGCAAGAAGTTATAAAATTCATGTTTCTAATTTATTTGTTTCTCTTAGTAACGATTCTGTTTCAAAATATATACATGCAGTAATAAAAAGATTAATTGAAGGGTTATTTTCAATATACAACAAAAAAGTGGTCGAAATCAACCTTCCGTTTCATTCTTTTTTTATTGTCAATTGAATTTAAGCAAATTAGTGTCTATTGGATTTTTGGCTTATGGCTAAACATGAATTCCATGGAGAGCGTGATTTTCAAGTTAAAATAAAAACACCTTTTTTTCAAATAATAATAATAATAATCATCATCATCATAAGATTTAAATACGATCACTTTGGAAGTACTTCTTACTTGATTATTTAATAAATTTGATACATCTGAGTTGTATAACTTGGTGATATCAATTTTAGCAATATTAAAAATTAAAATTAAAATATTAACCAACAAAATTGTTTTTTACAAAAAATTATGTGAGTCTGATTTCTCATTGCACCAGAAGATATGTAATAGCAGAGATCCATTCCTGTCGATTTCAAAAAATAAAAAATTTAATTCTTTTTAAATGAATATTTTCTAAAATTCTTTTGATAAATAAAAATAATAAAATGTTAATAAAATGAATTTTTTTTCTTTTTTAGGGGTAAAATAAATATTTTAAAAGCTATTTTAATTTTGTACATTTAATTAGGAGTAACCGTTCTTATGACGGACGTAGTAGGGTGTTAGTACTTTCCTTACGCACAACCGACTCCCGAATCCATTTTTCTTGGTTTGAGACCTTTTTCTTATAGGATTTTTCTATACATTTTTCCTTAATAAACAATGATAACGACTCTTCTATTTTTATCTTTCTTTTTCGTTGTCTCGTTGTGACTCCGGTTGTGACAATTTTAATTAATGTTATTTTTTTTTCTTCTCTTATAAGTGTTTATAGAAAAATTTATCTAAAGATGAACTTACTTTAAGCAAACTTGAATATTGTATACATGACAACTTGTCGTTCTTAAAAACTAGATTTGAACAATAGATTGTTCATGGAATCAAAACGGTAATGTATTAATGTATTTATACTATTAGTATCATTTATATAAATTTATAATATTTATATTAAAATTTAAATTTTATTAAATAAAATTTATATCAATAAAATTGATTGTAACATTTAACATTTTTTTTCCGTCAAATATATTATCTTTTTTAGCATAGGTTAGCCAGTCGAATAAAGAACGATAGATATTGCATTATCAGAGAAACATTGACTGGACTGGGTAAATAGATTATACACGGTCGAATTCAAGGTGGTGGAAAATATATATCGACATATTATATATATTGCTGTACGTGGTTACGTGACGTTTTGAATAGTCACCCGACTTTTTAGCGCACGGGAGTAAGCAAAAATATACTTTCTCCTGTCAAATTATAAATTATTTATTTAAATTAAACGGATAGGATTTGTGGTTGAATAATCTCGTTTCCGGACTCTAACTCCGGTGGATAAACTTTTAAAAATAAATAAGAACTTAAATATGATATTAGTCTCTATAAAATGAGTGATTTTTGATTTTGTTTTTTGTAATATTTTTTTTCTGTGATTTATTTCTATAAAATTTGAAATAATTATTTTTGGTTTGTGTAAAATGAGTAAATTCTGGTTTTAGTCCTTATAATTTTTTTTTTATTTTTATCCATCTAAAATTTGAAATCACTATTTTTTGTTCCTAATGTTCATTTTAAGGTAGATAAATAACATTTATTTAAGGTTTTGAATCTTTTTTTAAAGATATTATATGCTGACATAATGCTGTAAATACTAGTAAGTGTCACTAATTAGAATGATCACTTAACTTTCTTTCAAAATACATAAGCAGTTAACAAGTTTCACGTATAGGGACCAAAAATAATGATTTCATATTTTTAAGGAATGAAAATTAAAAAAAAAATACAAGGACCAAATTCAAAACTTATTCATTTTATAAGAACTAAAAACATATTTAAACAGCAAGTAAATAATATGTAAACAGTGAACTGTACATTAAGGTGAGTTTGGATACATAAATTCATTAAATATTTATTTAATAAGTTTTTATTATACGAAAATTTATGTTATAATTTTATTAAAATAAATTATAAAATTATTAAATCATAAATTATTTTCAAAAACTCAAATATTTTTGTTTTGGAAACTTCGTCAAACACCTTTCCAAATCACGATACGTTCCAACAAAATAAAATTTAAAATCTGGTCAATTCCTCCTAATCTGTGGTTTCTTGTATAATATCACTTACATAAGTCCTAATTAAAATAAATAAGTTAAACAGGTTTTACTTGCATATTTTTAATTATAAAAATACATAAATTGTATTTAATAAATACAATTTATCTTTTTTAATTTTATGATAAGGTGTATAAGTTAAGTTGTATTTATGAAATACAACTCACAAAATATAATAGAAATTACTTAATCATATTTGAGATATATAATTTTATAAAATATTGTTAAGAAATAAAAAATATATTTAGCAAATACAATTTAGGTAGAATGATTTATTTAAGAGTTTAATGGTCATGCATTGACAGTGTAAAGTAGTTTTATACTGTCATCCAATCACAAACCACCATTTATGGTAAGTTTGTTGATTTTTATAATAAATATTTTAAAAGTCATATTAATGGTGATTTCTGATTAGATGATAGTGTAAAACTATTTACACTGACATTACATGACCATTAAACTCTTTATTTAAATACAACTTATATTATTTTGATAAAAAATTTATAAAAACACCATTTTAATAAAATAACAGAAAATTAAGCTACTTTGGTAAAAAAAAGAAAAAACTTTTAGAATTAATTTGAATAAAAAGTCCTTTTAAAATTTAAGGTATGCATTAAATTTGATTCTTCCTCAATAGTACATGACAAAAATTATGGACTAATTTGAACAAATTCAAGTCAAAGATTCTTTGCAGAAGATAAATACAATGTTTGTGGAACCAAAAAAAAGGTCCTATCAAGAAGTTCTAATTTTTATTTTTCATATGTATCCAAGGAAAATATTATAATAATTAAAAATATATTTTTTATATTTTTAATAATAATTATTACATTTTTAAAAAAATAAATTTAAATTTAAATATAATTTATATTAATTTTATATATATTGTCATTCGGAAGTTTTTGTTCTCCCATAATGTCTTTGCTGTGTGGTAATAATCAACATACTTGATTATTGCTCCTAGAATGATGTCGTCGTGAGTAATGATACATAGACACTTTAATATATCAAAGAAAAATACTAGTAATAACAAATTCTTTTGAATATACTTTTTATTATTAATTAAAATTTATTAGAAATCATAAATTTGTGTGACTTTCACTTCTTATTTAATGAATTTCTCTCATAATTTTGTAGATTTTAATAAATTTTGAACCAATGGTAAAGTGTGTGTTAGAATTAGTGTGTTAAAAAGTGTGTTTCTAACACTCCTCATATATCAAATATCTCATTAATACGTATCATTATTTCTCTTTATCTCTTTTTTTCTATCACACTATATCACCTATCAAACATACACTTCTATCTCTTTTTTCTCTTTAGGTGTCAATTAGCATTTAGGTGTTCATGAATGATTTTCCAACGACAAAATATGAAACACATTTTCTAATTTCATGAATATTCTAGGTTATTTTGAAATTTCATGTATATCATTTTTAATAAATATTAAATTAGAAGTACATTTTCTAATTTTATGAATATGATAGGATATGTTTAAATTTTAGTTTATCATTTCTTAATAAATATTAAATATGAAATACATTTTTTAATTTCATGGATTTGATAAGTTAAGTTTAAATTTTATGTTTCTCATTTTTTTAATAAATATTATATATGATACACATTTAATAATTTCATGACTATGACATGTTTAAAATTTATGCTTATCATCTTTAAAAAAAAATTAAATAAGTGTGGTTTATTTAATGTTTATGAATATAAAATTTAAACTTAATTTTATTATGCTAAAGTTTAATATAAAGATATTGATTTTCAGAGCATTGGGTTTCGGAACAATCGAATTGCATCTTTCTATGAGGCACCCTCCCCCTTCTAGAATCTCAGTATATGCAGAGGCAGGCATCATGCAACTTAAATGGAATTTCGGCAGTTTTTTTCTTCTATCAAGTAGAATAATTGAGTCATGAAAAGTATTTTATTATATAATAAAATATTAATAAAAATATAATTCAACTCGTAATTAACACCTACATAATAACTTTTAATTTATAACCTTTAAAAAAGAGGAAGACAATCTCTCTATAGAAAAATTATATTTGTATAATTTTGTTTACGATAAAAAGAGAGAAGAAGAAGAGACGTATGTGGTGAGATGATATATATAATGAAGAGAAATATATAGAAAAATAATGTTATAAAAATATTATATGAATACTATAACTTATTTATGTATGCATATTTTTCTCATGTAAGCTCACATTTTTTTTAAATTTTAGATAATATTCTATGAGGTTTTATAATAAATTAAATTAATATATTTAATTAGTTATTATATTAAAAAATTTACTTTTCTTAATTTTTGGAATTAATTTCAATTTTTTTCATTTAACATTAAGTATAATAAGATACTGTAAAATACTATGAAAATAATCTTTTATTAATTAGATTAATCTTTTAAAAATTTTAAATTTAAGAGTTTTAACACTTGTTTTATATTTTTATGATTGGTAAAATAATATTTTATCGTTTATTTTAAAATGTTTTAGCTTATATGTTTTTAAATATTTATCTATAAAAGGGATACAAATGGTTTTGGTCTCCCCTTTTTGTTTACATTTTTGCTCCTTAAGACCGTATGAAAATTTACAGGGATATTTACGAGGATGAGGGATACTGTGAGTGAAAATTTGGTTTCTGTTGTGTGGTGAACACAAGAATAGGTATCTGGTGAGCTCCCACAGTGGTTGTTGGCGTCTCCGGTGGTGGCACCTGCAAGGACTCCGATGCTCAAGTCAGTAAGGATACAAGTGCGAGTGAGAATGAGAGAGAACATGTGTACCTGATGAGTGTGGAGTCCTTTATATAATGTGTTTTGGAGGAAAATTCTGTTAGAGCTAGGTGCTACATGGTAGCATGCGTTTGGGTGCCTTACTACATGCTTTCCTTGCCGTTAGGCGCTTCTCATGTTGTGCCGGGATAATAATGGAGTCAGTCCGAGATAGCGAGGACTTGCTATCCGGAATACCCGCTGCCGTGCTAGCGGGGGTAGGTGACGTATAAGCCGACTTAGAGTTGTATGTCCGAGTAACCTTCAGAACAGTTTCCCCCAAGCCAGTGATGCTTAGAAAAATCATCGTCGGCTTAAGAGCCTAAGTCGGCCCAATAACAATTGCCCCCAAGTCAGTAAGACTTTTCGGCAGAAAAGGCTTGCCGACTTTGGCGCCGAAAGGTTCAAGTGTGTTTTCATTTTTCAGACAGCTACACTGTATCTTTGGAGTAACCGAGGCGCATTAAATGCATAATGATTCGATATCTTAAAGTCCGCAGTGCTTCGAATTCCAAGAGATTTTGGCGGTTACTTGAATTGTCATGCTTTCAAATTGATGGATTTAGGCCTGTGCCTGATATGGCCTATATGATATAAGCTTTGGCTTTGATTGTTTCACTACGCTTATGCTCATTTCTTACTGTGTCTTTTCTTCTTCATAAGAGCTCCTTTCTTTCTTTTGCAATTTCTCTTTCCGACAAGAGCTACAATCCTTCCTGCTTACCTCATTTTCTTTCCGGCATTGGTCATTTCTCATACTAAGGTAACGTTCTTATTCTTGTTTTTGTTTTAACTAGTTCCTTTGCATTGTGGTCTTTTTTGTACTGTATTGTGTCTTTGTTTTGTTGAAGATGGACCCGCATAGGCATAACACTCAGTCTTCTGTTCGCAGCGGTGGTGGTAGTCGTGCGGCGGGTTTTGCCGCTAACTGGTTATTTCAGTCTTTGGCATCGCCTCCATCTCACCGTGTTGGCCAGCAAAGCTCTTCTAGAGGTCACGGGGGTGTCACTGGCCACACTGGCGCTTCAGTTGTTCTTGCGGCTACCCGTGGGGGGGGGTAGTAGTCTGGGATAGGAAGGGTAGACAAAGTGTAACACCTGGCAGCTTTTAGGATCGACGGCTATCCCCACAAACCAACACAAGACTTTTCAGTATGCTCTGTCCTCACTCACATACTTCCTGGAAAACTTCCCAAAAGGTCACCCATCCCAAAATTGCTCCAAGTCAAGCACGCTTAACTGTGAAGTTCTTAAATGATAGGCTACCGAAAAGTAGATGCATCTTGTTGGTATAGGTAGCACTTATTAATTCCTTTAAGCTATCATCAACTATACAGTCCCATACCTGCACAGCCTTTAGATCCCTCTTATTCTGGTGTGTATTCGATTCATTCATGTACCCCTCCTGTTGGAAGCTTACCAGGAGCCGCTCCTCGTTCGTGCCTTATCTCTTTTGCACTGGCGATCACTCCCCGCCCTCGTCAGCGCTCGGGATGTTACATGCCCATTAGCTTTCGCTTGGTTCGTCCTCGAATCACACCGTACTGGGAGAAAGGGCCTGCTCTGATACCACTTTGTAATGCTTGACAACTTTCAGGATCGATAGTTGTCCCCACAAACCAACACAAGATTTTTCAGCATGCTTTGTCCTCACTCACACGCTTCTTGGGAAACTTCCCAGAAGGTCACCTATCCCAAAATTACTCCAAGTCAAGCACGCTTAACTGTGGAGTTCTTAAATGATAGGCTACCGAAAAGTAGATGCATCTTATTAGTATAGGTAGCACTTATTAATTCCTTTAAGTTATCCTTAACTGTACAGTTTCATACCTGCACAGCCTCCGGATCCCTCTCATTCTGGTATGTATTGGATTTATTCATATACCCCTTCCGCTGGAAGCCTGCCAGGAGTCGTTCCTTGTTCATGCGTTATCTCTTTTGCACCGGTGATCAGTCCCTGCCTTTATTAGCACCCGGGATGTTACACAAAGGACCACAAGGAGAACCGGTGAACGTCCTTTGACAGCCGACCCAAAGGAACCCTCGCTGCCTGGAATTGTTATATGCCCGGAGGTTTTAGAAAAATGTCTGAGCCACCTAAAAGCCATAGGGATATCGTACGGCCCGGACGAGGTGCTGGAGTATGCCAAAGCCTGGGTGTAATATCCGGACTTGATGAAAATTCCCTCTAGGCTGGGGAATACTTCTAAGGTTACTAAGCCGGCGAGAGTTGGTGCCGAGGTTAAATCGCAGTTAAAGCCCCAACCAACCAATTCTGACCCTTTTTCTGGTATTTTTGACAAGGAGATGGGAAAAACAGTCAGGAACGTGGAGATTACTCCGGAGAATTACCACGATGTGGCGCATCAAAACGTTGATTGGGTAAATAAGGAGGTGGTCGGGACTCAATCATGCTTCAATCAGGCGACTTTGGACGCATTAGTAGGTCGTCTTAAGTTGAACCCGGATGCCATCGACATGTCCTTCGACGTAATAGCCCCTGGGGATGACGACCAGATATGCTTGCAAGGCCAAAAAGATAACATGGAGGCCCCGTTGGACGAGGCAGAAGCTGCGGCGGTTGGGTACTTGTACCCTGACTTTTTACCCATATACCTAACGTTCTTCAAGCACCTCGGCATTAGGCTACCCTTCACGGACTTCCAAGTGTCCATATTGATTTTCTTAATGTTGCCCCCTTGTAACTACATCCAAATAGCTGGGCCTTCTTCGTGGTGTTCGAAAATCTGTGAGGCCGAGAGGGGGTTGTGTGTAGCCGCAATTTATTTTTATATTATTTTACCCTCATCTGTCAGATATATGACAACCAATTTTCTTCTGTCTCCCTTCGAAGCATCTGGGGTCGGGCCTTGCTTAAGCCCTTTCAATACTCCTACAAGGATTATAAAGATAAGTTTTTCTTCCTTCGCCTCCACGCAGAGAGCTAGAAGGCTTTTTTCATGGTTCGTGATACCGGGGAAAACGTCATTGAACCCCCGGTTTCCCTTGTATTGGTTGTACGACCATTACTGCTTAGACTCAGGAAGATTTTTGGTCTGACATAGTGACCTGACCCCGGAGGAGACACGAGCCCGGGATCATTTTTCTGACATGATAAAGAATTTACAAAGCTGAATTCCATGTCAATGGCTGATTGGCAACACTTATTTTGAATACCGACAAAATTTTGGTGTGTTTATGTGAACATTTTGTGGGTTTATTTTATTTATTTTTAATTGTCTTAATAATTTGTGCATTGCTTGACCAAGTTCATGTTTTCTTGCAAAAAAAATGGTGAAATCCAAGACGGCTGATTTTGCCCTAGCTCTTCAACAAGAGAAGGCGGTGAAGCCGAAGGAGCCGAGGAGGGCCAAGGGGAAGCAGAAGGCTGTCGTTATTGAGAAGGTAAAGGCGCCTCCTCTCTTGACTCATTCGGCGTCAAAGGGAGTAATCATCCGGGATACTGGTGCCCGGGATGCACCTATTCCTACAGAGCCGGCTCCCGCTGAGGTGGCTGTCCCTGAGGCTGGCGTGGAGGCTGGGGTTGTCCAAGTCGTTTCTACAAGTGTGCACTGTGTTTCTCGCGCTGTTGGGAAAAAAGGCTGTGACTGATGAAGCACGAGAGGAGGAGCCACCTTTGAAGAGGTGTTAGGGTGAACAGCCTTCTCCCTCGGTGGCGGAAATGGCTAACCAACACATTTTGTCTAAGAACGCGGCTGTCTTCGAGGATAAGATCGTAGGCGAAGTGAGCGTCATAGGGGGTGAGTTGGGTGCCATGCAAAACAGGCTTGAGGGGTTAGCCTCTCTCTTCAGCCACGTGTTTCGTGGCTATACTCAATATGTGTTAATGAGGGAGGTTTGCGGCGACCAAAACTCGCTGGACATCTTGGCCGAGAAAGAAGTGGTCATCACCCGGCTGAAACAAGCCAAAGAAGGGGCGTGGATGGCCAAAGAGGAGGTTAGCCGTCGGATCGCCGAGCTGGAGGAGGAAGTTCAAACCTTAAAGGAGCAGTTGGTGGAAGAGAAGGCTGAGAAACTAGGGTTGGTAAAGGCTGAAGCTGATCTCCAGGTGAAGTTGTCTACTACGAATGCCAAGTATGTTAAGCTGGATATGGATCTATCTTCTCAACTTCAAGCTTCAGAAGACAAAGTTAAAAACTTGGAAGCTAGGGTGCGAGAGTTAGAGGCCGGCGTGGCAACTTATCAGGACGAATCTCAATTGATGTGCCGCTGTTGGATCAAATCCGTCTAGCTCTTCTTCGAGAATACCATGGAAAAAGTACGTTACCTCCTTTAGCGAAACATGGACATCGCTTGTGCCTGGCCGAACTGTGAGGTTGTCGACGACGTTTGGCATATGAACATAAATGGTGAGATGATGCCAGCAGATCCTACCATCCTCGTAGTTGATTTCGACGAGAATGAAGGGCTGGGATGTCGGTTTTCCTTGTACTTTTTTGTTTATGTTTCTACAAGACTTTGTATACATTTGAATAGTTTGAATATAAATTGTAAATTTCAACGTATTCTTTTAATGTCTCATGCATTGGATACAGTTGAGTGTATGCACTTTAGTTTTTCGCTCTTTTCATAAATATTTTGTTCTTCACACTTTTCGTTAAACGCTCTTTTGTTTGCTTGACTTTGTCTCTTCACGCTTCTCGATTTCCATCTTCGTCTTTTTTGAATCCACCCCAGCTGGAGCGGATCCTCGTATGCGGGGTGATTTTTCTTATCTCGGCTTGAGCGATCTTCCTACCCCGGCTAGAGCGAATCCACGTACACGAGGTAGTTCGCTTTCTTTATCTTAGTCAAAAGCGATCTTCCTACCCCAGCTGGAGCAAATTCACGTACACGGGGTAGTTCGCATACTTTATTCCGACAAGAGCGATCTTTCTACCCCGGCTGGAGCGAATCCACGTACACAGGGTAGTTGGCCTTTTTTATCTTCGTCAAAAGTGATCTTCCTACCCCTGCTGGAGCGAATCCACGTACACGGGGTAGTTCGCATTTTTTATCTTCGTCAAAAGTGATCTTCCTACCCTGGCTGAAGCGAATCCACGTACACTGGTTAGTTCGCATTCTTTGTCTCTTTCGTTGCCCTTTTCTCCTGTGTATTCGTTCAGCCTTATCTTTAGCTTTTTAAGCTAGGAAAACTCTTCATTTTATTAATCACGTGGGGCAAAAAATATTACAAGAGCCACAAGTTATAGTATGCGATTCTGTCCAGCTATACTACAAGCTTAAACTACAAAATCAAAATTAGCGTTACTAATCATGCGTTAACTATAGTACCATCTGAGGTTGCTTGCATTCCATGTTCGCATGATGGTAATCCCAGGCAGCGTTTCCAGTGTATATGCACCCGTGTTGGTCTTTGAGGTAACCCAGTATGGGCCTTCCTATTTCTCGACGAGCTTTCCCTGTCTGGCGTTTCTACCCCCTATATGGCACGCCTTAGGACTAGATCTCCGGGTTTGAAAGTGCGATGCATGACTCTCTTGTTATATCTCGCTGTGACCTGTCTTTTCAAAGCAGCTTCTCTTATAGCGGTAACTTCCCTCCTTTCTTCTGCTATGTCAAACTTTGAACGTAGCAGTTCGTCATTATCCTTGAGTCTTAGGTTAGCCACTCTCCACGTCAGCTCTCGAATTTCTGCCGGGATCATTGTCTCCCAGCCGTAAGTAAGGCAAAAAGGAGACTCTCCAATGGAAGAATGAAAGGCTGTACGATGTGCCCATAGGACATGTGGTAGTTGCTCAACCCAACATCCCTTTGCTTTATCTAAACATCGTCTGAGTCCTCTAAGGATGAATCAATTTGTTGCCTCTGCTTGCCTGTTCGTTTGGGGATGTTCGACCGACGTAAAATGTTGCTTAATGTTCAACCCGACCAAGAACTCCTGAAAGTTTTTTTTTTTTTTGTGAACTGCGTGCTGTTGTCTGATAGTAAAACATTCGGTATTTCGAATCTACAAATAATTTGCCAGAATACAAAGTTTTTGATGTTCCTTGCCGTGATAGTGGCTAGTGCTTCTGCTTTGATCCATTTGGTGAAGTAGTCAATCGCTACTACCAAGTATTTCACTTAATTGGGTGCTTTTGGAAAAGGGCCGAGTATGTCAATACCCCACCATATGAAGGGCCACAGGGAAGTGATTGTACTCAGATCTTCTAGGGGGGGGGGAGGCGAGATGAATATTAGAGCATTTTTGGCACCTATCACACTTTTTGGTGAACTCTATAGCGTCATTTTCTAGCGTCGGCCACTAATAGCCTGCTTTGAGTATCTTCTTGCCTAGTGCTCTGCCCCCTAAGTGTTGGCCGCAGCATCCTTCGTGTATTTTCGCCATCACATATTCAGACTTCGGCTTTCTCAAGCATCTAAGCAATGGTTGAGAGAAACTACATCAATATAGTTTATCGTTGACGATACAAAAATGAGCTGTAGACCGCTCCAGCCTCCTTGCTTCCTTCTTGTCTTCTAGAATGATGCCTTCATTTAGATAATTAATAATAGGGGACATCCAACTCTGCTCCGACTCGATCGCCATTACGAGGTTAGGCACATGAATTATCTGTTAAATGACCGTCCTATTATTACTGGAAGACTTCGTGCTAGCCAATTTTGATAAAATATTTGCCCTAACATTCTTCTCTCGGGGAATGTAGACAAAGTCTATATTATTAAACTTTGCGATGAGAGTCTTGACTTTTGCCAAATACTTTTACAATATAAGCTCTTATGCTTGATATGCCCCATTAATTTGTGAAATCATCAACTGAGCATTGCTGTATACGCGCAATGATGTGACACCAATATCAGCTGCCATAATGAGTCCGGCTATGCATGCCTTGTATTCTGCTTGATTGTTGGAAGTGGGGAATGTAAAAGTCAATGAATGTTCCAACACAACGCCATCCACAGATTCTAACATTATGTCGGCTTCGCTTTCTTTTTCATTGGATGACCTATCTACAAAAAAAGTCCAGGCCAAAATTTCATATGAAGATTCTGCCGGAGTCAATTTTGCAATGAAGTCAGCTAGCGCTTGGGCTTTCAGTGCCTATCTTGGTTCATACTAAATCCCGTACTCTGATAACTCTATGGCCCAGGTCGTCATCCTCCTTGCTAACTCGGGCCTATGCAAAATGTGCCGAATTGGCTGATCTGTTCTTACTATGATCTGATGCGACTGGAAGTATGATCTTAATCTTCTTACTGCCATCACCAGGGAAAATACAACCTTTTCCATCTTGAGATATCTTGGCTCAGCTCCTTAGAGAGCCATGCTTACAAAGTAGACCGGCTTTTTCCCTTCTAGCCTTTCTTCTACTAGTATGGCACTCACAGCTTCATCAGCCACGGCTAAATATAGGTATAAGACTTCGCCCAACTCGGGTTTAGTGAGTAAGGGGGGAAAAGATAAAGTTTCTTTCAATCTCGTGAACACAACTTCACAGTCTTCCGTCTATTCAAATGGTTTGCCTTTCCTCAAAAGCTGGAAAAAAGGAAGAGCATTTTGTGCCGATCTGGCTATAAATCTCGTCAACGCAACTAAGTGCCCTATTAGTTTCTAAACCTCCTTTACGTTCTGAGGGCTCTTCATCTTTAGTGTGGCTCGACATTTCTCTGGGTTTAACTCGATCCCCCTTTCAGACAGCATATACCCCAAAAACTTTCCCGCTGAGATGCCAAACACGCATTTGTTAGGGTTCAGCCTCATGTTATACTTTGCTAGTTGGATAAAGGTTTCTTCTAAGTCTTGAAGATGTGCCAAGGGGTGACACTTTTCACAGTCATATCATCAACATATACTTCTAAGTTCTGCCTTATCTGTGCCTCAAACACCTTGTTCATCATCCTTTAATACGTGGCCCCAGCGTTCTTTAACCCGAAGGACATCACCTTATAACAATAATTGGCCTTCTTAGTCATGAAAGCCGTTTTCTCCTAATCACCTGAGTATAGGGGAATCTGGTTGTATTTGGAGTAAGCGTCTATGAAAGACAAATAACGGAATCCGTAGGAACCATCTACCAATTTGTCAATGTCTGGGAGAGGGTACGAATCCTTCGGGCAATGTTTGTTGAGATAAGTATAATCTACACACATTCTCCACTTGCCATTTTGCTTCTTCACGAGCACCACATTAGCCAACCGGGTGGTATACTTCACTTCTCGGATGAATCCCGCTTTCAACAATTCATCCACTTGTCTGTTGATCTCCTGCAGGTGTTCAGGGGTCATCTTTCTTCTTCTTTGACACACTGATTTCATAGCGGGGTCTACTTCCAACCGGTGACAAAAGAGATTGGGGCCTATCCTAGGCATGTCTATCGGTTTCCATGCAAATAGGCCAGCATTCTTCTTCATAAGCACCGAGAGATCTTTCTTCATCCTTTCTTCTAGGTCAACACCAATTCTAACGACCTGATCCTTCTCTTTTCCAATTTGAACTGGGATGCACTCCCCTTCGGGCTCTACATAGGGTATCCAGGTATCTCGCTTTATCTCATCCCGGCAGTCCAACTCTGTTAGGAGTACTTTGCCTTTTTTGGGATTGGGTTTGTAATCCATGTCGGTATTGATGGGGCCGACTTTTAGGGACTCCTTGTTAAATTCCCTTGCTTTTCTCTAATCTCCCCGAAGGGTGACTACCTCCATATTATTGCCGACAAACTTCATAGCTAGATGCGAGACTGAGATAACGGCTCCCAAAGAATTTAACGTCGGTCTACCCAAGATAGCATTGTAGGAGGACTTAGCGTCCATGACTATGAACCGCGTGGTTACAGTTTTTGTATAGGGCGACTTCCCAAATGTCACATGTAATTTTATGTAACCCATCGGCGTAATGTGGTGTCTTGAAAATCCTATCAGATCTTCACTATAAGGCATTAACTCTGACTCAAGAATTCTTAGTTTCTTGAAAAGCTTGTAGAACATAACGTCGGTGGAGCTACCAATGTCTACTAGCAGCCTGTGGACCTCCTTGTTTGCCATAAGGGCATTCGCCACTAGAGGGTCATCATGGTTTGGCACAACTTCGGCGTAGTTAGAGTAGTTAAAGACCAAAGGCGATACCCTCTTCTTTGCCGTGTTATCAGCAACACGAACCCCGTAAGAGGTTTCCAGTACTTCTCCAGTATGCCTCTTTCTTGCATTATTCGACGAGCCTTCTCTCGAAAATCTGCCTGCGATAACATATATAATCTCGTGACTCCGCGGGGGAGCATAGGCGGGAGATCGTGTGGGTCGCCAGGATAACGATCGTCGTGGAGACTGGTGGCGAATGGCGTGTACTTCAACATCATCCTACGATGACCGGGGTGGGGAGTGGCTTTTTGCGAGACTACGTCGGCGTGGTGATCTGTCTCTCCGAGGTGGAGAGCGCCCCCTCTTGAGGCTTCTTGTTCTCTCCTTCCTTGGTGGTAAGGGGCGTCGTCCTCTGTCACTACAACCCCTATTCCTTTTGACAAAGCAATCAACTCTTCCTCGTTTGATCAACAATTCAGTTGCATCTTTCAACTGGTAACACTCATCGATATCATGTCCTGACACCCTGTGATATCGGCAGTATTTGGATTAATATCCTTTTCTTTGTTTTTTATTGGCCTCGGGGGTTTTATTCCTTCTTCGACAAATTCCACATTATATACTTCGTTTGGTCTTCTTGCTCTAGAGGCATTTAATGGTGTATAATCTTCGAACCTCGATCTTCCTTTGTATAAACCCCAGTCCTTATGACGTGGCGATTTGTCAACATTTGCTTGTGGATTCTTCTTCTATGTTGCAATCTTGGTCGTCTTCACTTTCTTGGCCTCCAGCACATTCTCGTAGTTAATGTATTTCTCTGCCTTCATTAAAAACTCCTCTATTGAAGTCGGAGGTGTTTTAGTGATCGACATGAAGAAAGGTGAGCCTTGCTTTACCCCGTCCTTAGCCAACATCAGAACCACTTTGGGTTGTAAATTTTCGGCAGCCCAAGCTTCTTGATTAAACTTGTCAATGTAATCCTCAACGGTTCGTCCGCGCCTTGGTGGATCCTCCTTAGATCGGCCTCAGTCTTAGGCCTGACCTTGCTGGTTGCGAAAGCGGTCTTGAACTTCCCTCTCAACGTTGTCCATGAGTCAATGGACCTCGGTTCCAAAGATTGGAACCACTTCAATGCCACTTCCTTCAACAAGAGTGGAAACGCTCTGCATGTCAATGAGGCTGAAGCTCCTTTGTAGGACATTGCGAACTCAAACATTGAGAGGTGATCATTCGGATCAGCAGATCCATCGTACAACTCCAACAAAGCCAGTTGCTTTGGGACTTGCAAATTCAAAATCCTCATAGAGAAGGGAAGGTTGAATGGGACCGTTTTGTCATCCTCGCTCATCTTCGCTGCTATATGTGCATCATGCATCTCTAGCGTACCACGAACCAGGTCTGAGAGCGGACACAGCAGATTTCTCAGTATAATTGTAAGTATTCTCCATAACTTTCCTACTTTCTTTCTTCGTTCGAAGCTCCGCAATAATCTTCTCTTGCTCCTTCAGCGCCTTTCTCTGTTGCTGCAGTTGCACAGCAAGGTCTGCCATGGTAACTGATGGTGCCAGAGCACCATTCGCGTTAGGAGCCACTTCTGGAGTGGCAAAAGTAGCTTCGCCATCCTTAGGCGACGGTGGTGGAAGCTTGGGTGGTGAAGATGCCATAACAGACTTACGGTTTCTTGTGCTAACCATCACGATGAGATATTCAAGTAATGAAGAAATGAAGAGAATCAGAAAGCGATTCCCACAGACGGCGCCAACGTTGTGTGGTGAACACAAGAGTAAGTCTCTAGTGAGCTCCCACAGTGGTTGTTGGCGTCTCTAGTGGTGGCACCTACAAGGACTCCGATGCTCAAGTTAGTAAAGATACAAGTGCGAGTGAGAATGAGAGAGAGCGTGTGTACCTGATGAGTGTGAAGTCCTTTATATAATGTGTTTTGGAGGGAAATTTTGTTAGAGCTAGGTGCCACGTGATAGCATGCGTTTAAGTGCCTTACTACACACTTTCTTTATTGTTAGGCGCTTCCCATGTTGTGCCGGGATAGTAATGGAGTCGGTCCGAGATAGCGAGAATTTGCTATCCGGGGTACTTGTTGCCGTGATAGCCAGGGTGGTGACGTATAAGCCGACTTAGAGTTGTATGTCCGAGTAACCTCTAGAACAGTTTCCATATCATTAATTGCCAACTTCTTTTTAGTTGTAGCCATAGCCAGTTACTTATCCCACTTTCCCATTTTTTACTCTTTTCTTTCTTGGTTTTTTTTTTTAACTTCCCATTTTTCATTGCCTCAGACCATTGGTTTTTCTCTCATCCCTCACAAGTAAATTTGCAAATAGGCATAGTAGTATGATTCATCCCTCAAGCAGTTAATTTTGCAATACAATACATGTGGATTCATGTTTTTCTCTCCATCCCTTGCATCACGTTGCTGTGTGTAAATCCTCAAGCATAGCAATTCAAAGGTGAAAGCACATAGTAATTCTTTATATTGCAATTCACTATTTATTAATTCTTTTTTTAATCTTTTTTCTTTAATTATGTTTGGTCACCCTGTATTTATTGATGAAAGTTAAATTTTTTATACTCCTCTACTTTGTGTGGTATCAAAATTGAAAACAGGTTGTCGTAACCATTATAACTTCAGATGCACTTTTCTTCCCATCACATCAAAACATCTATCTTTTATATTTTGAATCTTTTGTGATTCTAAAAAGCCTTTCCAAATTATGAGGTTAGTTCTTAATTACATTTAATTTTTCTTTCTTAAATGTTCCTTCTTCTTCCCTTTTTTTTTAATTTGTTTTTGCAATAGAAACACTTCCTGATTAAGGGTTTTTTCTCCTCTTTTTGTTCCAGATGGTAACTAAAAATATTGTAACCGAAAAGATTGTAACGGTGATCCAAAAGATTAAAAAATTAAAACAATTATTATCCAAGTTTTTTTTTAAATGCATGGAATCTACTTTTATTTTAGATAATAATCTTTTTTAAAAAATATTTTGGATAATCTTGTCAATTATTTCAAGTAACCCCAGTATATTGTTAGTAGAGTTAATAAAGGTTAAAAATTTTCGTGCTTGATAAAGCTTTATAATCTTTTGGATCCTTAATTATTTTTATTAAATAATTATTTTAAAATCTTTTACTTCTTGATTATTAGGGTTATAAAATAAAACTTTCATGTAACCAGACTGTTAGTAGATGAGTAATGACAAGTTGTTTTGCATGTCTAACTCTACTAACAACTTGCAGTAGCAACACCCCCCTCCTTCCATTAATCATCCAAATCCCTTTGTCCGAATCCCATTCCCCAACTACATATAACTATAAAATATATAATCATTACAATCTTTTCGATCACCATTACAATCTTTTATTGGCAGTGGATCTTTTTGTATCTTTTCTATAATTTTTTTCTCTTCTTTTTTGTTCTACTCTTTTTTATATATTTTCAATAACTACTTTTTATGATATTATTTTATTCTTTATCTCTTTTATCATATTATTTGCATCTTATTTTATATTTTTATTTTCTTTTTCTTTTGTTATATAAAAAATTATGCAAATTTTCATAAACAATTACCGCCACTTCTCAATTTTTCATATATCATATTCGTTGGGCAAAGAACACAGTATCGCTTTGGCATAGTTAGATTCATTTTTGTATTAATCTTAATCCAAATAATCCCCTATCAATTACATTATTCTTCTCAGGTATTTATATTGTGTACAAGATACTTACTAAGTTTAAAATTTGTAATGATTTTTCATGCATAATCTATAACAATATATAAAGGGAATATTTTTCAGGTTTGGAGTACACATTTTCTTCCTATAGTACCCTTTAAATGTAACTGCTTACTTCTCGGGTTTCATGCTCTTTTAAAACAGAGGCAACTAGTTTTTAGTTGTAACTGCACACATTTTTTCTAAAAACTGCCCGTTTGGAGTGTTTTTAGTTATGAGTTTCGAAATTTTAAAAATTGCAACTAGTTGTTAGTTTTTAAAAATTAGTTTTAGTTTTTTTCTCAAATTTTTGGTTTCAAAATAAACTCATTTTGAAATTTTTTTTATTTTGTTAAAATTAGTTTAAGGGATATGTTGTGTGGTAGCGGCAAAGGTGGCGGTAGTGGTGGTGGTGACAACGACAGTGACAGTGGTGGTGGCACTGATGGTCGTGGTGGTGATGGTAGTGGTAGCAGAAGCAGTGGCGGCGGCAGTGTTAATGGTGGTGGTGGGAAGAGCCATTGTCAAATGTCGTGATGTGTACTTTTTTAAAACTAAAAATTAGATTCACAAAACTTTTTTTTTAATTTTGAAATAAATGTAAAGTGTTTTAAAATTGAGTTAAAAACGATTTCAACTCCATTTTAGCCAATGGGTTTTGTTTGAAAATTGGATTTGAAAACCAAAAACCAAAAACTCATAACCACCCTAAACGAGCCCTTAGTGTAATAGAAATTTCAATTTTTTTATTTTCTTTATATTTTGTGTGATTTAAATAAGATGTCACATAATTCTTTTACATATAAAAATAATAATCCCCTTTAATATATAGATCTATACAAATTAGTCTTATAAATATTAGGTTAATTTGATTTCAGAAAAAACTTTTTTTTAATTGTAAAAATGTAATTTATTTATTTTATTTTTACACTTTGTATTAAAATGGTTAAAATAACAAAATATCATTTTCATTAATTTCTAATAAACCTCTCAAAATAGAAATCAAATAACATTAAGGTGATATTTTATGATTAAAAATAAAAAAATTATTTTTTCGGCTCCTTAATTTTTTTATTAAATATACTATATATTATCTTTCAAAAGACTAATTTATATAAATTAAAAGTTTGAGCGATGAAAATAACATAAATTGTTACTTTTAGAGATTAAATTGTTTTTGATAAATTGTAGGAAAGCTGAAAATCATCCTAAAATATAATCATTGTTTAGGTCTCCCAATTAAGGAAGATTTATGATTACTTTTTATGTATGTTTATACTTATGTACAACATAATATTTGTGACATTTTTTTTTTATGTTTATGTATATAAAAATCAAAGTTTTTAATACTAATACATTACAACCCCGTGCAATGGAAAAGAAATATGCATTAAATTATCGTATTATTGTAAACAATAGAGGCATAAGTAAAAAATGCATATAAATAGACATGTATTCTAAAAAAATAAAACTTAAACTAAGATTAGTATACACATCAATGTATAATAAGATAAATTTTTACAAATATCAAATTAGCACAATAAAAAAATACTTTAGCGCAATAAAAAAACGGACACATAGGCACTGTAGTGCTTGTGTTTCCGCTAGTCTATATTACCGGTGTAGTCTTAGATAATATGGTTTGAAATAAACAAGTACATTCTTCTATTCAAACCCTTCTTTATCTATGGCTTCGTATTTGCGTAAAAGCAGGATATTGTACGTAAGAGATATTTGATTAAAGAAGAAAAAAGACTTGAATGGTCTAACGTTTCTAGTCACATATATTTCTTTAGGAAAGAAAAATATAAAGTAAATTTGATAAATTTTTATGAATTATTATTATTATTTATATTGTAATCATCGTCATCATCATTGTTAATCTTTTCGTTAACGTAACAAGAGAGTAAAAGAAATAAAATATATGGGTATTCGAATGGTTTTTAAAAAGGAGTATATAATACATAGTTTAGTAGCAGCTTCATTCCTCTACCTTAAATTATGTAATTTTGTTTCATTCGCTTATAAAATAAAATAAAAATAAAAAAAGCCCAAGTATTTAGAAATATTAAATCAATTATTAGAAAAGGATATGACCACGGCAACCCAAAAATGTTGAGCATCTTATAGTGCTAATTAGACGCTGATTCATTTTTTTTTTATAATTTTAATAAGCCAAGACTCACTCTGAGTCTGATAGAGGAGTTCCTGAAAGAGACTCTTATAAGATCTCTTAAACAGAGTTCAAGATGATAAGGGAGGAAAAATTATGATGAAAAATATTGACAATAATTAATTAAATTCCGCTACCTCATTAGATTTTTCTAGCTCTCACTAAAACTGAACTACTAATGAGGAAAGATGTTTGATTCAATTTAATGTATTAACATGACACTCTACTAAGGCGTATGAAGTTATATAAGCTCCACATGGCTCAATCATTCTTCATTTTTCTCTCAAAATCAAATCTTAGGGCACTTGAATAATAAAATAAAGATATCCTCCCTATAACATGCCTATAAGACTAGAAAGGGAGCATGCATATATAAGGAGGAATTTTTAAGGAAATTAAATACTACCCATTAGATACTTTATTTTCTTCAATACAAATAGCTAGAGTGCAACAACAATTCTATTTGATGTGGTACTGTGCAACCGCAATTACAACTACAACATCAAGGTTTTATGATCCCAAAAATGCATCACGACCATATTAATTATTGCTGCACCAGTGGCGTTTATCTGCAATTTTACACAACATAAAAAGAGTAATTATAACATACATCCTAAATGAGGTGGATTGAGATAGAAAGAGGAGAAATAAAACAAAGAAAGAAAAAATAGAGAGAGAAATTAGTAAATATAATAGGTAATGTCATGAAAAAAGAAGAAAAATAAAAAAAAGGATAGAAGAAAAAATAAATGTATGTTGAATATTTTTCATATAAAAAATGGTAACATAACCTATAATTATTGCAATTTCAACGGCAATCTAAATCATTCACGCCCGAACTATAGATCTTCCAAAAAAAAAACGAATAGATTGTTGACCTTGCAGATTGAAGATTCTATAAATAGGAACCAGCCCTCGTCAAAGAATATAAACACTTAAGAGCTGACTCTATAAAGCCATGGAAGCTCAAGCCTGCTTCTTGGTTATTGTCTTCTCCTTGTTCTTGCTATTGAATTGGCTTGCAAAATATTTCAAGCTAAAACCTAATGTCACTCACAAACTTCCCCCTGGCCCAAAGAAGCTACCTCTCATAGGGAACCTGCATCAACTAGCAGTAGCAGGTTCTCTTCCACATCATGCTCTCCGAGACCTTGCTCATAAATATGGACCTCTCATGCACCTCCAGCTTGGTCAAATTTCTGCAGTTGTTGCATCCTCCCCAAGGATGGCCAAGGAAATACGAAAACGCATGATGTTGCTTTCTGCATAGGCCACAACTTATTTCTACAGATATGTTGTCCTATGGGGGAATAGATATTGTGTTTGCCTCCATATGGTGATTACTGGAGACAAATGAAGAAAATATTTGTGTCAGAGTTTCTAAGTGCCAAGAGAGTTCAGTCCTTCTCTTTTATAAGAGAAGACGAGACAGCGAAATTTATAGACTCAATTCGAACATCAGCAGGTTCACCTATCAATCTTACTAGTAAAATTTTCTTTTTGATAAATTCTTCTGTTTCCAGGGCAGCATTTGGTAACAAATCTAAGGACCAGGATGAATTTGTGTCTTTGATTCAAAAGTGATAGCAGCGGCAGGAGGATTTGACCTTGTTGATTTGTTTCTTCAATGAAATTCATACATTTCGCAACTCGGAAGAAGGCCAAATTGGAGAAGTTGTACAAGCGGTAGACAAGGTCTTGGAAACATTGTCAAAGAGCATCAAGAAAGGCAAATGAAAGCAAAAGAAGAGAGAGTTAAAGTAGAGGATGAAGATCTCGTTGACGTGTCTTCTCAGAATCCAACAAAGTGACACTCTCGACATCAAAATGACGACTAGGAACGTCAAAGCTTTGATACTGGTTAGTAAATACCGCAAGCATTTTTCTCCTTTTTTTCCTGTGCTTCCCATATTACAAAATTAGAGGAAACTATTTGCATTAAAATTTGTTTAATACCTCTTATTATATGTTGAAACAAGCGCCTTTTAGTGGTTTTTTATAAAAAAGCCAACTCAATATTCAATTATAAAAACTAATGCGAGTCATGTTTCTCTTCTTGAGCCATGCATGTTTTTCATACTACACTTTTTATAACATTATTATTTTTTGTTTCTCATTTAATTTAATTATTTTATCTTACCATTTTCTCCCTACTCTTTTTTATCTCTTTATTTATGCAGAAAGTTATACAGTAAATTTATTGTACAAATACAATTTCTCTTTTCATTTTACCAAAATTTATATGAAATATTTCAATTTTTTTGACTAGGACGTATTTGCTGCGGGAACTGATACTTCAGCATCAACACTAGAGTGGGCTATGACAGAAATGATGAGAAACCAAGAGTGAGGGAGAAAAGCACAAGCTGAGTTAAGACGAGCATTTCAAGAAAAGGAAATAATTCATGAAAGTGATCTAGAGCAACTTACCTATTGAGTTGGTGATCAAAGAGACATTAAGGGTACACCCACCTACTCCTTTATTGATCCCTAGAGAATGCTCTGAACTAACCATCATTGATGGTACGAAATACCTGTCAAAACTAAAGTCATGGTAAATGTATGGGCAATTTGTAGAGATCCCCAATATTGGACTGATGCTGAGAGATTTGTCCCAGAGAGGTTCGATGGTAGTTCTATTGATTTCAAAGGGAATAACTTTGAGTATTTGCCATTGGGGCTGGAAGAAGAATGTGCCCAGGCATCACATATGGTTTAGCAAGCAGTATTCTTCCACTGGCTATGTTACTTTATCACTTCAACTGGGAAACTCCCAAATGAGATGAAACCTGAGAGTATAGACATGACTGAACGCTTCGGATTGGCTATTGGGAGGAAAATGAATTGTGCTTGATTCCCTTTGTTATGACCATTGATGGCATGATTGACGTGCCATGTTTATCGAGCTTTCTTCATTTATGTCCTAAGGAAATAAAAACTTGTGATTATTTCATATATAGCAATATGTACTGTCTAAGGTATAGAAATAAAGCCTAGTTGAGCTAAAAAAATAAAAAATAAAAGCCCTAGTTATCACTGGATCTTTATTTTATAATTTTCCCCCTTTTTATCACTGTACACATATCTGGTTGATATGATGTCTTTGGGCTGGTAAGACGGCCTAATTGTTTAAAAACCTTTCTATTTTATATATTATAGTTTCTTAATTACAAATGAGAATGGCTTAATATTACATTTTTTCCATAAAAAATAGGTCTTTAATATTGTTCTCAGGCAGAACTCTTGGTTGTTTGGTTGTGGCATAGCGGGGGAGGGAACTGGTGATACGGTGAGCTTGTTGTGGGAACTGAATTAGTTTAAAGTAATCTCCCCCTCTTCTCCATCTACTCGAACACTGATGGGATTACAACGAATTACTCTAACTAATGACAAGGTCATTGTAGAAATTCATACGCTTAAGTCAAAAAAGATGTAAGCGGAATTATGAAATAACAAAGAAGAAAAAGCATACTTAGGGTGGAGAACTCCTTAGTATTTATAAATGTGAAACAGTGGTTTCCAGAGCCGAGATGAAAAGCTAACTAGGCATGTGGTCACTTACACCAGCATGCTAGGATCCAACGTGGGATCTGGGGTGTCAGTAGATGGTTGCAAAACCTTTTGTGATCAATAGTCAGGGGGTGAGTATGGACCTTTTTTCTAATATGATCATGAGGATATGATAAAATAAAGGTTTTTTTTTTTGTTGAAATGGTAAAATAAAGGTGCTCTGGTGGGAATGTTACATTTTAGGTATGATGGGATATCTTTCAAGATGTGTGCTCACGTGAGTCTATCATGCTTATCTCAGGAAAAGACCATGGCTACATCTGAGCCAAAGGTCGGATTGGCACACCCTAGTATCTTGGTTCTTGCTAGGTTGCCTAGGCGGTTGGTCTGGGCCTCGGGAAGTCGTTCCTCCAGCCTCTGGGCCTTTAGCGAACTCATCCCAGAACAAATACTATAATATAAGTTAAAAATATTATTTTATGATTTTGATGATTATTTGGTTAAGAAATATTAATTATGAGGTAATCATGTTAATTACAAGACACTTTGAAAAAAAAATGATAAATATATCAATAAGCAATTTTTTTAAAGATTTTAGGAAGATGTAAATTGGGAAAAAATATTTTGTTTATTCTTTAAGAATTGTCTGTATTAAAAGAGAATGTATTCAAATACAAAAGTAAAAAAAAAACCTTTAAAAAGTTTGTTATTATATTGTTTATTTAAATATTTTTTGTCCATAAAATTATGATCTTTCTCTTGCATTGATCTTATTGAAATTTTATTTGCTTTTAATCCTTATATTTAATAAAATAGCGCACTTTTAGTTCCTCACCAAAGGATAAGAATAAATTAGACAGTTCTTCAAGAGCTTAGCTTAATTCGCACCATATTTAATTCTAAACAAGTCAGGAATATTTACTTAATAAGTTAGATAAAGCCTTTCTAAATTTATATGTAGTTAAAAATGATCAAACCTTAAGTCATTCAAAAAGTATAATGGTGTTGATGGTGAAAATTTGTTTCAAGAATTGAAGTATCTTGATTTTTGAATGTATGACTCTTCATAGTGACTTTAATCAACAAATATGTTTTATATTTGTGGGACTTAGAATCAAATATCAGTTGTGGCTCTTTTTATTCGAATTAGCAATGTTGTGTTTTTAACTTGAGGGTATGAGACAAGTTAAAGCTTAGATTCTATTGTGATCAAGAATCTAATTAGTGTATAGGGTGTTTGATTCAATTTATGAAGATAAAATAAAATGATCCTTACTTTATTAGTTTTGACAAGTATAGAAAGTTGTAAAAAAGCATCAAATCTAGTCGAATATGAATTCGACGAGAGATGAAAGTTTAATAGGACATCAACATAATGCAAGATTAAAATATTTTGAAAGTAAATGATTTGAATGTAAATGGAATTTAAAAGACAATTTTGCAAGAAATTAAAGGCATAAATATAAAGTGAAAGTAGTTAACATCCCATGTCCTCATCCTATAATGAATCAAAAAACTTTAGACTACTATTTAACAAGACTCGGGAAACTTAGTTACAGATAAAACAAAGCGAAGAAATTGGATCACGGGACAAAAATAAATGAGCGAAAGTTGGGACTGGCAAGTATGACCATACAACAGCTCCTCGATAAGCTGATATCGTTTGTATTTGATTGAATAAACAAACGAACAGCAAATGGGCAACATGACCATGGGCGATATAACCTGACATCGGTTTCCTAAATAAGTAGGGAAGCAAGCTCCAAGTCTAAACTGGTAAGGTAAACGGCCAAAATGTAATTTCAGTATTTCATCAGGGCATATTTCCTAATTACTGATGCTATACTCTCTTGGAGCTTGGGAAGAAATAAGTTAACAAAGGAACTAACAAAATATTAGAAAGAAACCCATAATGCCAAACTCCAAACAGTAAAGTAATTAATTGATTCAATCATCCAAACTTCAAAGCCATTTCATCATCATTACGTACCAAATGTTCTTGGCAAAGCGGTGGGCATTCAGACTAGAAATTGCATGGCAACTATTAGAATTTATGGTTTATTACTAAGAGAAAAGAGAGAATTGGAAAAATTCTAATATGCAGAAAAATAAAATGTATTGATAATGAAAAGGGGTAAGTACAAAGTGACTACTCAAGCCTTTATATAGGCTCCAACTAACTATATTTCTAATAGTCCCCCACAAGCTGGAAGGTGTTCACAATACTTCCAGCTTGGAATGAACAGTACAAGTATCAAATGAAAGTGAAACATAATGAAACATGTTGGAAATACATCGGCTAAAAAGTCATGAACAAAACTTAACCACCATACAAGGTAGAAGTTGAAATCATTAAAGCCATAAGGCAAAAGCTTATCCACCAAGCAGAACTATACCTCAAAGTTTAACCACTTGGCAGAAGCACAAATCAATAAGAATGCTTAACCATCATAAGGCAGAAGCAAAGCATCTCAATGCTTAACCATCAAGAGCAGAAGCTAAAACATAATGCTTAACCATTCAAGACAGAAGCAAAACAAGGTTTTAATGCTTAACCATCCATGGCAGAAAGCAACACTAATGCTTAACCGCCATGGACAGAAGCTTACATCAAAAAACAAAGTAACGTAAATCTGCCTTCAAAGAGGATTAGTCTCAAACAGCTTGTGAGCATGGTAGAAACCATAACTGTCTAAATCTATCTTCATAGAGAATTTTTGACAAACAACTTATGAGCAGAAATAGCCAACACCAAACAAAAGTCAAGTCTCGCAACAACTGTATCGATCAGTGAACAAAATACATATTCCACACATATTTTCCCACATTTAAGAACGAGCAGAAGCTTTAGAAGTTGGCCCCTTTCGAGAATCTTCATGTACCAATCATACACTATAAATCTGAAATGAAGATTAACAAAGAAAGCAAAGAGAAATAGAGTAGACAAGCCATCACAGGTGCAAGACAGCACCAGGCCATCCTTCAACAACACGTCTCAAGAGAACAACGACCAAGGTAATCGCAATAGGCGAAAACAAAACCAGAACCACTGCATAACCTGAAATAATGAGTTTGAGTTTTCCAGATTGATTTTGCTATCAATAGATTCCTCCAATCACCCACCAGAGAGGTTCAATTTTCAGTCTCCATTAAAGTCATAATCACTAGTGAAACCTGATGCGAAACAAATGGAAGGAGATGCAAAATCGACAAAGAAAAATCAGAAGATAGGGAAGCAGAGTCCTTGTTGTTGTAAGGCGTAACAAGAACCACAACAACTCGTTCCATGAAAGCGGAACCCATTGTATTTTGAGGAAAGAAAACGAAATAAAAGATGAAGGCAAAGAAGAAAGAAAGAAAAAATAAAATGAAAGAAGCAGCAGAAAAATTCTAAGGTGGATGGTATCGTTCTGATACCATATTAGAATTTATGGTTTAGTACTAAGAGAAAGATAGAATTGGAAAAATTCTAATATGCAGAAAAATAAAATGTATTGATAATGAAAAGGGGTAAGTACAAAGTGACTACTCAAGCCTTTATATAGGCTCCAACTAACTATACTTCTAATAACAACCACTATCTCCTACATTGTCATTCATCAGGGGAGGTACATTAATCCCATCGGTATATGCTTCACCATCAAAGACTCCAATTGTTGTTTGCATGGTCCTACAACACAATAATTAGCAATTTGAACATATGATAATCCCCTACTACCCTTGAAACTACAAAAGAATTTTGTTTGTTTAATAATATGCAAAACACTTATTCTGTGCAAATATCAGTACAACTCCACAAAACTACATTTAAATAATTTCTATTGGATACTAAAAGGACAGACTTCAAATCAAGATCAATATTTATCACAAATATAAAACTAGAATCA
Source organism: Spatholobus suberectus (assembly GCA_004329165.1). NCBI lineage: Eukaryota > Viridiplantae > Streptophyta > Magnoliopsida > Fabales > Fabaceae > Spatholobus > Spatholobus suberectus. Next base: position 82,065,536 of record CM014730.1, on the reverse strand, counting down.
CTTATTCATAAATGTTTCTAGTTTCTCTTGCTTTTTCAAAATAATATATATATATTTACCCAAGTCTAATTCTGTTATCTTATCTTAGTATCTTATAGTAACCAGATGTAGGCTAATTTGTAAAGGAGTTCTCATGCACCCTCACATCATCACATGTCTTCTTTCTACTCACGTCATCTATAAGTATCACTATCAACCTCTCTGGTATGTTTCAATAAATCTTTAACAATCTTAATGGAAGCAGCAAAAGAAGTAACAAATCTGACAAAATGAGACTAGTAAAAAAGTCTTAGGGAGAATTCTAAATTACAATGAAGTTTATACCTTAACAAGGGGAAGAAGTAATAACTAGTTAAATTTGTTTGGAAAGACTGCTTGTCTTAACATGTTCTCTCAGATTATCAACCTATCATGTAGCCATAAATATTCCACCATGAGAAGAACAAAATATTGCCTAAGTAAAACGAGGGTAAGAACTAGCAAGAATGAGATGATAACCAGCACATAATTCTCTGATGAGAAACAAATTATGACAATGCTAATGCACAACACCAATATCAATCTCTACAACAAGTCTGAAACTTTTTATTTCTTGATAATTGTAAACACCTCAACATTCCACATAACAATATTTGTCTTGAATAACAGAGATCATTAAAATTAACAATTGCCTGTTTCCAGCCGGGGGTTACGTTTGCATCAAAAAGATCATAAGAAATGTATGCTTCATAGTTCTTCTCACCTTCTACATTGTGAAATCCTTGGGCATGCTAGCTGTGTGCAAATGAACATAACAAATGATCTTTCTCAAAACCAGAAGACAACACACAAGTAAGAATCTTATGATCCATTCACTCTTAAAATATATAATTAATGAAATTTGGTTCACATCAGCTAAATTTCATGCACTTCCTAATCTTCTTGTCCTTAAACATCACATATATTTTAAAATTTCATCCTGTAATTTTAGTCCGAATGAGATAAGTAGGTAATAGTCAGCATAACAACTAATAAGCAAATTAAACCTATGACAAAGTTGCTGTAATGTGCTCCTCTGACTACCAGCTAAACTTTGATTAAGAGGTTCTCCCACAACTTGAGTCGAATGGTGGATCAAGCATTGAAACCTCGCAATTTGGCACTGCCACCAACTATTCATCAAATAACATGGATACATGTTTTATCCTTAGCCAGAAGCCAGGACTTACAAAGCCTCCCACTGTCGCGCCACACAACCATTTTGAATGTGCTCAAAACCCCTGCCACAAATATCCACACAAGGCACATGGCGTGAAGGTGATGGTGGAGCTCATGAAGTAAAAGGTTGGTGTTGCTGGGTGTGGTTTGGCGGAAGAGAAAGAACGAACAATGACAGTGCTGTGGGTTTGGCAACTTGCGCTCAATCTCTAATTTGTTGAAGTTTCATGCGGTGGAAAAAAAAAAAGGGTTAATAACACCAATTCAGACAGACATTCATTGTTAATAACACAGAAGAAACTTTGTCCGATGTATATGAATGGAAGAGAAGTTTCACGAAGAAAGACAAAGGAAATTAGGGTTCATAAGATTAAAATATATTTAAAACAATAATCAGATTTTTAAATTAAAATATTATTAATTAAATTTTAAAGAAAAAATTTTGTAATTAATTAGGGACTAAATTGAAATTATGTAATAATTTTATTACTAGATAACAAAATGCTGACATGACAACTACTTAATAACTATTGGTGTAAAAAAAAATATACTGTTCCAAAATCCCTAAAATTTATAAAGGTACAATAGAATTTCTAATATATTGAGTTTTTAACAATAATTTCTATGCTCCATTAAGTTTCCTTAGAATTCATAAACTCTTCCTCATTTTCCCTCTCTGATCGTTCCTAAAAACTCATCAAATTATTATTAATCAAATCAAATATATAGTCTTAAATTTATACATATATAGGAGATACATGTCATCCTAATTTTAATTCCTCCATGTAAAAGATTTCTTATTGAGTACAACTCTGACCTCCATACGCTATATAT